>JAOTON010000492.1:2280000-2880000 GCA_034440635.1 Lepas anatifera
TACTTTTTCAAAATCGCGAAACTACTAGCCGCTACTCCCACTTTTTATCACACAGCGCTACTAAAGCACCATTCAAAAAATATATTTTCATTGTTCTTAAAAGATCATGTAAAACTACAACTTAACTGCACAGAACATAAAAATGCCGTTTTATAACATTTTAACAAAATTACACAATAACATTCCTTCAATTTTAATTTTTCGATGGAGAATACCACTTCTCTCAACCACCATCTCAAATTTTTGGGTTGCGGTCCCTTCACAGGTTGTCAGTATCGGTAGCGGTTTTTATTTCTTTCGCGTACGCTTCCCACTACTTCTCTTCTTTTACCTTCGGTTGTAGAAATCCCTTCACCACTACTGCGCTACAATTGAGATAATCCGTAAGCAGGGGAGCAGCGGACTGAAGCAGAGCGCCGCCCGGCTCTGATACGTATCACAGAGAAAGACTCACACGTATCGGCCAAAGCGGGCCGATTCGACCCTCAGCCTGCACTGGTCGTCAAAACACAGATCAGAACAGCCCAGCGTGAAATAGCCCCATACACAAAATGGGCGTTACAACCCACAGCATATTGGAATTGTGCGATCGCGGTGGATTCATACAAAAGGAGCAGCAATATAAAATCCGACGAAACGGCCTGTGTTCAATTCTACCGATGGGGCTCGAAAAGGCACAGAGGACAAGTGATACATTGCAGGATATATTAAATAGTGATTTTAAAGCTCAGTGAGCAGACGTGACAAGAAATGTGACAAATTCGCAATATCATTAGAAATAACGCAGTAGTTTTGTTCAGCGTACGGGAGAGCCGCCAGTAATACTCAGCTTCTACCAGACTAACGAATAAATAGGTATCTTCAGTATTATATATTTCGGGAAAAGGTAAGAGGTAATAGGTATTCTCTTCACGAATAAATAGGTCCATCCAGGACAGAATTCTCTCCAAATTCTTATTTAGTCTTAAAAAACGACGCGCAAGGGAAGTGAGAGGAGAAAGACACCAGGTATAGTTTATATTAACCTAGGATGCGCTTATTTCTCAGCAAACAATAGCCTTCGGAAAACACCCAACATGAAACCAGGGATCATTGGACAAGCTGTATGAAACTAACATTTCAGTTTAAATCTCAGTGCTACGACTCTTCCGTGAACTGTAATGAAATTAGGAAAGACCAACAATAAAGTGATGCCGTCTAGCTCATCCAATCTTAAATTGAAAAATATAAAGTCGCCAATCCAAATATTAGCCCAAACAAAAGAGCGAAATCGCTTGAGACACGATAAAATATAAAAGAGGAGCACATTGGAAGTCAACTGTGGGATTAATTAACAGAGCATTCTAAGGGTGCTTCAACTACCAGGGTCATATAACCTGAATTACAAAACGAGACATGGCATGGATTCAAAGGTAGAGACCTTTCCATTTCAAGAGACGGAACCGTTGGGCAGGGTTGGCAGCAGCCGGAAGAAAGTGGTTTAAACCGGTTTAAACCGGCTGGCATAAACCCGGTGGCAAAAAGTGGCAAAAACTATGAAATACTAAATATTAACTGATATTCGCGTTGGATATGAATGTAAGGGCATCTTCTGGGATTAAAACGTATATTACTGTGTATTGGGAGGATTCAGCACTCTCTTCTTCCATTTCATCACACAACTTCAATAATCTGTTCAAACCGAATGGTCTTTTATGGCTGGAACCAATTCATTGGCAGATCCAGGGGGAAGAGGCCAGCCCTACAAAGTCGAAAATAGTGTTTTGCCCCCCCACGGCCGGCAGCAAGAAATCTTAGAAGCAGTCGACTTCCATTTAGGCAGTGTGGCATTTTTTGTTCATCGGATTTTTTATTTATTTATTTAGGGCCACTCCCAACAGGCACACTTGCCCAATTACAAGGAGTGTTGGCGTGGGTGCTTAAGGATCCTCTCCACCGGGTCAGATCGGACACGGAAGGCGGTTTCCCGCCGTGGGGATTGAACCCACGTTAATCCATGCTGTCCGATCCGAAGACTGGCAACGAAGCCACTAGGCCACCCGACCCCAAGTGATCAGTTTTTTGCCGATCAGTTTGCCCCGCCCCCAAACGTATCGCCTGGATCCCCAAGTGACCTCACCTTTCTGATATGAAGGGTTTTTACAAAGGATGAAGTGTCGTTGCTTCTATTGCTAGTTAGGAACCGGTACATACATTTTAGATGACGCCACAAATGAAATACCACATCAGAAATGCAGGTATGTCAAAATAAAGATTTTTTTTCTAATCGCAAGAAATCGTATGCATTTTGTTAAATAACAGTTTGGTCCGTTCATCCTTACCTTATTTTAGATAATTTATTTCAGATATTTTATTCGAAGAGACAGTAGCCCACCCAAGGGGGAGAGATAGACGCAGCCACCCAAGGAGGGCAGAAATTAGCCTGATCTGGCTTTTAGTACTAGTTCTACTCTCACCTTGCCGTCCCTGCCCCTAGTGTGCCGCCCCTGCGTTGAAGCATTAGCCCAATATGTGATTCAAGCCGCCCCTGTTCCGAAACTGCCGCCTCCTCACCAGGGAAAGAAATCCTGCGCGTGATACGCCGCCCCACCCCCATCCGCCTGCCACCCCCAAACAAAACTCCTGGTGTGCACCTGAAGATAAATGTATGGTTAATCGACCGCCACCCCGGTTTGCCGCCCCGTAGCTAGTTGGTAGGCGTTGGGCTCCGCCCGCTGCTCAGAAGCATGCAGTGGCAGTGCATGTCCGGGCTTGGGATCGGTTCCCCTGAGACGCTCCGGCGCTCAACACTTTACCCGACGTACAGGTCGGCTGGCAACTGACTGGTGAGAGGGTTACCTGAGCGGGGCGGCCGTCCCTGTGCTTTGTGGGACGTAAAACTTTGGCTTCTAAATTTACCCTCCATTAAAGGAGTTGCTCGTTCGGGTGGTGGGGTCGGGGTCTCCGTGACAAATCCCTTGATGACTTTAGTGAGACTCCGACTTCAGCAGCCTTACCAGGAACAACTTGAACAAAATTTATATAAAAAAGACCACTGGGGGTACAAGCCACTAGGTTTGAGAGCTTATGATCAGAAGAGACGAACAAAGTAGCTCAAGGAAACAACATGTTTGAAAAAAGGTGAATGTTTTAACCAGAACAGGTCAGTCAATGCTGATCTTCACTCGATAAGTATAGCTTACAGAAGCTCAAGAGTACTGCAAATAATGCAGTTTCCATGTATTCAGGCCGCCCCGGTAGCTCAGTTGGTAGAGCGTTGGGCTCCCGCCCGCTGCTCAGCAGTGACCCAAAATAGGTTTTGCGCTAGGGTGTCGAGTGGAAAATTCAGCTCGGAATGTGTGGCGAGTGAGTGGAAAATTCCCCTCAAAATGTATGGCGGAGAAAAAATTTCCAATTTGGGTACTCAGGTGGTAAACTATCAGAGCCCTTGTTTGAACTGAGAGATGGATATTTCCTTTAATTTTCTCAAAGTAAATTTTTTTAAATCGTCCCCAAGCTGCATTGTTTGACCATTACCATGTGAAAAATTTGGGTTAAGCAGGTAAATATTTACCAACTGAAACCCCTGATGCAGTCTCCAATTTTTTAAGGAATTGGTGAAATGCCACAAATAAAAAACATTTTGGGGGCCTCTGAGACCAACCCTCGGGGAAAGAACTCTCGGAGCCACAAAGACTAACATTTGTGGGATGAAGATAAACTCTTGGGGGGCTTCCCTAGACCAACTTTTGTGCCCCTCCTCTCCTCTCCCACACGACCAGCTCCTGGGACCCTGAGGGCCCCTGAAACGAAATATCGGGGGCCACCTTAGACCAACTCTGCAGAGGGGGGCTCCGAGACCGGCAGGTGGTGAAAAATGAAAAGGGATTTTTTCATGCAATACCTAGTGTCAAAATTAAGTATCTAACCACACACTGTACAGTTTTTCTGTCCGGGACAACGCCCCTCCTATACCTATAGTTATCGGAATTTTGGAGGCCACTCCTGACCTCAATCACTGCACCTCGCATACACCTATGCTAGGGCCCAGTACAGCCTTGGTTTACACTTAACTAACCCAGACGAAACTACAAACTTTCTTTCATGGCAATAAACTCTTCCAGACTCTTGCTAAAAGTTTCTTTTCTTTACCTGTCAATTCCCCTGCTCTTCTTCACATATCCACTTACCTTCATATGAATATGCTGCTTTCTATCAATCTAATCGAAACTACAACCTTCTTTCTGTTGTTTCTTCCTTTCGTCTACAATCAGCCAGGCGCGGCGGGTTGCGACAGCGTCAGAGCGACTACTACTTTAAATTTCTGATCGCCTGCCGCTTGCTGGTCGCATGAGCCACATAATTTGCATTTCAAAAATTGCTCTAAATTAATTTTCTAAATCCTTATAGACTAGAAAAATATACAACTAAAAGCACGCCAAGAGGAAGACTAATAATGTTTTGTCGATAACGAATAAGAAAGCGGGCTTTCAAAAAGCCTAAAGATGCCGCTTTTATTTACTAGATGTAAAGACGGCGATTTGGTAAGTCCACGCCGTGGCCCAGCCATACAAAAAAGTGCCGATGTTTCAAGGGTAACTGGATGCATCCTTGTTGGCCCAAAAAATCATTTAATGAAAATGTAGAATTTCAATGTATTCAAGTACCGGACACTTTCAGTTCAACTTAAATATCAGGGTATTTATGCCTAGGGTGTCGTAGGGTGTCGTGAGTGGATTTGGGTGTCACAGGGCGTGGACGCAGCAATGAAGGGCTGATATGGATACAAAATATTTTCTTCGCAATAAATGGTCAATTTTCTACCATACAATGTCAAAAAATATCCTACTTAGCATAAAAATTTCAAGATAATTGCTTTTAACAACAATATGATCAAAAATGGTTTTTCACTATTCTCGGTACCAGAAATGCAAAAACAATTTTTCAAGGACGTAAGCCTAGAAATCATGTGCACAGATAAACTGCTTTCCAGAAATGTATCTTTCAAAGCGGTCAGCTCATTTTTTTGGCAACACAAGGCTAGGGTGTCTAATTTTCCACTCACCAATTTTGTGAGTGGTGGAATTTAGTGGCGGTGTTCACGCATTGGAACTTTCTCCGGTGGGGCGGGGGGCACTGAGCGTCTTGCCCGCGCCAGAATTTCGATTCAGTTGTTCCACTGAAATCGGTGGAGATAAGGATGCCTGATATAATTGGCCAGAAAAATAGAAATCGCCAGATTTTCTTCCAGAAAAGCGAAAGAAGCCCATAAAAGCCGAGTGAATTTGGCGATTTTCTAGTCGATTCTACTGCTCTCTTTTTTCCAGTGGACGTTGGTAGAGGAGGCAATGGAACTGGCCTTTGTAGTAAGTATTGTTGAGAAAAATTCAATAGTAGTAAGTAGTATTGTTGGAATTGAGTGGAAAATTCAGCAAAAAGAATATAAAAGTGAGTGGAAAATTCTGCTTGACTGGGTGTCGTTCTGCACCCAGCACCCCAGGTTTTGGGACACTGCTGCTCAGAAGCATGCAGTGGCAGCGCATGTCCAGGCTTGGGATCGGTTCCCCTGAGACGCTCCGACGCTCAATAGTTTACCCGACGTACAGGTCGGCTGGCAACTGACTGATGAGAGGGTGACCTGAGCGGGGCGGCCGTCCCTGTGCTTTGTGGGACGTTAAACTTTGGCTTCTAAATTGACCCTCCATTGAGGGAGTTGCTCGTTCGGGTGGTGGCGTCGGCGTCTCCGTGACAAGTCCCTTGATGACTTTAGTGAGACTCCGACTCTGGCAGCCGTACTAGGAACAACTTGAACCAAATTAAAAAAATAACAAAAAAATGTCCTTCGCCATAAAAGATCCAGTACACCAGTCATTCGGAGGGGCTTGGGAATCCCCAGCTTGTACCCTTTATGTTCGCCACTGTTCGGCGTTGAAGAAGACTCAAAATTGTCACCAAATACGACACGGAAAATAATAACAGTCTTCGCAGTAATATGTCGTGCACCTAAAAGGCACTTGCCCTTGCCTCCGATGGAGAACTGCATCAGAGACCCCAACGCATGGGCTGGATTCTTACTGAGCTCGAGCGGCTTGACTTTCTTGTCAGGAAAACCGTCGTATTTCATCTAGACTACCACCAGACATCCGAATTAGGCCCTGTTTGATTCAGGTGATAATATTATCGATGATTAACAAATGAACTGATTAAAATGTGTATAGCATGCGATCCTATCTGCGTTTGCTGCACTAAGGCTTAAGACTAAGACTAGAAAAATATATAATGTTAAATAAGATGATCAGAATACCGGAAATACAGTGTAATTATCAGCATGATGTTGGTAACAACTATTGGAAAATGCTTTCAGTTCGGTTTCCATAAATAATGGCGAATTTGGCCTCCCCGAGTTTCTGCACTTTCTGCCACTTTCTGCCACTTTTTGCCGGTTTAAACCGGTAAAAACCGGCTGGCGGCAGAAACACCTCTCAACTGGCAAAAATGCCAACCCTGCCGTTGGGAATGGTGGACGATTTAGCCATTAAGGCCGCTAGACGTCACCATACGTCCCACTTTAGGTCGATGCATATGGAATTTCAGGGTTTTGAAAAGGGTGAAGGGTGGCTTAGTGGATAGCATCACAGTCTCCTAAGCCACCGGTCCCGGGTTCAAGTCCCGGTAGAGCCTCTAAATAAGTCGATCTGAGCCCACAAACCCCTACTAACAGGGCGGGAGCTAGCGACCTCGTATAACATTGGCAATTGGTGTGTCGTTAAACCCCAACAATTGTTAGGGGTTCGAACCAGGTTATAATGCACGAGGTTTACCAAACAACACGATAAGGTCGATGTGCGTGTGGTCTGAGACTGGGGGTGATGCAGAGTTTGTTGCAACAAATTTCGAGATAACTATCTCGAGTCGTGGCGAAATAAACATGAGCCGAAAAAAACAATGCCACGGGATCTTCAATTGGGATAGGCGTGCAATGCCTATTTTCCAATTTAGCCCCGCCGTTTTTTGTTTTCAAGTTAACAATTACAGCAAAACATTGGAACGGTTGTCCACCAGACGAACCTAGTATGATTCTCAGCGCAGTCCTTTAACCCCCAGTGGCAAAGCAAAAGAGTACCGGTGGGACGCTGGCCCAACGCTAATCCCTGCCGGCGCGCCTCGCCCCTCCCCTCAATCCCCGCGCGGCGGCAGGGGAGGTACGGATGGCACGGGGCGAGCACGGGCCCGGCTCAGCTCACAGCCAATACGGGCGGCGACAAAAACCGGTACCGAGCAGAGCGTGAGCACGCGGCCACCCCGCCGGCTCTGTTTAGCTTGGCTGCCGAGATCGAAGGCGGCGGTGGGCGGCATGGCGGTTACAAGCTACTGAGAACAACCATATACAATCCGGCGGATTACTGGCGTGGAGAGACTACCGCAGCAGGAGGCGGCTGACTCAACAACGCGTCACAGGTCATGCAGCACAACACGAACGATGGATATCGGCGACGACAGACATGGCGTTAGCGTTCAACGACAGACAATCTGCTCAAACAGACAGTTTGTGCTGTCTTTAGCAAAACGCAGGACAAGGGCATTTAGGCGTCATACTGAGTGTCTGGATATAGGAGACCGGTCAGGTAAGTGCTCATCATTGAGCAGCAACCTAAAGAGATGATAGTTGTTAACAAGGGGACATTTTCACGGGGCGTGATTGGCCTATGGCGGAGCTGGCGTTGATTGAGGAGGTCTCCAACAGTCCGGAGGTTGGGAAGCAGCTGGTGAAAAACTCCAGTCTGCTGATCAATTCACTTGACCTGGTCCGGCGAACTGATCTAAGGTAACCCGCACCTGATTGATTTGGACGCAAAAAAGATCAAGGCTATGGTATGACAAGTACGACGGTGCTCCGCGCCACCATTTTCCGATTGAAATAAGGTATTCTTTAAAATAAGAAAACTTCTCCTTTTGCCATTATTGCGTCAGCCCCTAGACGTTTTGCGTTTAATTATACGCGCAATATCGAAACAAGACCCATGTGACTCACCCCCACCCAGAAGTTGTCTCCTTCCGTCCACAGAGCCAAAAGCTCATATCCGGCCAGTACGGCTGAGCGCTGACAGGGACAACTATTCAACCATCAGTCGGGCAAATTAATAGAACGAGCCAATACAACCAGCCAAATGATTACTTCGGGGACATGGAAGTGCAACCATCTCCTTATTACCATCATTCTTCCCATAGAATAAATATACCGAAGAATGTATATCAGCAATGAATCACCATGCGTAGCCAGGAAAGTAGAGTTTTAAGCCCTAGAGAGCTGACGGCACCCACTTTGAAGACGCAAAGAGGCGTACGTGGCGTTCCGGAATTGACCAGGTACCACGAGATTTTACACATCATAATCACACATTTCGTTCCGGTTACGTATTCAAGATTGTCGAGAGCGTGAACTCCGGATTAGATATCATTATTTCCTTGGGTGTACAGTTTAATAAAAAAATATGGAAAGAAAGATCGAAGATGGTAAGAAGACCGGAAGAAAATCGTGAAAAAATAGTCGTTTTCGACAGAATGTGGGAATACACAACCTTGACCTATTCCACAAGATTTTAGGTTCAAGTGAAAGGGGTTTTCTTGAGCATGCATTAACGTAACTTTTTATATCTTTGACCTGGGGTCAGATACGGGCCTAGCCCAATTTTCAATTCAATGTGTTCTCACATTTTTTGTGAAAAGTTTCGGCCATTTTTCCCATTATTTTTCCTGTGTGGCCAGTGATTCACGTTAATTGTATCAACACTGAAACTGTGCATCTGCATCTCCTCTAACATGTGCAATACTATAAAATTGGTCATGGCTGATTATTTAACGTCTAACGGGTCATAGCGATGTGGCGTGCGCGAAAATAGGACGATTGGCAATACAACGCATTACCCGATTCCATCGCAGCCTGGGCGTGCCAGGCGTTGAAAGACTGTCCAGATCCTTCGCTTCGTTTCAAGTCCGCCGGGGAAAGCGTCGGGCGGGCGCCATGAAAAAGCGAGAGTGGCCGCGGGGCGGCACTGTCCGGCCCGCCAGCGCCCCTCATCTGCGATGCAGCGGCAGAGCGTCGGAGCGTGGGACGTCCAGCGGGGAGCGGCCCTCAACACTGAACGGTGAGTCACGGTACGCCGGTGACCGCCCGTCGCCCCGGGGGTTCATGCCAGTGCTCGCACCACCGCCGGGATCGATGCCGGCTCAGACGCCCGCGCAGTGACGGGGTCGCCACCACTGAACACCCAGCGCCAGAAACGTGCCGAGAACCCCGGCAAACTCAACGGGACAGGCGAATAACTGATCCCACTGGGTACGGGAGCAATGCAGGAAACACCTGCTGAAACACCGCCACTCTCCACGCTTGTTCCTTCATTTGTTACGCCGTTGGGATCGATGGGCTGGGTTTGGGCCGCTCGGTGATTTGCAGGCGGAGTTGCAGCCCGGCGTATTTTCGGCACTGTCAGCCCCTTCAGCTGACGGCGCTGGGAGTCGTCGGCGCTGACGGCAGCACCTGACGCCACTGACCTCAGCCCGCACGGCTCATTGTACTGAAGGCCTCAGGGCAGAGGCGGGTGCAGGGGTGGGGTGGGGCCAAGCTCACCAATTTCTGAGTATCCACAGTAATCACCATATTGAGACGTTATTCGGGGTGAAGGTGGGTAGGGTTGGGCGCCCTAGCCCCGTCCCCCCGAAAAGTCTGCATCCGCCACTGTCTCAGGATGTCACCAACCGGTAACATCGCCATCTGGTCCAGCGCCTGGACAGCGGATCACGAGGCGTCAGTCGTGGATTATTATGTGCTTCTTCATTTTATAACAAGCTCACTGAGAAAGACTTAAAATCAAAAAATTGTGTGAGGAATGCATAGCTCAAACGTTGTAAACATCCAGCTGGGACAACGCTGAGCACCGAAGTTGGATGATCCACTGACAGATTGAAGGAAGTGAAGCGAGCCGAGCATGAGCGCGAGATCGATTACGGAGTGCTCCAGACAACAGTCGCGACTCAACGGTTCCACCACTAGCCCAAATGGCGGGCCGCCGCTGACTAGTGGACCCGCCGACCGAAATAACCAGTCGGCCCCACAGCAGTCACAACAGCTCGCCGCAGAGCTGTCTCTCCCTGCCAGCGCGTGCTGTCTGTATACGACTGAGCCAATATGTGCCTACGGGTGCGTCGCCGATATCAGGCACAGCGCTGTCTATACACGGGTGCGTCGCTGTGGTCAAGCACAGCGCTGTCTTTATACAGGTGCATTGCTGTTATCAGGCACAGCGCTGTCTATATATAGGGTGCGTCGCTGTGGTCAGGTGCGTTGCTGTCTATATACGGACGCGTCGCTGTGATCAGGTACAGCGCTGTCTGGTGTCTATATACGGGTGCGTCGCTGTGGTCAGGTACAGCGCTGTCTATATACGGACGCGTCGCTGTGATCAGGTACAGCGCTGTCTGGTGTCTCTATATACGGGTGCGTCGCTGTGGTTAGGTACAGCGCTGTCTATATACGGGTGCGTTGCTGTGATCAGGTGCGTTGCTGTCTATATACGGGTGTGTTGCTGCGATCAGGTGTGTCGCTGTCTGCAAACAGCTGCGTCGCTGTGATCGGGCCTGTATATGGGCGCCTCGCTGCTGTGTACACTACAGGTTCGTTGCTGTATATGGGAGCGTCGCTGGGGCTGCGCCGGCAGCCGGCGCGGCTTCAGGAGGCGTAGGTGGCGCCGGCGCCACCACTGGTGCACCAGACGGGCTGGCACCGCGGCAGTGGGCTGCCCAGCCACAAAACTGCACAGCAGCGGCGTGTCCCGCTCACTGCGGCCCGCCCCGAAACCCGCCCCCGGCACACGCCCGCGTACTGGAACAAACGCGACTTCAGCAGCGGAGGCCCTCAGATCCACACTTCACAGTTCAGCCAGGCCGCGGTGACCTTGCTACCTTTTATCGTTCGCTTCAGCAAATCCGGTTCAGCCGGCTGGGTCTATAAACGCCGAGCCCAGCCGATTGGAGAGAGAGCTGCGTCAAGTAGATCGAGTGGCCAGAACATTCTGTCTCAGCTTTATGGAGACTGGTTTAGTGACATTTTCGACAGTCTGGTTCTTCACCACGCGCGATGCGACGCCATCACTTCATGACAGGATATATTTGGTCTCACTGCGGCGCCTACGAGTTCGATTATTCAAAAAGTCCTCTTTGACAGCCGCAACTTCGCCACAATATATTGAGGGACAGTTTCACATGCCGTCGTGCTGCCACTGCGGATTGTTATTCCGCGCGCCCGCGGCCGCCCGCCAGCGCGGAGCCGCCGTATTGTAGCCATCCCGGTAGTGGAGGCCACACCGAGCGCCGCGCCGATCTCGCCCTGATGGATCACCCATTGAAAGCGGTGCCGACCGTGCGCGCGGCTGCCATGGCGGACCGGCTACGGCCGGCTGCGAGGCTCCGTGGTCGGCCTGGTCCGGCTCCGTGGTCAGGCGCCGTGGTCAGGCGCGCCGTTCAGCGCGGTGCAGCGCCGGCCGCAACGCCAGCCAAGGTTAGCCGGCAGCGGCGGTATCTGGGTCAGTGGCAGGTCGCAGCGTACACGCACGAGGTCGCCGCCGCCGACCTTGGCAACACATCCGGCGCCCTGCCACCACCCGCAACTACCGCGCCAAACCCGAGAACCGGTGCCGCTGCGGACGGTTCGGCGGCGCCCTGGCACCACCTGCAACTACCGCGCCAAACCGGAGAACCGGTGCCGCTGCGGAGGGTTCGGCGGCGCCCTGCCACCACCTGCAACCACCGCGCCAAACCCGAGAACCGGTGCCGCTGCGGATGGTTCGGCGGCGCTCTGGCACCACCTGCAACCACCGCGCCAAACCGGAGAACCGGTGCCGCTGCGGAGGGTTCGGCGGTACCTCAGGCGGCGCCAGCGTCGCTGCCCGCCGGTAATTGAAGACGCGCTCCGGTAGAGCAAGGCCGACCAATGACATACAGCGTCGCCGAGACAGCCACCGAGGGAGATAACCTACGCAAACATACACACTGCCCTACTCTTACCCTTCATGTCAACATTGCACACAAATACCATATTGAAGAATACGAAGCCTAAACTACAGCACCCATTTGGACGGTCGTTTCGAAGGCCTGGGGCTAGCCTGCCTGCTGTGAGAACATGCACCCAAGGTAAGGAAGGGAGGCTTCAAGTTTAGTGCATCTCCCCGCCAACAACACCAGCTGACAACTGAAGTGAAAACTCCGCCCTGCTGGGATTCCCAGTGAGACGCAGTCTGAAGAAACACGAGTGCGATTGACAGCATGTCCACGCTTCAACGACGTCTTCCATGGCAAATCAACTGCAGGCATGCAGCCTCACGTGATCTGCAGTGGTATGCGCATCGACCAGCGTATCTACAGCTTACACATAACGCCAACGCCTGAACGTTTCACTTTCAAATATAACTCATCGCGTCCCGCAAAAATAGAGCTTAAAAGCGCCATGATACATAATCACGACATATCCTCATCCCACAGATTGCAAAATGCAAGCAGTAGTTGGATCACTTATCAATTTCCAAAGTCTTCCTTTACATTTGGTGCGCTACTATTGCAGACAGCTTTCCAGTCCCTATTTCTTCGTTTTTGGACATCTCCAACATCAGAAGAAATAAAATGTCCAGTCGGCGTAGATACCCCGCGCAGCCCCGCACTAGACAAGTGATGCTGTCCCTGCTTTCTTCTACAAACTAAAATAACAAAACAGCAAACATGGGTGAAACTTTGGTTACGAAGTTGGTATGACAAAGTGAATGTGTATCTGTGCATATGGTCTGGTATGGACACTATAGATGTTGTTTATGTATTTGATATACAAAAAAATTGGCGAAAGATACATGACCAGCCTCAGGATCGGTAGCCCATGTCTTGATCTAAACACATAATACACCATGCCTCTAAGCGTAAATTAACGGCAATCTTTACGACGCTTGAGATTTTTGACACTTTTGTCATTGTCTGTTCAGCAAAGGTTTTGAAGGGCACATTTTCGATGAGTTCGTTCAATATACTATTAATTTTTCGAATTAATTTCACTCCACGTGACCCGTTGACAACGTTCACGGGCACCATCCTGAAAGGGTGGATATCACTCAGGGCCGCGCCCAGACGATGATCACACCCGTCTGCCGGCCGGACTCCTCTTGTTATCACCAGGAACGTTTTGGAAGATACAGTTATTGTGAATAAATACCATTTTTCAAGGCATTCATGTCTTGGATTTTCGCATATTTATACGCGGCGACTACGGAAAGTTAGGCCAAAGCTTGTCTGCGTGACAATTAATGTTATTTTAACAACTATCTCAGTGCTCGACATAGACTTAATTTTAACTGTACGCAACCAGGAGAAGATCCCGGTCTGTAGCTTGTGTGAATGTGGGCATTAGCAGAGAATGCTGTGCCTGGGACGCCGGCGGCGGCGGGAAGTCGAGACAGTCGGACGGCGGCTAACACATGTTTGCCGCGGGATGATGAATCTCTCCGACTTCCCACGTCGACGTTTATGGGCATTGGGGAGACACCATGACTAATCCTCTCCAAATTGGCCTTCCACAGCCATTACACAAAGCGACCGCCCAGTTGGGCAGAGGAGGGTGAATACGGTCTCAATCTATCCACGCCGACCGAGGGCAATCATGAGCAAACCAGTCCAACCAAAGACACCCTGACTTCATCGTAACTGGAGCAAATGTCTCGAATGCAAGTCAATAACCAATCGCACAGGTCGGACAATATCGAGGTTTCAGACGTCATCTAACATGAAAACAACGCCGATATAGTTACCGGCAGTGTGCGAACAAATCAGGTCAAGCGCCGGAATACCACCTGGTTTTTTCCTTCAAATATTCCGATATTGCGTAACTGTACACATTACATAAAGTATCGGCACTCGTCGAGTCATCAAGACTTTACACACTCTACACAGCAAACAATATTTTTTTGACACAACTTACTACGGCAATGAAAACGTTCAACACTTTCCACTGTTCTGTCCGGCTTTTTATTTAAAAAGAGCTGGGCTGTTTCACACATTGTCTGGTCCTATCGAAGGCGATTTCATCCGCCTAATATTTCTGAAATAAGTGACTACTTTTCAGGTTTCGGAACTGGAGGTTCCACTTTTTTCCAGGGTTTGGAACTGGAGGCTCCACTTTTTCCAGGGTTCGGAACTGGAGGTTCCGCTTTTTCTAAAAGTTTCCTCAAGGAACCGGTCCCAGTGCCGGGTAGCTCCACAAGGTTCGGCCGAAGTCCCAGCAGAGTCTGCTAGTGCTGGTACTGGTCCCAGCACGGTGTGTGTTAGTGCTGGTACTGGTCCCGGCAGGGCGTTTGTTAGTGCTGGTACTAGTCCCGGCAGGGTGTGTGTTAGTGCTGGTACTGGTCCCAGCAGGGTGTGTGTTAGTGCTGGTACTGGTCCCAGACGGTGTGTGTTAGTGCTGGTACTGGTCCCGGCAGGGCGTGTGTTAGTGCTGGTACTGTCCCGGCAGGGTGTGTGTTAGTGCTGGTACTAGTCCCGGCAGGGTGTGTGTTAGTGCTGGTACTGGTCCCAGCAGGGTGTATGTTAGTGGTGGTACTGGTCCCAGCAGGGTGTGTGTTAGTGCTGGTACTGGACCCGGCAGGGTGTGTGTTAGTGCTGACACTGGTCCCAGCAGGGTGTATGTTAGTGCTGGTACCGGTACCGGCGAAGTCCCGGCAAGGGTGTGTGTGTGTGTTAGAGCTGGCACTGGTCCCAGCGAAGTCCCGGCACCAGTGTATCTGATTGTGTCAAGCACAATCAGATAGCCCAAACCATTCCTATATTTCGAAGTCCGACCTCAGTTCTCGTTCCAGTACCTGGGGCACAGTTCGGTCACCATAGCTTTCTTAACGACGAGGCGGCAGCAGCAGCATATTCAAGGCCTGTTTGCATCCTGAAGCTCATTTAACAAGTATTGAAGAAAAAAACACAAGTAAGAGACAGTAAAATAAGCGTGAGAAGACCAACACAGCACGCTTCGTGGCGGAACAGCGTGCTGCATTTCCTGCGGTAACAACTACAAGCAAAGGGAATGTTCCGGTGGTTTAATATTTAAACAGGACAAAACATATTTTGGCTCAGTTTACACTAACTCGGGAACCATTTACCTTGCACCTTAGGTGGATTATTCGATTTACGGACCAAAGTTCGTATGCCTAAAGTACGTATAGATAAACTTCGTACGCAAAAGTTCGTAATCAAATGTACGTAGGGTATAAAACTCGTATGTAAAAAGTACGTACGCATTAGTGCGTACGCAAAAGTTCGTAAGCAAATTTAAGTAGGGTATAAAACTCGTATGACCAAAGTACGTACGCAAAAGTTCGTAAGCAAATTTACGTAGGGTATAAAACTCGTACGCCAAAAGCACGTACGCAAAAGTACGTATGTAAAAATAGGTAAGCAAATGTACATAATAAATGCATAGGCTGAGGCATGTTCGAGGCAGGTAATTGTGGGAGAGGCTTAAACCCCCTAGGCCACCTAAAATGTGATCATAGACAGGGGCGTCGCCACAGATTTTCGGGTGGCAGGGCCGGCGCCAGGGGGAGGGGGCTGGGGCCCGTGGTGAAGCCCTATGTTCACTCAAACGTGGCATTTTCAATAGTATTTCCAGCCAAAAGCGGGATGCTGGCCCCTTCCCGCCACTTTCCGAGAGCGGGAGGGTTCTGTCCCCCAGGGCCCCCGGTGGCGCCGCCCCTGGTCAGTGGTCATAGATATCTGCCACTGCGCTCGAGCTATTTGAAAGCCTGGCGAGATGTGGGCAGGTGATTGATTACCTCTGTACTTGGTGCCGTGTAATATTTTCCATACGATTTTTCATGGCGAATATTTTACCTCTAGGAGCTTTACTCACACGAATTTGTGTGATTACGAAACATGTTATCCCTTCGATCATTCTGCTCCTACGTACTTTATCCCGTACGAACGTTTTACATTACGTACATTTTCCATACAAACTTTTTACATTATGAACATTCTAGCCCTACGTAATTTAAACCGTACGAACTTTTTCCATACAAACTTTTTACCTTACAAACATTTTACCCCCACGTACTTTAAACCGAGCGAACTTTTACATACGAACTTTTTACATAACGAACATTTTACCCCTACGTACTTTGCCCGTACGAACTTTTTCCATACGAAATTTTTCCATCACGATTAGTATCCACGTACGTGCTTTATCTATACGTACTTTAGCCAAATGTACTTTTGCGTACGTACTTTAGGCATACGAACTTCTTCCTTACGTACTTTGGTCCGCAACCCGGATTATTCGAACTCGATGGGATCCCACGGCTAACATTTCCATCCCTGAACCTGCAAGTGTTCCAACAGGCTCAGAATGCACCCAAATAGAAAAGAAACCCTCCATAAATACAGCATCGTCAAATTCGTGCATGCGCTGCGTGTGTGTGTGTGTGTGTGTGTGTGTGTGTGTGTGTGTGTGTGTGTGTGTGTGTGTGTGTGTGTGTGTGTGTGTGTGTGTGTGTGTGTGTGTGTGTGTGTGTGTGTGTGTGTGTGTGTGTGTGTGTGTGTGTGTGTGTGTGTGTGTGTGTGTGTGTGTGTGTGTGTGTGTGTGTGTGTGTGTGTGTGTGTGTGTGTGTGTGTGTGTGTGTGTGTGTGTGTGTGTGTGTGTGTGTGTGTGTGTGTGTGTGTGTGTGTGTGTGTGTGTGTGTGTGTGTGTGTGTGTGTGTGTGTGTGTTTTAGGGGGATTTCAGCGACTTTGGCCATATCAAATCGCCGAAGCAAGTTCCGAACAACTACATTTCAAAAGTGCACACACGAGTACAAGCGCCAGCCACTGTCAACATAGGAAATGGACGCAAGGAAATTATAAATTCACAATGAAAAGTGTCCTGTCTAGTGAATGGAGCCTTTACATACGGTGTTTGGACTGTCACATATCTACTAATAACACGTCACGATTTCACGACGTCACGATACGTTATCATATATCAGTCAAAAGCAGCGAAGAACTTGGAGGCAGTATACCATAACTCCAACGCAATAGCACAGGATAGTATCACAGTATATACTTCCCCGTAAAATCACTGGACCGCTTGCCGACTGCTCTGGTCCACAGTGCGGCGGCGCGACGGTGCACGGTGAGGTAACACAGGCGTCCGCCGGGGCGGCCCATCCGTCTCCATCGGGTCGCCGCCGGCTCCCAATTATGGCTCCCCTCCACACCGGTGGCAGGCCCAATCCCCTAAGCCTACAGATGCCCGCTAAACAGCCTTTTCCCAAAAACAGATGCCCCCACCGATTCATGAAAGCTCCAGGGCGTGTTTAAGAACCATGCTGAGAGAAAGTGTGACTTTGGTTTCTACCTGTAATCCCGAGATTTTCCAACCACAAACGCTTTGCGCTTAGCCGCTGAGAAAACAGCCAGGCAAAGCACCAGTGGAGAAACAGAGGGAGCCGGTCGGTCCCACCGTCTGCCGCCGCGGTGTCGACGGCAGCCGCCCTGTGCGATGACGGGCTGTGGTTCCAGCAGGGAGAAGGCCGTGACCCGGCGACCCGCGGCGGCAGGACGGCTCCCAGCCCGGCTGGAAATGGGGACGCCGCCGTACGCGACACGGCGCCGCCCGCTCCAGACCAGTCTCCACCGCCACAGACCTGACAACACAAACCGCCGCCACGAGGTGGCAGCAGTTCACTACTACTCGCAGTTTCCCTTACCATTTAAATGGCCATGTAGAACTTGGCATGCGATGTGATTTGAACTGAAATCGAACTCTCATAGGATACACCAAAAGACCATATCTGTCATTTCGCTACCCCAGAGCTCATCGTTCGCAACGAAACAAGGGTGGTGAAAGTGGAATTCTGCGCAAATCGGCATTCACTCTTGGGTTAACCGACGTCCTGCACAGGTACCTCACAATGCAGGAGGAAAGGGAATGTCCAGGAGACAAAAACAGTAAGCTCAATAAACGCTGATTGCTCAGTAAAGTAGCAGCTTTTGGGAAATCGAAGGATGGAGCCAGGCGATTTTCTGCATGCTCTCTAATACTGGTGTTTCCTCTTAAATTCCACAATGTGTCATCTTCCCTTCAATTCAAGGGGCTACGACAATGGAAATTTCCACGGCAAAGACACTAGAAGAGGGAGAACGACTCTCACATTTTTAGGAAGCGGTGGTTTTTGGTCTCAAAGAAAGGGTCAAATCCACATTATACTTATCAGGTAGGTGCAGATCCCCGCGATTATGACTTGGCACTGGCTGGTGGATGTGAGAGGCGGGTGACTGATAAAGACTAGCTGTAGCATCCGGCGGGGTTTGGGGAGGGTACAGTGCTTACTATAAACACAATATAGAAGTAAAACCCACAAACTCTAAATACGGACTTGCCGAATTTCGACCACTTGGCCCGCCAAACAGAGACAAAGTTGGGAGGATGAGGGGGACGGGGGCAGCCCACTCTTGCATCGCCGACAGGCGAACTACCAAACCCCTCACTATGTTAACCATGAATGATATTAACTCAAAGCACTTCTCATGCATGATCGGACGTTTACCGCAAGACTCATACTCGATAATGGGGATTTTACACGATTGATAATAGCGCAAGCGTCGAATTATTTACTGTGCCGCACAGGGCAACTCCAGGGCACTTACGGCAAGCGTTAAAGTCAATTTAGGTACAGAAAATGCAAAGTCTTTCTACTGACGCATACAAAATAGTAGAGCTGAACCTCCGAGAACTTATTTTATATATATATATATATATATATATATATATATATATATATATATATATATATCCATTCACAAATCTTCCAGTCAATCGATGGTAGCTTGATCGCGAAATCGATGAAAAACAGAGCCCGTCAGGCTGGAATTAGGTGCTCCATAGGCAACGGGCTCAGTTACGTCAGTGTGCATGCCTGACCAAAGGCGACGGCCGCGGGGGCGAACAGCGGCAGATGGGTGGGAGGCTGAACCCGTTACGCCCCGTCAGTGCATGATCAGCTGGCGCAGCCATACAGACCTTCTACTTTTCAGTCACGCAGACCTTCTACTCTTCAGTCACACATAATTTCTACTCTTCAGTCACGCAGACTTTTTACTCTTCAGTCACGCAGGATTTCCGCTCTTCCGTCATGCAGACATTCCACTCTTCAGTCACACCGACCTTGAACTCTTCAGTCACGCAGACCATCTACTCTCCAGCCACGCAGACCTTTCACTCACCAGTCAGGAAGACCTTTCACTCTTCAGTCACAGACCTTCCCTCCTCAGACATGCAGACCCACAGCTTGGTGGGGAGACACTACAGTTTCTTATCGGCATTCAGAGGGTGATTGAAGAGGGACTGGTCGCACATGCAAGAAAAGTCGGATGCATGTATTGATGTTCGGATGTTGTGCGAGAGGGAGCGACCACCGGCCAGACTTGGTCTCTGGTCCATCGTCCAGCTTCGGCGCTACCCAGCACCGCTGAAGGGACCCGGTGCGAGTGCTGCATGGCCGCGCAGCCCCCTGGCTGCGGCGCTGGCCGTCTGTCAGCGGAGGCAGCCGAGAGCGGAGCGTGCCGGGCCGGTTACCAGCGCTCGTGAGAGCGCACGTCACCGGCCATAAGCGGCAGCGGCGACCGCCCACACCCGGCCGGCGCAGCGCCCCCTGGGAGCGAGACTCCACACCGGAGCCGGCGCAGGCGGCTCTGGATCGCGGGCTGGAGTCGACCAGGAAGTCCGTCTCAACAGAACACAGATCTTGTGAAACTAGTCGAAACTGCACTAGATCACTGCCGCCTGCTTCGATGCTCTTTGATACGTCCTGTAGCGGGAAATGGTAGCTTGTAGCCCTTGTTTGTAGCTAGAACAGTTGAAATACACGGGACGCTCTACCCGGGGAAAGGAGTTGAAGATGGAAGGAGACACTTCATGTCCGGTGGCTGACCTCCTTAACCCTCGCCCCGGTGGGGGCGGGGTGTTTGAACACCCCCTCGGTTTTTTCCAGCGGCACGACAAAAACGGCGGTGCGAAGCTCCGCCTGACTTGGCATACATTATCCTTGATCGACTCCGCAGCTTTTCCCAAAATTTTAAGGTTGGGTCATCTCAGGTCAGGTCAAGTGACCTCACCTCCAAAAATGTTTGAGGTGGCATAAGTAAGAAAAATGTTAATCATCAAATTGAGACTTATGCCACATAATGGGCCCACCGAGTTCTAAAACATGTATTCCGGGATTTTTATATCGATGACCTAAGGTCAGGTACGGATCATGACCTATCCATTGAAAATGCATGTAGAAAACAGGAATTTGGCTGTATTTGTGTATATACAGCTGAGAATACCTTCATATTCTCCAAATCGTAGCATCCTGGGCCCTTTTCTAGGTTCATGTTGCAATTTTTTACCTGTGACCTCTGAGAAGTCGTCTGGGCTACTTAAGTATATTTTCAGACTTGGGTCAACAGCTTTGCAGGAAATGACGATATACCTTTTATTTCGATACCATTACGTATGAATTGCCACTGCGAGTCGATTGATATGCATCTTGACTATGTTGACTTACAAGGTGACCTTGACCTGACCTGAGGTTTTTCAGAAACCTGAAGTAAAGTGATTTTTGTGTTTTGATCTAGTATAGTTATATCATACATAATTCGATTTGCTGTGACGAGAGGAAGCGAATGGTGCCTCACAAATGATTCTAACTCAATTCTATCAGACGCTAAGGCCCAGAAATTCAATATCAAGCCTAACATCGGCTACTGGCCCAGTTCAACCAAAGAGTCGCCGGCGTGAGGTTATTCTAACCAGACTCAGAAATGGACTCACAAAATTAAATGCCTATTGGAACGCGGGTACCTGTGGTACCTGCGACGCAATGGAGAATCCCTATCACATTCTCATCGATTGTCCCCAGCACAATACCCATCGACAACCCATGTTAGATTACTGCCGAATCCAAAACATCCCTGTAGACCTAAAAACTCTGCTCGGTAACGACCATCCTGAGCTACTCGAAAAAGTCTTTACATTTCTAAAGGACTCTGGGCTAGAGAAGTTTCTATAAATCACCCCTCCCAGTATATATGATGGAGGGTGCATGATGCACCCCAAAGTAGGAATTGCCTATTTTCCAATCATAGATGATCCACTGCAAATTTAAGCAATAGTTGTTTAACCTTTAAATGGTTCATCGTAGGCTAAGGATAGGTTATGTTAGGCTAGCTTTGAAATCAGGTTAGGTTAAATAGGTTAGATTTCTTCACCGCAGTGATACCTTTCACTGCGGCTCTATGCTAACCACACTCATACTCTTACTAACAATCTAACTATCCTCTCACATTTCTTTTCCTCTGCGCGGCGGCTGCCCAGCCGGAGAGGGGAGCTGCAACCTCACCTCCGGGTTGCAGGGTAAATTCGCGGCACCCTGGCCAGGTGTTTAGCGCACTTTCTAAAATATGAAAATTATTGATTTAATGGAGGATTTCGAGTAACGTAGACAAGCGGACATCAGTAGCTGACACACAAAATTCTAAATTCTAAATTCCAAATTCTAAATTTAAGGTCTTCAACCACAGAAATAACCTTCGCACTCTGCGGGTCTAAACTTATTAAAAGACCTCCCTTGGCATGGCTATGTCATTGCCACGACCGTCCATTCGCAAGCTAAAACATCTTGCAACCCATTACTTGAAATAACTCCCTTTGCTTTAACAGACTAACGTAGCTTGCCCTCACACAAAATTCTAAAATTCTCCCACGCACTCCTTTAGAGGCGGGCAAAGGTGCTATGCACAGAACGCCTAATAAAAGCCATTGATTGATTGATTGATCTTCTCTAACATGCCACCTTCTTTGACCTGTCATGACCTCAATATTGAGCTGAGCCAAAACGTGACCGAGGCAGTTTCTTCATGGATTTGTATGAGCTTTCGACCAATCTTCGCGTTTTTTCGCTATCCCGTATAGGAGCTGAGTTCGAGGGGGTGGTGTTTGAACATCCCCCACCATGGTGAAGGTGACACGGGAGCCCACTGGGGCGGGTTTTAAGACGTAGCAGAGCTGTTGGAGTGATATACATTCCTGCTGTTCCGTCGCTGACTTACCAACGACCATCTCATAGACAGATCGAAACATTAGCTTTCCTGAAAGATCCAATTTCGAACAAAGATATCCGGCTCAACGTTAACGAGCAAAAACGCAGGACAGTTTATTTCGTCACTCCTCAATTTCACAGGCGGGAAATCCTCGCCCCCCCATTCCCACTTTGGAATCTGAGCCAGTGAACTTTCCTCTTCACAACACTATGCTTAGACTGCTTTGTTAGTTTTGTCAATACAAACGGCCTAGGCCCCTCTCCTCCTGGTGCATACTGCCACTTCAGAAGCACTTCTAGTTCACATAAATGTAATTGTTTCTATTGTCCATTGTGTCAACTTTGAAAGCAGGGTAGGCTCTAAAATTTAGGTTACTCCCCATCACCTAAACTTAAGTTGAACGGCTCTGTAACTGGTCTTTTCATATCAGGGGATTTCATTTGGACGAAGCTTTCTGTGTAGAAGAAACAGAGGTGCAGTAGCTGAGCTATGCACTACCGCGCTGAGGGCGCAGACGTTTAAATGTCAGCTCAATGGAGAGCTGCACAGCGGGCAAGAGGCAGCACGGAGATGCAGGGTGAGCCAATGTGGGCGGCAGAGCTCTGTCGTGGAGATGTGGGCGGCAGAGCTCTGCCGTGGAGATGTGGGCGGCAGAGCTCTGCCGTGGAGAAGTGGGCGGCAGGCTCTGTCGTGAAGATGTGGGCGGCAGAGCTTTGCCGTGGAGATTGGGCGAAGAGCCCTGTCGTGGAGATGTTGGCGGCGGCCTGCCGTGGAGAAGGGGCGGCAGGCTCTGCCGTGGAGATGTGGGCGGCACAGCTCTGTCGTGGAGATGTGGGCGGCAAGCTCTACCGTGGAGACGTGGGAGGCTGTTGTGTTGTGTTATGCGCCAGCTTTGAAATTCGAGCGCCAGATTTTTCGAGGTTCTAATTAAATCCTGACAGAAGCGTTGCTAAAAATATATTGCTTAGTTATCAGAACCGACAGCGCTGCATTGTTTTGATTCGTTCTTAAATAAACAAGACTTCCGGCTCACACACGTTGCGTGCTGCCGAACACTGATGGTAAACATCATAGACGCAACAGCGGCAGAGCTCTGCCGTGGAAAAGTGGGCGGCAGAGCTCCGTCGTGGAGAGGTGGGCGGCAGAGCTCCATCGTGGAGATGTGGGCGACAGAGCTCTGTCGTGGAGAGGTGGGCGGCAGAGCTCTGTCATGGAGATGCAGGGCGAGCAGATGTGGGCGGCAGAGCCCTGTCGTGGAGATGTGCGCGGCAGTGCTCTGTCGTGGAGAGGTGGGCGGAAGAGCTCCGCCGTGGAGATGCAGGGCGAGCAGATGTGGGCGGCAGAGCCCTGTCGTGAAGATGTGGGCGGCAGAGCTCTGTCGTGGAGAGGTGGGCGGCAGAGCTCTGTCGTGGAGAGGTGGGCGGCAGAGCTCTGTTGTGGAGATGCAGGGCGGGCAGATGTGGGCGGCAGAGCTCTGTCGTGGAGATGTGGGCGGCAGAGCTCTGTCGTGGAGACGTGGGCGGCAGAGCTCTGTCGTGTGCCGTGTCTGCAGAGGCGCGAAGCCTGGTCATTGGCAGTCATTGGCAGCTCTGCCTGCAGAGCGATATGAGCAAGGCAGCGACTGCACCAGCAGCCTCTAAAACTCCGCAAACAGGGAAGCGGACTGCATCCGCAGCCTCAGCAAAAACTCCGTAAACGGAGCGGCTACTGTAGCACCAGCAGCATAGCATCAGCGCATCGGCAGCCTCTGCACAGGCACCGTGAACGGAGCGGCGCATCGGCAGCCTCTGTACAGGCACCGTGACCGGAGCGGCGCATCGGCAGCCTCTGCACAGGCACCGTGACCGGAGCGGCGCATCGGCAGCCTCTGTACAGGCACCCTGACGGGAGCGGAGACTGCAGCCCCTACGCGGGGCGGTTGTAGCAGCAGCAGCAGAGCAGTGTGCGCGCGTCCACCGCCCCTGCACTGCAGCACAGCCGCTGCAGCATAGCATCGCGCCGGCGCGGTGCAGCGGTGCCGACAACAGAGCGCCTCCCACGCGCCACCCCTCAGCAGTGGTGCAGCCCCGCGCCGGCTGCGGCCACAGGAAGCCGGCACACAGAGCCCACCACGCTGATCAACGCTCTAAATCTCCAACAGGAATGATATGCGTGATTTGGACTATAGCAGTCTACCATGCTCGTGATGGACGACGTTGGTAGAAAGTCAGGTGGGAGTAACCTTTCTTGCAACCGAATATTTCTCATTTTAAAGTCAATGATACAAATTAAGGAGAGCCGGTTATCTGCCGATTGAGGTAACTTCCATGCCCTGCTGAACCAGCCCTGGTGAATGTTAATGGTTAAATAGCAGCGAGCGAGGACTGGGCAGACCTGTTCCGACCACAAATTTCACACCATTGGAGTGTTAATTTTTCATTGGTCTTTCCAAACAGTCTATGAACTCAGCCCAAATGAAATCAATGCCACTCTCTGGCCAGCCTGAGACTGGGCGCGGCGGAACGCTCCGTTAGCACTTAGCACCAATCATTCGAAGAAAACATGCTGGCGGGAAATCACTTCTCCCCAGAGGCGAGTCCAGTCATTCCAGGGGAGGGGAACTCCCAGCAGAACTCTGCCCCGAAGGCTTCCTTGCTTCAACAGAGCCTATACATAAAGCCAGTTCTTACCCAATGGCATGTATTTCCTGTTGCCTGCCCAGAGCGGCGCTGCTGCCGCCGCCGCGGCACCAGTTTTTGTGCCGCCGCCACCGCCCTCGCCACCCGGCCACGACACAGCGCCTGGGACCGCGGCGATGCGACGCCGCCGCGCCAGAACAGCGTGCGGGAAACCGGGTCAAGGCGTTGACACGACTTTCATATCAATGACCCAACGTGCACTTTGTATGCCACCTGACTTAAGAAAAAGGTCCCAATTGTTTCTACCAGCCTTAATACCCATTTATCTAGCGATACAAGGCGAACAAAATATGATGGAACTGAAGGGTCCAGATTTTTGGAGCCCAGACAATGAGGAAAACGTATCGAAACTTCACGATGTCGCGCAATCACAATGTTATCACACACAACTTCATTTCATCTCACTACAGGTAGCTACGAATATCGTGCCAAGTTAATCTCTGCGCAACTTTATATTTGTATTGAAAAAAACATCCTTGGATGTGCACTTTTCTTTCGACTCCGAAACATCTCTTCTAAAATCGTCAATGGACAAGGCTGAGTTCGACTGACGAGCCAGAGCGCCAGTGCTCGGGCACCGTTAACACCATGAGGGGGCGCACTGTGCGAGTCAGCTGATCTGGCAGCTACACCCACCATCAACGCCACACGGGACGGAGAAAGCGGAGCGGCGTCAGGGCCGGGCTCAGATCCCCACACGTCTCCAGCACTCAAACTCCAGCCGTGGCCATACTGCACACTCGCTGGGCGGACTCAGAAATGATAGCCAGCCCGCAGCTGCTGATGTTGACATGTTGTTGCGCTTTACGTCGAATCAACATGTCACAGACCCGGTGTTCTTGAAACGGTGACACCACCCGCTTGACTGGTTGTCGCCTCGGAACTGACAGGGACGCCTCGAAGAAAACTGGTAACCGCGAAAGAAGCTCCCATAAAGAGTTTCTCAAGCCCACTCCCAAACATTTGGTCTTTCACAATAAAATAGTGTTGAGCAGGTGGTGACACTGAAGCTCCTAAGAGACGAACCGCCCGACATCAGAGGTGATATAAGCGACGGATCGGTTCTCGGGCGGTGCGACGGCCCGCTCCCCCTGAGACTGATTTGATCGATACCAAAGCTAGCTGCAACGTCAGATGGTGGCGAACAATAAGTGGGAAGATCGGCACTGACATCGTGTTGTCACGTCGTGTCGGAAAGTTAGGCAGCAGGCAGGTGAATGACATGGAGAGAGCGACAGTGCATGATCGTGCACTGGGTGGTGCGACTGTCGGCGAAAGTGCACTGAATGACGAGAACACTGCGTGACAACGCACTGGACACCAGCGACTGAACGCAGGTACTGGAATACTGCAGGCTTCCAGGCACTAGTGACGCGCGGCAGAGATTTTCTACGCAGGTTAGATCATAGGCGATACCAGGCTCAGTGGTAGAGCGTCAGTTTCGGGAGTCATGATGACCAGGCTCAAATCGCGGTGGAATCCCAGAATAAGTGGCCTTAGGTCCCTGTAATCCGTCACAACGAGGTGAGAGCTGGCGACACCTCCGCAGCCGATGCGTTCTAAAGCCTGAGAAATGATCGGATTCAAAACTGGTACGATTGCCGAAGCCCCATTACTGTCCGAGAAACACCACGAGTTACATGGATCGAACCCAGGAGTCGGCTCCGCGCGGAACTACCGCCGCAGCTCAATACCACTGCCTTTCCCGGCGACTGTTCCATTGCACCAGCAAATGATCCACTATAGTAATGAATACAAATTAAATAGAACTACCGAAAATCGTATCACTGCCTTCTGGTTGCTTTAGCATTGGTAAGGAGCGTCAAATGGTGAAATAATAGTAATCGTTTTACAAAACTCAGAGAACTATTTTTCGCAAACAGCGTATATTTCTAGTGTCACGTATTTCAAACTAGTAAATGAATAAACAAAGAAAATTTGTTATGAATCCGCTCCAGATGAACACGTTTCTATGGCTTCTAAAATCGCAGCACAATAAATGATTCACGTTCCTGGCACTTCTCTGTAGGTGTTCTGAGTACCGGTGGGAAGTACCCTCGTCTGGTGACTTCTAACTAGGGGTGATGGCTGGCAGTGGTGATGTTGAGTGACGGACCAGCGGCGGCACCAGGGACGGACCGCACTAGGTCAGGGTGTGACGTCGGAGCGGCACCAGGGACGGACCACCCTTAGTCAGGGTGTGACGTCGGAGCGGCACCAGGGACGGACCGCCCTGAGTCAGGGTGTGACGGTGGTGCGGCACCAGGGACGGACCACACTAGGTCAGGGTGTGACGGCGGAGCGGCACCAGGGACGGACCACCCTGAGTCAGGGTGTGACGTCAGAGCGGCACCAGGGACGGACCGCCCTGAGTCAGGGTGTGACGTCGGAGCGGCACCAGGGACGGACCGCCCTGAGTCAGGGTGTGACGGTGGTGCGTCACCAGGGACGGACCACACTAGGTCAGGGTGTGACGGCGGAGCGGCACCAGGGACGGACCACCCTGAGTCAGGGTGTGACGGTGGAGCGTGACCGGCCGCCCGAGCGGCACGCTCCCGGCAGACAGCCGGCCAGGAGTGCCCCGATGAAAGCTGAACGTGATCCAGGCGAGCCGCGGCCCTGCCGCCTCATATCGGACACAGAGAGCCGAGAACACGGCAAAGCGCAGCTCTCAACTGTGGCCGCAGCTTACACCTGAATGCGTCTATGGGCATTCCAATATATATGAAGGAAAAAACATTTGACGTTATTTAGTGCGTGGCGTAGGCTGCGGGCTGAGAACTAACACGTAACGGGCATTCAAAGATGTTCATACTGCATTTCGTCAGTGGACCTTAACGTCAATTCTTGCTGTGGTTTAAAGAGCGTCTGATTTAGCTTGAATGGTTTATTTTCATTTCATGCTAATGAATGGTGGCATCAGCCCAACCCTCTCCGATTTACCACACTTCGGAAAAACAGGAATCCATCCAATCCCTAGCCGATTACCCGGTTAAAAACAAGAAGCGCACAATAGATGCAATAGCCAATAACATGAAATGCAGAAAACGAGTAATTACAAGTCTGTTTACTCTATACAGTCCCTGCACGGGTACATCTACGACCAAGCTATTCTTCTCGATAATGACTTCAGATTTGTTTTGCTTTGATACAGAAACCGTCAACTAACAGCCACCTTTGCAAATAAAAACTTCTGGCGGTACAGCCTCTGAGACGTTTCCAAGCCACTTCGAGCTTAGACACAAAACATGCACACAAAAAACATTTCATACGGAATATCATTTTTCGACGATTTTTTCCGCAATACCTGGAAATCTGGAGCCATGAACGTCAAACACAACCACATACCACAGAGATATCGCTCTCCAAACCAGCATGTGTGCCCAACGCTAGCCGTTTTTATTCCCGAACTGGCCCACTGTGCGGCAGCTCAGGCCAGCCTTCCTGCTGTGGTGACGTCACCATGCAGTCGGCGTTAACACACAGGCGGACAAGCGCCGCACCATATACAGGCGGCGCCGAGGGCCGGGCGGTGAGCGCTGCACCGCGCTCAGCTGCGGCGCCGGTCAATGCAACAGCCAGGCGAAAGGTCCGCCGCCCGGAGACCACCCCCCCCACTCCAGCTTCATCCGCATGATCTACGCCACATGAACGCATTTGCCGGCGGCAGGGTCGAACATGATGCCTCTCAGAGAGCAGCGAGCGTGATGAATGGTAGAGATAGTTCGTGACGGGCCCTCTTGGCGCCGGCGCAGTGAACACAGGCTGGCACAATAAGCTCCCACGCCGGCATGGCTCAACCGTTTTCGTCACTGAATCCAAGCGACATGTCTTACACAATAGCGCCGCAGGCTGGCCTCTATTTCGGCAATCGGACGTCTCCGGCCGTTTAACTCCGTCAGCGGCTGTGTCAAAAGCCAATCCGAGGGGATCGATGTCGGCGGCCCGGACGCGGCAGCGCCTGGCTCTGCGCCAGTCTCACCCTGCGCGCACCAAGCGGCGTCCACTGGCCTTTCTCCGCCGGCGAAGACGGCCTTGACATTCACGCTCAGCCCACGCTCGCTTCGGCAAGCGCGCGCTGAGGCTGCCCGCTGCCACAGCTGCAGCCCGGCTGAGGGGTGGCCTGGCGGCGCCCCTGCGGCGGCTGCGGCGCCGGCCGGCCTTGCCCGGAATGTGCCGCAGCGCCTACGAGCAGGCAACCGGCTAGAAGTCCCGTCACTGATCACTCGCTGTGGCCAGAC
Organism: Lepas anatifera; assembly: GCA_034440635.1. Lineage (NCBI taxonomy): Eukaryota > Metazoa > Arthropoda > Thecostraca > Lepadidae > Lepas > Lepas anatifera. Next base: position 2,309,034 of record JAOTON010000492.1, read on the forward strand.
GGACCCCGTTCCGCGGTCCTGTTGGTCCAAGTTCAGCGATGTTTTCAGTCCCAACGCCGCAGTTACGTCCGCGTCCCGCCCATTGTTCTGACTGCGCTACATACATGAACAATACGTGGAACCGCACAAAACCGGCTGCAGCAGTGACATTCACGCCTGAAGTTCCAGCTAAGAAAACCTTCATCGCTCAATGCCTCGCTTCAGAGCGAAACCCTCGTCCATTCTCACAAGAAAGGGGAGCAGCGCCGATAGGCCCACTGTCATGGGTCATCCGTCCAGCCGGGCGGAGGCTACACCGCAGATGCACCGCACCGGCCAAGCTGGCCCAGCGCCAGTTCCAGCACTTCCGCTCTTCAGCGCTGTCACTGGCTCCGGTACAGTAAAACTCCGAATAGAGGATTTGTGCTTAGCACCTTTCTAGAGTTATTGGCCTCAAGAGTACTAACACGCGCCCTGCTGGGGGGGCGAAATTCGCCCCCCCAGCTAGCTTCCCAGATAGCTCAAAACGAAAAGACGCAGAACAACAAAACTTACAGTACCTTATCCTTGATCAATTTTACACACCTGATCAAATTTTTGAGTTACGGTCATGTCAGGTCAAGGAGCTATTCAAGGTCAAGTGACCCGACCTCAAAACCTAAAATCATGAGTTTGAAGCAGCGCCCAGGGAACATCAATGAACCGATCAGTTGCAAACTTCCATAAAATGATAAGGTCATTAGGGTCTACAGATCTGCTATCTCGAAATTTCGATATTTTTTACCTAAGATGGGGTCAATTTTTTGGTCACCCCATTATAAATCTATGGTGAAAAATAGAATGGGCTCGTTTTCACTAAACACTGGATAGATAAAGCTGAAAATCTATTCTTACCATGATCTTGACCATTAAGTTGAGTTTTTTAACATCTGACCTCACAAAGGTCATGTCAGGTCACGGGAGCATGGAGTGATTGTTTTGCCAATAACTTCTCACTGAATTGAGATAAAGCTCCTATTTTGCCTGCATAGTGCTTATATTGTCACGGGGGGTCGATTGATATGCAACATGACCATACCACGTCACTCTGTGACCCTGACCCAGCTCGAGGTCAGGTCAATTTCACTATTTGACCTAGCATGGTCACATTATACATAATTCGATTCGCCGCGATGAGAAGAGTCCAATGATGCATAAATATTTGCTCTAGCTCCCCCGAGGGCAGATCTACAGAGAGAAACGTACACCGCTCTGTTGTAAGCCTATGGAACCTTCTTTGACCTATGCTGACCTCAATATTGACCTGACATAAAAATTCTCTTATAAAATCTCTTCGTCTTGTCAAGAGCTTTCAAACGCCACCCGCAATTTTCCTTTAGCTTTCGTGGGGAATGAGATACGGAGGGAGCGAAAAACACCCCCCCAGTGGGGCGCGTCATGCCAGGGACCCCAGCGGGGCGCGTCTGAATGCGATTAGTCTATGTTCATATAATCCACTGTTATAACATTAGCAAACAACGGCAAAAATAATGTTCGAAACATATGCTTAATACGAATATATCGTACTACGCTGAACGAAAAAAACCAAGCAGTTGCTCAAGCATCTACCCCATTCATCAAACAGGACTGGAATACAAATCAAGCAACTTTTGCATATTTGGACTTGAAAATAACTTGCATGAGTAAAAGGGATTAATGGGCAACCATTCTTCACATCAATAATCAGCGAACCTTTGCATTTTTGCACTGAAATGAAAAGTCAAACAAAGTGCATATTAAATCGAGACATTCAGCTAAATATCGAACAGATGCAAAAAGAATGAGAAACTGCAAAACAACAAAACACAAATTTATTGATAGCGATCATAGATTACCATGAAGTGACATTTCCATCAGTTGTGTATCCAGCAGCATCATTATATTTCTCCATTGACTGGGCTTTGCGCAAATGTTCGGTTGGAGCTTTACTCGACTGAACGTTTGGAATGGATTCCATTTGTGAAAATCCTCATTGACGGGAATCTGAGCCACCTCAGCCTTGAAGATGGTATCACCACCCCACCCCCCCGCAAGGTCTCGAAAACTACGTTAGTTAGCGAAAAACGGTAACCGGCGTTAGGTAGCCTGACCTAAGCTCTAGCAATAGTGTCTTATAAAATATTTTGTTAGGTCAGATCGAAGGTCGACAGAGGCCAAATCATGTCACCATGGAGATGTAATGGGATGGGGAGGGAGGGGTAATACAATGGAGAGAGTGAACATTATGCACCAAGTTCCTAAATGTGCCAACTCGAATACATTAGTATCTAGCAGAACCATGAAATGGGTATCTATATTCCATGGCAGCACTATTGATGCGATTTTTAACATTTCGAGAATCCCTACTATCAAACTATTTTTCTGGTAAAACACTATGAAATCTGCCGTCCAACGGAAGAAAAGCCTATGTCACATTCAGAGTATTTCACAGGAGAGTGCTTTTTCGGTTATGCCTAACATTAGCAGAGCCCTGGAACTGAACTGAAAAGACAATAAAACTACGAAAATGAAGGGAACTTTGTCAAATCATTTGATAAGCAGATGCAGCTTGTGTTTCTGCATTGAATAATACAAAAATATCAAAATCGAAAAATTAGGACTTTACGCTTTTCTTCCGTGGGACGGCAGAAATGCAAGGGATAGTTTTTTGGGCAAAATCAGGAAGTATCCATGCTATGAAAAATGATGTTGGTGGACTAATAACTTGTTTCACACGAATAAGGAGGCGTTAAAATACTTTTTATTGAGTAAAGGGGTTAATGGACGATCATTTCTGACATTAATTACAAGTCTAAACGCCTACAGTGCGCCATTATCGCCTGTAAAAAAGAGGCCAGTCATTTACTAAAATGTGCCCACACCAAATGCGCCCCGGCGCACTTAAGACGGGCATGTCCCACATTGTTTTGACAATGCATTTTTCAAAATTGATTTTATAGACGCAATTTTCTGCACAGAACTCACTTCAAGTACAAACAATTAACTTTAACACTTTTTTGCGACAGACAAGCCCTAGAAGAATTTCCATAGCATTAGCATGGCGACGCAAACGCGCCCGGGCAGTGGGCGACGGATTTTGGTGCTGGAGTGCCCAAATGCGTCAATTACAGTGTTTCTCTAAATCGTTTAGATCATATGAATTATAAAGATGTATACGCATGGAAAGCTCACAGAATCTTGCAAAACTAGCATACTTTCAGAATCAAGTATCTGTGTACAGCAGCACCTCCTGTTTTAGATGGGGCAGCCATTCCAGCTTAAGGGGGTGCATAACGGACACTCTCCCCTCATACAAATGACCGTTTTTCAATCATGCCATCTTACGCAGAAGAACTATAATAGCATTACATGCATATTTTGAATCTTCTCAGCAAACCACGTCGAATGATTTCACTTTGCTAGTTCAAATTCCATATTAGACCTGGCTCAGGGCCACGTCAAAATAAAATCAGCTCAAAATGCATATAATCAGAACCGTATTGATCACACAAACCCCAAGTCACGCCAAAATAAACGTTGTATCTCTATTTCAGATTCATTTTCTGCATTGCAGTTGCAGTGATATTATCATGTCATATAATCGGGATGATATATATACATATATATAAATATATATATATATATATATATATATATATATATGTATTTATTTCATCTCTCAGCATACATAAATTCAACATTCAACGGGCGTGATCGGCACAAAAGACCTATAAGGATCTCAAATCGCGGTGCCTATCGCTCGGTTTAATCTCATAAACAGTAAGCATTGCTCCACCACCAACCAAAACGGGCTTCCACCAGTCGCGACAAATCACAAAACACTTGGGACAACTTATAATACAATCCACTTAGCGCCTTTCACCTCAGACAACAATTTCCACAAATGTGGATCGTCCACCACTCCACTTTGAATGCTTACCCCATCCATTTCACACGTTGAAACGCTTAGTTTGTACGACAAAATTTTGAAATGTATAGTGTATTGGTAAAAAACATCAACGGGCATTGCCCAATTACTGATGCAGTCATGTGATTTAAAACAGTAAAGTCAGATAATAAATACATACAGCAATGGAAGCATTCCCCGAACATCCATAACGCTCAACATTTGCACAAATGCCTATCCTGAGAAAGTTCCTAAGGTTGCCGTGAATTTGATAGCATTAGTTTTAAATGTGTAGCCCGAGTCTGCGAAGAAATCAACATTACGAAATGCGTTGAAGAAACTGTTACATGTGACGGCCACGCGAATGAAGAGGCTGCGCTGCACAGTACCAACACGCGCAAACCGAACTGCCCACAAAGAGGGAGAACGCGACGTTCGACGGGGCACAGATAAACCGAACTCGGAAACCAGATCGGAACAATCCAACTTTCCGTGATGAAGATTAAACAAAAACAAGAGGTCATGCTGAGCAAAACGAGCCTTAATACTACGCACTTTGTAGTGAGTCAAAAGAGATGGATAGTCAAGCCTGGCTGACGGACGTCCAAAAATGAGGCCAACCAGATGAGAAGTTTATGCTGCACCCTTTCTAGGCGCTTCAGGTGGGATGCAGCAGACCCTGCCCATACAACGCAACCATACTCCAGGATGGATCTTACATGGGCATAATAAGCACAAAGAATAGAAGTGTGCTTGAGTCTGACTCGGCAGCACTGGCGCGAGGTCTGAAAACTCCGTATGAGGAGGCCAAGCATTCTATTAGCCTTGGCCACGGTGTGGTCTATGTGTGGAGCGAAAGTCGGCTTACTGTCGAGTATAACACCGAGATCCCTAGTCTCTGTACGGCGCTCCAGCGGCCTACCATCCAGTACATAGGTGGTAAGGATCGGAGATTTTCGGCGAGAAAATGATATAACGCTACATTTATCTGGATTCAATTTTAAACGCCAAATTTTAGACCATTCTACTACATTGTTGATGTCAGCCTGAAGGGCATCACTGTCTGTTTTTGTCGAAATTCTGTGGTACAACTTAAGATCGTCGGCGAAGCTTATACAGTTGGTTCGAATGATGAGGGGGATGTCTGCTGTGTAGCAGATAAACAAGAGCGGGCCACACACGCTGCCCCCAGGCACCCCGGACCTTACAGCGCACCATTCGGAAGATTGGCCCTCTAGTATAACTCGTTGGCGACGACCAGTCAGGTAGGATTCAATCCAGGAGTGCGCGCGACCAGTAATTTTGAAAGATTTTAGTTTGTGAAGAAGAAGCGTGTGGTTTACACTCGTAAAAGCCGAAGAATAATCAGTGTAGACAGAGTCAGTCTGCACGCCCTCCTGGATCGAACCCCAGCTGTGTTTTAGAAAGTTGGCAAGATTTGAGACGCATGAACGATTTGGGAGAAATCCATGTTGACTGCTGGGAATAGATGGTAGACAATGGGCCAAAAGAGAGTCACAGACTACCTTTTCTAAAATTTTCGAACAAAGAGGAAGAAGCGAAATACCGCGGTAGTTGCCTGGGTTCTTTTTGTCTCCTTTTTTGTGAATGGGAATGACATTTGCATCCTTCCAAATATGTGGGAAAACACCTTGAGCGACTGACAATTTGCAAATAATTTCGAGAGGCACTGCCAATTCGGCAGCACACTCATGCAAAATTCTGGCGCTCAGATTGTCGGGCCCGCACGCTTTGTGCTTTCCAATGCTAGATAGCAGGGCCTGAACTTTGCCTGGGGGAACTGTAAACTCTTGAAGAATGGAACAGTGAAAGTCCGGGGCGTTTGGCAGCGTGTCAACGTTGGGATCCGAAAATTTGGAGGCGAAGGTTTCGTTGAAAATATTTGCGCATTTGGTGGGATCTGAAAATTGTTGACTGTTTGCGACAAGAACGCGTGGACGTTGATGAGACGATTTCAATGAGTTTATAAAGGACCAGAAACGTTTTGGGTTCTCACGGAAGTCACCAACGATGCCCAGTAAGTAATTACGATATTTCGCGTTAGATAAAGCTTTAAAATTTTCTTGCTCTACTAAATACAAGATCGCTTTCTGGAGAAGGGTCACGCTTTTTTACACGGTGTGCATGGTCTTTGTCCCTGAGAGCACGCTGCACGTCCCGGTCAAACCAGGGAGGAAATCGTTTGGAACGTGAAACCGTTGGGACAAAATCGGCTATCGCAGCGTTCACAAGATCGTAAAAGACCGTAACAGCTTCGCAAATGAGTTGGCAATGAAAATTTGCAAACTTTTATCTGCAATGTTTCCAAAAATTATAGCATCAATCACTTGGTTCATTGCTAGATTCCTGAGAATATCATTGGTCGCTATCAAATCTTATACAGTAATTCTATGTTCAGCAAATTTTGGACACCTCACATGTTAAGGTTAACTCACATGAAGGTCAAGTTGAAAGGTCACATGTTAAGGTCGACTAGCATTTTCAAAGCAGTTGACTCCCGTGCTTCCGGACGGACGATCACCCAGTGCTATTTTTTATTAGGTTACGACGACATAATTGGGGTTACGCAATATTAACGTCAAGGGTCTTGGTTCAAGGTCAAACCCTCATTTCCCGACCATTGTTTCGTTAAGTGATAACATAGTAAACATTACGAGGAAGATAGCATATTGTGGCATCATAGCCCAAAACATCGAATGACCTTGGCTGTGAATTTCTGAAGAAATTTATTAGATTTTTCCTCCATGACTTTAGTCCGCTCTCCGTGCATTCCCAATCTGTTCCACATAATAACGGTATTTCCCGATAGGGCGAATACAAATTGCCAATATGCAGTAAGCAAGTTCGTTTTCAACAGAGTAGGGACTACGTGACCCCTCCGTTACAAATAAGCCCGATTTAGAGAAAAGGGGTGATTTGTTTACCAATGTCCTGGTTCCACCTGTGTCCACACTTTCCCCAGCATTGCTGTTCGCAGCGGAAACCAAGATGGAGCGTATACATGAATGTACAATATTTTCTTCGACAATATCTGAATTCTGAGCTCTGTTGCCGGTTAGGTATGCCAAAAATAATTTTGCCTACATTCCCATGGCCCCTAGTCTTGCTTTTGGTTGTTTACATCGTCGAACTACGAACTATGCGCAGAGACGCTGTTAGGAATGGCATATTTTTTCTTAGAGAGTGACCAGACAATAAAATATCGCTCCGAATTCCACAGAAACACATCAAAATGTTTTTTCTTCAGAAAATTCCATCCTGAGCGTTACATCCTCCAGCTAAAGAGCTGTCTTCGTGGCGCTATCTTCATAATTCAAAATGTATTAAGTCTCGGGAAGTATGTTCAAGGTAAGATCCCATGAATCGGTCAATTTCAAATCAAGGGAGAATGTATCTAAGCAGTCTTAGCCTATCATTTATTCTCCAAATCCACAGGACTTCTTGACCCCCACAAAACAGTTCAGCGACCGCAAATCGGGTCATGACCCATCATTTGGGAATCAATGGTTAACAGGCTGATCCCACCCGTGCTACAAATCACAGGGGTGCACGTTGTTCGGCGTGAATCCCCCACCAAAGCAAGCACTGTGCCGTTTACTGTCAGCTCCTGGGTAGGAGACAGCCAAGGGATAGACTGCTAGATGCCAGCTTTGATCCAGGGACTATCCGTAACAGCTTGGCAACTGCACCGCGGTAGTGGTAGACAACCAGAAATAGGAAACGACCAGAAATAGGAAACGCCGGTATGAAGTGACAAACAAGCCCACAATGGCAAGTTGGCCCGGCAGCAAGGAAATCACAGACCATCATGGGACAACAAAACCACTACAATGATGAGCTACTCAGAAAATTTTACCGGCCTCCCATATGTTATGTTATTGAATTAAATACCATAACTTTCTACAAACCTGAATTTCATAGCACCCATATTCCTCCTGCGTGCTCAGCCGAATGCAACGGAACACGGCCAATCATTGTGAAGCACAGAAGCATGGCACGTCCAACTGTTGATACCACCCGCATGTGATTCTGCTTCAGCAAATTCATCTGCACCATTCACCAATCGACTCGCCACCAACCTAACACAGAAGCAGGCGAAAAAGGCACTGAAAAGTGTCTTATCTGACAAGCACGCTTCCACCTAAAGCATGCCAATTCACACGATGTTGACCCCGCAACAATCGTTCCGCCAAAATCATCATCTCTAGCCTTGGATAAAAATTCTCTCTCTCTCTCTCTCTCTCTCTCTCTCTCTCTCTCTCTCTCTCTCTCTCTCTCTCTCTCTCTCTCTCTCTCTCTCTCTCTCTCTCTCTCTCTCTCTCTCTCTCTCTCTCTCTCTCTCTCTCTCTCTCTCTCTCTCTCTCTCTCTCTCTCTCTCTCTCTCTCTCTCTCTCTCTCTCTCTCTCTCTCTCTCTCTCTCTCTCTCTCTCTCTCTCTCTCTCTCTCTCTCTCTCTCTCTCTCTCTCTCTCTCTCTCTCTCTCTCTCTCTCTCTCTCTCTCTCTCTCTCTCTCTCTCTCTCTCTCTCTCTCTCTCTCTCTCTCTCTCTCTCTCTCTCTCTCTCTCTCTCTCTCTCTCTCTCTCTCTCTCTCTCTCTCTCTCTCTCTCTCTCTCTCTCTCTCTCTCTCTCTCTCTCTCTCTCTCTCTCTCTCTCTCTCTCTCTCTCTCTCTCTCTCTCTCTCTCTCTCTCTCTCTCTCTCTCTCTCTCTCTCTCTCTCTCTCTCTCTCTCTCTCTCTCTCTCTCTCTCTCTCTCTCTCTCTCTCTCTCTCTCTCTCTCTTTTTCTCCTCTCTCCCCTCTCTCTCTCTCCCCTCTCTCTCTCTCCCCCTCTCTCTCTCTCCCCTCTCTCTCTCTCTCTCTCTCTCTCTCTCTCTCTCTCTCTCTCTCTCTCTCTCTCTCTCTCTCTCTCTCTCTCTCTCTCTCTCTCTCTCTCTCTCTCTCTCTCTCTCTCTCTCTCTCTCTCTCTCTCTCTCTCTCTCTCTCTCTCTCTCTCTCTCTCTCTCTCTCTCTCTCTCTCTCTCTCTCTCTCTCTCTCTCTCTCTCTCTCTCTCTCTCTCTCTCTCTCTCTCTCTCTCTCTCTCTCTCTCTCTCTCTCTCTCTCTCTCTCTCTCTCTCTCTCTCTCTCTCTCTCTCTCTCTCTCTCTCTCTCTCTCTCTCTCTCTCTCTCTCTCTCTCTCTCTCTCTCTCTCTCTCTCTCTCTCTCTCTCTCTCTCTCTCTCTCTCTCTCTCTCTCTCTCTCTCTCTCTCTCTCTCTCTCTCTCTCTCTCTCTCTCTCTCTCTCTCTCTCTCTCTCTCTCTCTCTCTCTCTCTCTCTCTCTCTCTCTCTCTCTCTCTCTCTCTCTCTCTCTCTCTCTCTCTCTCTCTCTCTCTCTCTCTCTCTCTCTCTCTCTCTCTCTCTCTCTCTCTCTCTCTCTCTCTCTCTCTCTCTCTCTCTCTCTCTCTCTCTCTCTCTCTCTCTCTCTCTCTCTCTCTCTCTCTCTCTCTCTCTCTCTCTCTCTCTCTCTCTCTCTCTCTCTCTCTCTCTCTCTCTCTCTCTCTCTCGTTCAGGTTTGTGTCGCCTGTGGTCGCCATCTATTGCAGCCCTGCGGCGCTGCTGTGCAGCTCAGTGATATCGGCACAACAGTCAGCTCCGGATGTCGCTCCTGACGCTGCAGCTTCACAGCCGACACACTACTCCACATCCGCTCCAGGCCGTGACCAGCCCCGCCACCAGCACTATCGCCCGGGAACACCCAGAACAGCCAAAGATGGCCGCGGTACCGCTCTTGAGCTGGACATCATTGCCCCGTGCACACCCAGAATAGTGAGAGATGGTGGCGACACCCCTGCATAATTAGTAAACCCTTACTCCGTGCACACCCAGAGCAGTGAAATGTGTTCTCTCCTGAGCCAGACATCCTTACCCGTGTAAGTCAACAACAAAGATGTTCCTCTCCTGAGCTAGAAGTGAGGAAACAGTAACCAAGGCGATCCGGCCATCGCACAAGTTGGGTATGTTGCATTTCACAGGACCAGAAGCTTTGGTTCGTTCTGACCCTGAGCCCACACCGGCCGTCGTCAGGCGGTGAGCCCCGTCCCCCGTGTCGGTAACATTAAATGACCTTGTCTTTCCACAAGAACAGAAAAAGTCAATTTATTAACACTGGGATGGCAAAGGGTCTCTTTGGATATTTCCTATCGGTGTACTCTGGCCGGTCTACCACGGATTCAGCCGAGCCTCAGGCAGATCCAGCCCTTCTCTACTACAAGCGGCAACGTAAAATGGAGAGAACAAAATCGATACAAAAGAAGACAGGGAAGGTGCAGATTGAGGGCGGCACCCCTTCAGACCCCGACCCGATTGTCAAACCATCAGAGCGCAACACCTTCGCCGTTAATTGACTGGGTCGTCGCTGAACCAGGTCAAATCAATAGTGAAACTAGCACGCTGAGCTGTCAGCTCCGATAATAGAAGACAACTCGAGATAATAAACGGCTTTTGTCGAGCTCCAAAAAGAACGCTCAATGGCGAAGGCAGTCCCTGGCCAGAACATGGAACAAAGCTCCCAGCTGTAATGTCTTGCTAGTCCTTAACTACGATCCCAGCCACGAGGTGAAATATGAGAGTGAGAAGTGCAGTGGCCTGGAGATAGACAAGATGAGTGAACCTAAGGATATAATCAAGCTATTATTGCTTGCTCTGTCCTTCGTAGAGATTTTAGTACCCCGTCCATTGCTTTCAACCCATGAATTTCGGTCCAGCAGTCACGCAGGACACCACGGTTTCCGAGCCAACCCAGCCGACCTCTTCCACTGTCTGTCCACTACCGCTATACAATATCAAAGTGGAGCAATGACCACGAAAGACTCAAGAGACTCATTCATATCATGTCCCCGCCTTAAAACGTTACGAACTGACGATGGCATGACACTTTTACTCAGAGAGGCCAAAGCAGGAGTGGCAGGGCGTGATACCACCGGGTGCCGGGCGCGTGGGAGGCGGCCGACGTTTTCGGCGCAGCTCCGGCAGCCGTCGTCATCGCGCCGGCTCTCTGGGCAGCCTTTCTCCGCTGTCGTGGCGTGGATGACGGGGTAACGGACCCGGGTCATCGGCAGGGCGGCCGGACAGCCGACCGGCGCGCCGGTATCGACCGACCACGCCCGCCGGCGCGCCGCGACTGTCTCCCTGCCCGGCCGCACTGCCGGCCGGCCGGGTGGCACCGGCCTCGACCTGGTGTCTGTGTGATTCCAACCGCCAAATGGCAACGCTCCTGTGCTGTCTTTTGCTTCAGAAGCTGGGCCGTTTCACATCAGATGCGAAAGAGCATGAACCAGACACCTGGAGAGCTGTGCGGTTTACACGTCTACTGCATGCATACCTCAACTGCCTAAAGCGCCTGCGCTCAAGGTGGCCATTGGGGCACATCCACCGCACAAAAAGGCAGTTATATCAGACAATTGTTTCTGCATGACGATACCAGTCCCCTCAAACATAAGAGATGGACACACCGAATGCAATCGCAACCAGACCAATTTCCCTTCAGCCGACTATTGAGCAAATACCGACGTGGCCGGTAGCGGAGCACAACACCGCGGGCGTCTGCGTCACGGCCGCGCCAAGGTCGTCTCGGCGCGCCGCGCCGGCGTGCGGCCAGCCTGGCGCACCGGGCCTCACCAATGGCGCTGAATGGACGGCGGCTGCAGCTGCTACGGCTGGGCGTCAACGGGGGCGGACACACGGCTGCGACCGGCAAGCTGATGACTGTGACATAACGGCAACGGGGGAAAAGGGCGGCTGTGATATAGCGGTAACGACGGAAGAGGACGACTGTGATATAGCGGCAAAAGAAGAGGACGGCTGTGATATAGCGGCAACGGAAGAGGACGGCTGCGATATAGCGGCAACGGAAGAGGACGGCTGCGATATAGCGGCAACGGAAGAGGACGGCTGCGATATAGCGGCAACGGAAGAGGACGGCTGTGATATAGCGGCAACGGAAGAGGACGGCTGCGATATAGCGGCAACGGAAGAGGACGGCTGGGATACAGCGGCAACGGAAGAGGACGGCTGCGATATAGCGGCAACGGAAGAGGACGGCTGTGATATAGCGGCAACGGAAGAGGACGGCTGTGATATAGCGGCAACGGAAGAGGACGGCTGCGATATAGCGGCAACGGAAGAGGACGGCTGCGATATAGCGGCAACGGAAGAGGACGGCTGCGATATAGCGGCAACGGAAGAGGACGGCTGCGATATAGCGGCAACGGAAGAGGACGGCTGCGATATAGCGGCAACGGAAGAGGACGGCTGCGATATAGCGGCAACGGAAGAGGACGGCTGCGATATAGCAGCAACGGAAGAGGACGGCTGTGATATAGCGGCAACGGAAGAGGACGGCTGGGATATAGCGGCAACGGAAGAGGACGGCTGCGATATAGCGGCAACGGAAGAGGACGGCTGCGATATAGCGGCAACGGAAGAGGACGGCTGCGATATAGCAGCAACGGAAGACGACGGCTGTGATATAGCGGCAACGGAAGAGGACGGCTGCGATATAGCGGCAACGGAAGAGGACGGCTGCGATATAGCGGCAACGGAAGAGGACGGCTGCGATATAGCGGCAACGGAAGAGGACGGCTGCGATATAGCGGCAACGGATATAGCAGCAACGAGGGAAGAGGAGCGCTGTGGCTATAACGCCATAAGGGGGAAGCGGAGGGCTCGCGATAAGCGGCGCCGAGAGAAGAAGAGGGCGGTTATGGAAACAGCTGGGAAGACAGATGGCTGCCGTCACACGGGGGGCAGTGTCCCAAAACCTGGGGTGCTGGGTGCAGAACGACACCCAGTCAAGCAGAATTTTTCACTCATTTTGTCTTTTGTTTTTTTTTGCTGAATTTTCCACTCACTTCCAACAATACTTTTTTTTAATTTGCAATCATTTTTGTGGCTTTTATATCATGAAACAACTTTTCCCTATGCTTTTCCAATGGGAGAGGTCGCCTCGTGACCTGACCTCAGGGCACGAAATCGAAAAATCCCGGATATACACCTTGTAGACCCTGGAGGGGTTATGAAGTGTAGGAAGTTTCAAATCGATCGACTTTGAAATGTAGCTCTTACAGAGCTCTAAAGTGAAGTGAGGTGACCTTGGTTGACCTCGTCTGGTGACCTGACCTTGGGTGACCCGGGGTAAAAAATTTCAGGGATGATGGGAAAATGATGCAGTGAGAGGTAGAGCCCTCAACTGCGGTGCTGCGCCTCGTCGTTTTTCTGCTATCCCGGAAAAACCTTAGGGGGCTATCGATGGCTTCCCCCGGTGGGGCGAGGGTTAAAGTAGTAGTCGCTCTGACGCTGTCGCAACCCTGGCTGATTGTAGACGAAAGGAAGAAACAACAGAAAGAAGGCTGTAGCTTCCATTAGATTGATAGAAAGCAGCATATTCATATGAAGGTGAGTATATATGTGAAGCGGAGCAGGGGAATTGACAGGTAAAGAAAAGAAACTTTTAGCAAGAGTCTGGAAGAGTTTATTGCCATGATAGAAAGTTTGTAGTTTCGTCTGGGTTAGTCAATTGTAAACCAAGGCTCTACTGGGCCCTAGCATAGGTGTATGCGAGGTGCAGTGATTGAGGTCAGGAGTGGCCTCCAAAATTCCGATAACTATAGGTATAGGTATAGGAGGGGCGTTGTCCCGGACAGAAAAACTATACAGTGTATGCTTAGATAATTAATTTTGGCACTAGGTATTGCATGAAAAAATCCCTTTTCATTTTTCACCACCTGCCGGTCTCGGAGGCCCCCTCTGCAGAGTTGGTCTAAGGGGGGCCCCGATATTTCGCCTCAAGGGCCCTCTAGAGCTGGTCGTGTGGGAGAGGAGAGGAGGGGCACAAGAGTTGGTCTAGGGAAGCCCCCCCAAGAGTTGATCTTCATCCCACAAATGTTAGTATTGGTAGCTCCCAGAGTTCTTTCCCCCGAAGGTTGGTCTGAGAGGCCCCCAAAAAGTTTTTTATTTGTAGCAATTCACCAATTCTTTAAAAATTGGAGACTGCATCAGGGGATTTCAGTTGGTAAATATTTACCTGCTTAACCCAAATTTTTTACATGGTAATGGTCAAACAATGTGCTTGGGGACGATTTAAAAAATTACTTTGAGAATATTAAAGGAAATATCCATCCCTCAGTTCAAAAAAGGACTCTGAGAGTTTACCACCTGAGTACCCAAATTGGAAAATTTTTACTCTGCCATACATTTTGAGGGGAATTTTCCACTCACTCGCCATACATTCCGAGCTGAATTTTCCACTCGACACCCTAGCGCAAAACCTATTTTGGGTCACTGCACGGGGGTGTGTAGGAAAGGGCGGGAAAAGCCTCCTGAAGAACTAAAGGGAGAGAGAGGGAGACAGAGGGCTTCTGCTACACCTGCAGCGAGGAAAGCTTACACGGCTGCTGCAGCAGCAGCGAGGGAGACAGACGACGGCTACTAAATTACCAGGCTAATGCTTGTTTGTTGGTGGCCCTGGGGTCACCTCGTCTCACAGTAGCGCACGCTTCAAAGTACACAGAACAGTAACATTTGACGCCCATTTACTCTTATCATCAGCGTGTGTCAACTGAACAAAGCGAAAATTGCACTCGCGCGCTTTTTTACGACCCAGTGAATGGCTCGTTTCTCCATGCTACACTTTCCAGCACAGGCCGGAGAATCGGTGACGTCTGCTCGGCTCTGTGTGGTTGCAGCGCGTTAGCCACTGGGCTGCGGTGGCAGGCTGGCTGAGACAGCAGCGGACCGGCGCCGGTCTCAGCCGCCATATACCCATATACGTCAGCGCGGCGGCGGGCTGGTCGGCACGCCGCACCGGATCCGGCGCGGCGGGTCGGCACAGCCACAGCTACAGCCAGCCCATCCCGGCTCACTGCACCCAGCGCCCAGACCGCCGGATACACCGAGATAGCCCAGAGACGACAGTCAGGTCACACAGTTTGACCGGAGACAAGGGGAAGAGACTGGTGGGGAGCGACTGGAGACAAGGACATCGCACGGCCTGGAGGCAAGGACAAGGCGGAGACTGAAGACAAGGACAGGCCATAGTCTGGAGACAAGAAAAGAGCACAGACTGGAGACAAGGACAGACCATAGACTGGAGACCAGGACAGACCATAGGCTGGAGACGAGGACAGGGCACAGACAACAGACAAGGACAGGGCACAGACTGGAGACAAGGACAGGGCACAGACTGGAGACAAGGACAGGGCACAGACTGGAGACAAAGACAGAGCACAGACCGGGACAGGCATGTAGAGAGAGAGAAAGAGAGAGAGAGAGAGAGAGAGAGAGAGAGAGAGAGAGAGAGAGAGAGAGAGAGAGAGAGAGAGAGAGAGAGAGAGAGAGAGAGAGAGAGAGAGAGAGAGAGAGAGAGAGAGAGAGAGAGAGAGAGAGAGAGAGAGAGAGAGAGAGAGAGGGAGAGGGAGAGGGAGAGGAGAGAGAGAGAGGGAGAGAGAGAGGGAGGGAGAGAGGGAGGGAGAGGGAGAGAGAGAGAGAGAGGAGAGAGAGAGAGAGAGAGATCCCCACCCAGACGCTGTACTGGGGCGCCGCGCCGACGCCACGGTAACAACAATGAAACTAACGGACCGGACACAACGACTCGACAAAAACGGTCGCGGCGATAACTCCAGCATTAACAGGGCCGTAATATCAGACCAAATAACGGGTCCTCAGCACTTCAGCCATGGCAAACAGCATCAGCCAAACCGGGTCAACCCTGTGCCGGATCAGAGCGAGATGTGGCGGCAAATGCGACAGGCCAAACTAGACGGAACGACCCCACTGCGGGCAAACAGCACGAGGAGGCCGCCGAGAAGAGAACGGTATGTTTGGGAGATGGACGCAGGTGCTGCCCCGGAGGGTGATTACAACCGCCAACTGTGACGCTGATGGAGACGGTGCACTCCTAAGGTCACGGACCACCCTCATAGCAAGCACGATACCAAAACGATATTCAGAACATCTCTGAAGAAAATAGATAGATGCGGACTTTTCCAAGGACGTTTGATATGATTGCAATACGAGTTATTGGGAGTTAGCGCTTAGACTGCCTGGTGAATTTGTGGCCAAAATGAGAGGTCAAATCAGACCTAATAATTGGGGCAAGAGGGACCCAACTGAGTTTTTAAAAAATTGAAAATTAAGACCAGCTGATTTGTCAATACCATCCATTCGAGTTAGAAAAACTTTTTTTGATGTAACCAATGTCTCAGAATGCAATGTCCAGAACGCAAAGTCTAAAATGCGTCCAAAAACTATAATCCCGAGAGACCGAATTTTACATAGGACACAAATACTTCGCAGGTTCCGGTCGGACCAGAAACCGATTGACATCTCTAGTAATTATCACACTGACTCCACAAAAAACAGGAGGGACTATCGTGAGCTACGTGGTACGGCGTTTTAACACGCGCATTGACGGGGGGCGGGTACCCGCCCCCTCGGGTTTTTCGGAAAGAGCAGGAAAACGGCGGCGCGTAGCGCCACCGTACTTGGCATACCTTTTCCTTCATCATTTTTACAACTTTTGTGAAAATTTTAAGGTTAGGTCATCTCAGGTCAGGTCACCAGTACAGGTCAAGTCACCTGACCTCAAAAAAAGTTTAAGATAGCATAAGTCGGAGCAAGGTGAACTTATCCGGTTGAAACTCATAGCACATAATGGGCCCACCGAGTTCTCTAAAATATGTTTCGGTATTTTTGATATCGATGACCTAAGGTCAGGTACGAGGCATGACCTCTCCATTGCAAATACATGGGAAAATGGTTTTTACTGAATAACTCAGTAACGGATGGTGACAGAGCGTTTATTTTAGCTGCATTAGACTCGCCTTGGCTTTGCGGTTCTAATGATATGCAGTTTACAAAATTTGACCCTGACCTGCCCTCAGGTCAGGTCAAATCCTTGATTTGACCTAGCAAAGTCAAATTATATGTCATTCGATTCGGCTTGCTGCGAGGATTCATATAGTTAAAATAATTTTACTCTATCTTTACTTGTTCAGATGTAATGGCCGAGAAACTTGATTTGCATGTTATCCCTATGACGGCATGTTTTGACCTCTCGTGACCTCAAGTGTGACCTGGCAAAAAATGGTTAAAATATTTTCGATGGAGAAGTGGATGGGCTACCCAACGCCGTTTACCGTTTTTCGCTACCTACCGTGGTTGTCGAGATCTTAGGGGGCGGGTACTGCCCCCCTCGTCAAAGCGAAGGTGGCTCACACCCCCGTCAATGCGCGTGTTAATTCCAAGTACACGGTTCCACCTCTACCGTCGGTCACAAAACTTTCGCCAACGATCCCTTCTGAGCAGCATTTTCACAACTCACAATATAGCAGGTTAACTACAGGAAAACAGCAGCCTGAGCACTATTTCGTTGGGGTAATTTGCTCAGACATTTCGTGGCCCGGGTAATTCAGGCTTCTCCCCAACAGAAATTGGTCTACAGCAGCTGGATGGCAGTTCCATCACCGACGGTGACGCGACCCCTGCGTTCTCCCTTCACTGCCACTTACCCGAAAGTTGCTCTGGTTCATCCATGGTATGATGCCGTCCACAAACCCGCCGATGTCCTCACACTCGATGCTGTTTGTGGGCACGCCCAGGTAGTTGATGATATCATTGCTGATGCTCAGCTTCTTCTTGGTGTCCGTGGTGGCCAACAGAGGCAGGAACAGGTCCAGCTGAGACATGACCGCGCGCACCCCCCTCCCCCTCACACTGCACACACACGCCCACCCATACACACCAGAGCCCCGCCTATGTGCCGGCACTGAGACGACAGCTGTCTTCCACCAGTCACCCGACGCGCTGCCCACCGCCGAACTCTCCCACTGTCGGCAGCAGACAGGGCACACGCGTTAACGAGCCAAAAAAACAGCACAGCTATGTTGAAACTCAATACTTTGCTAAAAAAAGGATATGAATACAGAACACTTATAATGAGCCCTCAACTTTGACGAATCTAAGACACCAGGCATTTGTATTCAAACCACAACCAAAACTGTGCGATCTGGAAAAGAACGGGTTTGGTGTTCCAAAAAGTGGCATTGGCTGAACTTTGCTTGATTTGCGTCTTGAACTATGAATCACGATAATCGATAAATTATATATCTATTAGTTATTTGGGCTTCTGGGCACACTATCCCAGAGAGATTGTATAGCACCCACAGCAATACAATCCTCTCCATTACATATTCAAACCAGTAAGGATTCAGGACAGCTTACACGAGACCAGACCTTAGTCTCAGCTGTCTAAAATGTTTACACCTACCTACTTATAGTGAAAGCACGTAAAAAGAAAATTTATTCCTAAAAAAAAAAATCAGAAAAATCAGCATCAGCAAATGTATTCCTAAATCCAAATTCATTTACAATACCGGTTCCTACTGCCTTTACAATACCGGTTCCTACTGCCTTACATCGACCCATCGCGCAGATGGCTTCTCAACTCAATACATGGAATTAGGAGATGTTGGGAGGAGACGCTGCAACACACAGGAGTTTGGAGAAGCTCAGAGGATGTAGAGGTAACTGGTGGCGTGAGCACACTTAACACACCAACCAGACCTAACATTCAACTGCCTTAAGTATTTTCTTCTTATGAGTGGTACCCAGTGGCCTAGAGGTGAGTTGCTAAGAACATGGTACACTGATTTTTCTACCAATGTAGAAAATTCACCCGCAGTTGGAGAAATATGCATACCAGCTATTTTCCCCAAAATTTACATCACACAAAATGGAAAATATTATCCTACCTTATGTAATATTTTCATTTCCTGTAATAGATATCCCATGTAAGGGTTTGTTCACATTTGACGTCAGCGACCAAAAAGGAAGGGTAGCATTTACTTACTTTCGCTGGCAAAAAGGGAAGGGCGGATCTGCCTTTGTTGACGATTGCTGAAGGGGGAGAGAAGAACAGCAGTGACGTACCCTAGCAAGGGTGCTAATTTTAAATCGAGATCTAAGTGGACGATTGAGCGGCAGTTTTAGAGCGGATGATAAATCATTGGCTCACCAGTAATTTTTTATTGGAGGGGAACTGTGCAGGTCTGATAAGGACCAAGTGAGATAGGGGATAAATTGCACAACACTGGATCATGGTGGATGCAATTGATTTCAGACTAACTGGTAGGAGGTTGGCAGTCTAAAGCAGAGGACACGTCCTGCCTGAGGCACACATTTGACTTACATTTACTTTGTCCGGGGCCCCAAGAGATAATAATGTTTTGGAGGAATAAGACAAGTCCCTGACCTGGATGCTGTTTCCTACCCATCTCATTAACACTAAGGTTTAAAACCGTTCATTCCCATGGTATTAGCATTCTCTTTGCCAGCACTATAAAACGCTAAAAATACCCTGAAATAGTCGATTTGGCTTCAAACAGTGAGGCAAGATACATTGATTCTTGCATTCAAATATAATTATTTGTTTTAGTTTACTGCTTGGCTTCTTCTTACCAAGAAATGTAGCAGATCCAACCGAACCCAAAACTTTTTCTTGGACAGCATCAGAGAAGTACCATGTTGCCATGTTTCGGGAATTTCAAGTAAAAATGTTTGGTCATGAGAATATTCTTACCCATTCTATCCAGTGTAAATTTAGGATAATTGTATATGATTATCAGGTTGTATCACCTTTGGTCTCCTTTGGTCTTAAGCACAGATCAGGATAGAGCTGTAACGGATTGAAAAGTTTTCAATCTCAACTGTGTCAAAATTTCTGGTGCACTGGGTGTTTGTCTTCACTGAAGGCCTGGATTTTGAAAAATGGTGGCAATATGTGAGGATTTGTTTTTGGAACCTGTTAGTTGACCGTGATCAAACTGAGTTGGTTTGGTCTGGTGTTGGATAACTAGACTTAGGTGAGTTTCTGAGTGGCTTCACAAGCTTCACCTTCTGCACCATAAGGGAAGTATTTACCATCACACTGCAAATTTCTACCAGATCTTGCTTGATGCAGATCCACAAAAACCTGATTAAAACCAGGTTTCCATGGCTTGATCAAGCTTGTTTATGTATCTGGATACTCTGTCTGATGGTGATTAAACTGAGACATAGGGCATGGAGACTAAGCCACAGTTACAACCTTATACTAATACCTACCAGTTCCAACCAGTATTGTGGGCTTTTCCAGTGTGCTTCACTAAACGGAATGAGGTACAGTGGATCAATTCCAGATGGTAGTGGTTTTAGGGACACTCTACAGTGAAAACAATGCATTTGGCTTTACTTCTGCTGAAAAATGATTAATAAATTGAATAGTTTGGATTACTTAACTTTCTTCTGTTAGCAATAAAAAGTCAAACAACTAAGCTGCCTGGGTAGCTCTGCTGGCAGAGCATTGGGCTCCTGCCCACTGCACAGAAATATGCAGTGGCACTGTGTGTGCAGGCTTGTGATTGGTCCCCCTGAGATACTCTGGTGCTCAATATTTACCACACATAGGTCAGCTGGCAACTGACTGGTGAGAGGGTGACCTCAGCAGGGTGGCTGTTCCTGTGCTTTAAGGGACATTAGGCTTTGGATTCTAAATTACCCTTCACTGTGGGAGTTGCTCATTTGGGTGGTGGGGCTAGGTCCCATATACTAAGAACTTGTAGGAGACCAAAGCCAGCAGGCCAAGTGGCCCCAAAAAAAATCTGAAAGTTTAAGTAAGGTAGGTAAGTATTGCCCATCCTTTTACATGAAGGACATGGAAATAGCCTGGTGGTAAGGAACCAGGTCAAGGTCTACCCTAGCACTTGATCTTCATTTGAAATCCACCCTGAACTAAAAAAAAAAAAAAAAAAAAAAAAAATTCCCCACAAAAAACCTTTTAAAAATTTTTAAAAAAAAAAGGGGGGTGGGAGAAAAAAAAAAAAAAAGAAAAAAAATTTTCTTTTTTTTTTTTTTTTAAATAAAATTAAATTTTTTTTTTTAAAAAAAAAAAAATAAATTTTTTTTTTAACACCGGTATTATGGTAGTAGGCAGATCACATCTCACGGTTCAAAGGATCACATCAGAAGGTCCACTGATCAAAGGGTCTAATATTCATAGGCTCTACACTTTGAAAGTTAGACCTTTTGAATAAGAAGTCCAACGTTCAAAAGGTCCAAAAAGGTGTGCTCAGATGCATGAGAGTAGGGGTGCATGATGCCGCAGAGGCATGCTAAGACACATGATAATAGGAGGAAATGAGGGTTAGGTTAGTTTAGGTTAGGTTAGGTTAGGTTAGGTTAGGTTAGGTTAGGTTAGATTAGATTAGATTAGATTAGGTTAGGTTAGGTTTGGTTAGGCTAGGTCAGGTCAGGTCAGGTCAGTTGTGTATGCCCTTGGTCCCTATTTCCTAATCGATCTGGGGATATCAGCCCTTTTTCCAGATTCTAAGTGCGCCTCTGGTCTGGGTACCACTTTGGGAAATGTTTTAGAAATATTCCCACAATCTGCAAGAAAATCCCAAGAGGTGAAACAGACAGAAGGAGGGAGGGTTTGAGGAGTAGCATTAAGTGGTACTCAGACCAGAGGCACACTCAGATCCTGGAAAGAGGGGTGATATCCCCAGACTAGGAAATAGGAACCAAAGGCATACACACCTGACCTGACCTGACCTGACCTAACCTAAAATAACCTAACCCTCATTTCCTCCTATTATCATGTGCCTAAGCACGCCTCTGCGGCATCATGCACCCACTCTCAAGCATCTGAGCACACCTTTTTGGACCTTTTTGGACTAACGTTGGACTTCTTATTCAAAAGGTCTAACTTTCAAAGGGTAGAGCCTATGAACATTAGACCCTACGATCAGTGGACCTTCTGGTGTGATCCTTTTGAACTGCGTGATGTGATCTGCCTACTACCATAATACCCACTTCACCTTTATTTTAAATCAGTCTGAACTATCAAGAAAATATCATAACATAATAGTTCTCGTCCAGCACTTTTCATCAGTGTTCCAAATTCCAGGGTGCTGGGTGGAAGGCAACACCTGGGCAAGCTGAATTTCCTCTCTTTCTGTGCTATTTTAGTCAATTTTCCACTCTTTTCAAGAAGGCCTCTTTAGCCTTTACAGTAACACTCTTTAGCACAGTTGAATAATCCTGGTGCATAAAGCCATGGTACCTAGTTACGAAATTTGGAAGACAGTCTTCCTAAATGTTAAAGAAAGTTTGGAATTAGTTTTCAAATTATCACTTCTTTTATATTTTCCACCCGCAGACTACCTATATTTTCTACAGTGCATTTTACACTCAGCACCCAGGCACAATATCAGCTTTGGGACACTGCTTTTCATTGTTGAGCAGAGACAGAATTCAAAGCGGACTTGAGAAGAGGAGACATACCATCGTCCCGACAAAGACAATAAGTACAATAGCATTATCATTTTGAACAGAATATGGCCACTTACACAACTTGAACTGACTCGATTGGCAATCCAATCAGTTGCAACGTTTCGTGAAGCACGCGAAGTCACAGCATCGCAGTTCCACTCGCACACCTCACAGCACCCCTCACGTCTCAAGCCTTCGAAATATCAAGCCCGACGCACTTAATTATTCCCGTTATTCTCAAAGACCCCAAACGTTCCCATACAACAATCGCGGCAATCACACAACCCGAAAATCTCGCTCGCTCCGGCGGGAACGTGCAACGGCGCGGCGTAATCGCCATCCCTTTTGCTGCCATGTGCTGCCATTGTAGGTTTCGGTTTCTGGTATCCACTAGAAATTATGAGCAGGCTTACGTACCAAAGTTGGCACCATGGCGTTCTGAACAAAAATTAGCATCCTTTAGTCCTACCATGAGACAAATATTTATTCCATGTCCTTTTAGCATGCATGAGCCTCGAGAGAGGGAGAGTAAGGGGCAGACGGGGACGGGGGGATCGGAGAAGGTTCCGCAACTCGTAAATTAGAAGGACGTCCCCCCAAATCTTGGGACTTGAAGGTTTTTGCATGTTTTCCCTATTGTCTAAGTGGACCAGACGTGGACAAACGCAAATGTGTGAGTGGGGTTCGCCGTTGTAAGCGTTTTCAAAGTCAGGCAATATGCTCGTATTCGTATCCCACCCTTTTTCCCTAGTCATCGCTGGTCAAAAATACCCTGGCGACGCCGCATGGCTATTCCATGTTGTTACTATAGAATAGCCACCAGCCACTTTGGTGGGTCCTTAGATGGGTTTAGGGCAGCTCGCTCTTGAAATCTGGTGAATGGGAGTCAAGAAGGCCTAACCTTGTGTGAGGGAGCTGTCCACCGCCGCGTGTATGTCCTCAGTCGCCTCAGCGAGTGCGCCGGGAAACAGGGCAGAGGGCATGCATACCATTTGTGCCTTGCTTGCCCATGGGCACTCAGGGATCTTGTTTGTATTAGGAGGCGACGGGCGGTCTCTGCGTTAGAGAAGGACACAGTCATGTGACGTACAATGGCTAAATACACATGACAAACTACATCACAATGTGGTTTGCCATGTGTTTTTTTTTATTTGGGCGGGTGCGGCCGATTCCCACAAGGTTCGGGTCGATCGGGTTCAGCACAAGTTTCTTATGTGGCTAATTTGTCATTCATACTCCAGACCACGGCATTTTTTAAGGAAAAGTCAGTGGGGGGAGCATGTCTTGTGTTGTCCATTATAGTGTCTTCAAGGGGTCAAGACCCCATTTTGAGGGGGTTTAATAAAACTTAGACGCGTTAGTGTTAAAGGGAATGTGGCACCTTGGTCGAATCCTGGAATTTAGTGTTATTAGGCGTAGGGGAGACCGGGGCTAGTTGCAGCCAGGGGCATGTTGAACCACCCGCGATAACTCCTCTGTTTCTGAAGATATTGCGCTGTAATCATAACAGGGCATGCGCGCAACCGCTTTCCGTCTTTCAGCAGGAAACCGTCGTCGTATCTGGTCGGTAGCGGTTTGGAGACAGAAAAACCTGTTTTTTCGGTCGGCACTAGAAACTGGAGTTTTTGCTGGGCGTTTCCCGTCTGGTGGCGCTAGTGGGCTCAGTGCTATGAGCTTTCGCGAGCTTTGCGCCAGAATCTAACAGATAGTGATGGACAGAATGAAGTACGCTTGCAGTGTGTTCATAGTTGTAAAGTGTTCCGAGACTAAAAACATGTATATTTCTCTTTTGGTCGTTTGAATTGCGCAATAGTATAATATAAGAGGATATAAGGGATGCAAGTAGCGACACTCATGCTCAATTTTTTTATTTTTAGACCAGATCCACTAATAGGTACTTGTAGTCTGTTCCAAGTGCAGTTTTTCCAGATGGCCATCTCCTGCTAGAAACTGGATAATGAGCACGTTCGGTGTTTGGGGAGATGTGCCAAAACGATTGTTATCTATGTTTTTTTCGATACATATAGAACAAAATTGGAAGACAAATATGACGAATATCTCGATAATTTGTTTTTTGAAATAGCATTTGGTCGCAAGCTTCATGTTCAATTTGATTTAAAAATGAGACACAGAGTTACGAACGCAAACTCCGAAGCTAGTGACATCTGCTAGCAATTTTTAAACCAGCTAGAGATGCCAGCTTTTCAATTTTCACGAACATTATTTCAGCTCAGCAAGTATCCAGGCTGCCGAGGTGCAAAGTGGAGGTCCACCATGGATGTATCTGACAGATCAAAGCGGAAAGATCCTCTCAAACTAATCTTGGCTCCGCCAATCGATTCTTGGGCTCCACAAACGATTCTTGGCTCCCCATAGGCGGATCCAGGGAGCAGAGGTGCAAGTGCCCTCCTTTCGATTAACCCTCGGTGCCCACTGAAATGGTCACGGCGCCCCCTAAAAGGTCGATGGCGCCCCCTGAAATTCCGCTTCCTACCACCCCCTCCCTCCTCGAACGCGAAAATAAGCGCCCCCGGTAGGATTTTGCGCCCATCTGATAGGTTTTGACGGCTCAAAAGTGGCGTTCCTCGGGGAGGTGCCCCCTCCCCAGGTTGGCAATCCTGGATACGCCTATCCTATTGGTCCCCTGAAATGCAACTGATTTTTTTCTAATGTTTATCTTGCCCTCCCCTGCAAACAGCGTAACCCAGGGGCGTAGCCAAGGGGGGCGGAAGGGATAGCCGCTCCTCCCTGAGGGCCCCCTGAGGATACGAGCCGCGCGAAGGGCGGCTCGTCCGCACTATGCTCTGTGGCCAAATTTGGTATTTTATACCAGACAGGGCCCTCTTAAGTCCTCTTCAGCACTCTATTCTGTAACATGAGGAGGGCCCTTTTTACCCATCAGGGCCCTTTTGGGGCTGTCGCAGGGGGCCCTTTTCAGGGTGCTACCCCTTCCTGAGCGAAATTCTGGCTACCCCCTGGGGTAAACGGAGTATATGCCCCCCCGATTGAGAACTACTCATCCCTTTTACCCTGCACCCAGTTTCCGACTAGAACCGCCCCAGCGCACCCGCTTCCCCCTTGGAGCGTCAGCTTTTTCATTCACTCGACGCAAAACCTGGCGTCTCATTGTATGTCTTGGCAGCCCTGGTTATCAGAGACATCTTATTTACACATATACTTTCTTTCCATTCAGGTTATCGTAATTGGCTTCGTCAGATTAGTACGTGGCACGTCTAGGCAGCGTGGAGAAAGTGTAAATACAACGTGATTGCGTTTGTGGACCAGGGGCATTGTTAACTTTATATTCCAGCGCCATGGGTGGAAATCCCGCGGGTGTTGGAAAGTCAGGACCCCTTGAAATTTGGGTCTCCCATAGGCTTTGTATAGGGCTTGTATGGCCGTACCAGCGTTAACCTACCCAGGACCCCCTGGATCGAGAAGAGACTTCCAGCCATGTCCAGCGCAAATATTCTATTATATTTAGTTGTAGCTTGAAAAACTATGTTTCCAAGACTATATGTAATTTCCGTGCTAGATGTATTTTTCTCTTTCAAATTTTCGTGCTAAGGAGCGACAAACATGCATCATGCACTTCTCCTTTGTCCTATGAAACAAAAGTGCAAAAGGAGATTAAATAGCAGAAGAGGAAAAACGCATGAAAATCCATGTTGGATAAAAATCCAGGCCACACATTCCTTGCAAAATACCATTTACCACGCCGCCACGCATTTGACATGTATCATTCCCGTCGATGAAGATAACACACACTGCAACGTCAGGGAACACATGCCACGTAAACAGATTGGAAACCAGAAAATTTAAGAGCTACAAAGAAGCTCTGAATCGTGACGCCAGCATATTTTGACAATGTGCCCACTCAAAATCACTGAGAGGATTAAGCAACTTACAAATGCGACCGCCTTGTAGGCGGTCTCGCCAGCAGCAGCAGGTTAGGACGCTGTTCTAAATGCAGTAAAAGCACGTCACGCGCGTGAAAGAAAATAACTTACTTAAAATTCGAGTCAATGTTGCGGTTAATTACTGAAAAACGAGATGCGGCTGCTCAATGAAATACGAATCGAGCCAGGTCATTTACGGTTAAAGTGTTGTTTTTAATGCCGCAGTCAGTTTCCAGGGAACATCGATATTCAAACACGGACGAAGAACACTTTTTGGAATTAGACTGTGCAATACCAAAGTGGGTCCGATGGCACTACCTAAGAAAATGTAGATGCCGCCACTGAGACTACGCTGTGGCGACATCTACATTTGGCAAGCAAGCTGTTTTGCTGTCATCGGCACCAGAAGCTAACCACATTGTGGTGTAACACTAAGAACTCAGAAATCTATAGATTGGGTAAGTAGGTTCCCAGCGCAGCAGCCACACATACACCAATGGGTAGCCCTGATGGCAGGCCACAAAGAGGAGATCTCTCTTCTCACTCATAACTGGCAAGAAAATAAGATGTGTCTTCTAGTCCAGTGTTTGATCAGCTCCAAGCCCCTTCATTGACTGGTGTTAAAAAGTTATCTCCTGGTTTGTGATGGGATGTACATCCTGAGGTCTTGATGTAGATCTTGCTGAAGTCTTCCAGTGACACCTTATGTTACATTACTGGAAAAGCAAAAGACATGTATTAAAAAGAAAACAAGCATAAAACATAACACATTCTTCAGCAGCTACCACAGCTTTTCACCTTGCCAGAGTTTGAGGCCAGAGTTCCAAGATCCAAGTCACTCAGATATTTTAAACCGAAATTTCTTACAAGATAGCCAGTGCTGGATATCAAACTTGAAATATTCAAAATTCTCTCCATATGCTGCCCAAAAGGGTGCATTGTTTGAGACAAACATTGTGCATGAACATAATAATCTGAAGCAGTTTCACTGTTCAGAGGCCATGGTAAAAAATGTGAGATAGTTTGTGCCCATGACACAAAGCACCAAAAAATAATTAGTCAAAATATCTTAAGTAGGCACATCCCTGTTTTCTATACCTGCCCAAGAACATAGGACTAGGCCAGTCTGCAAAGTATAGCAGCAGGCCAGACAAGTCGCACCAGCCACCTATAATTATCACACTAATTCGCACTGCCAGTCACCAAAAATTTGCACCAATCCGCAATATAACAGGGAGGAAAACACACCCATGGTTGAAGAATTCAGTTTTTCCCTTCTCCCACATGATTTTGTTGATTTTTAGTGTTGCCTTCCTCACACCAGACTCACAAATTTGCACCAAGGTGGTAAAATTTGTACCATTCGCTCCTGTCTAAAAGGGCACTCGCACAGACGAGATCTCGTCAAAAGTGCCATACTTTGCAAACTGGGGACTAGGAACTGTTACACAAGGCGGTGATTCAACAGTGTTGCTGAGAGCGAGTTTAAATAATATTTCAAAATGCTTTAAACATAACGAGACACAAAAATGTACCTTCTTTAAAACAAACATGAGAACAAAAAAGCCAGAGCCATTAAGAAAAGGCATAATGAAACACTCAAACTCCTAAGATAGGGCTCATGAATGCTATGTCTATATAAGCCAATTATATTAACAGAAGTTGGGTGCAAAATCAAATTTATTTTACATTTGTTTTATCTGTAACTCATGTTCCCTTCATCTGTCCTAAGCACTACAAAGCAATACACCTATCATTCACAAGAATTTAACCTCTAGTATGGGCCATGCTGCTAAAATATTATTTATGCATGTTTGGGAACATAAATTACTGAAAGACGTCCTAGAAAATCTTGGAATTCAGCCATAAATTGGTCATACATCAAGAAGCTATCCAAAATATCATGTCATTCCCATCCTTTTATGTGTGATGATAATTTAAAGAAGAGCAACAATACTACCACTATCACAAGCAACTAAAAAGAAAAATAGAGTGAAATAATCGAAGATTCGTGTCTTACACCTGCACAAAACTGTCATGAAAACACACTGGATAACAGACAAATCCGTTGTTCGCGCAAGTGCTTGAAAATGAGGCGCCAGGTTCACCGCAATTTACATTGAGCCTAGACGCTGAATGCGCCCTATAAACCCCAATCACACACACACACACTCACCGCAATTTACGCCCAGCAAAACATTTTTCTTCCTCGCTTGTGTGACATCATACCAGGTGATGACCTCACACCTACGTCACGGATTTTCTCCAGTTTCTAGTGCCGACCGTTTTTTCATAGCAAAAGTGAATTTTACTTTTATCAAACATTTTGTAATAGCACTGTTGATATTAGAGATAAAGATTAGCCGTACTAAATGAGTTGAACGCAAGTATTTACGCCTTATTTTGGCCGAAAACTATGAGAACTAATCACCCACTTTCTGTGTCAGCTGCCTCCGGAGTGGCGGCGAGGTCTCGGGGTAAGTTGAGCCACGAGGGTGTTGGGGTATGTTGAGCCATGATCAACGCGCCCCGGCGAAAAAAAATGGAATACCTCAATTCCCCCAAACTAATGGGGCACGGTGGTGTAGTGGAAAGCACGCACACTTTCCATGCGGCTAACCCATGTTCAAGACTGGGCGGCTTCCCTATCAAAGAAAGAGCAAGCTGGCTTCCGAGAAACCTTCCAACAGGGTTATAGTTGGCGACGCTATTCGGCCCGGGCAGTTGTCTCCTAAAATGCCTGCTATCGGGTCGACTCATTGGCGAAGGGGGAAAGGCATTTACCACCAGCTTCTGATTTTTCCCGTTTATTTTCAAAACACTTAAGCGATTTAATGTCCAATTACCTGCCCCTGACCTGCTATTAGGCCGACCAATAATGGAGAAGAGCTTCCAGCGCTGGTCTTGGGCCCTCCTTTTCCTTTAAAGCCCCTCCAACTCTAGGGGATGCAGGGGCATTGGCCTTTCCCGCAAAAAAGCTCAAATTGTATCCCCTTTGTGCCGATTTTCCCGTTTTCTCAAATAAACACTGTTTCGTGATTCCACCCAGACTTTCAGCAGGGCCCAGCCACTGGCGGACGCAGGAGCCCCGTTTGGGGCAGGCAACTCGGGTAAATAGTAAAAGATAGTTTTTTTAAAGAAAATCGGCCAAAGTTTCGCTATTTGGGGGGACATGGACCCTTGCCCTCCCACCCCTCCCCCAATCTGGATCCGCTAGGTTTGTCCAGCATGTCTGGAACATCAGGTGGTGCCTCTATGCCTATGCCCGATCCCCAGCGGACACCAGCCCTACTGACAGATCGACTTGTGAAAAGCCCTCAGTCAGGAAATGTCAGCAAATCTACTGAACATCTCAGCGCCTGAAAATCCAGCAGGGTTCAGCCTGCCTGGAAGATCAACGAATGCCCCTAGTCCTGGACTGGATCTTCAGCAGAGCCTTCCTGCACCATCAGTAGCAGAGCTGGACCTCCCCGCAGATGGTCTGAGCTGTACACGCAGCAGAATCTTCCCGGACTATTCAATGAGCAGCAGACTGCCCTGACCCTGACGGTGATACTGATCCTGTCCTGATCTTGCCCTACTGTCCTGATACTTTCTCGCCTGCAGCAGTCTGCCCGTTGTCTAAAGAGCTGAGGCCGAGGAAGAGAGCCTCGCATCACAGGAAAGCAGCAGTGTTGACGGCAGGGGTGTAACTTTGTGAAAATGTTTAGGGGTGCTTTTTCCTAGCCGGCCCATACAATTTTACTCGTGGTTTTAGGGGATGAAAAACCTAATAAGGGGGCAAAAACGTTAAAATGTTATCCCAACATCTCTAACGACTTCTTTCTTTATTTTCACTCCATTTCTTTGTTTGTGTTATGATTTCAGTTTCAGGTTTCGAAAAAGTTCACTCTAGAGCAGTAGTTCCCAACCTTTTCCGGCCCACGCGCCTCGTTGTGCCAAAAGATATACATTCCCCCTGCGCCTGTTTCACCATAGAAATTAATTGAATTTATATGGTTAAAACAGTTTTGAGTGTACTTATATGTTTTCGTGATATAGCTAAGTTTATGTTAGATTCATAATGATAGGTTCCTTTCGCCGATTCCATTGGCCGAAGATCAATTTTAACGTTCCTTTTGATCGGTATAAGTAGAAGCAATTATATTTCAGAAGCCTGCCATTTACCCCTGTGATCCACTAATTCCCCTGAAGGGAAATCCCCCCCCACCGACTGGAACCACTACTGTAAAGGGATGCAGAGGTAATTATATTGACTGAGTTGTTCTTCATTCAAGTAAACGTTTTCCATTTGCGAGCTTGACGGATTTAATAAATCATCTCATCCTCTATTGTTGGGCGTTTTCAATTCCGTATTTACGTCTCCGCTAAATAGAAAACAGGACTGAATAAGAGCTCATGTACTCGGTCAAAACAAATAATTGTATTAGTTTGAATGTTTCAATTTGGTGGGACAGACTGCACATCCATGACTGATTTGCATAATAGCCTAAAACCATGCCTATGCATTTGATCCCTCACTGACATCTGAGGTGGTTTATCGGACTTTGTGTAGAGTCCGCGCACCGCACACACTGTCCAAACGATAGGGATAATAGCCCACAGGACAATAAAATGATTAGGACCACGTAGATATACCACAGCTTACGTACTCACAAATCAAAAATAGGCAGGCAGAGCCCTACCCTACGTGACCAAGGAAGGACGAGGGGACTGCACCGAACAGACAAGATTATGAAAGGAATTCTGGCAGGAGCGGCACCGACACCCAGGACAGAACGCAGACCCCCGCGGTCCTCAGCCCATGTCTGCTTCCCCTCTCAATGGCGCGTCGCGCTCGAAAGCTGTTGCATTTGGTGTTACGAACTTGGCTCGATGACCATGTGGTGAGAGTCGCCGGTACCGCTGTGATGCGCCGGTATGCCGCTGCTCCTACCCTAGCTCATACCCTAGAACGCGCCAAAGAGGCGGATTCTTTGAGGCGACCTGCGTACAAACTCCCCCATCAGCGCATTGATGTCGACGGCCTTCAACTCATCCAGGTAGGTGGCACATACTGCGCTATGGTTCAAGCGCGCCTGTGACATCGTTGAGCGCAGGTAGGTCTTCAGTCGTCTGAGGAGACTGAAGCTCCTTTCGCTGCTGCAGCTTGTTGCAGGTACTGTCAGCAGGATACCGATCAGCTTGTTCAGCTCAGGCAGTAGGTCCCTCATGACGGGATCTGACAGTAGCTGTGTGACGTCGTCGACACACCCGATATGAACGCCGCGCCGTTTGCTGATGTCGTGCAGCATTTGGACATGGAGTGACAGCCGACTTCCATCGAGTTGGAACACACGGGCGGCACTCTCTGTAGCGGCGAGGTCCCCCGTGATAGCTGCCTTCTCAGCAGCAGCTAACTGCTCTTCGTCTCCAGACTCGTACCGAGCCCGAATAGATCCCGCCAGGGTGTCGACCGCTTCCAGGTACACCCGACGGTACCTATCCTCAGCCGTGGCTGGCTGGTGAGCTGCACCTCCAGCATCTATGCGTCTGGGCAGTCGATGGGGTCTGGCCTGTCGGGGAGGGTCTATCTCTAGATATTCAGCCTTCGACACAGCTGCTTGCCAGAGCTCGTCAAACCTGTTGCGCCGGTCCTGGACAGCTTCCTCCAGCTCTCTGATCAGTCTGACGTTGGACGACACTGTAGCCTTGGGGGCTTGGATCGCCTTGGCGACTGGGTTCGTCAGTTTGAAGAGGTGACTGGCGAGGTTTACTCCGAACCAGAGGTCGAACGTTGACATGGCGTGGAGGAAACCTCTTGCCGTGCTCCCTGCCTCCATGCGCGTTGCGGTGTCGCTTCCTATTTCTTCCAGTGCTGTTTGGATGGCAGTCCAATTCTCAAGGACGGATCTCAGCGCCGGTTCACAACACGTCCACCTGGTCGGGCAGAGAGGACGCAGTGAGGAGCTTGCTCCCGCGCCCCGCAGGCACACCAGTCGCTTCGGTGAGTCCCGGAAGAACTCCACGAGGCGAGATACCTCGCCGATCGCGTCCCGTAGCTCCCTGATTGTAGCCATGGAGTCCTGCACCGCAAGCTGGAAGCGATGAGCCGTGCAGTGCACGAACAGAGCCCGTGGTTGGATGGCTTTTACTTGTGCTTGAACACCTGTAGAAACATAAGTCACTGCATGAGCCACTTCAGGCAAGATCACACAAGGCTCTTGACTCATGCTATTCAAGTTTTGACTGCAAACCGTCAGCCTAACACCGATCAGCGGGTTCTAGGACAACCAAAATCTGGTTTTAGTATGCTTCATCTCGTGACTATTTCAATTCAAACTCCATTGTAAAGCTTAAACCCCATTGTTTTACGTTTCTTTAAATCAAGAAAAGACTGCAGTGAGCAACTGATCAGTTTATCGCTAACGATTATTTAAGTCGTATCGACAGTAAAATTTGTTCCCAGATTTGGTTCATCCATTGGCGATATTATCAAAGTTTGAGCTTACATGGGTGCTGAATGTGAGAGAGCGACATTCAACACAAATTTAAGACATTCTAAACCCCGGTGGTATGCATATATATAATTTGTAAGGGAAATACTTTACTGCAGTTGGTCTCAATCAGCATCCTGCAACGCAGTCATCTCAATAGTGACGACTCTGCCGTTGCTGCATAAAACCCCCGTATTTTCCTGCGATTTCCTTTCTTGGCTGGCAAATAAGGAGTACAGGTGTTTTCAATACCATTTAATTGTTTATAAAATGTATACAAAACAGGTATAATCCTTCCTATGCTTTGCATTGAAGCATTGGCAATATTTATGTTTCGTGTATCATTGAATTAATTCACTTAATTATTGAATTTCCGTGAAAGAAGTCAGAATAAAATTATCAAGTGCCCACCAAAGTGCACAGCAAAAAAAAAACTGCTCACTTTCTAGCCCGCTGCAAAACTCAAGTGAGGCCTCTGATTCTTTAATTGTTGCGATAATGGCCGTTTTAAGAACAAAATTTATCTCCAGATATCTAAAAACGTGTTTAACACCCCCTCATGATATGGACTTTTTTGCGTTTATAAACACATCAATTTCAATATATTGAGCGGGAAAATTTGCTGTAGATTTAGATTTGTGCTCACCATAGGCGCAGGAACCATGTAAGCAGGGGGCGGCTAACATCCTCCCCAAATATTCGTACTGCAGTGGCAGAGCCCCCCCCCCACCAACTTTCGGGTGAAGCCGAATTTTTCCTTTACACAATAAATGATAGACCAAATCACATTTGGTCGCACCAACGGGGACAACTATTAGTCCCCGTGTCAAAGTTCTTGCGCCTATGATGGCCGCGCACATAGACACGTAGATATTCATTTGTATACCTTTGAACCGTCCTGACATGTTCGACGCTCCGTCGTAGGTTTGCCCGCACAGGTCTTCGATGCTCAGATCGAAACGGACCAGACTGTCCCGGATGATGCCAAACAAGGCGTCGGCGGTGGTGCAGTCCGTAGAGTACAGGCCGACAAAGCTCTCGTTGATCTGGAAGTTGTCTACGTAGCGTAAGCAGATGGCTACTTGTGTCTTCCGGGTACAGTCTGTGGTTTCATCCACCATTATGGCGTATGGACGTCGGCTCCCGTCACCAGCCGTACGAACTGAGTTCAGCACTTGTCGGAGGGTGGAATGGGCCATCATCTCGGTTATCTCTGCTTGGATCTTCGGGCTCAGATACGTTCGACCGTTTTCCTTCTGGAGCCACTTTTGGAGCTCCGGGCAGTGCAGAGAGAGTATCTCGAGGAGACGATGTAGGTTTCCGGCATCTTCATCATGGCGACGAAACGGTAGGCCTTGTCCCAACAGGTATCTGACAGCCTCAAATATCCGCTCGAGTGACACACGTGCCTCGTGTTGTTCCTTTGCGATCGCTGTAGCTGCCATCAGCTGCGTGTTTTTAGAGTTTTTCAGGGCCCGCGTCTGTTCAACGGCCTGCTGGTGCATTCCAGATTTTTCATGTTCTTGGAACCTTTGAAGAGCTTTGTGCCAGCTCCGAAATCCACTTTTGAGGAATGCCTCCTCTCCCCTCCGCGAAGCTGACATGAGGCCCATATTTACAGCACTCTGGCATGTTTGACATGTGATGGAATCGGTTGCCTGATCATATTGTATCCAAGGGTAGGATTTGCGCCACTTCTGGTTAAACTTCCTCCCCTTAGCAGATCCTTGCACCTCTGTGCCCGGCGAGGCCTGAACAAATGTGGAACCAGTACTCGGCGAGCAGCTGGCAGATTCCCTCGGTTGACCGCTAGGTACGGGTGATTCGCTGGAGGATGGGTCTGGTGGTTGACTGGATGATGGGCCTGGTGGTTGGCTGGATGATGGTTCGGATAAGTTACTAGAGGAAAGACTCCCTGGAAGGCGACCAGAGGTGCTAGGTGGAATATCATCAGGCGTGCTAGGGTCGTCAGGATCGGTGGAACTGAAAAGGACAATTAGTTGTTTCAGATCAGGGTCAAAACTTTCGAATATATATATATATATATATATATATATATATATATATATATATATATATATATATATATATATATATATATATATATATATATATATATAAAGTGTACCTACATTATGCATGCATACCTATCAGTTGATTTCGCAACAGCCTTAGCCAACGCAGTCGGTGAACAGGACTATATTGCACTCTCCCACACGATTAGTCATTCCCCTAACCGATTTATGAGAGCACTTACTTATTTATTCACTGCACTTTATTAATGTAGATTTGCGACACGTGGCATAGCTAAAACACTGATTGGGCATTTCATGAATGCCCAATCAGTGTTTCATTGCCGAACGTTACTCTCAGATGTTGCCGCACGCCCTAGCTCTGACAGCACACTTCTCCAGGTATGTACCTCGCAGCCCCACCGCAGCCGTGCACAACCTGAGCGAGCACTAGGTATAGTGCCAGGCCACCCTCCGGTGCGGGCCTGCCCCTCTCCAGCCGGGTCGGTGTACGTGTAATTATATTATATATGTTTGTATCTTCCAGTCAGCACGCGGTACGCCGCCTCGCCCAGAGCAACGCCCATTCTGGTCGTTGCTCGTTTTCAGACTTAGGTGAAAACTTTGCATGAAATGGTGATTCAGCTTTTATTTTGGTACCCTTGCGTTTGGATTGCTATTGCGAGATTGACTATGCTAGGCTAAAAAGTGACCTTGACCTGACCAGAGGTTTATAGCATATTCGTTATTCCGCGTATACATTATTCCAACTCAAACCTGTCAGATGCTAAAGGCCAAAAACTCTACTCAAAACGACACCTTCTTTGACCTGTCATGACCTCAATATTGACCTGAGCCAAAAAGTGACTAATATAGTTTCTTCATGTATATAGTATAGTGACTAATATGGTTAGCACAGGCACCCCCTCTGGATAGCAAAGGCGCCCTTCCCTCTCAGAGCAAAGGCGCCCCCTCTGGATATAAAAGGTGCCCCTGGACAGTAAAAGGCGCCCCCAAGCAACGGCGCCCCTGGATATTATAGACGCCCCCTGGTTAGATCAGGCGCCCTTTGGACAGCAAAAGACGCCCTCCACAGATCAAAGGCGCCCTCTCTCGATATAATAGGAGCCCTTGGATAGCCAAGGCACCACCTGGACAGTAGGGGCACCCCTGGACAGCAAAAGACCCCATCTCTAAGAAAGGCGACAGCGCCCCTGGATACCATAGGTGCCTCTGGACAGCAAAAGGCACCCCTACAGAGCAAAGGCGCCCCCTGGGGAGGGAGAAGCCCCTCCCAAAAATCTTGCACACCCGCTCGAAAAGGAAATCGGCCGTCACTGCATCATAGGCACATCAGGGCATTGCAGATTCCCCCCATATATTTTTTTACAGAGCGTAGCTAAAGAAAATCTTCATGCATCATTGGAGTATTCTTGTTGTGGAAAATCGAATTATGTTTGTTATTTGGGTTCAGGGGCGCGCAAACCAGTGCGGTCATATAGCGCCCATTTCGGTTTCGGCTAAGCTGATAGTCGAATTGGATATCAGTAACAGTAGGGTAAACTTGCTACTCCAGTGACTTAGGTGAGAACGTAAGACCATTAACAGCATTGCATTACAAAAGAGAAAGTCACGGACTATGTCTACTGGTTAACCAGGGTCATATATGAGTGTAAAATCAATAACTTTAAGATATGGCATTGCGCGCACAACCATGACTGAATCTCTGCCAATCAGATCAGTCAACGTGACGAATCACATTATGTAAATGACCATGCCAGGTCAAATGGGAAAAAATGACCTGATCTCAAGCTAGGTCAGTCCCACATGGTGACCTTTATAGTTGCGTTGCACATCAATAGACTCCCAGTGACAAGATTAGCACAATGAAAGGTCTTATCTCGATGCAATGCAAAGATTTGGCAAAGTATGCTCATGTGACCCCACATGGCATTTGAAACTTCAGATGCTCAAAAACTCGAATAAATGGTCAAGATCTTGTGGAAGAATACATGTCATGAGAATTTTCAAGTTGATCCATCAATAATTTACTTAAAGTCAGCCCATGGGGGATATTGTGCATTGCGGGCACATTGCGTATACATCCTTAATTTAAAATTTAATACAAAAAAATTGAGAAAAAACCTGTTTCAAATGTTTTTGCAACAAACTTCAACACCCCGAATTTAGGGTTCCAATGGAAAAATATAGCACTTTTTAATGCCACCATTATCAAATCACGTGACCAGGAACACACCCAGGATTTTTGTTTGGGGACCAGCTGACGAAGGGGTGGGGGTGGCGGCAGGCTGATGGGGGCGGTACGCCTGACAGGGAGCGGCAGGTTACTGGAGGGGAAAATTGACCGGAGAAGGTACTTATTACATAAAAATAATGTTTGCCTTAGGGTGTAAAACGACAGTGCGATGGGCGCAATTATTGTTCACCTGGTCTTCGCCCTTGCAGTATAAGTTCTTCATGTCAAAATCATCAGAGTAAGAAATCCGGCATGCAGTTTATCTTTGAATAGGATTTATTCCGTGAGTGGAGGGGGCGACACATGAGGGGCAAAGGTCGAGCCGCTTATAGCGAAGAAGTGGCCGGTTCTGTAAGCGAGGGAAATTATGCGAAGCACAGGACCGATAGTCAAAGTGGGGAACCACAATTTTGCAACCGCATTGGGCGCACGTTATAAGCACGATATCTTTCCCTGCCTAGGGTGTGGCAGTTACGGAACAGGGAGGCTTGAATCACATATTGGTGACTTGATCCTTACCTAGGGGAGAGAGGGGCGGCAGTCTTATATCAGGGGCAGGACGTCATATGTAGGGGAAGTACAAAAGGCGACCGTGGGCTAAACTTATTTAGGCCGTGGGGCCGTAGGGCCGTGGTCAATGTATCGGATTTATTCTGAGAGGGGCGGCTCGTTAGGGACAGAGGCTGAGGCATGTACAGCGAAAAAGTGGAATTCTATAAGTGAGGTGCGGCATGCCAAGCACTGGGCTGGTAATTTAATTGGGGAACGACAAATTTTAACGGCATGTGGCGCATCTCACGCGCCGGGTTTTTTCCCTGG
Organism: Lepas anatifera; assembly: GCA_034440635.1. Lineage (NCBI taxonomy): Eukaryota > Metazoa > Arthropoda > Thecostraca > Lepadidae > Lepas > Lepas anatifera. Next base: position 2,346,759 of record JAOTON010000492.1, read on the forward strand.
CGAGAGGGCGGCAGTTTCGGAGCAGGGGCGGCTTGAATCACATATAAGGTGAATGCTCTAACGCAGGAGCGGGACACTTTGGGCAGGGGCATAATATGAGAGTAGAATTGGCATTAAAAGCTAGATCAAGGCCCATTTCTGCCCTCGATGGGCGCCTTCGGTGCTCAATTATTACCAAAACCCATGTCAAGAGCTGAGGGTGCCCCACATGGGGGGAGGCAGCACTTTGGAGTCTAAGCTTGGGGGGCGGGGCATGCTTCCCCTCCCTTGGGTGCGCTACTGCAAGTGACTTGACCCTTGGCCTCCGATATAATTGTTATTTGTTATTTTTTTTAATATATATATATATATTTTATTTAGGTCTTACAGATTCCATGGACCTATGATTTTATATGATTACAATGTGAACACGCGCATTGATGGAGGTCTGAGCTACCTTCGCTTTGATGGGGGGCGGGTACCCCCTAAGATCTCGAGAACCACGCTGGATCGCGAGAAGCGGTGAACGGCGTTGGGTAGCCCATTAACTTCTCTATCGAAAATATTTGTACCATTTTTGTGTCACGTCACATTTAAGGTCACTAGAGGTGAAGACATGAAGTCTTAGAGGGATAACATGCAAATGAAGGTTTTCGGTCATTACATCTGAACAAGTAAATATAGACCAAAACAATTTAAACCATTGGAATCCTCGCAGCAATCCGAATCTAATGATATATAAAATGACCTTGCTAGGTCAAATCAGATCAAATATGTTACTTGACATGACCTCAGGTCAAGGTCAAATTTGGTCCAAATGTATATCATTCGAGCTGCGAAGATAGGAAAAATATAATGCAATTAAAATAAGCGCTCTATCGCCCATAGGCGGATCCAGGATTGCCGATCGGGGGTGGGGTACCTTCCAGGGGCGGAGGCATCCGGTCCGGGGGCGCCATTTTTGGCCTGCAAAGCCTATCAGATGGGCGCAAAATCCTTTCGGTGGGCGCCGATTCTCGCATCCTGGGGGGGTTTGGGATGGGAAGCGACATTTCAGCCTGAACTGAAATTTTCAGGGGGCGCCATCGACCTTCCAGGGATGCGGAGTGACCATTTCAAGGGAGGGCCGAGGGTTGATTGGGAGGGGCACTTGCCCTCTTGCCCCCAGGATCTGCCTATGCTATCGCCATCCATTACTAAATTATTCAGTTAAAACCATTTTGCCTATGTATTTCCAATGGAGAGGTCATGGCTCGTAACTGATCCTAGGTCATCGATATAGAAAATACTGGAAACTATTTGAGAGCTCGGTTGGGCCATTATGTGATGCGACTTTCAATTGGATAAGTTTGCCCAGTTTTGATTTTTGCTATCTTAAACTTTGAAGTCAGGTCACTTGACCTGTACTGGTGACCTGACCTGAGTTGATCTAACCTTAAAATTTTTAAAACTGTTGTAAAAATGATCAGAGAAAAGGTATACCAACTACGGGGAGCTACGCGCCGCCGTTTTTCTGCCATCTCCAGAAACCTAGGGGGCGGGTACCCGCCCCCCTCCGTCAATGCGCGTGACAAGTCTGGAATATATGGCTCTTGGAAACGGAGCTTTTTTGGGTCCAAGAACTGTCCTGAGGCCTAACTTGAAAACTATTGGAGAGCAGTCGGTACTGGTGGACGCAGAGGGGGGCTAACGACAAATCGGAATTTTGGCCGATTTTATGAAAAACTCTCCTTACAATTTCTCCCGAATTCCCCCCCAGTGCTCCTGCGTCCGCCCCTGCTAGACGAAGCTAAAAGCAGCGTTAATCTACGCCCTGGACAGCCCCTGTGATAAATATTGCAATGGACAGGTCTGATCTATGTAGACACTGGCGGATCCAAGGGGGCGAAAGGAGCCCTCTTTTAGCCCCCACACGGGCCAAATTTTGGCCTTTTTTCTTTAATAGATATCATAATCTCGATAGATATTTTTTCTCGATTTCGCCCCAAAACCATTGGCGGACGCAGGGGGCATTCCGGTCATGCCCCCAAAGCGCTGGAGGGGGCCAAACTACCTTTTGACCCCCAAACGCCGGATGAATTTTGGAAAAAGGTGTTTACACTAGGTCTGTCGAGCAAAAAAATATTCGCTCCCACCCCCCCCTCCTCCCCAGGAGAGCAATCATGTACTTGGAGAGGTAGATTATACTAGGTCTGTCGAGCACCCAAATCGCACGTTCCACCCACCCACCCAGGAGGGGAGGCAGACAAGGGTTTGCCCCCCACAAAAAAAAAACTCGGGGCTGCGTCCGCCCCTGCCCAAAACGTTGGTTTGGTCCCTCCAAAGGCTGCTCCTGGATCTGCCAATGGGTCTGTATACAACCTAAATACCTAACTTCAGGAAAAAATTGCAGCACGTACCTTGCCCTTTTGGAGAAGAAGTCCAGCAGTGAACCTTGTTTTCTCTTTCCGGAAGCCATGATCAATGGAATAACGAGTTACTTTATTATCTTGGACGCAAGGCAATCCATCCTTGTACGAAGCCAGCACGGCCAAATCACGGTCAAAAGTGTCTCTATTGGCCAAATAAGCACGACAAAACCTTCCGATCTCTATGCTTCCGGCAAACACGCTCTTTCGGCTTTTGTTTCAGGTGGCAGCCAACTAATCTCCATGGTTACTCCCGCCACCTAGATATGGCCTCATGCAGTTATATAAAACCTCCAGATGACTTAAGTAGTCTTTTAACCTCCAAATTATCTCTCCGGATGAATCGTTAAAAGAGAGATCCGAATCTCTGGCGCTGCCTATCTAATCACTACACAATCCTGGCATTATGTCCTACTAGAATGTCGCAGAATAGTTTTAGGGGTGCTTTTGGAAGTTTAGGGGTGCTTTCAAAAGTTTTGAGGGGTGCTCGCGCACCCCTAAAAGTATACAAAGTTACACGCCTGGTTGACGGATATACCAAAAAACAGCTTGCTGGAAGAGGAGGCGGAAAAGAAGTAAAAAAGAATACCAGCAAAGAACATAGGTACAACAGATGGCAAAGGCAAGACGCAAATGCAAGACGGGTGCAATAACAACACAAGCAAAGAAATTTAATGAGGAAGCTTTACAAAGATGTTGAGGAGTTCAGCGATGAAAATGAGACACTATGCCTGGTGTGCTGCGACACTTTCTCAAACAGCCGCCCGGTTGAGCAATGGGTACAGTAGGTACTAGGAGTGCCGTAGATGGGCCTACCGTCTTTATACGGGTAATTCCTCAACGTTTGGGTGTAAAAATAGTACCAGTGACTGAAAGTGAGAATATTTGGTGTTTGGGTAATACATATGGAAAATGAGGACATACTTTCGTAAAGCGGTTCAACGTACCCCGGAGCGTGGCTCAACTTACCCCGACACGGGGCGAGTTGAGCCATTTGACTTTGACCTATTAATGATCAAATATCTCACACAGTGACAATATTCAAACGTTGGCACACGTATCACCTGAAAGCCAAAAGAATAGGCTTTCCAGCAATGGCAGAACGAAGTCTATACCTTTATCCATCTCTGAGATATGCGACCAAAACAAAATCATGTTCAACTAGCCCCGGTCTCCCCTACTTTTAGTCAAAAAATAATGAAACCACTCACGATTTCTCTGAAAAATGTACAATAAGCTCAATATTTGGTTTTTAAAATTACTCCTCTAGAAAAAGAAATAAATATCAGCCTGTGGATGATGTCACGATCTGGCAACCACTACCATACTTGAAACGCTTCAAGGGCTTCGATTGGCTGATGCTCATCGTGACGTCAGCATATGTTGTCACACCAGTAGCTCACAACAATGGCCGCCGGCGACGGGGGGCTGAGGGGGGCTGGTGTCAGGTAGGTTTTAGTTTTTTTCTACGGAAATATCGAGTTCAAAGACAAATGAAAAATGGAGTACCGGGTTTTCCGACCTGCTTTACAACTTAACTATCTCAGTTAAAATCACGTTGTGAATGTGTCACATTCACTTTAACACGCGCATTGACGGGGGCGGTTACCCGCCCCCCTCGGGTTTTTCGGGGACAGCAAAAAACGGCGGCGCGTTGCGCCGCCATACTTGGCCAGCTTTTTTCCTCATCATTTTTACAACTTCTGTCAACATTTTAAGGTTAGGTCATCTCAGGTCAGGTCATCAGTACAGGTCAAGTGACCCGACCTAAAAAAGTTTAAGATAGCATAAGTCGGAGCAGGGTGAACTTATCCGATTGAAACTCATATCACGTAATGGCCCCACCGAGTTCTCTAAAATATGTTCCGGTATTTTTATATCGATGACCTAAGGTCAGGTACGAGGCATGACCTCTCCATTGGAAATACATGGGAAAAATGGTTTTTACGGAATAACTCAGTAACGGATGGTGACAGAGCATTTATTTAGCTGCATTAGACTCGCCTGGGCTTTGCGGTTCTAATGATATGCATTTTATATAATTTGACCCTGACCTGACCTCAGGTCAGGTCAAATCCTTGATTTGACCTAGCAAGGTCAAATTATTTATCATTCGATTCGGCTTGCTGAGAGGATTCATATAGTTCAAGTAGTTTGTTATCTCTATGACGGCATGTTTTGACCTCTCGTGACCTTAAATGTGACCTGACAAAAAATGGTTCAAATGTTTTCGATGGAGAAGTGGATGGGCAACCTAACGCCGTTTACCATTTTTCGCTACCTACCGTGGTTCTCGAGATCTTAGGGGGGGGCGGGTACCCGCCCCCCCGTCAATGCGAAGGTGGCTCAGACCCCCGTCAATGCGCGTGTTAAATAAATGTTTCTAAATTGTTTAGTTATTCCAAGTCTAGAGATTATAGATGCTGCCCCAGGGCTGCCAGTTTTTTTTTCAGCGGAAAAGGTCAAACCGAGTTAGAAAAAGGGCCGAAGAGCGGACAAATTTTATTTCCGCTAAATTAGCCAAACAAACACCGCAAAAGCCAGATTTCAGGCCAAAACGACCCCTGGCGGTAGTCTTAAAGCCACAGAAAAAGCGTCTTCTTTCACTGTTTAAAACAAACTGTTGACAGTTTGATATTTACTTGACGTAATATTTTTAGCACACTGCCCATCTAATAGGAAGCCAAGGGTGCCCTTCCAACCCCGCGTGGCCGTCGAATGATTTTATCCGCATAACTAGAACATTTTTTGGAATCATTAATCACCCCCCTAAATTTTTTACCAACAATTCCCTGATCTCAGTCAAAATGGGAGTAAACCGGAAATTTGTATAACCAGCCGCTGCGGAAGGCAACGAGGAGCCCAAATTCGAAACGTTTTTGGTACTAACGTGGGAAGTTCACTGTCAGCATCAGATTGAAGTTTGGCTGGCCCCTCACTTTTTGCCGGTGGCGACGCTTATGCATGCTACCACCACAATGATAAATAAAAAGGCTTAGCACTTCATACCGCCACACCAGCAACCAGTCTTACGCACTTTGACTTCACTGTGTCCCGTCTAATCCACGAACAAATTCTTAGCGCTGACAACTGATTGCGTGTGAAATGAGAGCATCATGCAATTTCACGGTACTGGCTGAGATGTGGGCTTCCGGTCGGATAGAACAGGATGTTTGATTGGTTGTAGGTCAGCGTTCTTCTCCAGCGTTGTGATTAGTTGATGCTGAGGCTGTTTTGCCGAGATTTCCCGTAACTACGCGCTTTGTTTCGTCTTCGCACAATGGAGTAGACAGCCTCGGGTGGAAATTTTTAACACAATTTTTGTAGATTGCCAATTTGGGACCAGAAATAGAACAAAATTATAATTAACGGGTGATGTTCTGTCTTATTTTCTTTACACGAGTCTGCATTTGGTCAATTTTAATTCATCTGTCTATTTCACCGGTTGGCCAATTTCCGGGCACTGGGGGGCATTTTGGCCGACTGGGGGCAAATGGCCCCCCCAGTTAACATGTTAAAAATGGCCTGCTCCAAACATACACTCACTCTCCTAGCAAAGTCTTCTGAGTCATTTTCAGATTCCATCTTTGGCAGCCAGGAGAGGCCAGCATGACCTTCTTCTCATAAGAAACACATTTCATGCAAAACTTGGTGCTCCAAATTTAATCGGTGACTTTTATCTCCATGTGCCTACCCGATCGACCCGCACCTTAACCCGCGCCCCACCGGGGGTCCGGCGCCACCTTCGCCCCACCGGGGGGCCATCGATGGCCCCCCTCTAACTCCGAAAATATGGGCATTAGCGCAAATCTGCAAAGTGCAATAGAAAGCTAGCGTGAATTCAGTAAGAAATTACTTCGCATGTTTTAGTGCTCAGGTCAATGGTTTGACCTCCAGAGGTCAAATTAGGTCAAGATTGGCTATTTTCACTCAAATATGCAATGATTAAGCAAACTGGGCATAACTCTTATGTCATTAGAGCTATTGAGGCCTGGTAAAGTACATGTGATAGAAAATTGCCAGTAATTTTTCCCCTATGTGGAACGTAAAGACCTCCCGCCAGTGGTTTGACCTCCAGAGGGTCACCTCGTGACCTAATATGACCTGAGATCACGAAAGGTCAAAAAGTGACCTTGCCGTATATCAAATGAAAGCCAGTGACAAGACAAACACGATGGTGATTGTTTCACTGCTCTAGCTCAATTAGCTCAAAAGTTATTGTCAAAATACTGTTTTTGACCTCTGGTGACCTTGGACGACCTTGGAGAGGTCAAAGGGAAAATATGGCACCTGGGATCCGTGAAAGGGTGTCCAAGAACGCTTTTCTGAGCAAGCCGAGCATTTGCAATCGTTTTTGTGGCTTTTAGATCATAAGACAGCTTTTTCCCATGCTTTTTCAATGGGAAAGGTCACCTCTTGACCTGACCTCAGGTCAGGAAATCTAAAAATCCCGGATATACACCTTGTAGACCCTGGAGGGGTTATTAAGTGTAGGAAGTTTCAAATCGATCGACTTTGAAATGTAGCTCTTACAGAGCTCTAAAGGTGAAAAGAGGTGACCTTGGTTGACCTCGTCTGGTGACCTGACCTTGGGTGACCCGGGGTAAAAAATTTCAGGGATGATGGGAAAATGATGCAGTGAGAGTGTAGAGCCCTCAACCGTGGTGCTGCGCCTCGTCGTTTTTCTGCTATCCCGGAAAAACCTTAGGGGGGCCATCGATGGCCCCCGGTGGGGCGAGGGTTAAGTCTTTTTCGAGTTCCACGTGCTCGCGTGAACACTGTGCAGTGTGGCATGATCTGTCGCCTGCCTCGACTGGTGAACCAATTTCTATCTGACCGCACCGTTGAAACATATTTTTTGCTGACGATTTTAATGTATTCCGTAAACAGGTGATCTAATACGTGGTCAGACTAGAAGAATGACTCGGATGTAAGGGACAATTCATCTGCGTTATTTTAGTTTTTGGCGTGTTCGCGTTTGGCGTTTTTAACACTTTTTAGCTATTACATCTGGGTATGGGTGATGCATCACTGCATGCTTGTGTATACTTTTATATTTCACCTCTTATGCAATATGTATATTCTTATCATGATTTTACCGTTTCTGCTTTTTTTAGAAGGTTTTCATCCAGTGGGCGCATCTCGTGTAAATATGATTAGGTATTGTTTTAAGCAATGACCTCACCTGTCAGTGGGTAACCCCGTTGGTAATACATCTGAATAAATACATAAAATGGACAATTTGAACAGTGAGAATGTCACCATTGGCGACCCCAGAATGGGACCCAGCGGTGACCCCTCCCCGTGAATGCGTGCCTGCCATCCCCTGAATGCTTCCTCATCGACTAATCCACATAAAATCGGTACCCAGAGCTGTCTGGTCTCCTAACAGCACCACCCTTAACCCTCGCCCCGATGGCAGGTTGTTTGAACACCCTCTCTGGATTTTCCGGCGGCACGAAAAAACAGCGGCGCCAAGCACGGCCGTACTTGGCACACGTTATCCTTCATCAGTTCCGCGACTTTCCCCGCAATACTAAGTTTGGGTCATCTCAGGTCAAGTGACCAGTGCAAGTCAACTGATCTCACCCCCCAAATATGTCTAAGGTAGCATAGGTAGGGTAGAGTGGGGTAACGCGCCCACCTGGGTAAGAGACCTACTAGCATCTACAGACTGATGTAGGAACTGGAGCCTACATCTATTATTTTTTCTAGTCACAATCTTTCTGATCGGGTCCTGAGCGTGTTTGGACGCGCCTGGTCTGCTCCGGTAATTTTCAGCAAACCTTTGTTGTTTTTGCCCCTCCGGATATAAAAACAAGCTATCTTAAAGTTGCGATTGTACTGCATGCGATTTAGATGCACTCAAGGCAATTTGTGAGGTTGAAACAGCTAGTTTGTGCAACATTTTGGCAGCAACTACCTATGTGGTATGGACACGCCGCAGAATTGAGTAATATTTGTTGCGACGCTGCCGTTGCTACGTGGGTAACACGCCCATGTGCAGTGCGAGGTAAGACGCCCCAAGCGCCTTACCCCAATATTTGGTAGGCGTTTTACCCCAATGGATAAGTGTGTCCTTAGCATAGGTAGGACATGGAGGTATAGCTGCTATCGCTATTACCACCATCACGACCATTACTGGTTGTGATGGCTAAGTACATACGTTGGGTAAGAAAAAAATCACCGTAACAGAAGACATTGAGTTTCAAATATTAGTTCCAATAGCACACAGGAAAGTTTTCGCGTATGCTCTCATTTGGTCATCTTGAGGGGTGGTCTTAAATCACTGACGGATCCAAAGGAGGCTAAAGGGGCCGTGGCCCACACCAAAGCCTAAACAAGTATATTTTACTCTCAAGGCCAAATCTTGGCCATTTTTTTGTTAAACAATACTAGGTTTTTTAGATTTATTCTTGATTTACGCCCCCCCACAACGTTGGTTTGGCTGCTTCAAAAGCTGCTCCTGGATCCGCCGATGTATTAAATACCTACCTTCGTCATGGATCTGCTCGAAGCACTGTTTGCATATAGCGATTCCGAACCATCATCGCCGTTAACTACATTTTCCAGATTATACATACCCATCCTCATCCTACCTTGACATCCTGTTCCAGAATATGGGAAGACATAGGTGAGCAGAGGGAGTTTTGTTACAGGGGCAAATTGATACAACGCCGATAGCTCCCGAACCATGAGACTAGATGCCTTTGGGCTCTGGCCATGATTAGCTGATACCGGAAGCCAGTGACAGTCCCTTCAGCAGCTGTGTCGGTAAGCCGTCTACGGTGCTGCGGACAATGTGCATTTTTTCGGTCAAAAGTAAATTTTCAGCGATGTTATGTTTGCAGAATTTACACCTGTATCAATTGCTGTAGCAGGCCCATTATGCCTTTGTAAGAAAGCCACGATATCGATGTTTCAGGTGATAACTTTAAATTCGCTGAGGAATTGAAAGCATCGTCGTCATACTGGTTTTATGAAATGCACTTCTGGTAAAATATGGATGGGGCACGTTGTGACTGGCTGTATCAACTTACCCCGAGCTGTATCAACCTGCCCCAACGGTATTCCACGTTAACAGAGCTAATTAATAATGTTTAAAAATGTGTATGCAACTGTATTTAATTTATTTTTACCAATGGTGTCACAAATTCTGATTCCGTAAACCTATCGAAATGGGCTATTACATGCTGACAAATACATCGTCAGTTTTACCGAAACTTCCGCCAGCTTTACGTAAATGATTTAAGAACATTGGAATCCATCCAAAATAAATTCAACCACTGAAAAGGTCCAATAATATTGAATAATTTACGGTTATGAATTAATTTCTTTGTGCTTTACCTACATCTTACATCCAATTTCCTAACACCATCCTTTCCTTTTGTTAGATGGTGCGGACATATGCCCGAGAGACAACCCGACGAGCCCCTCCGGTCGGCGTTTAGATGCCGCTACAGAGCAGGTCCGGATCGGTACCTCGATAATGAGAGTAGCAAACGATTGCGGGATTCAATTTATGACACTCCGGCGGCACTGTCATGCTGACGGCCAAGATGGCTACGAGACGTTTGAATATAATCGATCTTTGTATTTTTTCAGATGAGATGGAGCCTCAGCTGGCAGAACATCTTCCGCATGCATGCAAAATAAACCATGGATTGACAACAGTCGCAACTCGAAAATGGCGCATCAATTCGCTGTAAAGAACGAGCTGAGAATACCTGACACTCATTTGTTTTTTATTTAATTGAAGAAGAATTAATTTCATTTCATTCAATAAGTAAAAAAAACATTTACTAATGCAGAAAAAGTAAGAAGTTCTTCTGTGAATTTAGCGCCGCTTGGTCGAAATGTAAGGAATACATATTTCTGACGTTTCACACATGTTTTTTGGTTAGATTATAAGACAATGTTCGTGCGTAACAACTTGCCCCGTGACCAGTAACAACTTACCCCGTAGTGGGGGTATGTTGAAAATTTTGACTTTGGTTCAAGTTTTCAATTGATTTAGGGTTTTCTTGACAAAGGAAAGAAAATAACTGGCAACATCTGATAAAGAAATGAATAAGCTATCGAACGACACTCGCTTTATTCATATCGTAGTGATAATATGGAAGGTACAGCTCATCCCGTGAAAACTGTATCATATGACCCCATCCTCACCTACTGAAGAAGAACCACTTGCGGGCAGAATGAGCCGGAGGCGCTTTAAGGTGTTTTGCGCCCCTAAAATATGCTGGGACTCTATCTTAAATTGCTTTCGCGTTTTCCGTTAATAAGTAAGAAACCTACCTGCTTATTTTTGCTGTGTCGGGCTTTAATGCCTCGAATAACTTGCCTACTTTGTCACCACATTACCGCAAAGCCTAATCACAACAATGTTCCCACTTGCTCATGTAACGAGATACAGTATGCGCTGGGTGTTGTATGACGGCGTTTTACCCCGGGGCTAGGGCGTTTTACCCCGCTATCGGGGTAAAACGCCTTTGCACATGGTCTCAAAAAAAATTCGCACACTTCGCAAAGTGTTAGAGTCCCAAATTTCTATCCAAGTGTAGACAGAAGATCACAGAACTTAACGAAGAAAACATAAGGTAATTCTATCCACGAACGATTGGTACAGACACATTCTCCCTTAACGTATGCATCTTACCCCACTCTACCCTAATAAATTGGTATATCTATTGGATTGAAACTTCTACCACATAATGGTCCCACTGAGTGCTTAAACAAATATTCCGGGATATTTCATATCGATAACCTAAGGTCAAATACGGACCATGACCTCTCCATTAGAAATACATGGGAAAATTGGGCTGTATTTGTGTAGATACGGCTGAGAATACCTTCATCTTCTTCAAATCGTAGTATCCTGGGCCTCTTCCCAGGTTCATGTCACAATTTTTTACCTGTGACCTTTGAGAGGTCATCTGGGGCTACTTAAGCAGTTTTCAAACTTAGGTCAATGACTGCATAAAATAATGATACAGCTTTTGTTTTAATATTATTGCATTTGGATTGCTTTTGCGAGTTGATTGATATGCATATTGACCATGCTAGGTTAAAAGTGACCTTGACCTGACCTGAGATCAGGTCATTTTTGTGTTTTGACCTAGTATGGTCATATTGTACATCATTCGATTTTCAGTGACGAGAGGAAACGAATGGTGTCTATAAAATAATTCTAACTCAACTCTGTCAGTCGCTAGATCCCAAAAACTATACTCAAAATGCCACGTTCTTTGACCTGTCATGACCTCCATATTGACCTGAGCCAAAAATTGACTGATACAGTTTCATGAATTTGTATGAGCTATTCACCAGCGTTCGCATTTTTCGCTACCCCGCATAAGGGCCGTGTTAGAGGGGCGTTCAATAACCCCCTTCCACTAGGGCTAAGGTGGCTCGGAGACCCACCGGGGCGCGGGTTAAAACCCTGTTCAGAGGTCATACAATCAACCATAGGCGTGGGAACTGGAGGGTAACCCGATCTGCCGGGAGGAGGTTGGAACCCCAGAGCATGTGCTTCGGCGGTGCCCCGCCCTGATGGAGACTCAACACCGACTGATGGGGACAATCTCCCCGTCACTGGAGGAGGTCCGGTGCAGCGACATCGTGGCGGCCCTGGCAGCCGCCAGCAGGTCCCTCCAGAACCGCCTGGCTACACCGCGGTAGCGACTGGAGGGACCCACGAGAGCAACGACAGGTCCCAGTGGTTCAAAGAGCTCATTTACGAAGACGGTTCTGGTTGGTAAAAATGGCCCTGCTTGTCATAGAATGCGGTACTGAAGAGGGCTTAAAGGGAATGTGGCACCTTCACTACGTAATTTTAACTGAGATAGGCAAGTTGTAAAGCAAGTCAGAAAACCCGGTACTCCATATTTCATTTGTCTTGGAACTCGATATTTCCGCAGAAAAAAGGCTAAAACCTATCTGACACCAGCCCCCCATCAGCCTGCCGCCGGGCGGCCATTTTTGTGAGCTGCTGGTGTGACGACATAAGCTGACGTCACGATGAGCATCAGCCAATCGAAGCCCTTGAAGTGTTTCAAGTATGGTAGTGGTTGCCAGATCGTGACATCATCCACACGCTGATATTTACTTCTTTTTCTAGAGGAGTATTTTTAGAAACAAAATATTGAGCTTATTGTACATTTTTCAGAGAAATCATGAGTGGTTCCATTATTTTTGGCTAAAAGTACGCCTAATTTCACTAAATTCGAGGATTGGACCAATGTGCCACATTCCCTTTAAGAGGGCGCAGTCTGGAATTAAGTTCCACAACTGGCCAAAGAGCATATTGTGGGTGGGCCATGTTTTGCACGGTATTTTTGGTTCCATATTTATTGGCGTTAAAGCAAACGCTCTATAATACCGGTCACACATTGTTTTTAACCTCGGTCAGCCTCAATGTGGGTCTAACCAAGCATGGAAGGAACTGTTTCAATTTTCCTTTTCAGGAGTTTTTGTATAACGTCCAAAGTCCTGTCTCACCTCTGAAACGAGACGTATGGTGTGGAAATCAAGCCTACACGATATCACAGAGGGAAGCATTTGCTAGAATTCCGGATTTTCGATGACCTGCAGCTCTTTGGCTTATGAGCTGGCGCCAAATTTGATGGGAAAGATAAAAATAATTCAAGTGCCTTTGATTGAGATTGAGAAAATGTTTCTATACATATTTATTTCCACATTTGCTGAACAATTTTTTGTTCACTAACAAACGCATTCCACATCATTTAGAATAGCTTTCCAGCAACCAGAAACTACAGTTGTGACTTGCCCACACACTGCTTCAATATTTGAATATTTTTGGCCGAAAGATGCATCAGTTTTCAAAGGGACAGCATGCAGATGTGCAGAACTCCAATTGAACGCTATGATCCTGGATAGAGGTCAGGTGCTACGCTCAGGTGGCAGCACTGAAGCGGAGTCCACTTCAATCTTGCCATCGACAGAAATCTTCAGGCCCCGACCGGCTGCCTCACTTCGACAACATTCAAACTCTGGAAGATCTCGGGACTGTCTCAATAAACATTGTCTATGACATCAGAGCACACCCGGAGAGTAAATCTCTTCAAAAAATGACTTTGAAATAACCCTAACGAGTGGCTTTTAGAAGTTCATCTATAAGTCAATTATATTTTCAATAAATATCTTTGCTTACAATTATTTCAGTCAAGTAGCCAGATTTTGACCTAGAAATTCTTGTGATTTCACCTGAAGTCGCCTCAGACCAGAAATGAGCAATCAGAGAATCATCAACCTCCTGGCAGCAAAACGTTCCTCACTAAAAAAAAAAACTGATCGAATTTTGGCTCAATGCTGCTTACGGCTCATATCTCCGACAAATCTCCATGTTTTCTTCAGTCCCCTGATAAAAAGAATGGGACGAGAAGCCTGGGAGATAGCAAGTCGCTTCTCCCTCCTCTCCCTCCAATACGACTGGCATGCCTTAGCATGTTGTTTCTTAGATGCTGGGGGTTATTTAGCCCTCGGTTTCATCATTATATTTATTTTGATTTCCTGGGCCACTCCACGGCATTTCGTATGGGTGGTGACATATATTTTCGATGCCCCACCGGGGAGCATCGATGCCCCCCTTAAGGGTTTTCCGGGATAGCAGAAAAACAACAAGGCGCAGCACCCCGGTTGAAGACTCTTCCTCTCACCCCATCATTTTCCAGCCATTCCTGAAATTTTTTACCCCGGGTCACCCAAGGTCAGGTCACTAGGCGAGGTCAACCGAGGTCACCTCACTTCAACTTTTGAGCTCTATAAGAGCTACATTTCTTAGTCGATCGATTTGAAACTTCCTACACTTTATGACCTCTCCAGGGTCTACAAGGTGAATATCCGGGATTTTTCGATTTCGTGACCTGAGGCCAGGTCACGAGGCGACCTCTCCCATTGAAAAAGCATGGAGAAAAGCTGTCCTATGATCTAAAAGTCACAAAAACGATTGAAAATGTTCGGCTTGCTCAGAAAAGCGTTCTTGGACACCCTTTCACGGATCCCAGGGGCAAAATTTGCCCTTTGACCTTTCCGAGGTCATCCAAGACCACCGAGGGTCAAAAACAGAATTTTGATAATAACTTTTGACCTAATTAAGCTAGAGCGCTGAATCAAACACCATCGTGTATTTCTTGTTACTGGCTTTCATTTGATATACGGCAAGGTCACTTTATGACTTTTCATGACCTCAGGTCATATCAGGTCACGAGGTGACCTCTGGTGGTCAAACCACTGGCGGGAGGTCTTTAAGTTCCGCATAGGAGAAAAAGAGCTGGCATTTTCCTGTCAAATGTACTTTACCAGATCTCAATAGCTCTAATGGCATAAGAGTTATGCCCAGTTTGCTTAAGCATTGAATATTTGAGTGAAAATAGCCGATCTTGACCTAACTTGACCTCTGGAGGTCAGACCATTGACCTGAGCGCTAAAAAATGCGAAGCAATTTCTTACTAAATTCACGCGCGCTTTCTAATGCACTTTGCAGATTTGCGCTAACCCTCATATTTTCGGAGTTAGAGGGGGCCATCGGTGGCCCCCGGTGGGGCGAAGGTGGCGCCGGACCCCCCGGTGGGGCGCGGGTTAAGCCACCCTGTAGTTCCGATAATCCTGAATTGCACCCATGGGATTACGGGGAGGCTGGAGTACGCCCGTAGTGTTTCTAGTGCTCTAGGCGTAATAGTTAAGAATCTATACCCTCTGATAATTTTTCAAGCCGTGGAAACGAAACAGCTTCTTCTACAATTATCTAATTCCTTTCGAAGCAATGACACACAGGTAAAGTCAAATACCATTTTTTGGAATGACCTACATACTGCTGGCTTTATATTTATTTTTGAATTTTTTTCGTGGTAAAGACAGTTGCAAAGTAAAAAAAATTCAGGAATCATTTGCAGCGGGAGAAATTTTGATGATAAAAATGAGTATATATATTTTAATGTATACTTTATGTATATTTGTACGTTTTTATATGTATATATTTGTAATGTATATTTTAACGTCGTGGACTAGAACAATGACACCAGCTTAAAGCACACCACAAACCAGTGAGATAAGGAATAAGAGTCGTAAGTACTTGTCTATAAAATGAAAACCCAGCTGTGCATAGGAGAGAATAGGACAACATGGACGCTGCGGGCAAGATAGCACGTCACTTTCCTGCCAACCTCATCTCCCTCAGCGGGTGAAGTCATTTATGAACAGCCCCTAAGCGTGCGAAGGTGATATACACCTAATTATATGAATACGCCACAGTGAAGGTACTAAAATGACTGTCGTAATTGTATGTCCGTCTTAACCTATGAGGTGACCATGCTGTTCCAGGGGCTGGGCGAATGAACTTTGGCTACTGTTTGCAAAATTTCACATAAAATCAACAGCAATAATTACTGATGCATGGCTGCTTACATAGAGGTACACAATTGTTTGAAATATTTATATGCCAAGAATTAGGGCGCTTCAAATTCAATAAGTCATTGAAAGTGTCATTCGTCATTAACACGCGCACTGGAGGGGGCCTTCGAGGCCCCCCAACTGTTTTTCCGAGGTGGATGGAGAACCGCTCATAGCCGAAAAATATACTAGACCACATTTAACAGAATTCAATAGCGCGTCGATTGGTGAAGAAATTTGGAAAATCTGAATTTTTTTAATCATAGACTTTCAAAGTCAGACCTGCATTTTGGGATCGCTGTAATCACGCGGTCGGACCAGTTCACTTCCATTGGAGATTGAGTGGTGACGTCATAATCTCACATAACTGGGGTGATATGCTGTTGTCACCTCACATAAGGGTCAAAGTCAAAGGTCACAGGTCAAGGTCATATCAGCACTTTCAAGGTCACTGACTTCAGTGCTTCCGTTCAAATGGCGTTACCCAGTCTGACGCATATTATAATATTACGTCATAGCTAAGGTACCTCAATGCAAAGGTCAAGGTCAAAGGTCAAATTCAAAGGTCATTGGGAAAGGTCAATCCTCATTTCCCTCCAAACAGCTGCTATAGTGCTAGTCATATTGTACATTATAAGCAGTATACCATATTGTGACCTTATAGTTCAGTGACCTTGAATGACCTCGACCCAAAAACTGTAGGGAAGGTTCTTTACGACCTCTCCTTTATGACCTTGGTCCGCCTTTAGATTATTCCCGCCTCTTTCTCGCATAATCACGGCATTTTCCACTCGGTCCCCAGCATAGCCAAGATTTTACTTTATGACCTTGTTTGACCTTGAAGATATTGACCCAGGTCAATAAAAATTGGTTATGATGTAGTTCCCCACAGCCCCCACCCACCTCCCAAAACGGCATTTTTCTGCGCCTCTGAGTTTCTGAGATCGTAGGGGGGCCTACCAGACCCCGCTCCAGCGCGCGTTAGTGTCAGACCCCCTCCAGTGCGGGTGTTAAGGGTGCCATGTCACCCCAACTCTCCCCTATCATACATCCGAAAGCGCCGTCGACGCATCCCGAGAAGAGTGCGGTGCACAACCGACCGCCTCTCCTTATACCCACCCGGGGCGCCGTGACCTTGGCCTGAGAACAATGGCTGATGGAGTAAGGATTCGAGCATTGGCAAACGCACTTGCCTCACAACGATTCATATATTGCCACTAACGGTTTGAGCGTTGCGAATTAATTCCTATTTTTAAAACATTTGATGCTGCATAACAAAAAAGGAGATCAAAGTGTCTGTCTGTTCAAAGATTGACAAAATTAACACTACCGGGACGGGCTTTAAGATTATCACCGATATCAATGCATGAATAGAATAATCAGTCCTTTAGTTTTCTAGTCACTTAAAAAAAAAACATAGCAGGTACAGGCGCGTGCGATGGTGCAGAAAGGGAGAAGGTACCATAAGCGTCGGGACCAGTCATCACTAAACACAGTACTATAGCTATGTAAAATGAAAAATCGTCTTATCTGCAGTGTTCATACGGGAAAGGTACTGTTTTGAGAGCAAAAACTGTTATAAGCTGAAGATATTTCGATCATAACCTATTCCAACGGCCCATCACACGACGACCAGTTTTTCCATCACGACGCCCAAATTTCCGCACACTTCAGGGGCGTTTAACGCTCCTTCAAATGATTCTTCAATTTCCTTGAAGGAGGGCACACAAGAAGTAGTAAGTATGTACGAACTCATTCACTTGGAATTATTTGCTGGCTTGAGATTTTATTGTTTCCGTGAGATGAGATGACAATCGTCTTTTTGCTTTTCATTTTAAGATTTTAGCTCTTACCCTTTTATTATCTTATTTTATATAATCACTATATTTTTAGTACCATTCATCCCTCTTGATGTTTCATAGCATGTATGTCATTGTGAATACTCACCCTGCTGTTTTATCCGTTTGACTTCAGCTATAGTTGGGTGTCACACCTGTTGCTGATTATACTCGATAAACAATAAACAACAAAACATTATCACATCGCTTGAAACTTTTTCCGTTTCTTTGTCGGTTTGCTCTGCCAAAACTCTATCTGAGCTCATAATCGGGTTTTGAAACGTTTATTTGGAGCAAAGCTCTATGTGGCTTCATTTTAAAGTGAAAACGCTTCTTCACGGAGCGAAATTGCCCAGACTGCAAACAAACACTACCTCAATAATACTTGCCGCTTGAGGTGGCAAAGTGGCATTCGATTCGATATCAAAATCCCCTTCATGCAAATAAAGTATAATTGTTTTTAAAGAAATTGCAAGCTCAATTTTTGGCATCGAAATCTAAGTAAAATTCACAAGGGACTTGCCTTAACCCGCTCCCCACCGGGGGTCCGGCGCCACCTTCGCCACACCGGGGGCCATCGATGGCCCCCTTTAACTCCGATAATATGGGGGTTAGCGCAAATCTGCAAAGTGCATTAGAACGCTCGCGTGAATTCAGTAAGAAATTACTTCACATGTTTAAGCGCTCAGGTCAATAATTTGACCTCCAGGGGTCAAGAAAGGTCACGATAGGCTATTTTCACTCAAATATGCAATGCTTAAGACAACTGGGCATAACTCTTATGCCATTAGAGCTATTGTGATCTGGTAAAGTAAATTTGATAGAAAATTGTTAGTCCTTTTTCCGTTATG
Organism: Lepas anatifera; assembly: GCA_034440635.1. NCBI lineage: Eukaryota > Metazoa > Arthropoda > Thecostraca > Lepadidae > Lepas > Lepas anatifera. The sequence goes on from JAOTON010000492.1 coordinate 2,365,245, forward strand.
TGGAACGTAAAGACCTCCCGCCAGTGGTTTGACCTTCAGAGGTCACCTCGTGACCTAATATGACCTGAGGTCACGAAAGGTCAGACAGTAACCTTGCCGTAAATCAAATGAAAGCCAGTGACGAAACATACAAAGTGGTGTTTATTTCAGCGCTCTAGCTTAACTAGGTCAAAAGTTATTGTCAAAATACTGTTTTTGACCCCTGGTGACCTTGGATGACCTTCGAAAATTCAAAGAGAAAATGTGACCCCTGGGATCCGTGAAAGGGTGTCCAAAAATGCTGTTCTGAGCAGTCTGAGTATTTGCAATCATTTTTGTGACTTTTAGATCATAAGACAGCTTTTCCCCATGCTTTTCCAATGAGAGAGGTCGCCTCGTGACCTGAACTCAGGTCACGAAATCTAAAAATCCCGGATGTACACGTTGTAGATCCTGGAGAGCTCATGAAGTGTAGCAAGTTTCAAATCGATCGACCAAGAAATGCAGCTCTTATAGCGCTTCAAAGTTGAAGTGAGGTGACCTTGGTTGACCTCGCCTGGTGACCTGACCTTGGGTGAACCGGGGTAAATATTTTCAGGGATGGTGGGAAAATGATGAGGTGAGAGATAGAGCCCTCAACCGCGGTGCTGCGGCTCGTCGTTTTTCTGCTATCTCGAAAAAAACCTTAGAGGGGCCATCGATGGCTCCTGGTGGGGCGAGGGTTAAAGATCACGACCCCATCATCAGAAAAAAACAAATATCGTAATGACGGGTGTACTTGGAAACCAAGGTTAAGCACCTCGCAAACCACAGGGATAGCCACTCTGCTCAGGTTACCTTTCAACCGGCCAGCAGCCAACCGACCCACTCCAAGTATGTGGTATGTATGTATGTACGTACATACATTCCTACATACTGAGCGCTGGAGCGTATCAGGACAATCGATGCCAAGGCTCCTCCCATTCTCTGTCACGTGTATTTCGGAACATGTTGTACTGAGCACCTGACTGGGGCCTAGCGATGTGCAATGCATACCTGTGCACATGAGTGTCGCCACCGGCAAAAAAGTGGGGGGCCAGCCAAACTTCAACCTGATGCTGACAAACAACTTTCAACATCAGGATCAAAAACTGTTCGAATTTGGACTCCTCGTTGCCTTCCGCAGCGGCTGGATATAAGAATGTCCGGCTTTCTCTCATTTTGACTGGGATCGTGAAATTTTTTGGCAAAAAGTGGGGGGCCAGGCCCCCCTGGCCCCCCTTTTCCGACGCGTATGCCTGCGCAGCCTCGGCGGCAGCAGGGGTAGCATTTCACTTCATTTCATTTCATTTCATTTATTCAGGCTTATCAGCAACAGGTATGTGAAAACCCAATTACAGCTGAAGTCAAGCAATAAAACAGCACACCAATGAATATTTACAATGCAACCGTGTAACAATGTAATGCAACCTATTCCTGCAACAGTAATATAAAACACTCGATATAAAATATACACGAAGCTATGAATATGAAGCAAATGAAAATACATCAAAAACACTGCAATAAATTAAGACATGAAAAACGGCATAAAATAAGATAAGAGGCCTAAAATGGATGAGCTTTAACATATTTCCTCACCCTGGCTCTAAAACTACTAAAGGTCGAAGCGTAGGGGTCTGCCTCGGGACAGCGTCCAAGATGGCCATTAAAAACAATCGCTGCCCTGCGAAATAAGCCTCTTTTGACGGTCTCCACACGAGGCAGGGAAACATGTAAAAGGTGGCTTTGCATCGCCCTGGTTCGCCGCTGAGGTACATGGAGTGGGAAGCTCCCGAGCAGACAGGCGGAGTCCACCTTCCCGGTTATGATTTTGAGTACGAAGCAAATGTCGTACTGGAGTCTCCTCTGGGACAGACTGCTAATTTTGAAGAGCTTTAAGAGATCATGGTATGACAAGGACTGAGATGGTCGAGATGTGTGAATGTTGGATGCGAGCCAAATCAAAAATTTATGTTGGACCCTGTCTAATCTGTCCAAATGACATCTTGCAGCTCCGCCCCAGATGACACATCCATATTCCAGAATTGATCGAACATTGCCAAAATATGCAGCCAAAATTGGTCCTTCCTTAAGTCTTCCACCACCTCGGCCAGTCTGAAGAGAGCGCATTAACAGACCCAACATATTGTTTGCCTTGCTGACGATGATGTTTATATGCTCTGAAAAGTTCAATTTGGAATCTAACCAAATGCCGAGGTCGCGAACTTTGTCCATGTGCTCCAGAGGTGTGTTTCGAATTTTGTAGATTGCCGGGATGGGGTTCCTTTTTAAAGTGATTCTAAACGAATGACATTTTGAGGGATTCAGATTTAGCTTCCAGGATTCGGACCACTTAGCCAATCTATCTAGATCAGCCTGGAGCAGTTCTGAGTCTTCGGGAGTATGAATTTGGTGGTAAAGCTTCACATCGTCAGCAAATAGCAAAGAATTTGTTTGAATTTCGTTTGGCAGATCATTAATGAACAAGGCAAAGAGCAAAGGAGATATTTGACTGCCTTCCGGTGTTCCAGAGCGTACATCCGTCCAATGAGAGCACTTTCCGTTTACGACAACCCGTTGTTTTCTCGAGCAAAGGAATGATTTAAGCCAGGACAGCGCTTTTCCAGACACGTTATAAGATTTTTGAAGCTTATAGCTTTTTGATTTTTGATAGATTTTTGATAGATAGATAGATTTTTGATTTGATAGATAGATAGATTTTTGAAGCTCACTTCGATACTGGGCTAATAAACCTTCTGAAACAGTGAATTTTGTTCACACCTCTGTTCTCCGCTCTGTTAGGAGACTGTGAAGAAAAGGAAATAAGTGGGGACAGATGAAGGATCATTAACATGGCAAAGTCTCAGCTCTTTTGACACCCACGAATGTCGGGGGGGGGGGTATTTTTATCCCCGACCTCCCTACGATATTCAAAATCAATCGGAGTATGAATAAAATAGGATAGGCGCTGAATCTTCGACAGCATTTTCTCTTATACAAAGTTTGAGCCATATGTATTGTGTTGCGACGTCAGAGAGGGGCCAAAATGGGTCTAATTTAGGGCTTATTTAAGAAATCCCTCATAACTCGGGAATCATTGCCCTTAAAAAAAGTCAATGGCATTATTAGGCTTCCCGTTACCCAATGAGTTGAATGATAGGTATGTAATGTGGAATGGTTAGGTCTCATAATGACCTTGGCCTCAGGTCAACATACATATTTGTGTTTCAGTGCCATGTCAGGTAGTGCTATCTAACATGGCATTGAAACAAATATATTGTGACTGTGACATCTATTTATTTATTTATTTATTTTATTAGGGCCACTCCCAACAGGCACACTTGCCCAATTACAGGGAGTATTGGCGTGGGTGTTTAAGGATCTTCTCCACCGGGTCAGATCGGACACGGAAGGCGGTTTCCCGCCGTGGGGATTGAACCCACGTTAATCCATGCTATCCGATCCGTAGACTGGCAACGAAGCCACTAGGCCACCCCGGCCCCAATAAATCTAAGAATTCGAATGCTCATTCGAATTCTTAGATTATGTCAGTCACTGGGATATAAAACTTATTGCTGTGTCTTAGTTTGCTTAAATTTATAGGCACAATCATGTTTGAAAATCTTGGCATGCTGAACTTTTCATTGACTTGATCTCTAAATGTTAGGGGACAATTTCTACTTCCTAAGAGCTTCCATATAGGTAATGTGTATACATTTTATCTAGCTCTTCTAGAGTTGGGTTACACTCAAATTACTCAAATTCGGTCTACCTCGTTTTATGAGAGCAAACTCGCCTAAGAGGGGTTGAGTAATGATGTCATATTGTGTTGAACTGAGCTGACCTGACATCAATTTTCGGCTGAAAGTTATCAAATTTAACAGCTGATACTTCGGTAAGCAAAGTGATGCGTCCCTCATTCGAATCGGCTTTGGATCATTGGCAAAAACCGAGGCGGCGGTGGGCTAACAATCGAACGCTTCTGTTTTGCAAGCCATACGAGTAACTCTAGCTTTTAATTTTTCAAAAGTAAATAATAGTTCAACGGCCCAGTAGTTGGCAGCCGGAAAAATGCTACAATCATTGGATAATTGACGAGTAGTCAAACAACCAGCAGAAACACATAAGTAAATGGAAACTTGACCCTCGCACAATTTCCCATTTTCTCATTCTCTAAAGTCGCTGCATGTCATGATTGGGTCTTCAGAAAGTCCAAACATAAGTAAAAAATATATATATAAAATCGTTGCAACATAACCATAAATAGTGGAAAGTGGTGGAAGTAAAAAGTAAGATAAAGTAGTGGAATGGTGACATCGCTAGCTTGATTAAGCCTTTGCGTGGGACAGTTAACCCTGAAAAGTCGAAAAGACTTGCAATCGAAAGGGGATAAATCGGCTTTGATTACTGACAAATATTGATAATCTAGGCGCGAAATTTCGCTAGCGTACGTTCTAAATGAAATATGATTTTCGAAAGTTTTTGCGATATTTTGGAAGCCAAACAATTGGTACGGGAATTGCACCAGAAAAAAATTATTGACTTTTGCCCCTATTAGAAATGTAAGCATATTAGTATAATAAGCATGTGGGGATGAGTGACTCAGTGGACAACATCAAAGTCTCCTGAGTCACAGATCCCGAGTTCAAGTCCCGGTAGAGCCTCTGAATAAGTTTATCTGATTCCCAAAATCCCTGCCAACAGCATGAGAGTTGGGGACGTCGTATAACCAGGGCAGTTGGTTCGTCGTTAAACCCGAACAATGAGCTGTAAGCATGATAAGGAGCTTGTAGAAAACATTTGCGAATTCTCAGCTTATTTTGAGCGGTTTAGCTTCAGCAGAAGTATACATTATAGAATGGCAGATATTTTTGGGACATTACATCAACCAGTTTTCTGAATATCGAAATTTTCACATAAAATGAATAAAATTACGTAATACCCATCTCTATGTGCCGAAATCGAAAATTGTATGATATAATTAAATGAAATGTGCTAGGAATATCTAAAAAGCGTATGACTCCATCTATGGATACTATTACTTAAGAGAACAGAGCCTTTCAGAGCGTCATTCGACCCCATGCACCAATCTGGCCTTCATAACTGACAAAGCTATTCGAAGGCTAATTGATAACCATGCAGCGAGGAACATCTCCAGAACCTATCATGTTCCATATTATTGGATCACAAGTTTTGTCCATCCACCTGACATAGCATTATTGTGAAAACAAACCCTTCTTTTGCACACAAAAATTAAGAATTATTCGCACTTTTAGCATATAGTATTTCCCAGATGTTGCATAAATTTTACCATCCATACAAGAAACATGTGACATAAGCAGAAAATTTGGGAGCATAGGATCTATCATGGACGATTTTTCCAGGACCGCGATGTATGTATGTATGTACATCTTTAACCGACCCGGCGTCATTCAACCAGCTTGAAAATGTATATAAAACAGAAAGAGGAATAAAACACACAAACAAGGGATCAGATCGATGAGCTCGGTGAGATCACGCATATGGTTCTGGGTTCACATTTGTGCTCCAAAGTTTCATGTAGGTAAATGACTTTATGCACTGTACATACATTCTTTCCAGCACAAGCCACCGAATAGTTACACGAGCTTTGGAACACCATTATGCGCCCCACTCAGTGGACCACGAATCCCGTGCGCAAGAGACCTAACCCATTTCAGAAAAAAGTAAGAACGATCTTTAGGTATAGACATTTACTGATATTTCAGCGTTTTGTTTCATATTCAAAAGCAGTAATACACATGCAAGGGTTAAGTATCTACCCAGGTCGCTTAGAGTCTCGGTTTTATGATTCGGAACAATTTGTACTGACAACTGTTTGCTCTATGATCTGGAACAAACACCTATATTAGTGCGCTTATTACCACTGGCAGTTTCAGAATAGCGTTATTGATATAAGCCAGCGTAACCATTGTGTAAAAACGATTCTGTATCGCGTTGACAATGACACTACAAGACAACAGAACGTAGTGACCGGCACGAGGAGAGCTCAGACGACTCACGCCACAAGGTCCAACGCCCTTCACGGTGAAAAGCCTTTATGGCGCGGCGCCGGCGAGTCATTATTGCCGCAGACCCTGTCCGTCAGTATATGTGACAATGTTATTCAGTGGCAGCTACTCTGCGTACAAAGGCCGAGGTCTCACTTTCATTTCACGTTTCGCACGGATTGAGACGCCTGGGTAGGGGTGGAAGGAGGCCACGCTTTGCGCCACCACTGAGGCATTGTTCTACGGGGCGCTGCGACACCTTGTGTTTCGACGTTTGCGACGCGTCGGTTTTGAAATGGCCCCCGTTTGCTCTGAAAGAAAAAGTGCGTCCGCTTGGCCTCTCAGCGGCGGGATGAAAGTCGACCAGAGACGGGCTAGAAGCGTGTGGAGCACACGCGAGCTGGCCGCTGAGGAGGGGGGACGTGTTACATGGACTTCAACAAATAGTGTGACAGTGCAAGGGCCTTTTGCGAGCCAGATCTATCGGTGATACACAGTCTGGTTTACCCTCCAGGCAAAATGAACTTTACGTTGACTTTAGTGTTAGTGTTCCTGTCTGTGACTGAGGGATTTTTCTTTCCATTTTTTGGCAAAGGAAAAGGCGGCAAGCATAGTGGATACCCGGGACCAAGCAAGATACCGTCGCATTATGGGAAGGGCGTTAAACGCCCATCGGGCAGCTATGGCCCACCAGTGCGTCCAACACTGACTTATGGGCCACCCGGGCGCCCCATCACCACCTACGGCCCACCGCGACCTCACCCCAGACCAAAACCCCCGACGAAAGCCTACGGCCCACCTACTAAGGGTAAAGGTGTTGGCTTTCCAGGCGGTTCCGGAGGCCACCACAGTGGTGGGGGCGGGTATCCTGGCAGTGGCACAGGCGGCGGCCACGGCGGCTCTGGAGCCCATGGTGGAAAAGGAGGTGGGCACGTCTTTCCCAGTGGAGGTGGAGGCGGCTTTCCGAGCGGAGGAGGTGGAGGCTACCCTAGTGGAGGTGGTGGAGGCTATCCCAGTGGAGGAGGTGGAGGCTACCCAAGTGGCAGTGGAAGTCATGGCGGCTCCGCAGGACACGGTGGAAAAGGAGGCGGGGGCAATTTCCCCAGCGGAGGAGGCGGGTATCCCAGTGGAGGCGGAGGCCACAGTGGAGGTGGAGGACATGGAGGATCTGGGGGACATGGAGCAGGAGCAGGAGGCGGGTATCCCAGTGGAAGCGGCGGTCATGGTGGAGGTGGAGGACATGGAGGATCTGGAGGACATGGAGCAGGAGCAGGAGGCGGGTATCCCAGTGGAAGCGGAGGCCACAGTGGAAGTGGAGGACATGGAGGATCTGGAGGACATGGAGCAGGAGCAGGAGGCGGGTATCCCAGTGGAAGCGGAGGCCACAGTGGAGGTGGGAGGACATGGAGGATCTGGAGGACATGGAGCAGGAACAGGAGGCGGGTATCCTAGTGGAAGCGGCGGCCACACTGGAGGTGGAGGAAAGGGAAGTAAGGGTGAAACTGGCGGTGGATATCCAGGAGGTGACAGCGATCACTCAGGATCTGGAGCCGGAGGAAAGTATCCGGGAGGAGCTGATGGGGAAGGAGTGATTGGTGGTTATCCAGGTGTATCAGGGTCCGAAGGACATGGGTCAGGAATTGCTACCGGGGGAGGGCATGGTGCAGGTGGAACTGGAGGAGCCTACCCCAGTGGCGGCGGGAATCACGCAGCTACTTCGGGAGGTGGAGGACATGGGAGTGCGGGAAGCACGGGGCATGGAGGCGTGGTCAGCAACGGGTGGACTGCAACGAATGTCCACACTCATTTCCACTCCCATTACCACTCGACGGGTTCTCTCGCTACCGTCGTCCCCTCAGTCTTTCCGTCCTTCACATCTACGTTGTTCCCCCCATTCCCTCCAGTTACAGCTCTCCCAACCACTCTGACAACAGCACAGGTGGTGCGAACGGAGCCGCCACTCCAGCCGCGCTATACGCTTCCTGCTCTCCAGCCCGCGGCCACCGTCACCGTCACTCAAGTCCTCACCTCCGCCCCTCGTACCGCCTACCTCCCTCCCAGACAGCCGCAGTACGGGGAAGCGCAGGCCTCCGACAAGGTTCCATCATATGCCCAGCCGGAGGTTGGCACCCCGCGTCAGAGTGCAGCTGACATAGCTGCTAAGCTGTTGGCCGACGAGTCGGTGGAGTCCAATGTGGTGGTAGTGTCGCCGGCGCGGCTCAACGGCCGCCCCCAGCTGGCAGCCGTGCAGACGGTGTCGGCAGACCAGCTGCAGGCCGCCAATCAGCTGTCTGTTCAGACGCCTCAGCCGAGGTCTACAGCGGGGCTGGCAGTAGCAGCCGCCCGACAGCAGCCAACCAGCGTCTCGGCCTGGACCCGGACCACCGACGCGCCGGGCATCACCCAGCCATCGGCGGCGACGTCAGTGAAGCCTGCGTCCCGCGGGCAGCAGACGCCGCAGCTGGCAGAGCTGCTGCGCCAGCTGGGCCTGCTTCGCTTCGTGGCTCTGATCGAGCGTGCTGACCTCGAAAAGGTTCTGCGCTCTAAAGGTAAGCCAGCCTGGAGGCTGCGGGATGAAACTGCAGACTGTTGTACCTGTTTACCTACCTACGCACTGTTCGGGCTGTTTATTACGCTCTCCACCAACACATACACCTGGTCTAGGAGAGAGCCAGAACCAGATGAAACTAATGGGCAATGCTCCGTTCACTTTGTAGTTTAGAATTTGAATGGAACAGGGCGCATGCTCTAAGAAAGAACATCATATTTTGCAAATTTCTGAAACCGAGGTAATAGAACTAATAAGAAGATGGCCAGGATGGACGAGGGCTCAGAGGAAGCTGTTATCCTGGGAGCGAATCTAGGTCTTAACCAGGACCTGCAAGTTATACTCTTCTGTCCAGTCTGTTAAAATTGTTAGATACATAACAGGATTAACCACATCCTGTCAGGCTCCTGGTTACCCATTTTCTTGTCTAAGGGGGATTCGAGCCCCTTAGATTTTAAAATCTGCCCATCCGATTTTAGAAATCTAAACTGCGCTCTATTTTTCTCCCTCTAAGCACCGTTTTGAAAGAAAAAACTTTAAAGTTTTGATAATTGTGGGAAATGTGGCGTGAGACATTTTTTATCATCTTGAAAGTCTCCATAACTCTTGGCTCTGTTGTTTGATTTTTACAAAACTATTTCATAGAGACTGATAATTAGTGCAAATTTGTTATATAACTTGGTTATGTGAAAATTCAAAATCCAATGACTCTTCCAGGGTCAAAGTTATATGGAGAAATGTACTGGTACATTTCACCAGTTTTCTTTTGCATAGATTAGCAAATGTCAGGTTTTGCGTGACATCTTTGACATCGAGATTAATAGTAAAATGCTGAACAAAATCATCAGAGGTAGACACCTATACACATAGTCAATATCTAAGGGGCATGTTCATACATGTTTCATATGCACCTCAGCTACTGACACTTTTCATCTTGCCAAACCTTTATACAACCATGATAAGTCCGGGTGGGTTCTGAATGATATTGTCTCCTTGATTCGCCTGTGGATGACTCTTGCTCTTTCGGTCTTGGAACCAAATGCATGCCCAATATTTTTCCGATATAAATTTGGTATTTTTAGTCTTATAGCGCGAGGTGAACAAACAATACGGCGACATCATATCAACAAAGGTGAGAACATAGTACACACTGAAAACTTAACGGTGAAACAGACCACCAAAAACAACGAGCCTAAACAATAATCAACCACAGATAACAGGGAAAAACAGATCCGAGAAAATAAGTGCATGCCAAAAAGGGCTTGTCTGATTCATTGTACTTAATAGCTATACCTATTTTTTATTCATTTTCCCATTTGCAAAAAAATATATACTAAAATACGCTTAGCTTGCACAATGCACTTGCGTGAAATCCTTTCATTACAGCACCCGAGCACACCAATGGAATCTTATAATCATATAAGATAGGGTTGGGAGTATGGTATGTATACTTTTATTCCTGCCGTCTGTCCTGTAAGCAGGCTATGCATTGTGCAAGAGTACAATTTAATTAGATTAGAAAACTCCCATTTTTTTCTGGAGGCGACTCTGCAGGCTCTGCAGCCATTTCACATATTTTCTTAAAGAAAATATGTGAAATGGTATCTGAGGTATCACCTAATATCGCATTCATAACATTCTATCTGCTCTCAATATGACGGACGCTATAGATGTAGGTACGAAAAACTCACCGTTCACGATAATACTCGGTTTGCGAATAGATTCTCCCTGAATATCGAGCTAAAGCAACCACCTTGGAGAAGATATTATCTTAAAACTCTCAGGAAATTTGCTTAGTTTAGTTTTAGGAAGTTTCAAAAAATTTCCAAAGCCTATTGTGAACCGTCTCGGAGATATCTCAGGGAAGTACGAGGGGTGGACAGGATTCGCCCCCTGACAGGATTAGAGCTAAACAGATTCAATACCGGTGACAAGGTGTTCTACTAAATAAAAAGAGATAAACTATATACGTCGACAACAACGATTTCTCTGCTATTGACAATTATTATTAAAAAACATGTCTTTTGGACTGTTGCAATGCGATGGCAGATATCAGATTAAGAACTAAAATCCATATATTTTGAGAGGTCCTGCTGTTTCTTGTTGACTGGCTTTCGTAGACCCAGACAGACACATGCAATATATAAGGACGTGAGAAAAATATGTTCTAAAAAGTGATTGGGCGTGTTATATGTCGACCTAATTCCTGGAAATCAATGTAGCATAGAACTCCGAATAACTGATTTGACGGTAACGCCATTAGGTGTGTGGATGCTTCAATTAATTTAGTCTCTTATATTCAACAATAATGGAAAATCCGAGTCACAGGCTATAGCCCGAACAGCAAAGAACATTATAACGTTCTTTGCTGATGGACCCTCTCCCCTCCATTATTGGGAGATGGACTGAATCCAGGAACGAGCAAAGGCGTTCGCCTGACGAAGGATTTTGGTGATAATTTATTGAACTTGTGGAGTACCAGCACTGTTACCGTGGAAAATTTTCATTCTCTCGTAAAGCAAATTCTGATTGCTGTGCGAGAGAAAAACAGCCGTGAGTCGGCCAAATCGTTGCACACGCTAGCATAGACGGATTCAGGTGGAGGGCAGGTGGGACTTATGCCCCCTCCCCTTCATTGATTCTTAGTGCCCCCTGAAATGTCACTTCCCATGCCGTCGTCCCAGGATGCGAGTAACGGCGCCCCCATGATAGGATTTGACACCTACGTGATATATTTTGCCGCTCAAAAGTGGGCCCACTGGTACAGAAGGTGCCCCCTTGATCATGCGCCCCCCCCAACCGATCTGAAATCCTGGATCTGCCAATGCACGCTAAAACATGGCTTGTAAGAGCAACTGAAGCGTAAATATATGCGTAAATATAATAATATAATCAATGAGTCTACACGTACCGATGAAGCCATGAACGCTGCTTTTGCAGTTTGCTGTAAGATTGGCCTCGGTATAGCAAACTGTAATTATCGGAGAATACATGACCGAACTCAGCGATTGACAATCAACGCGTACAACTCAGTGCCTGGCCAGTACCACTCAGCTACGGCTCGTGCTGTGGTGACGTGGCTTCCCTGCACTATTCTTCCCTTTTTGCATGGAGAGCCTTCATATATTGCTATGATATAGCTTTGTGGGAAGTTCATATCTAGCTGACTATTTATAGAAAACTGTTATTGATTTCTCGTGGCAGCTGGTATTCAAGCATTATTACAGCAAACAGCAATTCCATTGTTGGTCTCGCACCTACGATAAGCATCACTTTCCTTTTCCATCGGCGTCATTTTGTGAACTCCTTAAAGAAAGAAAACAATACCTTTCACAGTCCTGTGACAGTACCCGCAAACCTACAGAGTGGAGGCATTCTGCCAAGACGAATACTCCGACGAGCGGACAACTGATTTCGCCGCCAACAGGCAACGCAACGTAACGTAACGGCGGCGTGACGAGTGTCCGAATTACGTCACAGTAGGCGCTCCAGCGGGCAGACGCTGGGACTGTCTTGTCACGAGAGAACTCGCGTGAGGAATGGTCAGCTATGATGCGCCGGGGAAGTGACGCCACTGGAAGAGAAGCATGACGTCACTGCGGACCATCTGGTACGCGACGGTTTCCAGCGGGCGATGCGTGCCGTTTTCCACTACATTAGCTAATGATGCTAATCTCAGTCGATAGTAGGAGGATTTGTTTGCCCTCTAGGCTTGATGACCGTAGAGGGCTGGTCCTTTGCATTAGTCCGGGTGGCGCCTATGAACCGCTCTTGGTATGGTAGGAGCAAAAATATACTTTTGATCCCTACGTTTTGGAAAATTAAATTGCAGTGACGGATAAAACGGGGCGAGGAAGCTAGGGGACTCAAGCCCCACCTCCCCCTTCTCCCGAAATATCGGGGTACCTGTAGTAACTGCATAGCTAGAGGCTGTTCCGAGGCAATGGCGGGGGAGATTCGAAGCTCTAGCCCCCCACCCCACGACATGAGGTCCTGGATTCGCCACTGGTACTGCATCTACCATCTTTATTTAAGTTCTACATGGACGTCAACCGAGCCTAAAGATAATACGTTACTGGTATCATGATATCTACACTTTTCACCAAAAATTCTGAACGAGAAAACATTAGGTCATTATTGATGCACCATTCATTTACTCCGCCTGCATAAGTACAAATCCAATGTATGTATGTAAGTAGCTCAAATGACCTTTCAGAGGTCATAGGTAAAAAATTGCAGCATGAACCTAGAAAGGAGCCCAGGATGCTACGATTTGGAGAATATGATGGTGTTCCCAGCTGCATCTACACAAATACAGCCCAATTCCTATTTCCCCATGCATTTCCAATGGAGAGGTCATGATCCGCGCCTGACCTTAGGTCATCGATATGAAAAATCTGGTAATAAATGTTGTTGTAATCGGTGGGCCCATTATAAAATATAAGTTTCAAATTGGTGGATTACCCCTTTCCTTATTTATGCCACCTTAAACATTTTTGGAGGTGAGGTCACTTGACCTGCACTGGTGACTTGATGTGGGATGACCCAACCTTAATTTTTTTAAAGTTGCAGAATTAATCAAGGAAAAGGTATGCAAGATACGCTGGCGCCTCGCGCCACCGTTTTTTCGTGCCGCTGGAAAAATCCGAGGGGAGTGTTCAAACACCTCTACCGGGGCGAGTGTTAAAACTTGTGTGCTAAACGGACCGCCAGTACTGGAGACAATAAATACGAGCAGCTTTCTCCAAAACCAGTTTGAAACGTAAAACATGTATTATTAAGGAAAATAGTCAAAATTCATATGCGTCATTTATCGATTTCGATACATATTGGGTATTAATCAAATACGCCCTGAAAGGACAATTGGTTAGGCTTTCGAATGATATACCTGTCAGTTTTCTGCCCTGCCTAATACAGGAGCCCAGTGTCAAAACATTCTGCGTCCCCCTCACTTTTCCTAGCCCTGCTCATCACTTGCTGTGAAATCTTCGCCCTGGAATTGGCGTGGGGGGCGATCTGCCTGGTGACGTCATCGCGTCCCTGCCGTGACCCGACAGCGGCCAAACGCGATCCTAAAACCACCAGCCGGACTGACGCTTCCGTCTGGCAGCCACGCCGCCTCTGCACGACTGCGTGCCTCTGCCCAATTACTCTCGCACAAGTGAAACAAGGATCCACCTGTTGCCGACGTGAAAGTTTGCAATGGAACTTTACCTTCCTTTTTAATGACGCCAGCGACAGAAAGATCGGAACATAACTGAGGCCAACACATCACTGACAATCTCACGGTGATGGGACGTCAAGATAACGTGATGTCACATGTCTAATATGCAGCGCATGTTTTCTACAGTTTTCACTCGGGATCAAAGCAGGAGCGGGCCTAATTGGTCTGAAAGGGCCACATTGTAATAGCCAAAAGGCCACATTTATTTTTTATCAATTATGTTTGTTTTCTGCTTTGTACAGAAAACCACGGCCAGCCACGACGGCCTTCAGTAAAAGGCACAATATCACATTTATTAGTCAGTATAATATCCCCATCCACGCAGTCTTGAACTTCGCCCCGGTGGGGGGTGTTTGAACAAATTTTAAGGTTGGGTGATCTCAGGTCAGGTTACCAGTGCAGGTCAAGTGACCTCGCCTAAAAGATGTTAAAGGTGACATAAGTAAGAAATGGATGAATCAATCCGAGTGAAACTTATACCACATAATGGGCCCATTGACTACTACAAAACATATAGCGGGAATTTTCATATCGATGACCTAAGGTCAAGCACGGTCCATGACCTCTCCATTGGATATACATGTGAAAACATAAATTCGGTTTTATCTGTGTAGATACAGCTGGAATACCTTCATATTCTTCAACTCGTAGTATTCTAGGCCCCTTTCCAGGTTCATGTTGCAATTTTTGACTTGTGACCTCTGAGAGGTCATTTGGGACTACTTAAGCAGTTTTCAGACTTAGGTCAATAGGTTTGCATAACATTTACTCTGAACTTAGGTTTGCATTCTCAATTTTACTTAGGTTTGCATTCTCAATTACTCTGAAACGGAACCCCATTCTGGCCACCTACAAAATTCAAAACACTGCTCTGGACCGGGTAGATTCTATCCGGGACCTCGGGGTATGGCTGGACACCAAATTAACCTTCGCCGACCACATCAACAACACGGTAACTAGAGCAAACAGAGCTCTGGGCGTGATGATTAGAACCCTCCAATCTTGCCATACAGGGGGAGAATTGTCACCAGAACCTCTCCTGGCAGCTTATTTTGGCAACGTTCGGGCAATTCTAGAATACGGTTGCGTGATTTGGGGGTGCTGCCCAAACAAACCTTGAAAGACTTGAAAGGGTTCAACATAAATTCCTTATCTGGCTCGCTTCCACTACTCGTACATTAACAACGACTTTGGCATACTCAGACCTTTTGGTGACTTTTAACATAACCAGCCTTTCAAACAGGAGGTATCAGTACGATGTACTTTTCGTTCACAAAATTCTACCCGGGAAGGTGGACTCTGCTCTCTTGCTCGGGACATTCCCCCTTCACGTCCCCGCGCGACCCACTCGGAATATGAACGGTACTTTGCTCCACGTTCCCTTCGCCAGGGTGGATACGGTTAAAAGAGGTGTATTTTGTCGAGCGGCTGGTGCTATGAACTCTTTCTTAACCGTGTGTCAAAATTCAGATGTATTCAGTTCAACATTTTGTCAGTTCAGATCTCAAGTCCGCGCGTATATAAAAAGTCTGTAGTGATCTCCCCTTGTTTTCTTAGGCCGTTTTATTTGTATTTAGTGCGTATGTGGATCATTGTATCCTGTATAAGCTGAGTGTTCGATCGTCGTTCGTGTTTGATCGTCTTCGATAAGACATGAGCTGTAATTGGGGGCAACCTGTTGCTCATGACACAAATAAACAATAAACAATAAACAATAAACATGATTCTACAGCTTTTATTTGGTACCATTACGTTTGGATTGCTATTTCGAGTCGATTGATATGCATATTGACTATGCTAGGTAAAAAAGTGACCTTGAACTGACCTGAGGTCAGGCCTTTTTGTGTTTTAACCTAGTATGGTCAAATCATATATCATTTGAGTCGCCGAAACAAGAGAAAGCGATTGGTGCCTACAAAATGATTTTAAATCAAATCTGTCAGATGATAGAGCCCAAAAGCTCTACTCAAAATGCTAACTTCTTCGACTTGTCATGACCTCAATATTGACCTGAGCCATAAAGTGACTAATATACATCCTCATGAATTTGTATGAGCTAGCCACCATTTTTTCCGTTTTTCGCTATCCCGCGTAGGGGTCGAGTTCGAGGGGGGTGTTCTAACACCTCCACAAGGGCAAAGGTGGCTCGGAGGCCCACTGGGGCTGATGAGAAATGCGACGGTGGGCTGATAAAGCAGCTCCTGTCTTGCAAGGAGCACTCACAATAATTCCAAGTAGTGCACTTACGTTCTTCCCAACAAAATCACTTCCGGCATTTCGACGTCCCAAACGGCAGGGTATAGAGTATTTTTAATTGAGTCAGACCGGACACCTTAACCTGCGCCCCACCGGGGTCCGGCGCCACCTTCGCCCACCGGGGGCCATCGATGCCCCCTAACTCTGAAACTATGGGAGTTAGCGAAAATCTGCAAAATGCATTAGAAAGCTTGCGTGAATTCAGTAAGAAATTACTTCACATCTTTTAACGCTCAGGTCAATGGCTTGACCTCCAGAGGTCAAGTTAGGTCACGATAGGCTATTTTCACTCAAATATGCGATGCTTAAAAAAACTGAGCATAACTCTTATGCCATTAGAGCTATTGAGATCGGGTAAACTACATTGAATAGGAAAAGGCCAGACCTTTCTCCGCTATGTGGAACGTAATGACCTCCCGCCAGTGGTTTGACCTCCAGAGGTCACCTCGTGACCTCATATGACCTGAGGTCATCAAAGGTCAGAAAGTGACCTTACTGCATATAAAATGAACGCTAGTGATGAGACATACACGATGGTGTTTGATTCAAAGCTCTAGCTTAATTAGGACAAAAGTTATTGCAAAAATACTGTTTTTTTACCCCTGGTGACCTTGGATGACCTTGGAGAGGCCAAAGGGAAAATATGGCCCCTGGGATCCGTAAAAGGGTGTCCAAGAACCCTTTTCTGAGCAAGCTGAGCATTTGCAATCGTTTTTGTGGCTTTTACATCATAAGACAGCTTTTTCCCATGCTTTTTCAATGAGAGAGGTCACCTCGTGACCTGACCTTAGGTCAAGAAATCGAAAAATACCGGATATACACCTTGTAGACCCTGGCTTGGCCATGAACTGTAGGAAGTTTCAAATCCATCGACTGAGAAACGTAGCTCTTATAGAGCTCAAAAGTTGAAGTGAGATGACCTTGGTTGACCTCGTCTGGTGACCTGACCTTATGAGACCCGGGGTAAAATTTTTAGGGATGGTGTGAAAATGATGGGGTGAGAGATAGAGCCCTCAACCGCGGTCCTGCGTTTCGTCGTTTTTCTGCTATCCCGAAAAAACCTTAGGGGGCCATCGATGGCCCCCGGTGGGGCGAGGGTTAAGCCACGGTGCGTGTGGGCCTCTGAGTGGATAGGCGTTGGAGCAGCGGACCAGGGATAATGCCCTCTCATAATTCAGGTTCTCCACTAACCCTATACCAATGCATCACAAAAGGTCCCTAAAACTAGCTCTTTACTCCAAAATTATCAGCGTTCTGCATTCCTACAGTCATGCCTAAATAACGGAGCAAAATAAAAATCAAACAAAAAAGCAAACACCTCTATCTGAGGTTATTTGTCACGTGAGGAATGGTCCAACATCCTCAGTAACAGGTGCCGACGCCTTGTGCCCGCAGGCGGGTTCACCGTGTTCGCGTTCACGGACGAGGCGTGGTCTCTGCTGCCGTACAGCCAGCGGCGACAGCTGACAGCGGACCCTCAGCGGCTGCGGCGTCTGCTTCTGCACCACATCACCCCCGTCCCGCTGCCGGTTCGCAGCCTCAACGACAACATGGTGCTAAAGAGCGCCAGCCCCAGCGGTGCCACACTGCGCGTCAACATTTACCAGATGAGCCGCTACAGCCAGGTAAGCACGCCACCCCGCAGTCTGCCAGCTGCTGAGATGGGCCTCAGCTGTTTGGGGGAAATATGGAAAGGTGCGAGAAGTATGTCATCCCTGCTCTTAGTTCAGTGTCTTTTCGAGGAAGCATTAGCAGACACCACACGCAAACAAATTTAACTTGCACCCCTCCGGGGTTCCTGGCATGACGTGCCCCGCTGGGGGTATTTCGCTCTTCCTCCGTATCCAATTTCTTGGAAAGGCTAAATAAAGATTCCGAGTGGCTTTGGAAGGCTCTTGGCTGATGAATAGAATGTATAAGGGTTATTTGTAGGTCAGGTTAAAATTGAGGTCACTAGAGATCAAAGAAATTTCCTTAGGCTTCAAGTCAAGCAGGACAGGGCTTCCCTCTCTATATTTTCACTGAGCCAAGCTAGAGGAAATAGGTAGCATCACTGGAGACCTCTTATAGTGATAAATCAAATGATGTATAATATGACCATGCTAGGTTAAATAAAAAAACGCATAACGTATAGCCAGGTGAGGGTCACATGGTGACCCGGTATGGTCATATTGCACATCAATCAACTCCCCGTGACGAGATAAGTACATCGAACCTAAATGAAATATCTATCTCAATTCAGTGCGAAGGTTAGTGTTGCAAACATCCTAATCGCAGTCTGTCCAGGTGACCTCACGTGAACTTAAAGAGGTCAAATGCTCAAAAACCCAACTTGGTGGTCAGAAACGTGCAAAGAATACATGACATGAGGACTTCTGCTGAGTCGTATTCTTCTGCGTTTCTCCGTTTCTGCATTATTTGGGAGAAAACCAGGAGGGCAGGGGAGGGGGAGGGTGAAGTTCGCCCCACCAGTGAGACGCGTGTTAACACCCTCCGAGCCATCTTAGGTGGGCCTCTGAGCCACTAACCTAACCTAACCTAACCTAACCTAACCTAACCTAACCTAACCTAACCTACCCTACCCTAACCTAATTTAACCTAACCTTACTCAACTTAACTTAACTTAACTTAACCTAACTCTAACCTAACCTAACCTAACCCCCTAACCTCTGGCCCTGGTGTGCAAACAACGCCCCCCCGAACTTGGCTCCTAATAGGGAAGGCAAAAAAAACTCGAACGCTGTTGGGTAGCTCATACAAATTCATGAAGAAACGACATCGGGCAGTTTTTGACTATGCTGACATAAATGAGAAAAGATCATGTGAAGGTGACATGTTAAAAATGAGTTTCTAGGCTGTAGCGTCTGATAGCATTGAGTTAGAATCCATCTTTAGGCACCATTCGATTCCTCTCGTAACGGCGAATCAAATGATGCATAGTATAAATATACTAGGTCGAAAAATAAAATGACCTGACCTGAGGTCAGGTCAAGGTTACTATCTAACCTATCAGTCAATATGCATATCAATCGAATCGCAATAGCAATCCAAACGCAATAGTATAAAAAAGCCTTGTCGTCATTTCCTGCAAAGTTATTGACCCAAATCTGAAACCTGTTCAAGTAGCCCCAGATGATCTCTCAAAGGTCACATGTTAAATATTGCATCATGAACCTAGAAAGGAGCCCGGGATGCTATTATTTGGAGAAGATGAAAGCATTCGCAGCTGTATCTACAAAAATACAGCCCAATCCCTGTTTTCCCCATGCATTTCCAATGGAGAGGTCATGATCCGTGCTTGACCCTAGATCATCGATATGAAAGATCCCGGAATACTTTTTGTAGCACTCGGTGGGCCCATTATGTGCTATAATTCTCAGCCCGATAGATTCCCTCATTTTTTTACTTATGCCACCTTAAATATTTTGGAGGTGAAGTCTCTTGACCTTCACTGGTGAACTGACCTGAGATGACCCAACCTTAAAATGTTTGGGCAAGTTGCAGACTTGATAAGGTGTACCAAGAACTGCGGCGCTTCGCGACTTGTTTTTTTGTGTCGCCAGCAAAACATGTCGGGGGTGTTCAGACGCCCTCTCCCCAGCGGGGCGGGTATTAAGACGTTTGAAATATATTTCACCACACATAAGTCATTTAGCATTCCCACAAAGAAGATCATTATGTAGCATCGTCGGGCTGATTTTCATGGTGCCAAATTCTGCGGTTTCCAAAATGTGTAAAAATGGTCCTACTTTCTCTCGTTGTGTATGCTTCAGAGATATGAACAGCGATCTGTAAAAACATCAGGACAAGAAGTCATACACGAAGCATGAAAAGAATAAACAGTATATAAAACGTCCGAACGCGAAGCGTATGAAGGAACATCCCCGCGCGCTGAAAGTAAACATACAGGATCCAGACATGCGGGGGAGAGAGCAAAGGCTTCAAAACGGAGGGCGATGGAGAGTGAGGAGTGGGGAGGGAGAGGAGGCGTTGAGAGCGATGGAATACCGATGGCGCTAGATTGTGTGACGCTCGAAGAACGATACGATTAGTAAAATTGTTCTCGCATGATCAAGGAATTTCCAGATAAGCCCCAAATGATCCTGAGTTAACCTATATGACCTCGTTTGACCTTAAAGGTGTTGACATAGGTTAATATGAAGGCTTACTTAGTTAATATAATTATAATCCAACAA
Organism: Lepas anatifera; assembly: GCA_034440635.1. Taxonomy (NCBI): domain Eukaryota; kingdom Metazoa; phylum Arthropoda; class Thecostraca; family Lepadidae; genus Lepas; species Lepas anatifera. The sequence continues at coordinate 2,385,495 of JAOTON010000492.1, forward strand.
AATATCAAGGGGGCAGTTTTCTAGATTTCAGAGAGGGCACTTCAGGACCCGTGTACTGCGCGCTGATGCCGGAACCCCTCACAACGCGTGTTAGCCACCCAGGACTCATCTAATGCGCGCTGACGCAGGGCCCCTCCAGACAGCGCGTGTTAGCCACCCAGGACTCATCTAATGCGCGCTGACGCAGGGCCCCTCCAGACAGCGCGTGTTAGCCACCCAGGACTCATCTAATGCGCGCTGACGCAGGGCCCCTCCAGACAGCGCGTGTTAGCCACCCAGGACTCATCTAATGCGCGCTGACGCAGGGCCCTCCAGACAGCGCGTGTTAGCCACCCAGGACTCATCTAATGCGCGCTGACGCAGGGCCCCTCCAGACAGCGCGTGTTAGCCACCCAGGACTCATCTAATGCGCGCTGACGCAGGGCCCCTCCAGACAGCGCGTGTTAGCCACCCAGGACTCATCTAATGCGCGCTGACGCAGGGCCCCTCCAGACAGCGCGTGTTAGCCACCCAGGACTCATCTAATGCGCGCTGACGCAGGGCCCCTCCAGACAGCGCGTGTTAGCCACCCAGGACTCATCTAATGCGCGCTGACGCAGGGCCCCTCCAGACAGCGCGTGTTAGCCACCCAGGACTCATCTAATGCGCGCTGACGCAGGGCCCCTCCAGACAGCGCGTGCTAGCCACACGCCGTCCAGCGCGCGGCTCCTGTTGTAAGTCTGTGGCGACATCGCCGGCTGCATTGTTCTGCAGCCCGGTGCTGCCGGCACTGACGCCACTGCCACGCTGCCCCGGTTTCAGCGCGTGGTGACTGTGAACGGAGTGCCAGTGATCAGTAGCGACGAGACGGCGCCCGGAGCCGTGGTTCACGTGCTCGAGCGCGCTCTGGTGGCTGAAGCGCGCGACAATGCTCTGCAGTACGTCACCTCGCAGAAGTGTGCCGACCTCGACTTCGGAGGTAGGCATAGCAGACGCATCTGGGATGCTAGCCAGGGATTCAAAGAACAAAATGACACTTAATAGCTGCAAAGTAACTGCAGTGAACTAACATACATTTTTGCTTAGAAAGAAACCATTCGGCACTTGTGGTGTCATCACAGGGCATATTTTAAGCTACAAAGTGGTGGGAATTTTGCCCACCAGTACCCCATGCTACGTCACCATTGAACGGCCCAGTGCCCACCAGTCACCAGTCATTTGATGCTCTAAGAGTGCCCTTTTGGTGGGAATTTGTGCCCTTTGCAGCAGAACACCCACCAGTCCCAATTCCTTGAAATATGCACTATGTCATCATCATCATCAATCATCATCATCATTATTGGTGTCTTTGGGCGCATTGACGGCAATAATTGCTTTGCACCCATGACGTGCACCAAGTCTGGTTTTATCTGATGTTGACGCACGGTGTCAGTTTCTATTGTCAGTTTTGACACCACGTCAGTTTATAAGATAAAAAGGCCTAAATAAATGTGCATGTATTCATGGTAGCGACACATTCTTTGGATAGAAGTGCAAATCAGAAGAAACAGCCACGGCATGACAGCCTGTTTGACGGGTATCCGGAGCTGGCTATTTCCCGTCCATGGTCAATTAGTGGCTTATACCTTCACTATAAAGCTAACAGTGGTACTTTGCCAGCCGAACGTCAAAGGCTGTAGTATCCAAAGTACGTCGGGCTCTCATCAATAACGTCAAAGCCGCCAGATTAGAACTTCAATGATAAATATTATTTCATTGCACTCTATGCATTTTGTGAGGTGGCTGTACAACTTTTCAAGAATAGTTGAAATCATGTGAACTTGTTAATGGGAGCTGTGGTATTCCAGCTTTAACGACGCTCTTGCTGCGCAGTTGGCATCTCTGCTATTGGTGACGAGACGTCCTGGTTTCCGCGGCAGGTATCTCGAGCATGCTGACCAAGCTGGGGGTGGCGGAGCTGCTGACGCAGGAGACTCCTTTGACGCTGTTCCTGCCCATCACAGCCGCATTCAGCGACCCCAACAGAGTCGACAGTGACTTCAACAACAGCACCACAGTCATGCAGAGTACGCTGACAAGGGGATGTTTTTTTTAAGGAACACCGAGCAATGCTATTCTTGTGAGCTTCTTGAGAGTTTTTGACCTCGAGTTTGTTGGTTACATGGAGAGGACTTAGCTATAACTCACACCAATTGCTGATTAAAACAATTACTGAGGTTTGGCAATACGTTAAATATAGGGCCATTCGCTGGTGCTGTCGATTTTTACGCCGTTGGGTGGCATTTCAGGGACCACATTACATATAGGGCCATTCGCTGGTGCTGTCGATTTTTACGCCGTTGAGTGGCATTTCAGGGACCACATTACACTTCGTCAGAGAACCGGCTGGAACTTTAACCCAAGATCAAGGACTCAGGAGCCAGGATCTACCTCTGAACGTGTGCACCAGCCTTTAGATGCTGGTGCTGGAAAACCTGGATCGATCTGTGAGAGGGACGATCTCCCCCTAGATAACACTTTAATATTTTTAGTTATTATGGGTAGTGACAGTCAGCACAACGCTCTTTTCCTTGTCGACCCTCTAGAATTTGTAAATTCAAAATGGTCAACGTGGATCCATGGGCGTAGGAAGCGGGGTAGGGGAGGGATGCATCCCCGAAGCTGGGAAACCAGCGGGAATGTCCCCAGAAAATGTTGACGCTTGATCTACCTTACAGCTTTCTCGCGAATATCAATGTGGAATGAACAGCACAAATTGAATGCCTTTGACCTTCCTCGATAGTGTTCTGCTGAACTGTCATTGAGTTTTGAATTTGTCTGCACGTCTCTCCACCCCCATTCCTCAGCCATCACCAGGTGCGGTTCGTACCCCGACCCCTTCCCATGAAATACATTTTTATGCTGTGCCCTACCAGGCAGAGGCAGGGAAACCCCGATCTTGGCAACATATATGTGGAAAATTTCGGAAAACGGGAGATTGCATGTTTTCAAAACTGAGATTGGCACTTAGTAGGGTGGAAATAATCCTTTCATCGTCGCAAAATGGTGCCTAACTTCTCATTCTGCGCGCTGGGAATAATTACTTTCTCTCCTGTAAGACTCAAAATGTCCTTTGCATATGAAGGAACTTCTTTATCTTCGGGTCAGAAGTATACGTTACAGTCTACTAATTGGTGCCGTTAGAAAAATGTTTGTATACGATTATAACGCGGTGCCCTTCACAGACTCCCTGCTCTACCACCTGGTGCCGGGTGCGTTCTACAGTGCCGGGCTGCGGAACGGGCAATGTCTGGAAACGCTACTGTAACGCGGTGCCCTTCACAGACTCCCTGCTCTACCACCTGGTGCCGGGCGCGTTCTGCAGTGCCGGGCTGCGGGGCGGGCAGTGTCTGGAGACGCTACTATAACGCGGTGCCCTTCACAGACTCCCTGCTCTACCACCTGGTGCCGGGCGCGTTCTACAGTGCCGGGCTGCGGGGCGGGCAGTGTCTGGAAACGCTACTATAACGCGGTGCCCTTCACAGACTCCCTGCTCTACCACCTGGTGCCGGGCGCGTTCTACAGTGCCGGGCTGCGGGACGGGCAGTGGCTAGAAACATTACTGGATGGACAGGAGCTGCAAGTGCAGGTCGTCACTGATGGATATACGCGTGAGTGTGGACAGGCACCATGTGGCCTATACATACTGTACGATTACATACAATCACATACAGACAAGGTGCAGAGGTCTTACCCGTGGAGGCAACAGAGAGGGCGGCCTCTTACTTACCATCCCAAATTTGTGCACACTTCACGTAAATTGCCAAAAAGTCTCCAGCTCCCAGCGGTATGCCTGATAGTGGGGTCGCAGTACCTACGCCGAAATCTTTGAATATTTGGATGCTTGAATAATTAGGTTTGGCCTGTGAACTTTTATAAGCAATAACAAATAATAGGCAAATTTGTGACCTATCTTGTTTCTAACTTCAGAGTTGCGTTTTTTTGTTGTTCTTTTTAAGTCCTCCATGACAGCGTTGGACGAGGCGAACACGGTGTTTTGATTATGCTAATAACTAAATTATGTTAGACAATTTCTATCAAGCTTTAAGTGCATTGTTAAGTTTATATTTTCATCCTGGGCTAAAACTGCTACAAATGGAAACGTGGTTTGTGTGATTTTAGTGTCAACGTCGGACTTGAATGTCACATTTCAATATCATTAAAAATAGTGCTAGAATGACGTGAGTCAGCAAAAAATGACGTAATTCATTACAAGGAGTTCAGTGAAACACCACATGTACAGGGTCAGAGCAGGAGCACCGTTTGGGGGGGGCAGCTCGAGAGAAAGTGTAAAAGCATTATGGTTTTAAAAAAATCGGTCACAATATCGCCTTTTGGAGGAAGGTCATGGCCCCTCTCCCCTCTGCGTCCGCCAGTTCACACGGTCACTAGGTACCTGACAACCACGTGCGTTTCAGGGCGTATATCGACGGTCAGCAAGCAGGCTCAGGTGATCCGGGCCGACATCCCCGTCTCTAACGGAGTGGTGCACATCATCGACTTCGTGCTGCGGCCCGAGCGCAACCTGCAGCGCTGCGACCTCCGCTGAGGCGGCGCAGGTGTACGGAAGCTTCCCAGCTCCCGCAGGCCAGGCCGGCGAACTCGTCTGGACCAGAGCCGACCCGCTGCTTTAGAACATCTCTCCCACCGACTGCATACTCTTTGGAATAGAGGCGGACAGGTGCCTGTTCCCCCTGCATTTCTCAAACAATGTCCCAACTTCAGCCAAATTGGGAAGAAATCGTAAATTTTGTCAGCAGCCAGTGCGGAGGACGTATGGGCTCAAATCAGATGAATTATTGGTTCTGGAGGAAATTTGTTTTGCCAGAGCAGGTTTAAGATTCACTGGCTCCCTCACCGTTGCCGGTGGCGACTCTTATGCCCGGCTGTGCAGCCTTGGGCTGCATTTCGTCTAACGTGGGCAATGGATCGGGAATGATTGTTTTACAAAAGGGTTATATCTAACGATGAACTATATACAGATGTGCCTGAGATATAGGAGCATGCCCGAATGTGGATCGAAGCGCTGGCGCATGCTAATTGGATTGGTTCCCATGTTGTGAGAAGAGGCAGGTGACGTGAGGCTCCTACTCACGGATGTTGTTACGCATGGATACCGTGTGGGTGCTTGTTAAGAACGACGTTAAACGGTATGCAGAGTGTGATGAGACAGGGGTGTGGATTTCTGAACATCATTGCCACTGTGCCCAATTTTTAAACGATGTCAATAAACACCGCGTAAAAAGAGACGGCATCTTTGTCTTAGCCCTTACGTGAACCAATTGATCTTGGCATATATAATATGAAGTGTGTAAGTGAAATGATATGTAAATGAAATGGAAGGAAACCTAAGAGATGATTCAACACTAACTCGACTTTTCATTGCATTCCCCAACGATATATAAATCAATATCCTTGCACCGGTGGTGAGTGTTCTGTGGATCATACCTTTAAACTGGATCTTAGGGCTTGTCTACCCGAGTCTTAGCAAAGGCTGACTCGAAGTGCAGCCCGAATTCAGATGTAAGCTTCCTATTGCTTTGGTGCGATGCCTTCTGTGGGAATCCGCCTGGTTGTATGATGTCTCACGCAAGGCCCTAGAATCCCGCTACACGCTGCAGTACAAACCTGGCATACTGTGCCGCAGCACACGATGCGGGGAGGTATGCTGTACCGTAATACAGCATGGACTAGCGAGACGGGATTCGTACCGTCTTTGTAATTGTTGTTTGCATCTGAACCGCAAGGCAATGGTGCCGCAATAGAGGGCAAGATGGGCAGTTGCTCTCACAGAATTTCTGGAGGTGACCCCATGGGCGCCACAAACTAGGTGATTGGACAGGGGTGAAGGTCTCTTCAAGTTCCCAGACCCGATACGTTGCGCAGATTTTTTAAAATGGCTCGAACCACCGATACTAGCAAACACAGCTTACGAGGATAGTCTGGTGCATTGGCAGATCCAGGAGCAGCTTTTGGAGGGGCTAAACCAACCATTTGAAGGGGGCCTAATCGAGAAAAAATGGCAAGAACGTATTATTCTTTAAAAAAACGGTCGAAATTTGGTCCTTTGGGGAAACCGATGCTATTTTAGACTTTGATGGGGGCCTTGGCCCCTTTAGCCCCCCTTAGATCTACCCGTGGTCTGATGAAACCATTGTGCCACGAACCCGTATATCCCCGACACGAGAAAAAAATCGAGTTCATATTTCAAAATCGTTCCAATGTTTGATTTGGGATCCTGGCCACTAAAAAAGCAAAGCTCAGGGGCGAATTCAGGTTTGGGGATCTAGCTATCGCACTACTCAAAACAAAATAGAGAGGGAAAATTCCCTATTGGCCCCTCCCCCAAAAGCAAACTAGTGTTTGATAATCGATTAATTGAGGAGGACGTGCCCGTCAGTAAAGAACATATTTAATCGTTTTTGTACGTTAATAAAATACATATTTGAAGGTGGGGCATTCCACGAGAAATCGACCAAGTGATAACACCCTTCATCTCAGATTTTGATGAAAATTTCCCATAGAGGTTATCCAGGGCGTAGATTAACGCTGTGCTATTTTTAGCTCCGTCCGTCCAGTGGTTTTAGAGAACTTATACTTAGTCATAACTTTATGACTTCGGGCAGTGTTTGGACGCAATGGAAAATATTACTTTTCCAAAGGCTATATCGTCGAGATTAACCATGATAATTATACAAGATATAGATCCTTGAAATTGTGAATACCTAATTAAATTTTGTGGTGTCTAAATTATATATATATATATATATATATATATATATATATATATATATATATATATATATATATATATATATATATATAATTTTACCAGTGACTTAGGGCAAGGCCACGTGATTTGATACTGATGACATGAAATCTTTTGAAAATAAAATTTGGGGTGTTGGCATTCCACTGTGAACAAATTGTAAATAGGTTTTGCTCAAAACTGTTTAATGACATTTTTAAATTAGTGATGCAAACGCAATGTGCCCGACCATTGTATCGTATCCGTCATAGCAGGATTGGCAGGAGCACAGAATGGAGTGCTGGAGAGGTCTTAATAGGGCCCTGTCTGATGTTAAGTTCCGCGGCTCGGCACAGAGCATAGTTTTGGCGGCCCGTGTCCTCGAGAGGGCCCTCTGTGCCCTCAGAGGAAGGTGGCTGCCCCAACCGCCCTGACCCTTGGGTACGCCCCTGCCCCCATAGAGCGAAGTACACTTACCATAGATATATTCAGGGATTGGGGCAAATGGAGCGGCTTTCCGCAAAGCACATGTACGGTACATCACAATGTGACGACTTCTTAGCATTGGCGCACCCATGGTCGGGAAAACAGATCATACACGGACCCAAGGGAGAGGAAGTAGACAGGGTCCTACAGAACAAAGCCTACTTGCCATATATGGATTCAGAACTAAAGGCGAAGCCCCTGTAGAGTAAATTATGCATACCATAGGCGGTTTCAGGAAGGGGCAAAGAGGGCGGTTTCTCACAAAACATTGGGCGGGGTCCTGGATATAAAAATATTTACCATAGACTTATTCAGGAGGGGAAAATTGTTGTGGTGCACCACATTGTAACAAATTGTTGACATTGGTGCACCTAGGATAGGGGAAACAGACCATACCCTGGATCTGCCTGCGGTCTGCCTCCCCTTCGCTGGGTTGGCCTATGCCAAGTTTCCCTTGCTCCGTGATGCACCAAACAATTCCTCCCTTCAGAATCCTTCTATGACAGATATGCCACCCTACTCTGCCGGACACTGTCCACTTTTACTCTTATTTATTTATTAAATTCATATCGCCAACAGATGCATATCCATTTACAGGCGAAGTAAGAGCCTAAAAATAAACACAATATGATTCAAGTAAATGACACACATCTCACATGAGAACAATAAAATGCATCACCCTAGGTTGGGGTGCTCCTCCCCAGTATAAATAATTCTGGCAAAACATGAATTAAAAGCTAGAGAAAATACATGGTCTAGAAATTACCTGTAGAAATTACCCTCTCCTGAATTCACCTCTGGAAAGTATGCTTTACTCTACACACACATAATTTTTTAGTACCCTCTGTACTACTTGAACTCTTTTTATAGCCCAGTAGCCTGGGGCAGCTAAGCTAAGTCTTAATCCGGGAGTGAAATCGGACACACCAAATAAAGTGATTTACCAAAGTAAATTTTACAGTGTCAATGTATTTGTCATGTTTTTCACTCTCCAATCGATACTGCATGAACTCCATGCCTATATTAGATTAGAGTACTAGCAGCATGCAAGCGAGAGGTAAGATAACCGTTATCTTAGATCAGTACCCTGGTGGCTCTTAATCCAGTACCTAATTGGGAAAAGGAGAATTTTCTAACCCCAGGTGGTACTACATCTAGCATCCAAATCGATGTAAGTAACCCCCACTCAAAATGGCAGGTTCTTAATCTAGTACCTTTTTTGGAAAAGGAGAGTTTTCTGACACCAGGTGGTACTGCATGGAACATTCATTTGATACGTTCAATCCCCTTTGAAATACTTCGGTGTGAAGACAGAAAAATGGCGCAAACTTCAGTACACAAAAGGTGGGAGGCTACCCTAAATTGGGTTGTTTCTTTGAACCACGCGACTTATTGCATCTTCCAGCGCCATTTTCCTGCATTGAGTGGCGGACGGAAGCTCAGCCCGTGGAACATTTGGCAAAAAGGTGAGAGTTGGCATCTGTTTTGTGATTGAATAGGGTCAGGTGCATTAGGTACCAGTCATCTCCTGACCAGACTTGTTGAGTCGCGACTCAGAGTCGGAGTCGACTCAGAGTCGACTCAAATTTTGCTCGAGTCAGAGTTGAGTCGACTCAACTTCATGTCTGGGTTGAATCTGAGTCGACTCAACTGGACAACCAGTTGAGTCGAGTCAGAATCGGAGTCAGCCTCCATGCTGTGAGTCAAGAGTTGAGTCGACTCAACACTATTTTCTTAACATAAGGGATCACATGACTGACATTTTAGAAATTCTCACATCTAATTTTGAAGGATTTCATATTGCTATTTGGTAATAACAGGTAATTCATTATTCTCATATCCACACTAGACCCATGCCTGGATCAGTTGTTAGCAACTAAAGTTACGTAAAATATAGTTTAAAAAGCACACACATTTGATAGTTTTTTCCGTTTAATACTAGCAATGGCATGCAGAATCATACAGAAAAATGTGTGATTAGGCACAAAATTAGACTTTTTCAACTTTAAAAATGCACACCATCCAAAATCCTAAGCTCATTCTCATGCAAAAGGTAATTCACTCTTAGGAAACCATATCTTTATTTTCTATTTTCTTCCTTCCTTTGGCTAAAACACTAAAAAATACGTATCAGCATCAGAAAGAGGGTACCAAAAAAAACTTATTTTGCACATAAGCCTTGAAATGGGTCGAAACGGAAACTAAAAGCTTCAATTATCTGCTTATTTCAAAGCACTATCTTGACTTGTCGTGGTTTGAGAACACCCACTGGTAGATAATAAAAACTGCCTATTTACGGAAAACGGATATCAGTCCTACCTCTGGCGTAGCCTGAGTAATTTCAAACTGTGAAACTGATAAACTGAAAAATATACATCAATCCTCTCACTCACAAACAACCACCGCCCGCTCTTCAAATTATGATAGTGTCTCTATTGCTTTGATTATGATGATGCCGATTATTTTTATTTACCACTCTCACACTGCTGCCCCGCGCGCGCCACATTAGTCATAAAATGATCATGGTGCGCAACAAAATGCTAGTACCCGTGTTATTCTGCCGAGCAGAACGCATCTAGTATGCCGCACGCATGCGCAGTGAGGTATCTTGTAGTCATGATATAGTACTGCGCATGCGTGCGGCATACTATTTTGCATTCTGCCGGCAGAATAACACAATGACACGGCTGGTCATTTAGGCTTTAGTACCCCGAAGGCATTAGTACCTTAACATGAACCTGCAGATTTTTCTTACGCCTTTTTGGTCACGCGATTTTTAAAGTGCTATCCATCGTCAGGTTTGCGCTATCCGAGGCTAGGTTCGTAATGTCTTTAATGCGCCATCTGTAACGTTTACGTGTTTACTACAGCATTTTCGGGAGGACAAGGCGAGTATTCATCATTGTTTTTGGTTTTGGTGAGGTGCTGGATAGGGGCAGTGCACAGTGTAGTATTTATTTCTAATTTAAGTTCGTCACGGGATTGTTCAGAATGTTCTGGGGCAGGGATTGCCTCTCAAAATATCATATGTTCAAATATTGATTCCTGTTTTTTTGCAGTTGAAACGTCGCTTATTGCTTCAATTATGACTGCTCATGAAGGACATGCCTTTAAAATACAAAGCCATCAGGCCCTTCCTCATACTCACCTGTTCGCGATTAGCGTCTTTCTTCATTCCTATGCAGGAATAATTTCTGTCATGAATTAATGCATTGAAATTGGCATATTATTAAAGGAAATGTACAGTTAGATTAACGCCATGAATAAATATACTGGATTTTGCATACTTTTGAAGGAAATGAGCATTTTTTCTGTGCATATTTTGCCACTATTCTGAGTCGGAATTGACTCCGACTCAATGCTGATTTGAGTCGGAATCGAGTCGGCTCGCTTCTGAATTTGGCCTGAGTCGAGTCGGCTCACCATTTTCAACTCAGTGAGTCGAGTCAGAATCGGAGTCAGCCATTTAGCTGTGAGTCAGAGTTGAGTCGACTCAAGAAAATTTGAGTCATCAACAAGTCTGCTCTTGACATCCTTTGTGTGTGGCATGTTTATCATTGGAACAGCCAAATTATAACTGGCGTAATTGTATACATATACAAGCACGTCCATGAAAGCTGGGCTGGAAACATGACAATGCTTCAAAGATTATAAAGCATTTGGCTGATTTGCCTGCTTCTAGATAATCTGGATTTAATTCGAAATCTGAAGCCACATTAAACTCCCATCAACGCGTTTTTAAAGGTCTACCGATTTTCTGAATTCAGTTTATTCCTGGCTGAAATGATTCGGTTTTGAGACTTACGGTTTTCGGACTAAAAGTGGATGCTTGGCTCCTTACTAAACTTGCTTTAGACAATGATTAGAAAGCTTAAGTAATTGTGGGTTGTCGCCTCCATGGTTTCCCTGTTCAAAACTAATTTCCAAGCCACTCCGTTTTTTATACATACAAATATAGGTATCCCGGGTGAAAGCAGCGCAGACCTCCAAGCAATAAGGTTCATATTGTTTTGCGTCTTTCTACCTTTACTCTCACACAATTGAGAGAGACTGAGGGTCTACCCTCTTTGGTGAGGCAAGGATTTATCCCTAGAACTCTAAGAGGTATTTCACACCCTGGCCCAACAGAGAAGGGTCGATTCAACATTTCACGTCTGAGCATTCAAAGTTTTGGTCGGGACTCGAGGACCTAGACTTCTTTCGGGACTTCGGGGGTCCTCAAGAGTTGGTTTCGGGGGCCCTCAAGAGGTAGTCTCGAGTGGCCCCCAGAGCTGGTCTAGGAGGGCCCCAGGGTTGATCTCGTGGGCCGAAGAGTCTGTCTCGGGGGGGGCCTCCAAAAAGTTTTTTCAGGAGCCTAGGGTTGGTCGGGGGAGGGACTCAAGAGTTTGTTTTGGGGGCTCCAGGGCTGGTCTCTGGAGCCCCAAAAATTTTCCCGGGCTGGGCCAAAAGCTGGTCTCGGGAGGCCCTTAAGTGTTTGTTTCAGGCAATCCCAGGGCTGGTCTCGGGGGCCCAGAGCTGGTTTCGGACCCATCAAGGGTTGGTTCGGGGGGGAGGGGGGCAGATATGGTCTGGAGGTCGGAGCGCCACAAGAGTTGTTCCTGGGGGACCCAGGATTATGTCTGGAGGGGCCAAAACATTTTATGGGGGCCCCAGAGCTGGTCTTGAATTTTCTCGTAAGGCCCCAAGAGTTGGTCTAAGGGTGACCTCAAAAATTATTGGTGGCTGCCAGAACTGGTTTGGGGGCCTTTAAGAGATTGTCCCAAGATGGGCCAGAGTTAATTTCAGAGGCTCAAAAATTGTTTTGGGATTCCCCAGATTCGGCCTCGGAGCCCTCCAGAGTTGGTTTCAGGGGCCCCAATGATTAATTTCGGGGCCCCAAAAGTTATTCTCGGGGGTGGGGTAAGATTTTTCTCAAGGGGCCAAACAATTTTTTCTCAGGTGACCCCCGAAATGGTATCGGGGGAGGGGGGCAAAGAGATTATCTCGCGGGACCCCAGAGATGGTGCCTGTGTCACAAGGAAAATAATAAAAGGATAACACGCGTTATTTAGCTAAATAGACCTTGAAACAAACAAATTAGGTAAAAACAGCTAATATAAGTCACATGAAGTCACGCTATACGTTATATTTAATTGTATTGTCTTAAACCACAAATTGTTTCCCTACATGCATGATGTTGTCAGGCTACTAGCACGCCGCGGTGCTAAGTTAGTCTTATTTTGCGCCATTATACGGAACGGTTATAGTGTCACGTGGTGACAAGTGCCGGTGCAAAGGCTAATCTCTAGCGGCAAATAGCCGACTGTTTGCCTTGCGCGCAGGGCCCGGACGTCGAATCATTCGGAGGATGCTCACACAGAATCCTGAGGAAGCGGGAAGATTTAAGGACTGCTGTTTGGTTTTGCACATAACTAACTTTGTTTTCACGTCCATCGACAATATGCAAGTTGCGAGGTCAGCTTGGCTCAGCTGGGATGTTTTTGTAATTTGCAGGATTAAAAATGTCTATAAAAGACCGGCAGAAACGAATATGAAGCTCATAGTTTTAGAACCAGCTTGCTCTCACCTTCAGTACCATGTATACCTATGTTGTCCCTTGAAACGACAAAGCTGCTCCAGTGAGCCGTGGCTGTTTTTTTTGTAATGTGATATTCATATTATCTAAGCTGTGCAGTGCTGCCTTGATTGAATCACCTTAAATATACTTTTTCAAGTACTTCTCTGTTTCACGAAGGGGAGTAGGTATTGGATTGCATTGATTGGGAACATTTTAAGCACTATTTTCAGTGCCCTTCAGATACCTTTGCAGGGTACTAGCGTCAGTACCCAAAATGGAAGTAGCCCAGGAGGCCTCATTTTTGGCACGGAACCAAACGGGGGTACTAATTGCAAAAGTACTCATTTGGGTGTGACTGAATAGGATACTACGGGAAGAACAACCAGCTGTTACAAAAGAAGTGTAATCAAAGTACTCATCTTTTCTGGCGAGTACCAAAAATATCCGAAAAACTTTCATAGTATACTGAATTAAGCATCCAGAGAGTACTCATTTTTGGCACGAGCAAAGTGTTCCGTGGGGTGTAAATTTTTCTCTGTGTGTATGGGGTTCCAGTCTTTTCCTTCCCTAGATCCGTCTATCGGCTGCTTTCCAGTGGCGGCGCTTGAACATTACGGCAGCCCAAGCACGATTGACTTGGAGGTAAGGACGTCGCCCACGTTTTATACCTGATAGAGGACAGGGGCAGATCTGGCAGGTCGCCTGGAGAGCGGGGTAGCTTCAAGTCGATGAGCAAAAAATAAAAAACCAGTGGGTTGCGGAAACGGTTATGCAAACGCTATGAAACTGTATGTACAAAGCAGGATTCAAAAAGGATAGGTAGGTAGGTAGGTAAGGAAGCCGGGAAGGACAGGTACTCACGAGAGTTTTCCATTACAAGGACGGCTTCGGCACTTTATCTTTTATGACTTACAATTTCTCCGGGTACGATCGATTCGAGAACGGATGTTTTTTAGAGTTTCATCCAACAAATGTGTTGCCATGACTCACGTCCTTCCGAAGGGTTTCTCAAATCAAACATCTTGCTAATAATTGCCAAACAACTGTCCCGCACTCGAGAAGGCCAGCAATCCACGAATACAAGAGTGTCAATAAGCGAACGAGCTGTCGTCAAGGTCGTAATGTGTGGCAGCGTGCCACAAATACCACGTTAAAGAGCCGCTAAGGCCAGGGTAGTAGAGGACCTAGGCATGCCTAATTTGCTGCTTTAACGAGTCAGCACTCGCGTCCGAAATAATGAGGCATTAGAGATGTCAACAAAAAAGCACACGTTAGGTTTGCCACGGGCTTAGGAAAATTCAGCCGAATCGCGAAGTGCCCCACCTCGCATTTGTTGACGGTATGAGTTGTTGCACGTGGACTGTTAGATATGAAAATCATCAGCTCTATGACCAAGTAATCCGAAAAAGGAGTATTCTCTGTAGCTTAAACACGGAGTCAGATTATATTTATTCCACAAAAATACTTACATACTTTGACATTTCAAAGTGGCTAGGCATTGCCTAATGTGTCCCTATGGAAGCGACGCCACTGCTGCTTTCCCTTACCTGGATCCACCAATGCTAAGATTGTTGAGGGTTTCACCAAGGCCGAGCCAAGTTAGAAGAAAGGTAGAAAATGGGCCGATTTTTATTTTCACTAAAATGGCCGAACGAATACAACAAAAGCCAGATTTGAGGCTAAAACGACCTCTAAGGGTAGTCATAAACCCACAGAAAAAACGACTTGTATCACAGTTTAAAATTGATAGTTGATAGATTGATATTGACTTGACGCAATATTTTTTCTAGCACACTCCCCATTTAATAGGAAGACGGGAGTGACCTTCCAATCCCACCTGGCCAGCAAATGATCTTATCCACATAACCAGAATAATTTGTTAGCATCATAAATTATCCTGGCCGCACCACTCCCCGCTATCATTTAATATTTTTTCCGCTTTTCCAGCTATGATTTTTTTACTCTTGACCCGCGTTAGATCTAGGATTTTCGTAAGTGTGGGGGGGGGGCGGGGCAGGGCCTCAAAGGACATCCTCCTTTTCACCCAAAGGACGCCTATGGTATCGCATCCTTCGCGTCCGGATTTCGGTTGCCGTCATTTTTGTGAATCGTGTTTTTAACAAAGTTCTGTGCCTCCCTCCCACCGCCATAACAGTCCTGCTGCTCCGTTGCTTTTTTGGTGTCGGAACATCTTATTTAAGAGCGAGCCAAAAGAAGCCATATTCATACAAGGAACAAACCAAAAATAGCTTAGTTGGCAACTGCTAGAAAAAGGGATGAAAAAGGTCAGCTTCCAAGAAAAGACCAAGCGAAAAAATCGCGGGGCGGAACAAAGACCTGATTTTAGATATTTTTCCACAAAACGGCCAGCCTGGCAGCCCTGATAATAGGCGGATCCAGGGGGCCAAAGGCAGGCGGGGGGGGGCAGGTACCCCTGAAATGGTCGGCGCCCCCTGAAATGGTCATGAAATATCGATCCTCGGCGCCCCCTGGAAAAAATCCTCGGCGCCCCCTGAAATACCGATGGCGCTCCCTGAAATGTCGCTTTACCGGTCGCGTACCGCTACTGGCCGACATCGCACCTCTGCTCGCAACCTACATGAAAAACTACCTACATGAAAAATAATTCGAACAGCATATAGGCTCCTTTGAAAACAATCAAAAATAAATCAATAGACCACAGATGACAACGATCAAATCCTCAATGGTACCTACGAACCATTGCATTGAGGTCTCCATTCCAGGTATCTCTATTACACTGCTCTCTCTCAAAGCCCTTGCACTGCTCCTCGTTTTCGGCACCACAAATACCACAGTCGCCACCTACTTAGTTAGTTAAGGGCTTTTTATAAGGCGTTCTGTGCAAAGCACCTTTGCCCGCCTCTAAAGTGTAAGGGAGAATTTGCCGGGAGGGGTGTTTACTTTAATGTCGCAGAACAAAGGGGCGAAGCTTATTTCAAGGAATGGGTCGCGAAGTGTAGCAACACTTGCGAGGGAAGGGGATTGCTACGGCAGAGATGCCGAGCCTGGGGCACAGATAGGATTTAAAAGGGTACGTGAAGATGATTGCCAGCGTAAAGATTAGTTTTTTTAATTTTGTTCCTTGTTATCGAATGACCGTTCTGCTTACGTTACTCGAGTTCCTCCAATGAAAAATAATAATTTTGGGTAATTAGAAACACCCGCAAGCACCATGACGTGATGCCGCGGGTATTTATCCTGTAACCAGGAGGTGAGGTTACAGCACCCTCTCTGGCTGGGTAGCCGCCGCATAGAGGAAGAGGGAAGGGTAATAGAACAGATAGAGTGTTAGGGAGGGATGTGAGTTGGTTAGTTGTGAGTCTTAGATATGGTTAGTAGTTAAGTAGTCCTTAAGTTAGGGTTAGTTAGTTAGCAAACATGACCGGATGGTTAGTTAGGGTTAGTTGGTTAGTTGAACTTTTTTTGCCTATGGTGGGAGCTATTCTGAGTCTACCGTACCTTAGGACCAGACAGTTAAAGCCTAGTTTGAAGCACCTATTCAGAGGTGCGAAACTTGCCAACTCGGCTACTGGAGTTTGTGACACATTTATGATAGTCGAGGTGCATAAGTGTGACAAAATAGCGATCGTGACGGTATGGTTCAAAATCAAACCACGCATTTTTGAAAGACAGAATGAAGCTTGTAGCAAATATTTTAATTTAGCAACTCTGTCCTTCAATTGCACAGCGTACCATCAGCGATACAATATTGGTACTGTGTTCAGTTTCTACTAAAACGAGAGACCCCCGCTGCAGAAAACCCGGAAACCGCTGTCACAGTTGCCAGATTTTAACATGCAGCCCAATGGTGCCGATTGTTAGTAGTTGCCAGAAAGTTGCCGCCTAGATGCCCGAAATGTGACAGTCAATTTTTCGAGAAATACATGATTGTGGGCATATTTAAGGCATTAAAGATAACGCAGATACGTTATCAAGTACTTTTCCGTCCATTTTGTCAGGTTAAATAATATTTAAAGTTTGAGTATCTTCGATTTAGCGGTCCCTATTTCTTTGAATTTAGTATCAAATACGCCTAAAAGCTACTAGGAAAAGTACTAAATGAGTGAAAGAAATAAACATAGCTGGGCAGCAATTCTACCTAAACTACGCAACAGCGACAAGACAAGTTCGCAATGTTTGTGTGATGTAGAGCCTGCCAAAAAATTTGAACAAGTGGGAAGCTGCTTCTGTTGAGGGCATATTTATTAGGTATATCTGAGATAAGTGCAGGCTAAAACTAGCTGGAATAAATAGTGCTGCCCATGGCTAATCTAAGATGAATGTAGGCTACTTTGATTCTGATGCACTTTCACACATCAAACTTGGTTTTTCATTCCTTAGCTTGCTTGTGCCTTACCTTATTTGTGCCTAGATCAAGATTGGTGAGGTAGATTTGGAGCTGGAGGAAGTTGGGAGAGTTGGCGCCAGCAGGGACTGGCAACAACAGTAATTCAGGTGAGATTTCATGATCAAATTATCATGTCAATATTGTACAGATAGCAAATGTGTGCCAATGCAGTCCTCCACAAAGTGTTAAAACACACACTGGAGAGGGGCCTGGCACTAACGTGCACTGGAGGGGGCCTAGTAGACCCCCTTCTCATCTCAGAAAATCACAGAAAATCTCAGAAAGAAAGGGCTTTGAAAAACGCTGGTTGGGGGTGTGTTGCTTACTACCAGTGGTAGTAGCAACACACAGGATCTGAACTGCCTGGAGTTAAAGCAGGATTTTGACTTATACACTGGATCTTTCTTTGGTATGAGACTTCCAATACCTCTGTACCTATTAGGCCAATAGACATAATTTTACATCTATGCAGGGTAGTTGCCTGAGAGTTTTTACTGCAGAAGGAACGACCAGGCAGGTGATAATCAGCTGTTGGGGGAAAATTTTAAGCATTTGATCTGGCTATAAAAATGCTACCTAAGGTCCACTTTACCAACACATTTTAGGTAGATCCAAATCCTATGTTGACATTGACATTTTTGTCCCTTTTGTTGGTATGTGAGATGGAAGTTCAGTGGGGGTGGAGGGGGAAGCTGTGATCAGGGTTCCCAATTGTGTGTAGGTGTACGCTCCCATTTATAGATTAGTTCCCAATTATAATTTTCATGATAATTGCCACATTTAATCATGGGGAAATGTACCATAATTGGAAACACTCCTTCCAAAAATGGAAACTTCTTCAAAAAGAAATGCATGTCATTGGGGGAAATTGCAGTCAGAGTTGCCAATAATAGTTATGATCCATAATTGGAAATTTTCCTTCCAAAACATAAACATGATCTAAAAATGAAAACACAGTTTACTACTTTCATGCGGTAATGGCTTGGTGCTTGAACCTTGTCCGTTGCAAAAAGTAAGAGACAGGTAGATGACATTCAGCATATTGGAAACAGTATTCAAGTATAAAATTATCATTTCCAGCTTTGTGTGACAGAGGAGGCATACATCGCATTGAGTTTGTGACAGCCAGTATACTTTCTGACCTCTGCACCTATTGTTGAAATTTGTCAGGAGGGACGTCTATAGTGTAATTGGTATTTCTTATATGAGGGGTGCTCTTCGGATGCAGGTGTTTTTAATAACTGCCACCATAGACGTTTGTTCCGTACGTTCAGATAAAGCTCTAGAGCCTAGAAGCCTTCAGGAATGTAGAGAGCTTGTCCAGCAGCTCAGGGTGATCATTGCCGAGAAGAGTGGAAAGGTTTACTGGGATGTTTCTGATGCGGCAATAATCTAGCATGGGCTGCCTATGGGCATCGTGCTGGGGACAGTCGATGAGGATATGGTAGCGATTTTCCATGGCAGAGCAGGTACCACAGGTACCTACACGCTCATAGGCATTTAATTTTGTGTCCGCTTCTGAGTCTGGTCAGGATGACCTCACGCCGACGACTGTTTTGGTTGGAGCTGGGCCAGTAGCCGATGTTAGGCTTTATATGGAATAAATGGGCGCTGTGGTTAGTGGTCTAGTCACTTTGGATGTACTTCCGGATATGGTTCTGGAGGAGAGCTTTGCTATCGTCTCCAGACCATTTGAGAGGTGCGACCTCTCTGAGTTCCAGAGACGTCTTGGCCTGTTCGTCGGCTTTTTCATTTCCGAGAATTTTGCCGTGGCCCGGGATCCAAAGAAAAGAGACATCTGGGATATCATCGATACCCTTCTGGATGTCTGCTATTACGTGATGGCTGGGGTTGACTATGTTATTGATAGCTTGCAAGACAGATTTAGAGTCTGAACAGATGACGGCTGAATTAATATTTAGGGTTCTAATCAGGACTAGCGTATCTAGAATGGCGACAGCCTCGGCTGTAAAGATTGAGCAGTTGTCCGGAAGTCGTTTTTTGAGGCAAATATTTTGCCCCCAGATGCCGAGGCCTACTTTTTTGCCTATTTTAGAGCCGTCTGTGAAAATGAAGGTTTTGCCAGTGTTGTTAGACTGGAACTCTAGGAATTTCTGGGAGATCTCCTCTGTGGTGAGGTTGTTTTGCGTGTGGTGAAAACAAACTCGACTTTGGGCTATTTGCGAGTCCAAAAGCGGGAGAGTGGGGGTTTGCCTATGGCTTCTGGGATCGCAAGGTTCAGGGTTTCCAGGGCCTTAGCTACTCTATTCTTAAATGGAGGCCAGGTTGTCCGATTAGTTTTTGATACATGTCCGGGGTGGGCGAGACATTGTTTCGCCGGGTGATTTTCGGTAGATTGGACCTTGATATAGTAAGAGATAAGCTGGGAGTGGCGTCTTGTTTGGAGAGGGCACAGCCCACTGTCCACTAACAAGCTGGTGATGGGGGATTCTCTGAGCGCGCCTGTGGCTGCCCGGATACTTGCGTTTTGGATGCGCTCTAGCTTTAGCTTATTGGTGTTGTTCGTTGAGTCAAAGACGAACGAATTATATTCAAGTATGGGCCGGATCAAGGACTTGTAGAGCATGAGCAGGGTCTTTCGATCCCCGCCGTACTCTGTTCCGCCGAGCATGCGGAGGATATTGACTCGTTTTTGACAGCTAGAGACGACTTTGGTAATATGCTCGTTAAAACTAAGGCGGGCATCAAGGATGACGCCTAAGAATTTGAAGCTTTTCGCGCATTCAATGGGTTTGCCTGAGATTTGGAGCTGAGGAACAGCGTGTCTCACACCTGGCCTGGCAAAGACTACGACTGATGACTTTTTGGCCGAGAGTGATAGACCCATTGAATTGCACCAAGTATGGATGTCGTCGAGACTACTCTGCAATTCGGTAGTTGCGGTTCTGAATTCTGGTTGACTACGCCGCCTGGTGTCGACCGGAGTGGATTTCCAAATAGCGACATCATCTGCAAATAGGGAGTACTTAACTCCAGGCGGTAGCTTTTTGGAAAAAATTTCATTGATCATGACTAGGAAGAGGTTCGGGGATAAAACGCTACCCTGGGGTGAGCCCTGGTCTTGAGATGTCAGGTAGGGAAAGGTGGTGCTGCAGCGCACTTTGAATTTTCTGTCCCTGAGAAAGTTGTCAATGAATCTAGCAAGGTGGCCATGGACTCCCAGTTTACAGAGTTTATACAAAAGGACGTCTTTTTGTACACGATCGAAGGCCGACTTGATATCTAAGAATGCAGCAATTGTGACTTGCTTCTTGTAGAAGCCATTTTGGATGTCACTGACCAGTTTGATCAGATTGTCAGTGGTGGCTCGCCCGCGCCGGAAACCCGATTGCATAGCATCGAGTTTCTTTTCGAGAATTTCGTGAAGTCTTACCTTGACCATGCGCTCTACAAGCTTGCTAGCACAGCTAGTAAGCGAAATGGGGCGATAACCTTTAGGGTCTGTTTTTTTCTTTGCCAGGTTTTGGAATGGGAATGATGACACTCTCCCGCCACATAGTGGGGAACGAGTCGCTAAGAAACATGTTGTTAATGGCCGAGAGAAGATATTTTAGTGCTGTCTGGCTGAGGTGCCTGAAGAAAGAGTAGTGAATTTCATCCGGGCCCACTGCAGTGTTTCCACACTTGCTAATGGAGTAATTTAGTTCGGTCATTGTAAAAGGTACGTTATAGTACTCCTGATTACTAGAATTGAAGAATGTGCGGCGTTTGCACCATTCAGCCTGGTCTTTTGAGCGCTGGTTGTAGGAACTGTTGGGTGCAACGCCATTGTAATGATCAGCAAAGGCGTCCATGACTTCCTTGGGTGCCGTGATGTTTTGGCCGGAGATTGTCAGTTGAGGGAAGGGTCCACGGGGCGGTCGTTTCGCAGAGAAAGCTCCAATGGTTTTCCAGATTTGAGAAATGGGTGTGAAGCGGTTAAATTTAGAAACGAAAGCGTTGAAACTATCTTTTTGGACCCGCTTGCACGTGTTTTGAAAGTGGGCTTTGGCTGCCCGGAGGGCATTGCGAGTAGGGCTGTGTGCCTTCCTCTCGTAGGCTTTCCTGGCTCTAATCATTTGAGCTTTGGCGTGTGCCGTCTCTGCATTCCACCATGGGGCTCCTTTTTTCTGTCAGGGGCCTTGACTTTTTGGTATTGCTTAATGTGATGCTGAGCTGATGGCTCTTAGTACCGAGTCAATGTCTGCCGAGTCGGGGTCACCTCCGGTGACAAGTGTGAGGTCGACATCTGCCTCAAACTTGTTCCAGTCGGCACGTTTTAGATTCCATGAGGGTGTAAAAAGAGTAACATGGTCGATTGAGCCTGTGGGAATACCAATTTTTTTGGTGGCCATTTGTTTACCTTATAGGAAAACACTAAACTAGTACTATTTCTAGCATAATCCTTGCATGTCATACTAAAACTGGTAATAAACCATGATTCTGATTACTTTGGGGTATCTCCATGGAAGTATCTCTATTCCATGCTTTGGGTACGAAACTTTGAGGTACCCGTTATTCAACCACCATTTCAACGGGAGGGACTTAAATGCGGATATAACGTGGGGAGAAACCCATGCTCCGTAACCATAGCAGCTAGAGACTTGCGGTTTTCACCAAAAAATTTCAAAAAATATAATTAGTGGTATTCTTGAGTTTCAAAGCCATCCACGTATTAACAACAACGTTATAACGTAGTACGTTTTTGGCCTGCGGAGAAACCCATGCTCCGTAACCACAGCAGCTAGCGACTTGCTGTTTTCATCAATCGAATTGCCGTGGTCTGAAACGGGGTATTCTTGAGTTTCATTTAGATCCCTCCATAAATACAAACGTTATAACGTAAAACGTTAGGGGAAAGAGCCCTAATTACGCACACCTAACGGAAAAATCGCAATTGCTCCGAGATGAGGCAGCCCTGAGCCAAGAAAACTCGTAATACCTTAGTTCGATGTGTTGCCTAACATCTGCCAGAATACGGAAGTTTTAGCTGTCATGGTCATTGCTTGGTAACAGTTTTACGAACAGTCTGCATTCGTGCGTGATTAGGAACAGAGTGCCTTATTACGCGCACCCCGTCGAATCTACGTGCCTAATTTCCCACAACTCTTACTGACCTTACCAAGTCATCGGATAACTATACTATCGCAATGTATTGCATGGTATCATTGAATTTTGTGGATTATTATGTTTAGTTTTATGTTATCATATTTATTTTGTTATACTCTGTTTTTGGTCTTTACCTGTTCCTGAATCTAGCACTCGTTCAGTCTTGCCATCAGAGAGTCTTGTGGGCACAGGATCTGGAAAGGAAATATCTGGAATAAGGGCAGAGAAAAGGTTTGGGAATAGCGGTGTAGTGGTGGGCCAATTGGACCACAGGAAAAAACCACGTGTAAAAAGTGGAGGAAATCGCTTAGATGGGGCCAGACCAGGGGATACCAAAGGGATCCCATTTTGTGGTGGAATTTAAAATCACTCATCGGTGTCAATAAGGCTCTAAACGCTCTGAGATCTAAAACACCAGCGCGGTGACACCATATCAGCTCATGAGCCATCAGTCCAACTCAGGGAGTCCTAGATCAGGTCAGGGGTTTTGAAAATAATTACAATCAAAACAGCTCTGAGGCCCCAGACAGGCCAGTTCAAGGAGCCCAAAACAAGCTCAGGGTGCCCCGATCTGCTCATAGTGTCTTAGGCCAATCCAGAGGGCCCCAGATCAGGTAAGGTGCCCCAAGACAAACCCAGGGAGCCGCCAGATCGCCTAAAGAGGTCCCTCAGATATTCTATCGGGTCCGTTTATTTCATGTTTCATGGCCCTGATCGGCAACTAAGATTCTTAGCTAAGACTGTCTTAGCTAAGACAGAGCATGCGCAGTACGTCTCACGCCACCCAGCTAGCCACCTAGCGGTAAGACTGGCGTTAGCTCGTACATGACGTCATGAAAGTATGACGTCAGCACTAAGACTGTCTTACTTGTCAGCTAAGACAGAAAATAGTGACTGCCCGCAGAATGAAATATCGGCATATCTGGCGCACATGGGATGATTAGAGCAAGTTGCGTTTTGCGGTGCGGCAATCTGGTGCGAGTGGTTCTCAGTCGTGGATAACGATGTATGTACCTTTTACTCACCGTCTAAAGGTAGAAGAACGCACAAACACTACAAGGGCGTGCCAGCTGCCCTCTAGTGCTAAGAATATGAACCAGCAAATCGACTTGCCTGCCACCTGGTGCTAAGACTGGCGTTACACCGATGACGTCACTGCTCATGACGTCGATTATGACGCGTCTAAGCCTAAGAATATTCTTAGATGCCGATCAGCAGGCACATCTCCCCGTTTTGTTAAACATTTACCATGCATAAACGTGCGGGTCCCTCGCAGCTAATTTGGACATCATTATATCTTCATAGCCCTACTAGCATTTCTGGCGACGCCTATGGTTAAAAAGTGGCAGAGGTAGATAAATAAAACAGTTTGTTTAACACAATGACAATTTGTTTCTAAAATAAATAATTTTCTTCCAGAATGGATGTCAAATTTGACGTGTGCGCGATAACGAACACTCGATTTGTGCGTAATTAGGCCCATGCTCTGAAGACGCCCAATCTATTTTTTCAGTATTTGTGCTCAATCCACCTGTGCATAATCAAAACAACCCTAAAACATCGAAAGACAGTTCCTTTCTGTACGTTTTGTCGCTGTAGGTAAAATTCCCTGAACAATATGAATGTGTAAAACCACACAACGCTGCACGTCAAACTGCACAGCCGCTGCACCCTCCAATCAGGCACAACAAGCTGAACCCCTCCCCTTTTATGTGTGAATTGCCGTCAAAACAGGCTGAGGAGCAGCCTCCCACTCATATGTCAAATCGAGCATGGGTTACGTTATATGCAAAGCCGACTGGACTGCCCACCGCTTCTGAATAAGCTGTGTTATCAAGATGAATCTGCCTTAAAGGCTAGAAAGAAGGTTTGATTCAACCAGGGCCCCCCGATGCTTAATTCAGGAAAAGAACACTCGGCCACGGAAAATTCCACCTTACTAACTGACAGGTTAAAGGTCTCCACGTCTGGAGGTAAACTCTTCCGTTCGTCAACGGGAAGTCTGTTGCAGGCTCGACCGATGAATAACCCGTCGTCCCTTTTAGGGGACGTACCACCCCATGGCAAGGACCTCCCTACAGACCTCATGGGACCACCAAAAATCAATTTAAGTGGCACTAGGCTTCTGCGATAGTTGAATGGCATTACAGTAGTTATATGATCCTTGTGGGGAACGTGTCCCTCCAGGGCAAGGACCTCCCCACAGACCTCATGGGGCAACCCTAATCCAGGCTAAAGCTGCACTAGGCTCACTGTAATCTTGAATTGGCATTATAGTAGTCAGATGATCCTTGCAGGTCGACTTCAGGGGAGGAAGTGGAGTGGCGTCCTGAATCAATGCTATACGGCTGCCACCCGTAATCGGAGGGATGGGGCTCGTATTAATGAAACTCAACGGTGGTGGTTCAGTGGTCGATTATGCAACGCTCTGCCACGATTTGTAGGCGCGACCCTGTTCGGTGTATTTTAGGAGATATTGTTGCATGAGCTCTGTCTCTCAGCTCAAAGCACAATGAAACCAGCGAGATCAGTTTTGCAGTCATTATTAAGGCCCAAAACCAAAACAAAGACAATCAATACCCAAAACCCAGACAAAGACGATCAAAAGATAAGGTCAAACGGTCAAAAGAATCTTTAACATACGTTTACAATACAACCACACCCGTAAGCGGTACTCACCAATCCTCACGCATGCGGGGTTACCAAGCGACATGTTGCGGGCAGACGGTCGTTGCCTAATCTGTGCACCCACTACACCATAACACTTTGAGAACAAAGAACCGGGCGACTGGTGAGGTGAGAGCTTAGTGCACTAGCGGCGGACGCTAGAGAGAAATACAGATCTTCGTTCACAGGCGAGGGACGAGAGCGCGAGAGCCCAGTTCATGAGCTGTGGACGGTAGAGAGAGCCTGAGAGCCGAGAGCCGAGAGCCTCGATACGCGGACGACGCAGCTATTTATGGGCCTAGTCGCCCGGTGACCTGGAAACACCGTAACACACTATGAAGGAAAGCCAGCTGCCTCGCGCCGCCGAGTCTTAAGGATCCGGCTAGGTGCCGCGTGGCTGGTATAAATTTGGATGAATATACTCCATCGTCTGATCGAAAAGGTTTTACGTGCTGGCTTTTATCATAGGGTTACGGTGCTTTAACATGTCGCAACATGTATCTATTATTAATCTATCACTGCCACTATTTAATACCTAATCATCGCTAAATGTACATATCAGCATCACAACTTAACTTAATTCACTCAAACATAGGCGGATCCAGGATTGCCGATCGGGGGGCACCTTCCCGGGGGCGCCATCCGGACCGGGGGGCGCCATCCGGACCAGGGGGCGCCACTTATGACCGGCAAAAGCTATCAGGTGGGCGCCAAATCCTATCGGTGGGCGCCGACTTTCGCATCCTGGGGGGTGGGAAGCGACATTTCAGGGGGCGCCATCGACCTTTCAGGGGGCGCCGAGGGTCGATCGGGGGGGCACGTGCCCCCTTGCCCCCTGGATCCGCCTATGCACTCAAACCATCCCAACAACCAATAGCATAGAATCATCGCCCCAATCCGTGTCCTTTACATAACACTCCCCAAGCCGTATCCTTTACATAACATTGCCCATTGTTTGCTGAACGGTTTAAATTTGGTTAGTCCGGGTTCCACGAGACGGGTGGCTTCCCACTGTTAGGACGGATCACTGTTGTCCGCTTTTCCCACTGGTAGGACTGGGCACTGTTGTCCGCTTACACCGGGGTACGTGTCGTTGCGACCCTGGCCCGCTGCCGGTGCGGGTGTCTTGCCTGAAACCTGGCAACGCACGCCCGCTGGCTGTGGGGTTGTCCTGGCGACCCAGTCCGCTGCTAGTGCGGCTGTCTTGGCGACCCCCGCCCGCTGTTGGTACGGTTGACCAGGCGTCCCACGTTTGCTGCGGGTGATGCCGACCGGGCGGCTCCGTCCGCGGCTGGTAGGCTGACCTGGTGATCCAGCTTGCTGCTGGCAGGCTGACCTGGCGGCCTACCCCCTCTGCTGATACAGTTAACCTGGCGTCCCACGTTTGCTGCCGGTGAGGCCGACCGGGCGGCTCCGTCCGCGGCTGGTAGGCTGACCTGGTGATCCAGCTTGCTGCTGGCAGGCTGACCTGGCGGCCTACCCCCTCTGCTGATACGGTTAACCTGGCGTCCCACGTCCGCGGCCGGTGAGGCTGTCCTGGTGACCCAGTCCGCTGCTGGCAGGCTGACCTGGCGACCCCGTCCGCTGCTGGTGGGTTGACCTGGTGACCCAGCTTGCTGCTGGCAGGCAGACCCGGTGAAACAGCCTGCTGCTGGTAGGCTGATCTGGTGACTCAGCGCGTTGCCGGTGAGGCTGCCCTGGCGGCCTACCCCTCTGCTGATACGGTTGACCTCGCGTCCCACGTCCGTGGCCGGTGAGGCTGTCCTGGCGTCCCAGTTCGCTGCTGGTAGGCTGACCGGGTGATACAGCCTGCTGCTGGTAGGCTGATGGTGTTTCAGCCTGCTGCCGGTGAGGCTACCCTGGCGACCCAGTTCGCTGCTGGCAGGCTGACCTGGCGACCCCGTCCGCTGCTGGTGGGTTGACCTGGTGACCCAGCTTGCTGCTGGCAGGCAGACCCGGTGAGTCAGCTTGCTGCTGGCAGGCGGACCTGGTAATCCAGCTTGCTGCTGGCAGGCTGTCCTGGCGACCCACGCCCGCGGCTGGTGAGGCTGACCTGGCGACCCAGTTCGCTGCTGGTAGGCTGACCGGGTGATACAGCCTGCTGCTGGTAGGCTGATGGTGTTTCAGCCTGCTGCCGGTGAGGCTGCCCTGGCGACCCACGCCCGCGGCTGGTGAGGCTGACCTGGCGACCCAGTTCGCTGCTGGTAGGCTGACCAGGTGACCCAGCTAACTGCTGGTACGGTTGACGGTGACTTCAGCCCGTTGCTACGGAGGCGCAGTTTGGGCGACCCTGGTGACTCACGCACGGCCGCTGCCGGTAAGGCTGTTTTGGCGACTCCGGCCACTGTTGATGCACCCCCGCTATGTTAAGTACAGCACTGCTGAACTGCCACAGATAAAATAACTGACTCTGTGCTTTCTTCGTTCGGTATTTGGGCTCCGAACACGCCCTTGTATGTTGAAGTTTGTAGGCCAAAGTGCGCGCCGCAGGAAGTATGGGACTATGTTGGGTATTGAGGCTCCAAACACGCCGTTTGATTTAAAATACCGCGCCGCCCGACTGCCACGGATAAAATAATTGATACTGTGCGTTCTTCGTTCGGTATTTGGGCTCCGAACACGCCCTTGTACGCTGAAGTCTGTAGGCCAAAATGCGCGCCGCAGGTCGTATGGAACTATGTTTGGTATTGAGGTTCTTGATTTAAGATACCACGCTGCACGACTGCCACGGATAAAACAATTGACACTGTGCGTTCTTCGTTCGGTATTCGGGCTCCGAACACGCCCTTGTACGCTGAAGTCTGTAGGTCAAAATGCGCGCCGCAGGTCGTATGGAACTATGTTTGGTATCGAGGTTCTTGATTTAAAATACCACGCTGCACGACTGCCACGGATAAAATAATTGACACTGTGCGTTCTTCGTTCGGTAGTCGGGCTCCGAACACGCCCTTGTACGCTGAAGTCTGTAGCCCAAAATGCGCGCCGCAGGTAGTATGGAACTATGTTCGGTGTTGAGGATCCAAACACGCCTTGGAGGAATTTAACGCCGAATAGCAGATGGAGATTTAGAATAGTTTGGGTTGAGGTCTGGGGCGTGAGTTGCGCTGATGCCAGCTGGTTCGCCAGCTGCTGCATGCGCTCATTGTGAGCGCGGCGAGCAGCTCGGCGACCTGCCTTGCCCAGCCCGTGACTGGGGATCGTAAAGATAAGACGGGTCGCAGTTGCAGCCTGCGGGTCGTAGGACCCGCGATGGCCGGCCGCCAGGTTCTGCGCCATCTCCCTATCCCAGTCTTCCTCGTCTTCGGCTGGGCCTGCGCCGTCGGACGACTGGTGAAGACCGGGAGCGGCCGCGCTCTGCGCCATCTCCCTGTCCCAGTCCTCCTCCTCCTGGGTGGCGTCAGCGTTACCACCCCACCGAGGGACAGTTGGGTGAGAGGGAGAGGGGCAGGCGGCCTGGTTTGGTTGCGGCCGATGCAGGTATGCCCGCCGTGCTTGGAAGGCGGCCCGGCACTGGATAACGTGCAAATCGTAGTGGTCAGCATGCACCCAGTGCCAGGCATAAAAAGGACAGCGGCGGGCTCCTTTATTTTGGGGGTCGTTCCTGGCACACCGTTCCCAATGTTTGGCGAGATCGGGGACCTGGTGTGCTGGAACTAGCGGGCATTGTTGGCGCCTCTCCAGCAGCTTGAAGTCGCGCCCCTGTGCCGGCATGTTGCACTGCTTCTGATGCAGCACGTTTTCAGAGTTAGACGGTGGCACGGTGCGGAGGGTCAACCGGAGTCATACGACCTCATGAACACGGGGACAACAGTATGAGGATAGTCTCTGCGTTGTTGTCGGCTGCGTCGTGCACGGTCCCTTGATGGTCCTTTGTTCACTGGACGGCTTGGGAGGCATTGACACATGGGGCGAATTGGCTGATTCAATTCACCATGAACTTGAAGTTAACATCAAACTCCCGCTCTTCACAACACTGGAACAACAGTATGAGGCAAGTCTCTGCGCTGTTGTCGGCGGCGTCGTGCACGGTCACTTGATGGGGCACGTGTTCATTGGACGGCTTGGGGAGGCAGTGACACATGGGGTGGATTGGCTGATTCAATTCACCATGAACTTGAAGTTAACATCAAACACACGCGTTCCACATCATCGCTCATATGATCAGCACGCAGAATTAACGAGTCATCGGAATACGTCTTAATACACTCGTATTATCCGTCAGGTGGCGTCACGGTCACGCATCTAACATGCCCTCCAACCTCGCCTGGGATTACGGTGTATTAGTGTTTCGCAAAGGATATGAGTAACACTGGGCGTTTGAACCGAAACTTCTCCGCGATTCGTGGTTAACGCCGGCATGTAAGCTAGCAGTGATGTTAATTTACGGCATCAGATAAGAGTCGACTGTAGGACTCTCGTCCCATGCCTCATGATTCGACGTGGTAGGAGAGTTCGTCTCATGCCTGACTCGGCTGTAGTGGAAATAATATGTATTTACGGCATTAGACGAGAGTCTAGGCTAGACTCTCAGTCCATGCCTCGCAATTCGAACTGATCGAGGGTCCAAGAGACATAGGACTTTCATTTGACCATAGTGAGAAGTAATATGTATTTCAGCATAAGATGAGAGTCGAAGCTAGACTCTTATTCCATGCCTTATGATTCGAACGTACCAGAAAATGTTACTTGGCATGAGATGAGATTCCCAAAACGTGGGACTTTCGTCTTATGCCTGACTCGACAATAGTGAGAAGGAGTATGCATTTCGGCATAAGATGAGAGTCGAAGCTAGTCTCTTATTCCATGCCTCATGATTCGAACGTATTAGAGAATGTAAAATTGGCATGAGACGAGATTCCCAAAACGTGGGCCTTTCGTCTTATGCCCGACTCGACAATAGTGAGAAGGAATATGCATTTCGGCATAAGATGAGAGTCGAAGCTAGACTCTTATTCCATGCCTCATGATTCGAACGTATTAGAGAATGTAACTTTGGCATGAGACGAGACTCCCAAAGCGTGGGCCTTTCGTCTTATGCCTGACTCGACTAATAGTGAGAAGGAAACTGCGACTTGCATCCACCGGTTACGGTGCACTCCACCGCATTTCCAGTGGCTTGCAACTTCCGGTGTATTTCGCTATTCCCCGCGTTCCGGATTTCTTGGCGGCTTGCACCACTCGTTGCACTCCGCTATCCCAGCGTTCCGGATCCTTTGGCGGCTTGCAAAACCCGTTGCACTCCGCTATTCCCAGCGTTCCGGATCCCTTGACGGCTTGCAACACCCGGTGCACTCTGCTATTCCCAGCGTTTCGGATCCTTTGGCGGCTTGCAACACTCGTTGCACTCCGCTATTCCCAGCGTTCCGAATCCTTTGGCGGCTTGCAAAACCCGTTGCACTCCGCTGAGGATCCCTTGGCGGCTTGCAACACTCGTTGCACTCCGCTATCCCAGCGTTCCGGATCCTTTGGCGGCTTGCAACGCTCGTTGCACTCCGCTATCCCAGCGTTCCGGATCCTTTGGCGGCTTGCAAAACCCGTTGCACTCCGCTATTCCCAGCGTTCCGGATCCCTTGGCGGCTTGCAACACGCGGTGCACTCCGCTATTCCCAGCGTTTCGGATCCTTTGGCAGCTTGCAACACTCGTTGCACTCCGCTATCCCAGCGTTCCGGATCCTTTGGCGGCTTGCAAGACCCGTTGCACTCCGCTAATCCCAGCGTTCCGGATCCCTTGGCGGCTTGCAACACTCGTTGCACTCCGCTATCCCAGCGTTCCGGATCCTTTGGCGGCTTGCAATACCCGTTGCACTCCGCTATCCCAGCGTTCCGGATCCTTTGGCGACTTGCAACACTCGTTGCACTCCGCTATTCCCAGCGTTTCGGATCCTTTGGCGGCTTGCAACACTCGTTGCACTCTGCTATCCCAGCGTTCCGGATCCTCTGGCGGCTTGCAACATCCGTTGCCCTCCGCTATTCCCAGCGCCTGCAACACCTGGTGCACTCCGCTATTCTTGCAGCATCCGATTTTTGCTGAGGTAGCTTGGGGACTGGCTTCAATTACGCCTAGTTCTGTGGTGGCGTCGTGATGAGCGGGATCGTCGGGGTTGTAATGGGGAATCATCGATGTCGGGTAACGGGCGAATTATTGGCGTATAACTGACGGGGGCTGGGAGGCTGCGGTTAATCGTGGGTTCTGGATTCAGCACTTGCATTGACGTATAAAAGGGGGATTGGGCCCCTGTGGTTTGCTTATTGCGTGCTTTGCAAAAGCATAGCACACCACAGGTGGTTAGAATCAGTACGACGATGAGGATGATCGTTCCGGTACTCAGCCAAGGTGCAAACGTTGGTCTAGTTATCCATTTATGCCACTGGGACTCCGTTAAAGTCTGTCGAATTTTGTCTACTTGTCGTTTGTAGTGAATGAAGTTAAAGTTCGGAGTTCCTGAAGCGTTCAGGTCAGCCATAATTTGTTTGATAAGGCGTGGGTCCTCTGACACGTTTAAGGTTAAGGGATGCCAGTGGATAGGTAACTGCTGTTTCAAGCTGACGTGTGCCGGGTGTGGGGAACGAAAACAGGATGCTGCCAAAACTTGACTCCCGGCTGCCGGTAAGGTTTGGCGACCGTATAATCCCTTACATTTAGGTGGGAGGTGTATCACTCCACCAGCCCTTTCGAGGGATATTTGATGTTGATTATCTGTTGCTACCACATTGTCTGGGCAAAGTACATGGAAAGTTAATCCAGGCGTGGGGTTAAAATACAGCCATAGGGAATCTCTTATGTTAGTGAAGACGGTGGATCCAGGCACGTAAACATGTTGTTCGCAATTGTTAACACTACCCGATGACTGGAAGAAAATAGCCGCCGTGCAATCCGGGGGTGTGTGTTCTGGATTGTAAACCTTGATTGCCAGAGGTTTCACTGACCAAACCTGCTCACGAGGGAATTCTTCAGGCGTATTTGACACCGGCCTTAACTCTGCTTGAGCCACAGTTATGTATTGGTCGTCCCCTACTCCTAGAAATATTTCAGAGGCCTCAATATTGTAAATGCCGGCGAGAGTTGGTGTGCTCACACCGATAACTGGGAGGGGTACTGTTTTGTACAAGGTAAAGGTATTGCTAGTTACCGTCAGCGGAAGTTTGATGACAGCATACAAAGGTGAATCGGCATGCTTCCGGTGTAATGTGACTCGCGTTCGCATCGCTGCTTGATATGTTTCAAAGTTACCTGCACTCCAATGAACGTATGAAGGAAATTGTTCTCTCACATTCTGAAATAGTGTCTGAAAGTCCTTAGGTTTTAACAGGGTGGGGTGGAGAGTGCCGGTTAAAAGCTGGGTAATTACCTCTGTGTCTTCATTAATTTCCCATTCAAGCGCCGTCAAATGTTGCCAAAGGTACTGAGTATTGGTCAGAAGAATTGTCAGGGTTGAGCCCACAGCCCCCACCTGATCCGATTCCTCACTCATTCTCTGAAGGTCGTTTTGAAGGGAAAGAGCAAGTTCTGCCAGGTTATAAATACGTTGCTCTTGCTCGTTAATTTTGTGTACCGTTTTGTCCAAGATTTGAATATGAGATTTCACACTGTTAGCTAATCGCAGGATCTGGGTAGAGACTTCGTCAATGGGTGTTTGCGTATTCAACAATTGCGCATATGATGCCGAACCGAATACATTGGCGACTTGACGCTGCGTTTGACCACTCTGAATGGGAGGTCGCGGAAGCATGGATTCTAGGAGTTCGTTATTGTCACTGAATTATTGTATGGTTTCATTTATCCACTCGAAATCAAGTTTTTCTAGCATAGGAGCCATTTTTGATTTTTCAATGATCCCCACATGCGTTAACCCGGTTTGATCTTCGTTAATCTGAGTCTGGTTGGTTTCTAGGCAATGTTCAACAATGTACACACACCATAGCAACACTATGAGACACTCGTGCATCGTCGAACGTACCTGTTGGTTGATGACGTCGCCGTATGGAAATATTTAGCAAAATGAGTTTTCCTATCACGTTATGGGAGTGAAACGAACATCTTGATGAGGTCTTCTGTCAGTGGACTGACGGAAACAACTACCTGTTCACCAATTATTTCTGACACACACCGCGCGCGCGTGGCCCCAATACGATACTGGCCCCGGTGTGGAACTGTCTTCGCGCGCTATTTTGGGACTTGCGCCTCTCAGACTCGCTCTATTCCCGCTGTGACCGTTATAATGGAGGCTCCGTCATTATAGAAGCTCTTCGTGGAGTGGGCGCATCGATTTTCTTCAGGTGCCATGGACGTACACCATTTACGCGCACTTGATGGATTTTGGGCGGTTTCAAGTCGCTGCCTTGGCGGATGTGCGTAGCTGGGCCCCGTTAGATGTTCCCATTCCTGGTCTTCGATCGGTCAGGTCTGTCGGCCGACCGTCATTAAATTCATGGTTTGTCAAACTGGGCTTCGTGAGCGTATTATTTCAGGCGTCATGCGGCGGCCAATTTCTTTCGGAAAGCTATTATCTTTCTGTCCTGCACCCGGCCGCGCTGGTGGCTAATTATCGTAGGTGTTGGTAATTGCTGCGCTCGTTAACTTCACGCTGATCGCCCTCTGTTCTATTTGAGGCTCCCCGGCGTATTTCCATTTACATGGGTCATAGCCAGTGGTACACGGTTCTGTTCTAAAAGTGTCAACAGGGTTTCCCTTTCGTGTCACAGATTAAACGGAATTTCTAGTACCATTTTGAGCAAGATGCTATCTATGCATTTGCGTATTGACAATGTGGATGATTGGATGGCGATATAAGTGATATTTTGAGGGGTCTTTTTGCCCCTTCAAATATGGCAAGGACACTGGATTAGTCTAGGTAGAAATTATTTGTGAGAAACCCTTGGGTAATTGAGAAAAGTTAGCATAATGTCCCGTAGTTAATAAAAAGGGAACGTCGTGACCAAGATGTAAATTACGTCCAGATCACAGATCATTAGATTACATCAAGATTACACAGATCATGTTGGGTTCAGGGATCTGCTTCTCTCTTATTTGTTAGTTATCCAAAGTCGTTATTTTCAAACGCGGATTTGGCTTTGCTACATTCGCATGTGACGTGAGTCGTGGGGTGGGACAATCGCTATATATGAATCTAGCTTATGAGTTTCTGAGCACTATTTTAGAACTTGAAATTCGAGACATCTTGGAATTGTAACCAAACTTACGGATACATGTAAAATCGAGTTATTTTGCTTAACTGACGCGAATCCGTTGAGCGGTGTCGTTCTATTTGCAATAGGCCCAAAAGGCTTAAGTTAAGCTTCATCACCACGTGAGTTACAAGGGGACACTCCTAACTGGTCTCTGCCTTGTGCCTTTTTGTAATCTGTTTGGAGAAACTTGGGACTGAGAAATTTTAATTTTGACGTTACGCGCAAAGTTCAAGGTCATATACAAATTGAGTGATCTGCTTACGCTCGTGATGGCTTCTGTGGTAAAGGCGCGGTTGATATTTGCTTGCCTTGCGGTTTTCTGCGGTATTGATCACAAATCCGCTGCAGCTTTATGAGCCGCATTTTGTCTGACGCTACGCCAGTGAGTAATTCATGCAAGGTTACACGCAAGATCTCTAGGTTTTCTTAGCCAAACGGCCAATGTAATTTATACCGATGTAAGTGGTGGTTAAAGATTACCATATGTCGGCTGTCCTCTATAGCCGTGAGATGTGTAGCCGTGAAATTTATACTAGCTTACTTAACGGTCTTCCGCGGGATTGCTCAAAATCCTTTATAGGTGTTGCATTTTGTATGGGGTAATATTGAATAATCTGACCCGGTTAAATTACCTGAACTTGAGAGGAGTTGATACCGGGGGCATGTATTCTTCTTAGCTTTTGTGACTGGAACAAATCCGGACAAGCCTATTGATTCCAAGCATTAAAATATCTTTTTTTTTGGTAGTTAGAGATACCTGTGAGATGCACACGTAGGGAGAGCACAAAACGTCAATAATTATAGCCAAACTGTCGATTTTGTTGTTTGCATCGTAATAAAAAAATGATCTGAACTTGAAAGAAGTTGACATCGGAGTATTCTTCAGAAGCTTTTGCGACTGGAGCCAAGCCATTGACAAATCTATTGATTCCGATGTAATTGGTGGTTAAAACATCTCAATTGGTTGGCAATCAAAAATAGCAGTGATATGTACAAATACAGACACTTAACACACAGGCCGTTAATAATTTAGCCTGCGTCATAATGATTTGGCACAGTTCGATGAAAGGCGATTGAAATGCGTAGCTTCCATTAGCTTTTATGGATGACTGTTACTTTTTCTGGTTTCTATAAGGAGTATACAATTAGGTTTCGACTAGTTTATAGGTGATCCCTTTTTACTACGTTAAAATACAAGGGAATTTCTCCCTTTTCTCACTCTAGATTAATAATATGTTGCAAATCATCTCGATAATGTCTAGAAAATAATATAAAGGAAAGTTTTCCAAATTACTTGTATGACTCGAGAAAATTGGGAGTGATGGACATTTTAGGAAAAATACCTCATTACCGGTTTGTAAAATACTTTTGCAATTTGTCAATTGAATCCTATTAGATTTGCAGTTTTAGGACGATTTAGTCGTTGGGTGTATCTGTCAAAATAATTAGAACAATGTTCATTGAACCTTTTACATTTACATTCACGATAGATACGTTGTGAAGTGTCTGTCTAGAAAACTACAATAAACGATTTACCATTGGCATTTACGTAACTATAACGCCCTGCTCATTTTCTTACGTCGCGTCCGGCAATTATGATAACATGGCCGGACCAGTTCATGTCAACAATTTCATTCCCCGTCAATTCCTTCACCAATATGACAACAACCCTCAAACACCTCCACACACCAGTGGTCGCATTCAATGCCAATCCCCATATCCATCCCAGCTCGTATCGTATGCATGCAATGATCACGCTTCCCATCACCAGCCCCAGGCATGCCGCTCACAGCCCCAAAATAAAGACAATAATAATACGGTTCATCCAACAAAGCCCTCGAAAATTCACCGAACGATTCTCACAAGCTAACTGCTTTACGTGGTTTCCCGGCCGATGCACCATTATGTAAAACCACACAACGCTGCACGTCAAACTGCACAGCCGCTGCACCCTCCAATCAGGCACAACAAGCTGAACCCCTCCCCTTTTATGTGTGAATTGCCGTCAAAACAGGCTGAGGAGCAGCCTCCCACTCATATGTCAAATCGGGTATGGGTTACGTTATATGCAAAGCCGACT
The DNA here is from genome assembly GCA_034440635.1 of Lepas anatifera. Classification (NCBI taxonomy): domain Eukaryota; kingdom Metazoa; phylum Arthropoda; class Thecostraca; family Lepadidae; genus Lepas; species Lepas anatifera. The sequence goes on from JAOTON010000492.1 coordinate 2,421,718, forward strand.
GGACTGCCCACCGCTTCTGAATAAGCTGTGTTATCAAGATTAATCTGCCTTAAAGGCTAGAAAGAAGGTTTGATTCAACCAGGGCCCCCCGATGCTTAATTCAGGAAAAGAACACTCGGCCACGGAAAATTCCACCTTACTAACTGACAGGTTAAAGGTCTCCACGTCTGGAGGTAAACTCTTCCGTTCGTCAACGGGAAGTCTGTTGCAGGCTCGACCGATGAATAACCCGTCGTCCCTTTTAGGGGACGTACCACCCCATGGCAAGGACCTCCCTACAGACCTCATGGGATCACCAAAAATCAATTTAAGTGGCACTAGCCTTCTGCGATAGTTGAATGGCATTACAGTAGTTAGATGATCCTTGTGGGGAACGTGTCCCTCCAGGGCAAGGACCTCCCTACAGACCTCATGGGGCAACCCTAATCCAGGCTAAAGCTGCACTAGGCTCACTGTAATCTTGAATTGGCATTATAGTAGTCAGATGATCCTTGCAGGTCGACTTCAGGGGAGGAAGTGGAGTGGCGTCCTGAATCAATGCTATACGGCTGCCACCCGTAATCGGAGGGATGGGGCTCGTATTAATGAAACTCAACGGTGGTGGTTCAGTGGTCGATTATGCAACGCTCTGCCACGATTTGTAGGCGCGACCCTGTTCGGTGTATTTTAGGAGATATTGTTGGATGAACTCGGTCTCTCAGCTCAAAGCACAATGAAACCAGCGAGATCAGTTTTGCAGTCATTATTAAGGCCCAAAACCAAAACAAAGACAATCAATACCCAAAACCCAGACAAAGACGATCAAAAGATAAGGTCAAACGGTCAAAAGAATCTTTAACATACGTTTACAATACAACCACACCCGTAAGCGTTACTCACCAATCCTCACGCATGCGGGGTTACCAAGCGACATGTTGCGGGCAGACGGTCGTTGCCTAATCTGTGCACCCACTACACCATAACACTTTGAGAACAAAGAACCGGGCGACTGGTGAGGTGAGAGCTTAGTGCACTAGCGGCGGACGCTAGAGAGAAATACAGATCTTCGTTCACAGGCGAGGGACGAGAGCGCGAGAGCCCAGTTCATGAGCTGTGGACGGTAGAGAGCCTGAGAGCCGAGAGCCGAGAGCCTCGATACGCGGACGACGCAGCTATTTATGGGCCTAGTCGCCCGGTGACCTGGAAACACCGTAACACACTATGAAGGAAAGCCAGCTGCCTCGCGCCGCCGAGTCTTAAGGATCCGGCTAGGTGCCGCGTGGCTGGTATAAATTTGGATGAATATACTCCATCGTCTGATCGAAAAGGTTTTACGTGCTGGCTTTTATCATAGGGTTACGGTGCTTTAACATGTCGCAACATGTATCTATTATTAATCTATCACTGCCACTATTTAATACCTAATCATCGCTAAATGTACATATCAGCATCACAACTTAACTTAATTCTTTCAAACCATCCCAACAACCAATAGCATAGAATCATCGCCCCAAGCCGATCATAACACTCCCCAAGCCGTATCCTTTACAAATGCTTAGTAAACGATGAAATTTGAGACATTGTAATTAACAAGACGCCATTTTACACGACTTTCAGAAAAACATCCTTCCATCAAACACTCGAATAAAACCACCGCCCCCCACTTAAACGTCTGAACACGTTGGCGATGCAGCAACGAAGGGTGTCGTTCATATGTTCCACAAATCATATCTTCCCCTCAATCAGTTCTTCCCCTCGTTCAATTCTTCCCCACGATCAATCTTTCCCCACGATCAATAATGCCACTCGAAGGTTTTTCTTTCCATGGTAAAGTTTTCTAAGCGCGGTGAGCCAAGTGTTTATTGCCGCACAAACCTGCGCCACGGACCTGCGCCATGGATGATATCTCCAGCCTTGCGCAGTAGACAGGAAAGCGCATTTCTAGTGATGGATAATGGTTTGGAATCGTGTGGAATTGCTTCACTCCGACGCACCATCACGGAGCCGGATACCGACTCCGGCAGCTCCGACAGTCCGGCACCACACGCCCCCGCCGCGGCAGCACAATTTTGTAAAGGTGAGAGGGAAAATTCGCAAACCCGGGTCCCGGGAGGGGGGAACAGGGAAGGTGACCTGCTTAAAGTGTTACAGGAAAAGGGAGGGTTGAAGAAAACAAGAGGAGGGAGGTTGGTTGGAGCTTGGCTTGTCGTTTGCATTTTATATGAGATCATCTTGGATATCCACTCAAGCAGTAAGTATTGATTCAAATGTAAGCTGAAGTAATGCTGTATTTCCTACTTAACACTGGATGATAGATTTTGAGATAGGAGGGAAGGTACAGCCACCTGCAATTGAATCTTTAAACACTAGGCTCAGAAGTTTTTCTTATAGTGTGAGCGAACTATTGCTTGCAGAGTCATAATTTTACATTCAGTTTGTGTGTTTTGCTCCCAGCTATCGATTACGTAGCCACTAATTCTCAGCAGACTCATATTTCAGAAACTAATGGCGAAAAACTAGATTTTCACTATAGGTACAGCCATATCAACAATGTTTTCTGCAAATTATTTTCAAAATAAGAACTGCTAAGGAAATATCATGCCAGGCTGAAGGCCCACTTTATTATTTTGGGTTACTCTAGGTGTACGGGTTTGTTTTTGGTGGGCATCCTGGTCCAGTGTGCAAAGTATGGCATTTTCAACAAGATCTCGTTGGTGTGAGTGCCCTTGGAGACAGGACCGAGTGGTGCGAATTTTATCAACCTGGTGAGAATGTTTTCAACCTGGTACAAATTTGTGAGACTGGTGCAAGGAAGGCGACACTTAAACTAAACAATTAATAGCTGAATGGTTATTAAGACACAGGAGGGGGCCTTATAAAAAGTCCTTAACTAACCGACTAATGATAGAGGTAGCATTGCATCGTGTGGGCAGGAATGGGTGCATTTTTCTCCCTGGTATGTGGCAGATTGTTGTGAATTTTTGGAGGCTGGTGGTGCGAGAATTTTAGATGGCTGGTTTAGGGTTGGTATTTTTGCCAGTTGAAAGGGGTTTCTGCCGTCAGCCGGTTTTTACTGGTTTAAACCGGCAGAAATTGGCAAACTCTCGGGGAGGCCAAATTTGCCATTATTTATGGAAACTGAACTTTAGGCATTTTCCAATAGTTGTTACCAACATCATGCTGATAATTACACTGTATTTCCGGTATTCTGATCATCTTATTTAGCATTTTATATTTTCTAGTCTTAGTCTTAAGGCTTAGTGCAGTAAACGCAGATATGATCGCATGCTATCCACATTTTATTCAGTTCAATTGTTAATAATCTATAATATCAGCCGAACTAAACGGGCTAATTCAGATGTCTGGTGGTAGTCTAGATTTAATATGACGGTTTTCCTGACTAGGAACTCAAGCCGCTCGAGCTCAGTAAGAATCCAGCCCATGCGTTGGGGTCTCCGATGCAGTTCTCCATCGGAGGCAAGGCAAGTGCCTTTAAGGTGCATGACATATTATTGTGAAGACTGTTATTATTTTATGTGTCATATTTGGTGACAATTTTGAGTCTTCTTCAACGCCGAACAATGGTGAACATTAGAAAGGGTACAAGCTGGGGATCCCCAAGCCTCTCTGAGTGACTGGTGTACTGGATCTTTTATGGCGAAGGACATTATTTCAGCCTGAATACATGGAAACTGCATTATTAGCAGTACTTTTGAGCTTCTGCAAGCTATACTTATCAAGTGAAGATCAGCATTGACTGACCTGTTCTGGTTAAAACATTCACCTTTTTCAAACAAGTTGTCTCCTCGAGCTACTTTGTTCGTCTCTTCTGATAATAAGCTCTCAAACCTAGTGGATTGTACCCCCAGTGGTCGGTTATACCATACATTTATCTCTTGGCAGGTGCACACCCAGGATTATCGTTTTGGGGGCGGCAGGCTGATGTGGGGGCGGCATGTCACGCACAGGATTTCTTTTCCTGGTGAGGAGGCGGCAGTTTCGGAATGGGGACGGCTTGAATCACATATTGGGTGAATGCTTCAATGCAGGGGCGGCACGTTAGGGGCAGGGACGGCAAGGTGAGAGTAGAACTGGTACTAAAAGCCAGATCAGGCTCATTTCTGCCCTCCATGGGTGCCTGCGTCTGCCTCTTCCACTTGGGTGGGCTACTGTCTTCGAACAAAATGTCTGAAATAAATCATATAAAGTAAGATAAGGTTGAATGGACCAAACTGTTATTTAATAATATGTATATGATTTCTGGCGATTAGAGAACAAATCTTTTTATTGGCATACCTACATTTCTGATGTGGTATTTCACTTTGGCGTCATCTAAAATGTATGTACCGGTTCCTAACTAACAATAGAAGCAACAACACTTTATCCATGGTAAAAACCCTTCATATCAGAAAGGTGAGGTCACTTGGGGATTCAGGCGGTCCGTTTGGGGGCGGGGCAAACTGATCGGCGAAAAACTGATCACTTGGCGCCGGGTGGCCTAGTGGCTTCATTGCCAGTCTTCGGATCGGAAAGCATGGATTAACGTGGGTTCAATCCCCTCCGCGGGAAACCGTCTTCCGTGTCCGATCTGACCCGGTGGAGAGGATCCTTAAACACCCACGCCCTGTAATAAAACCCCCTGTATACTCCTTGTAATTGGGCAAGTGTGCCTGTTGAGAGTGGCCCTAAATAAATAAATAAAAAGTCGATGAATAAAAAATGTCACACGGCCTGAATGGAAGCTGACTGCCTCTAAAATTTCTTGCTGCCGGCCATGGGGGGGGGCAAAATACTATTTTCGACTTTATAGGGCTGGCCTCTTCCCTCCCCCTGGATCTGTCAATAGATTGGTTCCAGCCATAAAAGACCATTTGGTATGAACAGATTATTGAAGTTGTGTGATGAAATGGAAGAAGAGGAAGCTGAAGGCTCCCAATATACAGTAATATACGTTTTCACCCCAGAAAAAGCCCTTACATTCAAATCTAACGCGAATATCAGTTAATGTTTAGTATTTCATAGTTTTTGCCACTTTTTGCCACCGGGTTTATACCAGCCGGCTTAAACCGGTTTAAACCAGTGGTTTAAACCACTTTCTGCCGGCTGCTGCCAACCCTGGTGCCACTGGTGGGACCAGGTGGGACCAGGTGGGACAAGTGCCACCAGCCGCTGGTGGGACTTGTCTGGCCTGCTGCCATACTTTGCAGACTGGCCTATAACCATCATACAAGAACAGTACCTATAACCACCACACAAGAACAGATAGCACAAAATTATCTTTATTTTGGCCCTCATAAGTGAGAGAAATTTTGGTCAGCATTCCCAAGAATGACCCAGTTTGCGAATTATGGCAGCAGGCCAGACGAGTCACAGCAGCCATCTAAAATTATCACTTAAATTTGCACTACCAGTCACTTAAAATTAGCACCAATCCCCAAATTACAGGGAGAAAAATGCACCCATTCTTACCCACATTATGAAATGCTACCCTACCTCCCTTATTAGTTTGCTAGTTTTCACAGGCTACTCCTGTGTCTTTATTACCATTTATTATTTATTTGTTTGATTTTCAGTGTTGCCTCTCTTGCACCAGTCTCACAAATTCGCACCAGGTCATGAAATTCACACCACTTGCTCCTGTCTCCAAGGGCACTCACACAGACTAGATCTTATCAGAAGAGCAATACTTTGCACACTGGAGAATGACTATGTTCCCAACAATGGGAACATTAAACCATATTTGGAAATGCTTGTTCCCAAGGTTGGAAACTGCTGGAACAATTTTTCTAGAAAACCTAACAGGAATCTAGAAACGATAAGGGGAAGCTTTCTACTGGGTTATTTTCTTTTCATATCAAAATTTGAGTGGGGTTCTACTTTGAATTAAGAAATCTGTCTTTGAATGTTACCTCAAATATTCATCTACACTGCATGATCCAGCCCCAACAATAAAGAACAATGAAAAAAATTGCAAACATTTTTTAAAAAGATTTGAGGGAAAGCTTATTAAAATAATAAAGTAAAACAAAGTTTGAACATTTTAGACTGTAAAAATATTTGTACTGGTGTCACACAGTTGCTGCCCAGCATGTGGCAGACAAATGAGGGAATGGAGCAAAACAGTACTTTTTGTCTGTATAAGAAGTAGCTGGTGCTCAAAGGTTGTGTCTTTGTATTTCCTATGCTGTTTTGTATTGATTTGTATCAGAAAGTGTTCAGTTCTTGCAATCTCGTCCCCCAAATTGTTTGAATTATTATGTAGTGTTTTGATGATTTATGTTGTGCCACTGCATCACCTATATATTTATTGGGGTTCTTCATTCATTGATTTATATTATTTCAGTTTCAAAGTATCTTATGTGAACAAAGAGTATATCTTTGGAAAATCGACCAGCCTTGAATATATATATATATATATATACTCTTTTTTAAGTTGTAGTAAAAGTATGAACTTAACAATTAATAAAGACACATATGTCAACATGCAGACCGGTTTCGATATATTACAATATCATCATCAGTGTAATAAATGAAAAACCTACATAAGGAGCAGAGCAGTAGACAAGAAGGCCAAAGGCGCAGTTTTACGGATAATTGCTAAAAATGTAAGACACTAACAAACACACACACATATATGTTGAAGGTACTTGCTATACGAAGATTTGAAGAGGGAAAGTCGAAGACATTGTGCTCAACCTAGGTTTATTTTTAGATATATAAAGAGACTCGAGAATTCTTAAATCTACACCTGTACCACACCTATCCAGAATTTTGAAATTATCAATGGTGACTGGGGTATCAGATTGATGTGAATGTTTGCGAATCGCAGACAGATCTGGATTCGCCACCATTCGGTTAGTCCGGTCGGACATACCTAAGTGTTGTTTTATCCTGCAGTGTAATGAACGATAGGTGGAACCAACGTATGACGCACCACACGATGCGCAACAGAATTGATATACCACTGAGGATTGGCAACTCTAAGGTAACCTGTCCTTGAACCGGAAGATAGAACCCAAGGATGAGGTGTTCTGAAGGACGATCTTTGGATTGAGATAAGGGTAATATTTGGAAAGAAGGGACAATAACTCTTTCTTAAGTTTTGAGACTGCTGACCAAAATACGGAATAACAAAATATTTCTCAAGTTTCATAACTGTACATGCCTTCGGAGATAAATCGTACTTCTTATTCAAGAAATCCTTGACCGAGCAATCAAAAAGATGAATGGGAAAACCATTGTTTTTAAAGAAGTGCTTTAAAAAGTCGAGTTCCCTGTGGAAAAGTTGGAATGATGAGCTAATACTAAATGCCCTATAGATAGCCGTTAAGGTGATGGCACGTTTTACAGCAAGGGGTATAAAGCAAAAAAGCTAGTTCCTAGGCCAGTGAATGTTAGCTTTCGATAGACTGATGTTTCAAGCTCAGAGCCGACCCTCCTAACGCAAACGTGAAGGAATGGCAGTTTACCACTCTGTTTTACTTCTTTTGTAAACTTGATATTTGGATGTTGAACATTATGAAAACTAAGAAATTTATCAGCATGTGATCTATGATGAAATATTAAAAAAGTATCATCAATGAACCTCTTATACGTTACTGGGCGGAAGTCGGCTGGACAGTTGTTCAACCATTTCTTCTCATGGAAACAGAAAAATATTGGCAAAGGTGGGGCCTAAAGGAAGACCCATGCCTACCCCATCGACCTGCTTATAGAGAAGATTGTTAAAAATGAAGTAGGAGTTCAAAACGGCCACTTCAAGAAGTGAGCGAAAGTACTTCGCAGTAATCCCTGCTATGTCTACGCAATTATTTCTGAGAAGTTCGCTGATAGTTATTTCAATAGTTTCTTTCACCGGGATTTTAGTAAACAAATTTTAAACATCAAAGCTAGCCATAACCATGTCAGAAGTGCAGAAGTTGCGGAGACATAGCATGGATTACTGCGAAGTACTTTCGCTGACTTCTTGAAGTGGCCGTTTTGAACTCCTACTTCATTTTTAACTATCTTCTTTATAAGCTGGTCGATGGGGTAGGCATGGGTCTTCCTTTAGGCCCCACCCTTGCCAACATTTTTCTATGTTTCCATGAGAAGAAATGGTTGAACAACTGTCCAGCCGACTTCCGCCCAGTAACGTATAAGAGGTTCATTGATGATACTTTTTTAATATTTCGTCATAGATCACATGCTGATAAATTTCTTAGTTTTCTTAATGTTCAACATCCAAATATCAAGTTTACAAAAGAAGTCGAACAGGGTGGTAAACTACCATTCCTTGACGTATGCGTTAGGAGGGTCGGCTCTAAGCTTGAAACATCAGTCTAACGAAAGCCAACATTCACTGGCCTAGGAACTAGCTTTTTTAGCTTTATACCCCTTGCTGTAAAACGTGCCATCACCTTAACGGCTATCTATAGGGCATTTAGTATTAGCTCATCATTCCAACTTTTCCACAGGGAACTCGACTTTTTATAGCACTTCTTTAAAAACAATGGTTTTTCCCATTCATCTTTTTGATTGTTCGGTCAAGGATTTCTTGAATAAGAAGTACGATTTATCTCCGAAGGCATGTACAGTTAAGAAACTTGAGAAATATTTTGTTATTCCGTATTTTGGTCAGCAGTCTCTAAAACTTAAGAAAGAGGTATTGTCCCTTCTTTCCAAATATTACCCTTATCTCCATCCAAAGATCGTCCTTCAGAACACCTCATCCTTGGGTTCTATCTTCCGGTTCAAGGACAGGTTACCTAAGAGGTGCCAATCCTCATTGCTATATCAATTCTGTTGCGCATCGTGCGGTGCGTCGTACGTTGGTTCCACACATCGTTCATTACACTGCAGGATAAAACAACACTTAGGTATGTCCGACCGGACTAACCGAATGGTGGCGAGTCCAGATCCGTCTGCGATTCGCGAAAATTAACATCAATCTGATACCCCGGTCACCATTGATAATTTCAATATTCTGGATAGTTGTGGCACGGGTGCAGATTTAAGAATTCTCGAGTCTCTATATATATAAAAATAAACCTATGTTGAACACAATGTCTTCGGCTTTCCCCTTCAAATCTTTGTATAGCAAGTACCTTCAACATATATGTGTGTGTTTGTTAGTGTCTTATATTTTTAGCAATTATCCGTGAAACTCCGCCTTTGGCCTTCTTGTCTACTGCTCTGCTCCTTATGTAGGTTTTTAATTTATTACACTGATGATGATATTGTAATATATCGAAACTGGTCTGCATGTTGACATATGTGTCTTTATTGTTATATATATATATATATATATATATATATATATATATATATATATATATATATATATATATATATAATCAGTCTCATAAATCCCATTAGTGCAAGAATGTCGTCCTCCTCGTCGTTGTGAATGATGGTCGCCTCCCGCGTTTTCCGCTCACTCCATTCGTTCAGCCCGGGCCTGGTCGTGGGTGTCGCTGAGGTCGCTTGCATAGAGTTGCCGCCTCGTGCAAATTCGGATGGCCGTTTGGCACTTGGGATGGGGGCCTTTGCAGACCTAAAGGGGGACAAAGGGAGGTCATCGACCCCCTGAAAGGTCGATGATGCCCCTGACATTCCGCTCCTCCCATCCCCCTAGGATGCCCACTGATGGGATATTTTCCCCCTCCCCCAATGAAGTCCTGGATCCACCACTGGTGGGAAGTGACACTCCAGGTGGAGCTGAGGGTGGATTGAGGGGGGGGGGCAAAGGCCCACACCACGCCCTCCCATTGGCGAGTACAGGGGACTAGGGTTTCAAGCTCCACCTTCTGACTGATCGTAGGCAATGGTGGTATAGGCTCGCGCCCCTAGCCCCCCCCATGAAGTTCTGGATCCACTTCTACCCCCCGCCCCCCTCCGCTTTGATTTGAGAATTGGCGACTCCGCCTTAGAAGCTGGCACCCCCTCGTCGGATGACTCCCCCTTTCGACCGTTGCCCCCCTCCTCCTGGGTAAACCTGGATCCCCCAACCCCTCGGTCATCGCCTGATTGGAGTCCGTGTGCCTCTCCAATCCTCCTGGAGGAAAATATTGACGTCGCCCACATGCTACCAGGCAAGATAACCGTTTTTCAAATATTAAAACTTTTTCCCAAAAATGGGAACGATTCTTCGGTACAGTATAACTAGGCTCCACTCCTTTAAGCCTGCTTCTTGGAGGAGCAGCTCTTTTTCCTTTGGCCGCCATTCGTATTTATTCAGGGAAACTTACGTTAAATTAATCCGTTAGATATACGCTTTTATTCGTTTCAAGCTGTCTGAAATTCCAGTTTGAATCTACAATGGAAAATGCGTTTCCAATTATGGAACGAGCGTTTCCAAATATGGATAATTGTTCACCTCGTTGGGCACCCCTGATATGGAAATCGAAAGAACCTGGGGGTCAGCCCGGGTCCTACATCTTCTGCTCTCACAAAATATTTTCTGACCGATAAGTAATAATGGTTCAATTCACATAATTTTTTTGATCGGCTGAGTTATAATTTGACCTATCTGTCCCTTCGCATGTTCTTTGTAGCGGGTTACTAGACACCAGGGCCGGCGTCACGACTCTGCGTCAGGAAAAGTACGGGCCCCCGAGCTTGCCTAAGGTCCCCCAGCTGAGATGTTAAGCAGCATCCTAAGTCGGTCTTTCACAGCTCTGAAAGACTTACCCTCTAGGGTACATGATTTAGTGTTAACGACATGTGGATTCTTAGGAAATATTTTCCTGGTAAGACGGCAAAAATTGTCAAATGCGCTTTTCCAGTGGGATGTATGAGGTTGCATATAGTACCAATTCTGCCAAACTTTGGCATATTCTACATATATCAAGTCTTAGTAGCTTTAAAAGTGATGTGAATAGCAAAAAATACAAAATTTTTACTCAGGGGCATATAGAAAATGATCTAAGAAAAAAACCCGGGTGGGTTTTATCCATTAAAAAACCCACTAAAAAAACAAAAACCCGGGCAGTGGGTAGTGGGCAGACTGGTAGACGCAGTATGTGCTAATATAAGCATCCCTTACCTGCTAAGCCTCTTGAAAAAGCACCATCTAGCACCTACAGGTGCTAATTGTTTTTACAGTGTAGTATTTGCCAATATAAGCATCCCTTACCTGCTAAGCCTCTTGGAAAAGCACTATCTAGCACCCACAGGTGCTAATTTTTTGTACAGTGTATCACATAATGGGCACACCGAATTCTTTAATATGTGTCCCGGTATTTTTTATATAGATGGCCTAAGGTCAGATAAGAGCAAATTCCTATCTATTGTTTCCACGAGAGACAAACATTATAAAAAATTGAAAATACATGGGAAAAATAGTTTTAACTTAATAACTTAGTAATGTATAGTGATAAGGCGTTTGTTTTAACCGAACTAAATTTTTCTTTATTTGCGGTTCCAACGATATGTATTTTTACCTAATTAGTCCTTGACCTGACCTCAGGTCAGGTCAAATGACATATTTGACCTGAGTAATGAATCTGAACTCATCACTAATTATAACGACATTTAAGAAATCTGGTCATCTCCATGGCACTATGGTCTCCTCGCCAATAGTAAACATAGTAGTGGATATTTAGGGCAACTCTTGAAATTGATTAACTTATACTTGCCAGGACGGAACCAGGGGGTAATACTTGACAATAGTTCATTACCAACGCTCCCAACATCATCAAAGCCATCCCTAACCTAATCTCCAACATTATTATTAGCATTATCAGATATAAAAGAACTAAAATCAGGATGTGCACGTGATCTGTGCTCGGCTCATTATTCACAATAAAATACCTACCTTGACGGTATGTTTACTAAATCCCCAAATCCCCTCTCTCAAAGCGCCTCACATACTTGATGACATAATGACGATTCAGCATTGTTACTACCAGGACATGGTGGACATTTTTGGATAAGGCCAGGTTTTAAGACATTACAGAAATGGCGTTAATCCTGGTGCAAAAACCGCAGTGGGCTTAAATCTTGGCGGCGCTCTCACGATTATTTTAATAAACCCATGTATTCATTCGTGCACGTTCAAAGGAAACAAATCAACTAACCAAACATCTAAAGCATGCGTTCAATATAAAATAGTTTAGGGCCAGCCGATTTCATGGCGCTCCTCCGATGGCGACAACCATGGGCAGAAGCCTGCCGGACGCACCCACCAACAGGCCGGCATACGCGACCGTGCCAACTGGCGTAATGTTACCGCTCCGCAAATCTCAAGATAATCTTCTTGTTTTGCTAAGAAGGTTATGGAGTACTTTGAGCACTGCTGTTCGTGTGAGCCGGTGAGATATGCTTCATGAGTGGGCGAGAATTTTAATTGAAATTTTACTTTTATGATCGATGTCTCAGTACTGCGATCTGATAATAGTCAAGGCTTAGACCAGGGGTGGAAAAACCCTTCAACTCGCCAACCAGGGCTTGCGACAGAACTTGGATAGTGAAAATATTCAGTGCGACAGATAAAGTCTACCAAATCGGAACTCCAGCAACCGCCGAGAAAACAAAAAAGCTCCCAGAGAGCCGGTCTTTACGCTGCTAAAAATATCGATACACAGGCAGATCCAGGAGGCAATAGCACTTAACACCCCCCTCCCCCCACACACACACACGCCCATAAACCCTCGCCTTCATCTGAAATGATCGTGGACCCCTGAAATATCGATGGTGGCACCTAAAATGCCCCTCCCACTCCCACCCCTTCAGTATGCAAGTATCGCGCCCCCACAATAAGTTTCTTTCCGTACAAAAAGGCATCCTCATGGCCCCGATGGCGCCCCAGCTTATACGCCCCCTTTTCCACTCGATCGGAAATCCTGGAGCCGCCTATGTTACGATAGACGACTGAATAGATAAGACTTTCTGGCGAATAAAACAAGTGAATTACAATTGTCTAATTAGTAGTCACGTTCCTTTGCTGTTTTTCTACGGCAGCGCTGCGGCCAGCAATGACCTTGGACAGTGAATGCGCGACAGTGATATCGGCGACAGCCAGACTTGCCGGATATACAGGGCCCAGCCAGCCCCGACGGCAAATCTGAACATTGAAGTCACTGGCAGGGTTGGCAAAATACCGGCAAAAACTAGGTTTATGCCAGCCAGTGGCATAAACTGGTAAATACCGGTAATTACCAGGAAAAAGTGGCAAAAAGTGGCAAAAACCTTTAAACTGACTATGATAGACCAGAAAGACATTTAAAGGTCATAGAACAGTTGTAAATGTGAAGCAAATGATGGCATTGGCATAGTCTCTGGTCAAGACTGGTGTGTAAACAGGTATTTCATTCTAGGCATTGGCATGGTCTCTGGTCAAGACTGGTGTGTAAGCAGGTACTTCATTCTAGGCATCTACTCAGGCAGGTACTCGATTCTAGGCATCATCTTCTAGGCATCTTATTATAGGCAGGTACTCAGGTTGTAGGCATCATGGTTCAGAATGCTATGAATAACCAGCTTACGCCCAAAACTCTGGAAAATGTCAAAAGTGATAAATCATAATCTGTAGGTGGGGCATTCCACCATAAATCGACCAAAAATTTCGCAAAATAAAACCCTTCTATTTTTTATTCTCTCCGAAATTGGTGTCAAAGGGGTTTCAAAGGTGTAGAATCTAACCCTGGCACCAAAAAAATTATTTGAAAATTTGGTATGGCAGATATAGCCTCCGGCATTTTTCGGGGTCAACATGTAGGCATTGTTTTGAAAGCCTATAGTTCTGCCATTTTTTCATGATTGTAACGATATTTTACATTTTTGTTCACTATTTAGCATATTTCAGTTTGGCTATCTTCGATTTCTATATTTCTGCAAAATTGACGTCATGACCTCGTGACCTAGTTTTTGAACGGTGACCTTGACCCGCAGTACAGTGAAATTTATAAATTCGTGTAAAAGCATTTTTACCTTTGGAAATACTTTTTAAGTAAAGCAATAAAAAATATGGCTTTCGCACTAAATATACTACTTCTTACTTCCGAAACATGACACTAGGTGTCACTATGGAGCTGTACCATCGTAACTCACGGTATGGTTAATGCCAGTGACGACGGAACGTCCGCTTTTAAGAGGGGCGCCATGGACTTTTCAACCAATTTCTTTTCCCGTCAACGCCATAGGGGGTGTTAACCCTTACACGTACAGGGGAGGGGGTGTTGCAACCCCCTCAGGTTTTTCAATAATTGAAAACGAGCTTCTTAAGTTAGAGTCTTGAAATGTTGTATAGCCTCTGACGCATTCATTGCGGACATCTTGCAAATAATTGTTCCTACCCTTCAAGGTCACGGAGTTATGACCTCAAGAGTGGAGGCAAGTTGGGGTCATTTGGGCGCCTGTACCCGTTTTCACGTGAATGCTCCAGACTCTTATCGTTCTTTTGCATCATTTGCTCATGAACTGTCCCAGAATATTTTCTTCCAGCCTTCGAGGCTCATTTTTAACAGGTTAGACCTTTTATGACCTTTTTGACATTCAATGACCTTTACTTGATCTTGCATGACCTCAGTGATAACTCTGTGTCGAATAACGACTACAGATGCGTGTTTCAATTCGGTATTTCTAAATGAGATGAACACCGAATTATTTGACTTGCGTCCAATACGGGCTTAACCTTTTTCGACCTGTGACCTTTATTACCTTGAAAGGGGGTCAGCAATAACAATTGAAGAAGCAAACTTACTTGGAGTAAATGATGCAGAATGGTTTATGAATAGTAAACTTGAATGATATGGACACTAAACTAGTTGGTTTGCATATTACATGGACTTGACCTTTTCTCGAAATTTGACCTTATTTGACCTTGAGGGGGTGTAAGCAATAACACATGATGAAGCAGGCACTTGGCGTAACTGATGCAAAATTTCTTATGAATAGTCAATTTGCATGAAAATGACACTGAACAAGACGATTTTCTTCCAAAACGGTCTTGACCTTTTTCAACCTTTGAACTAAGTTGACCTTGAAGGGGGTGTAAGCAGTGACAGATGATTAGAAACTCACTAAATTGGCGTAAATGATTCAGAATGGCTTGTGAATAGTCCATTTAAATGATGTGGACTCTGAACTAGTTACTTTCACTTCTAAGGAGTACTTTTGAGCTCTGAACCAGTCCCATGCAATGCAATGCACCACTAAAAGTCACCAATGATTTGTTTTTAGTGCCTAAAACTTGTTCATCATAAAATAGCTAAAATAATGAGTATGCTGAGCAAAATTCACTAGAGATTACCCTAGGTCAAGTTTAAACACGTTTGAAGATGCCACAAGAGATTACCATAGGTCAAGTTTAAACACGTTTGAAAATGTCACAAGAGATTACCAAAGGCTATAGAAGCCGAACTGAGGTCATAAAATGTTTTAAATTCAAGCTACGTCCGGGGGAACGCGACACAAAGCCTCAAAATAAAAAAATCTTCCTTAACCCTCGCCCTGCCTAGAATAATGAAATCGATGGTCCCCTAAGGTTTTTTATTCGGAGCAACAGAAAAACAACGAGGGGAAGCACCGCTGTTGAGGGTTCTACCTCTTACCCCATTATTTTTCCATCATCCCTGAAATTTATTACCCCGAGTCACCCAAGGTCAGGTCACCAGGCGATGTCAACCAAGGTCACCTCACTTTAACTTTTGAGCTCTACTATAGCTACATTTCTAAGCCGATCGAGTTAAAACTTTCGACACTTCATGACCCCTCCGGAGTCTACAACATTTATCTTCTGGATTTTTCGATTTGGTGACCTGAGGTCAGTTCACCAGGTAACCTCTTCCATAGAAAAAGCATGGGAAAAGCTGTCTTATGAGCTAAAAGTCACAAAATAATCGTAAATGCTCAATTTGCTCAGACAAGCCTTCTTGGACACCCTTTCATGGATCCCAGGGGCGATATTGCCCTTTGACATATCTGAGATCATCAGAGGTCACCAGATTTTTGACGATAACTTTTAATAGCATTTTGACTTTAACAACAGCATTTTGACGATAACTTTTGACCTAATTAAGCTACAACACTGAATCAAAGGTCATCGTGTATGTCTCGTCACTAGTTGTCATTTGATATACAACACGGTCACTTTCTTACCTTTCGGGACCTCAGGTCATTTTAAGTCACGAGTTACCCTCTGGAGGTCAAACCACTGGCGGGAGGCCATTGTGTTTCACACAGCGGAGAAAGTCCTGGTATTTTCCTATCAAATGAGTTTTGCTAGATCTCAATAGCTCTAATGGCGTGAGAGCTATGCTGAGGTTTCTTAGGGATTGCATGTTTTACTGGAAATAGCCTATCGTGACATATCTTGACCTCTGGATGTCAAAACATAGACCTGAGCGCTTAAACTCGTTAGTAAAATCTTACTGAATGCACATGAGCTTTCTAATGCCTTTTGCAGCTTTGCGCTAACTTCCATATTTTTGGAGTTAGGGGGGCATTGATGGCCCCCAGTGGGGTGAAGGTGGCGCTGGACCCCGGTGGGGCGCGGGTTAAATGCTTCTGGAAATGACATCATAGTTCGGTGATTTAATGTGATGGGAATACATTTATTTTCAAAAGATTTACAATGATCCAAACAACCATACATGACATTTACAACAGCAAGTTCATTCCCAAAAGGACAATAATATGAATTCAAAATAGTGGAGGGTAACCCCCTATTCCTGTGCTTGTATTAAAATGCTTCAACTCTAGGTTGACTGCTTGATTTTGATTCTTCAAATGTTTTTATTTTAAAGTTGCAAGTCAATCAGAACATGAGTTACGATAGCATAGCTCCACAGTGACACCTAGTCTTATATATATGAAGCTAAAAGTAGTATATGCATTTCGAAAGTCATTTTTTTCTTTATTTGATATGAAAGACTACTACCATATGTCAAAACGCTTTCAAAAGAATTTTTGAATCTCACTGTACTACGGGTCAAGGTCCCCGTAATAAAACTAGGTCATGAGGTCACCAAACATTTTTTGTTTAAATTTCAAAATTAAAGATAGCCAAAATGCTGCCCATAGAATGTACATCCTAAAACTATAAAATTTTCAGAAATCACTTGAAAAATTTTGGATCTATAGGCATTCTAATCAATGCCTGTATAATGACCTTCAGAAATTGCCGGAGGCTATTTCTCTCAAACACATTTTTAAATAATTTTTTGGGTGCCATGGGTGGATTCTACGCCCTTGCAAGTCCCCATACACCAATTTTGGAGGAAATTAAAAATAGTAGGGTTTTATGCTTTGGTCGATTTATGGTGGAATGGCCCAGGTACCAGACGAACGTCACTGAAAACGTGGAAAAGTGAGATTAGAAAATCAGCCTGGTTTCAAACATTGCCAAATCCTACCTTTCTTCTTCTTCACTGACGGGCACTCAGGTTCCAATGTCTGAATATGCGTCTGCTTTGAGCCTTTGATACATTTTTGTGCAGTATTATAAATAGAAGCTGATTATTCCTCTCATTTTTAAGTAAGCAGTTCGTCGATTTTGCTGACTGAGCAAACAGAACATTGGCATTTCTGAATGGTACACTTTGAACCCTCCCCAGGTAGTTGGTGTTCAGAAACCGATAATTTAATGACGTTTGATATTCAAGTAAAGCGTTTGACTTTGTCTGCTGTAAAATTAAATTCTAAAGAAGTCAAGGCTCTTTAATTGCTTGCTTAACGTGTCATGTCGATTGCTTTCGAGCTCTTATGCTGCTGATTATGCGAATCTGAGGAGATAATTAGCAATGTTTGCATATCATTGAGAATTCTCTGGTCAGAATTCCTTGCCAACTATACTGGATTGGGAAAAATTGGTTGACCCTCTACCACCAACCAAGTATTTTTATGTGCATATCATATTTCATATTATGACATGGGGAGTCCAAAATCAAAATACAGACAAGGGCCATGAAATAATTTCCTTATCATTCGCTGGGTTAAGTTACGGCAATGTGAGCAATTTCACTGTACTTTTCCCGCCCTAGTGGGGAGAGGGTGTTTGAACACCTCTCGGGTTTTTCCAACGTTGCCGGAAAACAGCGGTGCGAGGCGCCGCCGTCCCTGGCATCACTTATCTTTGACCAAATACGCAACTTTCCTGAAAATGATATTTGGGGTCATCTCAGGTCAGGTCACCAGGCCAGGTCAAGTGACATCACCTCATAAATATTTTTAAAAATTGCAAGTCAGGATCTATCGATCTGAAACTTACCACATTATAGACCCACCGGGGGCTAGACAAAATATTCCGGGATTTTTTTATACCGCAGATCAAAGGTCAAATACGTGTCATGCATATCTATTGGAAATGCATGTAGAAAACGCAAGTTAGTCGAAAAATGGCTCTATTTCTGAAGATACCTGCGGCTTAAAAGGACTTCTTTTATTGAAAAGGTAGTATCACTCGGTTTGCTGTAATGAGAGGAATTGAATGACGCTCGAATATTGGCTCCAAGTTAACCCAGTCAGGCACCAGATTAAAAAAGAAGTATTCTCAAAACTTTCACTCGCTTGACTTATCATGACCTAAGTATTAACCTGAGAAAAAAAACGTTACTGACATAGTATCCTCATAATTTTTAGTGGCCTATTTTCTTTTTTTTTGCTTCTTCTTCGAGGAGCCGAGTTCGAGGGGGTGTTCAAGTCAGAACTCAGAACAATATAGACTTATCCGATTGAAACTCGTATCACATAATCACCCCACCATATTCTTTAAAATATATTCCGGTATTTTCGATATTGATGACCTAAGGTCAGGTACGAGCCAATGACCTCTCCATTGGAAATGCACGGGAAAATGTTTTAAACAGAATAACTTAGTAATAAATGGTGACATAGCTTGTATTATCACGGCGTTAGGTTTGTATCATCATTGCAGTTCAAATGATATGCATGTAACCTAATTTGACCTTGACCTGACCTCAGGTCAGGTCAAATTCTAGATTTTACCTGATCTGACCTAGCAAGGTGATATTACAAATCATTCGATTCGGCTTGCTGCGAGGATTCCAATGGCCTACATTTTTTGCTCTAACTTTACCAGCTCAGATGTACCTAATGACTGAAAACCTTCATTTACATGTTATCTCTATGGTGGCATGTTTTGACCTCTAGTGACCTAGATTGTGACCTGAAATAAGGTTGATTTTTTTCTGTAGACTTGGATGTACTATCCAACACCGTTTACTCTTTCGCTATCTAGCGTGGTTTTTGAGATCTTAGGGGGGCGGCGGGTACCCCCTGTCAATGCGAAAGTGGCTCAGACCTCTGTCAATGCGCGTGTTAAACACCCCCCCCACCAGTGTACCAGAAACTGGTTTTGCGACACGATGCCGAGTGTAAAATTCATATTGGGAAATATAGCCGCCGAGTGGAATTTTCAAGTAATATTTTGGGAGTCATGCAGAAAACAAAAAACCCTTTTACATCCCTTACCTATTTAAAGTATAGGAATGAATTTTCCACGAAAATTGTTCTTAGTTCCATACTTTTGATGAGTTCATAAAAACCAGGGCTATTGAATTCGGCTGAAAAAGCACCACTTGAAAAGTGAGTGGGGAAAATAGGTAAAAAATAACACACAGAATTGAATGGATTGTCCAACTTCTTCAGTTGCGGCTGCCACCCAGCGCTCTGGGATTTGGAAGTGGGCGAAGGTGGATCTGAGGCACAATGGGGCGATTGTTTATAATTATTGTGGGCAATTGAAACTCCTAACTGCGAAGGGAACGCTTAGAAATAAAATCACAAGATTCAATGTAAATACGTGCTTTCCGTAGCGTCTTCCTAAAAATTGTCGTGTTGCAGCTATCATTTTACTTTCTTCATACGAGTGCCAGGTGATCAGCAGTTTTCTTCACGCGAACGGGAGACACCTTATTAAAGGGACGCCGTTCAGGCGGCACCATGCGTGGCTAGTATTTTTGCGCTCTCCACATATCTAAAAATATTATGTTCGAGCTGAGCGTGATCGGGAGCAAGTAGCTGTAAGAGGTAAAAGGAAGCTTTTTGTAATAGATTCTTCTCAGGAAACAAATTTCTATGCAATTTGAAAATGACGGTTGATGATATGAGCGTCGCCACCAGCAAAAAATGAGGAGGCCAGCCAAATTTCAACCTCATGCGGACAAGAAATTTACCACGTTAGGATAAAAAGCTCTTCGAATCTGGGCTCCTCGCTGCCTTCCGCACCGGCTGGTTATAAAAACATCCGATATTCTCCCATTTTGACTGAGATCAGGATTGTTTACCAAAAAAGGTTCCCATGCCTGGTGGAATAAGAGGAAATGTAGTTTCAACCTAGTTTCCGTAGTCAAAGCTCAGTATCTCTAGATCCGCACCCGTTATTTAATATATGCATAACTTGATACGAGCAACATGTCGTGCCTGCTCCCTGGGCTCGTCGTGCTTGCTGTTGGGGCCGTAGTTTATCAGCCCCCTCCAACAGCAGGCGCTGAGCGCAGATCACCGGATGTGACGTCACAACTCGTAGCATATAACATGGAAAATTAAATGATAACATATCCACATTTTAACAAAAAGAGACAAAGAAGCGAAGATGAAATGCTTATTTATTGCATCTGGGATAAACTTGATTTCCGTGTATTCTCACAAATTTGTAAGCGGGCAGTGCCATTAGCAGCAGTTTGACTCACGGCCCAAAGGTGAAGGAATTCCTCCACGCCTGTGTGACGTCACTCGGGCGTGAAGGAATCCCTCTTGAACGTACCTTTAAGTAAAGGTATCTTGGTAGTTTAATATATTTAACACGCGCATTGACGGGGGTCTGAGCCAGCCCCTCCAACAGCCAGCGCAGATACCGGATGGGACGTCACACCCTGTAGCATATAACATGGGAAAATTAAACCATTAAATATCCAAATTTTCGCAAGAAGAGGCCCAGAATCGAAGACAAAATGTTTATTTATTGCATTTTGGATAAATTTGATAATCATGTATTCTCACAAATTCGTAAGCGGGCAGTGCCATTAGCAGCAGTTTGACACACGGCCCATAGGTGAAGGAATTCCTTCACGCCCATGTGACGTCACTCGGGCGTGGAGGAATCCCTCTTGAACCTACCTTTAAGTAAAGGTATCTTGGGTCTGAGCCACCTTCGCTTTGACTGGGGTGGCGGGTACCCGCCCCTAAGATCTCGAGAACCACGCTAGGTAGCTATTACCACGCTGGAAAATATTTGAACCGTTTTTTTTTGTCAGTCCACATTTAAGGTCACTAGAGATCAAAACTTGTCATAGGGATAACATGTAAATGAAGGTTTTCGGTCATTTCATCTGAACAAGTAAAGATAGAGCAAAACGATTTGAAATGTATGAATCCTCGCAGCAAGCCGAATCGAATGATATGAAATATGACCTTGTTAGGTCAAATCAAGGATTTGACCTGACCTGAGGTCAGGTCAGGTCAAGGTCAAATTAGGTAAAATGCACATCATTAGAACCGCAAAGACAAGGCAAATCCAATGGAATCAAAATAAACGCTCTATCACTATCCGTTACTAAGTTATTCAGTTAAAACCATTTTTCCCATGTATTTCCAATGGAGAAGTCATGGCTCGTACCTGACCTTATGTCATCGAAATTGAAAATACCGGAACATATTTTAGAGAACTCGGTGAGCCCATTAGGTGATATGAGTTTCAATCCGATAAGTTCACCCTGTTCCGACTTTTGCTATCTTAAACTTTTTTTGAGGTCAGGTCACTTGACCTGTACTGGTGACCTGACCTGGGATAACCTAACCTTAAGAATTTGATAGAAGTTGTAAAAATGATGGGAAAAAGGTATACCAAGTACGGCGGCGCTACGCACCGCCGTTTCCATGTTATCTCCGAAAAACCAGAGGGGGTGGATACCCGCCCCCGTCAATGAGCGTGTTAAAGCGTAGGACTTAAATATTCTCTTCTATTGCTGCTAGGTTAGGTGTCACTACTTCAAGCTTCATTGAGACGATTATCTATACGTATGCTGGGCCCATTCAAACATTAATATACTAATTAATGCTGTATCGTACGTGGTTTCGTATGTTTCAATGGTTGGTGCTGATTATTTTGCCTTGTGTGGCAAGGAGCGTTCAAACAGAGGGAGCACAAATACATTACCGATACATTATACAAATATTATAGGAATCAGGTTAAAGTCAATTGCTGTATTTTAATGGAATGAAAAGTAACTCCAAATAAGCCTTTAACCATTTTTTTTACCTAAGCCATAGAATTTCAAGATATATTTAAATAATATTTCTTAGTTCTTGCTAGGTCTTACCAGCGAAAAGTCGAGAAAGACAGCTAAGCGATGAGGAACTCCTTTGATGTCATACAGCGCCGCTGCGCCGTTCAAAAGGTAGTAGACTGGTAACGTGAGTTTGAAGGCCTTTTTAGGCATAAGGGCGTAAAAGTCGTATATTTTTTGTATTGTCAATAATAATTTACAAATTATTTTTATTCTTAAATGTGGCAAAAACTGGCAAAAACTAGTTTATGCCAGCCGGTTTTAACCATGGTACATACCGGTAAAAACCACCCAGTGGCAAAAACCTGCCAACCCTGGTCACTGGTCACTTGCTCACTGTCGAAAACATTGGGTATGGGAATGTTCCTCTTCTGAAAACCCGAGAGCTCTTGATGCCAGGTGCTTTGTCAAAAATTACCCAAGACAAATGACGCAAGGGATTGAAACATAGGAGTCATAATTATCATAACCAAGCATAGGGCAATAATAGCGCATTTGTTACATTTTCTAACGTCTTTATCTTGGGTATTTTTCAAGGCCAGTTGGTATTTCCTGAAAAAAATGTCTGGCAACAAATGCTCTCGGATTTTCGCAAGAGGGCCTGAAAAATCCCAAACTTTCGTTGCCTTATCATGTCGATATCGATGTAATGACGTTTGTAAATGCCTATAACTTGATTCATCGAGTCGGTCGGCGTGTGAAAATTGTTTTGGCGTAATGACACTAATAGCAGAAGACTGGAAAGTACCGCTTTGGGTCCCAGTGTTGGACGGATCTTGCTAAAAGTGGTAAAAATGGAATGCGGCATGTTTGAATACCAGCAGTGAACTTTTTTCTGTCTGGAAGACATGATTAACGAAACAACGAGTGCACTCGATGGTACTGATTCTGAGACGGCGGCGACGCGCTGATTAGCATTTTGGAAAACGCGCTCTTTCGTCTTTGGTCGCAAGTGGCAGCTACCTAATTTCCATTGTTACTCCCGCGGCCCCCCGTCTAAATATGACCTCTTGCGATTAGGTGAAATCTCCAGATCACTTAAGTAATATTTTAAGCTCGAAATGATGAATAGTCCCAAGAGAGCTCCGAATCTCTTATACTTATTATTTAATTGCTACATAATCCTGGCATTAGGTCCTATTAGAATGTCGCAGGATAGCTTTAGGGGTGCTTTTGGAAGTTTAGGGGTGCTTTCAAAAGTTTTAGGGGTGCTCGCGCACCCCTAAAAGTATACAGAGTTACACTCCTGTTTGTGGTCTTTTGACATTCGGTGTCTTTAAATTCCTTCTCTGATCGATGTCACGCACATCCTTTGTATTTTTCGCGTATCTTATCATCATGGGTGAAAATCAGTGAGTCAAATTTGAACTGGTCAACTGACTTGTATTGCCGTTCTAGCCGCATAGCATGCCTATGCAAATTTTTTTGTCGTCGTAGCGTTAATGTGAATTTTGCCGCCTTGCTGGTCAACTCGTCAGAGGAATCCGACTGTGATGACGAGGATGACAGCGACAGCACGGACGAAGACACAGATGGTGCTACCTGTCGCCGTGAACTACACAGTTCGATCAATCCAATCGTAAACAAGATTAGAAACATCGTCCGCTGCTTTCGAAAATTCCCCGTACGAAACGAAGTCCTTCAGAAATACGTTAGAGAAGACCGTGGACAAGAACTGATGCTGGTGCTAGACTGTAAAACCCGATGGAATAGCTTGTGTGACATGCTGGATCGGTTTGATACTCTGAAAGCAGCTGTCCATAAGGCAATTATTGACATAGGAGACAAACGTATTAAAATGATCGATGATTACGAATGCGCCACCATACCTAGGCTCATTCGTTGCCTTAGGATCCTGAAACTCGGAGCAGAAGCGCTGTGTAGGCGGGAAAGTGGACTTCTGGAGGCTGGAGCTGCTTTAACATTTATTTTAGATGCGCTTGTGAAGGAGGATAGTGCGATTGCACGCAAACTGTCAGATGCTTTAAAACAGCGCATTATACAGAGGCAGTCGCGTGCGGA
Organism: Lepas anatifera; assembly: GCA_034440635.1. NCBI lineage: Eukaryota > Metazoa > Arthropoda > Thecostraca > Lepadidae > Lepas > Lepas anatifera. Next base: position 2,445,948 of record JAOTON010000492.1, read on the forward strand.
AAAAGTTCTGCAAACACTGCATAGCAAAATGTCGGCAGATAGAGATTAGAAAGATATTTTCCCTAGCGTATCTCGTAAGGAAGTACAGGGCTTAGCTGTAAATATGGTGGGAAGAATGGGAGGACAGATGCATGCTTCCGAAGTAGTAGTAGATGCAGAAGCGATGGACGTTGATGATCCTCGGCCAGCACAGTCGCTTCAATCGATGCTTCAACAAGCTCTAGATAAGATAAGTGTTCCAGAGCCAGATCACAGTTCAAGCGCATCCAGGCTAAGTCTCTCCAATCCTTCGCTTATGAACAAGGCCATTAGGAAAGAGTTGGAAAACCTGCTTGTCTCTGGAAGAACGGGTATGATAGCTCTGTCCTACAGCTGGCTCAAGGACATAGTCCCTACGAGTGTTGAGTCGGAACGTGTGTTTTCAACTGTCGGAAATATCGTCACTAAAGTACGGTCGAGTCTCGGCGACGAAGCCGTTGATGCCCTTTGCTTCATTAAGAGCTACTATCGTGGCAGGTGACTTGTGTGACCAGGACACAATAGGCCGGGTCACAATAGGTAAATACCTCTACTGTAATATGACTAGAAACATAACCAAGAAATATATATTGTCAATATCATTCATATGTCTTTATTTGTTTGGGGAGCAGAGAATTTTATTCTGTTTAGTGTCCATATGAATTTTCATGTGCTTTCTGCATGGTGAGAATAGTATGCTATGAGTTATCCTTAACGGGAAATATTTACTATGCTGTTAAGAATACGCCACATACGTTATCTAAAGCAGACACTAATTTTTGACATGTTTATTGAAAAATTGCCCAATCCCGGGATCCCGGGATATCCCGGGATTGAGGGTCGGTGAATCCCGGGATCCCGGGATTGCAAAAATGTCCCGGGAGTATCAGCCCTAGTGCGGACCCGCTGTCCCCTGGGTGCGCTACTGTTTATGATAATCACATTGCTTTCCAATGATATGTTTGTTCGTAGGTTGGTATATGTTTCGGAAAAGTGGCAATGTGGGCTGTTTTTATAATATTTCTTATATTGGAAAATTAACGATGATAATTGGGGTTTAACCCTCGCCCCACCGGGGGGGCCATCGATCCCTAAGGTTTTTCCGGGATAGCAGAAAAACGACGAGGCGCAGCACCGCGGTTGAGGGCTGTACCTCTCACTGCATCATTTTCCCATCATCCCTGAAATTTTTTACCCCGGGTCACCCAAGGTCAGGTCACCAGACGAGGTCAACCAAGGTCACCTCATTCAACTTTAGAGCTCTGTAAGAGCTACATTTCAAAATCGATCAATTTGAAACTTCCTACACTTCATGACCCCTCCAGGGTCTACAAGGTGTATATCCGGGATTTTTCGATTTCGTGCCCTGAGGTCAGGTCACGAGGCGACCTCTCCCAATGGAAAAGCATTGGGAAAACCTGTTTCATGATATAAAAGCCACAAAAATGATTGCAAATACTCAGACTGCTCAGAACAGCGTTTTTGGACACCCTTTCACGGATCCCAGGGGTCATATTTGCCCTTTGATTTTTCCAAGGTCATCCAAGGTCACCAGAGGTCAAAAACAGTATTTTGACAATAACTTTTGACCTAATTAAGCTAGAGCGCTGAAACAAACACCATCGTGTTTGTCTTGTCACTGGCTTTCATTTGATATACGGCAAGGTCACTTTTTGACCTTTCGTGACCTCAGGTCATATTAGGTCACGAGGTGACCTCTGGAGGTCAAACCACTGGCGGGAGGTCTTTACGTTCCACATAGCGGAAAAAGTACTGGCAATTTGCTATCAAATGTACTTTACCAGGCCTCAATAGCTCTAATGACATAAGAGTTATGCCCAGTTTGCTTAATCATTGCATATTTGAGTGAAAATAGCCGATCTTGACCTAATTTGACCTCTGGAGGCCAAACCATTGACCTGAGCACTAAAACATGTGAAGTAATTTCTTACTGAATTCACGCGAGCTTTCTATTGCACTTTGCAGATTTGCGCTAACGCCCATATTTTCGGAGTTAGAGGGGGGCTATCGATGGCCCCCGGTGGGGCGAAGGTGGCGCCGGACCCCCGGTGGGGCGCGGGTTAAGAGCACGTCAGCTGCTAAGGCTAAATGTGCCCGGTTTGAAAATTAACGAGATTTCAGTCAAATTATAAATCTATTTTGTAAGTAGTCAGTTCAATAGGCAAATGTGCCCAAAATAATAGGCTTTTGGTTCTAGAAAAGGTCATTACTTTTCGGCAACAAGTTCAAGATTTACTGACCGGATTGATAAGTAAATTTTTGCAAACATTTTGAACGCGGTTTATTCAGGTCATTTATAGGGATTATTCAAATGACGGGTATTCATCTTGGTGTTCATATTTCTAAAAAAAACTGCATCGGCTAATTTCAAACAAATGTCTCTCACTTTCAGAGAATGCCTCGTTTTCGACCCCGCACAACCGAGCGCGGGACACGACTGGAGACGGTCCATGAAGCTTAAGTGAAGGCCGAAGATGCAGAAGTGTTCGCATTAGGATGTTTTTATGGTACAAATAAATCGTCGAAATTCATACGCCTTTAACATGGTACAATTGGCTCCCGGTGCTGTTACAATTGCCCCTCACGTGGGGTCAATTGTAACAGCTGAAGTAAATTTTTAGAAGTGAAATTTTGACCCCTAATTTGTTTCATTTTGAAATATTTCTACGTCTGTCACATTGAAAAAATCTTCAAAATTGATGAAAATGTAGTTATAAGTACTCTAGCTAAAAACACTATTTCTCCAGAACCAGAAATGTGAAATTTGTTGCAATTGACCCCAGTCTCCCCTATACGTTGCTGGACCCACAATATACCGCCTAAATTTTCAAACGTCGCACCCAGAACTGAATGTCTTGCTGCACTAGTTTTATTATAACATAAGCATGTCAATATTGTTTTTGGAATATTGTTACAATAATGCTGTCACAATATTGCTGGAAAGTTGTTGTGGAAACATTGTCACAATGTTGCACTAACAATGTTTTTTATAGTTTTTATTCGATATTAAAGGGAATGTGGCACCTTCACAACGTGATTTTAACTGAGATAGCCAAGTTGTAAAGCAGGTCAGAAAACCCGGTACTCCATATTTCATTTGTCTTGGAACTCGATATTTCCGTAGAAAAAAGCTAAAACCTACCTGACACCAGCCCCCCTCAGCCCCCGTCGCCGGCGGCCATTGTTGTGAGCTACTGGTGTGACGACATATGCTGACGTCACGATGAGCATCAGCCAATCGAAGCCCTTGAAGCGTTTCAAGTATGGTAGTGGTTGCCAGATCGTGACATCATCCACAGGCTGATATTTAATTCTTTTTCTAGAGGAGTATTTTTAAAAACCAAATATTCAGCTTATTGTACATTTTTCAGAGAAATCGTGAGTGGTTTCATTATTTTTGACTAGAAGTACGCCTAATAACACTAAATTCCAGGATTCGACCAAGGTGCCACTTTCCCTTTAACGGACTGCTTGGAGCACTGGATCACACATTACTATGTCAAATTTCAAATCATGCATTTTCTTCACAAATACCTCTTGGTTGTATCAACAACATTGTAGAAACATTTATGCAATATTGCCACCCACACGTTGAGTTAAGGCGTTCTGAGCACCTTGTTTGGTTGTATCCACAATGTAGGCTTAGTATTGAGACAATGTTACACCCACAATAGTTTCGCCCACAATATTGTCACAATGTTAAAGCAAATATTGTGATGACAATATTGTTTAGACAAGATGTCCACGATCATTGTCACAATTTTGTGTGCTACTAGGGTACCCACACAGAAGTCCCACGTAACATGTGTGATTATGTCGTGGCTTTAATTTGCAGGAAGGGCCTCTCGGGATTCTACCCATGTCTGAAGATTTCAGCGAGGATCCAACACGACTTTACGCAATAATCCTTCAAAATACCGTCAGAACATCATGCAAAACCCCACATGGATATAGACCGTGAGGTTCTTGCTGAAGAACAACAGTGTCTCGCGCGTGGCCACGCGTCACCCCCCCCTCCCCTTAGTAAAAAAGTCCTATAGGATTTTCCAAACAAAAATCCTATAGGATCCTATGCATAGGATTCCGCATAGGATTCTGCATAGGATTCCCCATAGGATCCTATAGGATTTTCCAAACAAAAATCCTCTAGGATCCTATAGGACTTTTTAACTAGGGGAGGGGCGAAAGTGTTCGGAATCAATTTCCCAAATCCGAATATGTTCAATTTTGGAGGATGGGATTCCGATCAACACTGAGTCAAACATTTGTCGGCAGCCTACACTCCATCCACACTGGTAGGTAACGATATTCAGGCTCTACGCACTGATAGGAAGACGGTGAAACATGACTTCCAACACAAAAGGGCCTTTGGTATTTTATATTTGCAATTGCACTAAGCATTGAAGCAGGGTGAAGACATCACCAATGATATACGACTACCTCGAACAGCCTATAGCGTTGGCACAATGGGTCTCCTCTCGGCTTGCTGGCTCATGACGATGAAGATCAAGAGCAAACCACGTTTAGAGGAAATACCTCTCTCCTCTCTTTAAAGGAAATACCAGGCAATACGAAATAACGCTGACGGAATGATGATCTACCATGAACGGTGGTCCAAAGAGCTAAATAGTCAGGAAATAGAAAAGTCACAAAAATATGTTAGAACGCACCACTTCTTGGCAGAGGCGTGGAATATCGAAAATGGTTAGGGTTCCGAAATTAAGTGGGTGAGCGCTATCAACGAACCAAGAAGAATGTTAAAATATTATTAGCGTTACTATAAGCCTCCCAAACAATATGAAATTCACAGCTCTACAAAATAGAACTAAAAACAGATATATCTTATGGGTGTCTCAACTTTCACAATCCGTGTCCGTGTTAGAGTGGGCTACCACCATAGGGACAACAATAATCAAAACCTTGCTTTTGACGTCAGTTCAACAAGAAAAGCAGGGCTTAACTAATCATGCTTAACATTTTTACACCAGAGATGAAAGTCTAAATAACACTCCAGCCATTGAATCATACGGGAAAACGTTAGACGAAATTAAAGGTAAGTTCCTCGAGGACCCGTTCACGCTCTGAAAGAGATCAGTCATGCCTTACAACACATTCAAGAAACCAATGAAGAGCAAGCGTTATTTAAATGAACATCTATATCTAATTCATCAGCTGTGGCACCAACATGAGATTCAGGAAATTGTAAGCAATCCCCGACGATGGGGAGAATCTTATTCGCAATCACCCTGTCACTGAACAAGGGAGATGGGTGACAATGCTTTGAAGAACAAAAACTCCCTTGCATTGTGACAACCAGGCCACATCTAAACTTCAGCATTTCAGAACGGACACGAGAGAGCGGAACCAGCCAAGGTTCAATACGTACCGACATCTAGCATCGTTCACGGTGCATGATTGAGATCAGCGCCGCTCAGCCGCTTTCACGAATACACGCTCCCGAGTCTGATGCTTGGACACTGTGGCAGGGCTAAACCGGAAACCAGTGACCCAAAATAGGTTTTGCGCTAGGGTGTCGAGTGGAAAATTCAGCTCGGAATGTATGGCGAGTGAGTGGAAAATTCCCCTCAAAATGTATGGCGGAGTAAAAATTTTCCAATTTGGGTACTCAGGTGGTAAACTCTCAAAGCCCTTGTTTGAACTGAGGGATGGATATTTCCTTTAATTTTCTCAAAGTAAATATTTTTAAATCGTCCCCAAGCAGAATTGTTTGACCACTACCATGTGCAGTGGCGGATCTAGCCGATCGGTTTGGAAGGGGCAGGCCAAAGTCTAAAAAAAACGTCACATAGTGACAAGCGCTACAATATCACTGGCCGGTAGAATTTTGGGTATTTGAGGCGAAAAGCAAAAAAACGTCTCGGAGTAAGAAATATGGGCTCGAGATACTTTTTTTCCAACCAAGGCCCAATATTTACACTTAAAGTTGAGAGTTGAAGCACCAAAATCCTGCTTATAAACTAAAAAGGAGTCGGGGAAAAAGGAGGTCGATTGTTTTTGGGGGGGGCAAAAACATAGTTTTGCCCCGAGCTTTTCCGTTTGGGGGGCAAATGCCTTTTTGCCCCCCCTGGATCCGCCACTGACCATGTGAAAAATTTGGGTTAAGCAGGTAAATCTTTACCAACTGAAACCCCCTGATGCAGTCTCCAATTATTTTTTAAGGAATTGGTGAATTGCCACAAATAAAAAACTTTTTGGGGGCCTCTGAGACCAACATTTGGGGGAAAGAACTCTGGGAGTCACCAAGACTAACATTTGTGGGATGAAGATCAACTCTTGGGGGGCTTCCTGGACCAACTCTTGTGCCCCTCCTCTCCTCTCCCACACGACCAGCTCTAAAGGGCCCCTGAGACGAAATATCGGGGCCCCCCTTAGACCAACTCTGCAGAGAGGGCCTCCGAGACCGGCAGGTAATGAAAAATGAAAAGGGATTTTTTCATGCAATACCTAGTGCCAAAATTAATTATCTAAGCATACACTGTATAGTTTTTCTGTCCGGAACAACGCCCCTCCTATACCTATACCTATAGTTATCGGAATTTTGGAGGCCACTCCTGACCTCAATCACTGCACCTCGCATACACCTATGCTAGGGCCCAGTAGAGCCTTGGTTTACACTTAACTAACCCAGACGAAACTACAAACTTTCTATCTTGGCAATAAACTCTTCCAGACTCTTGCTAAAAGGTGCTTTTCTTTACCTATCAATTCCCCTGCTCCCCTTCACATATATACTCACCTTCATATGAATATGCCGCTTTCTATCAATCTAATCGAAGCTACAGCCTTTTATTCTTTCTGCTGCTGTTGTTTCTTCCTTTCGTCTACAATCAGCCAGGCGCGGCGGGTTGCGACAGCGTCAGAGCGACTACTACTTTAAATTTCTGATCGCTTGCCGCTTGCCGGTCGCATGAGCTACATAATTTGCATTTCAAAAATTGCTCTAAATTAATTTTCTAAATCCTTATAGACTAGAAAATTATGCAACTAAAAGCACACAAAGAGGGAGACTAACAATGTTTTGTCAATAACGAATATGAAACCTGCCTTTCAAAAAGCCTAAATATGCCGCTTTTATTTACTAGATGTAAAGACGGCGTTTTGGTACGTCCACGCCGTAGACCAGCCATACAAAAAAGTGCCGATGTTTGAACGGTAACTGGATGCATTCTTGTTGCCTAAAAAATCATTTAATGAAAATGTAGAGTTTCAATGTATTCAAGTACCGGACACTTTCAGTTCAACTTAAATATCAGCGTATTTATGCCTAGGGTGTCGTAGGGTGTCGTGAGTGGATTTGGGTGTCACACGGCGTGGACGCAGCAATGAAGGGCTGATATGGATAAAAATTATTTTCTTCGCAATAAATGGTCAATTTTCTACGATGCAGTGTCAAAAGAATATGCTGCTTAGCATACACATTTCAAGATAATCGCTTTTAACAACAAGATGACCAAAAATGTTTTTTTCACTATTCTCGGTACCAGAAATACAAAAACAACTTTTCAAGGACGTAAGCCTAGAAATCATGTGCACAGATAAACTGTTTTCCAGAAATGTATCTTTCAAAGCTGTCAGCTCATTTTTTTGGCAACACAAGGCTAGGGTGTCTAATTTTCCACTCACTAATTTTGTGAGTGGTGGAATTTAGTGGCAGTGTTCACCCATTGGAACTTTCTCCGGTGGGGCAGGGGGCACTGAGCGTCTTGCCCGCGCCAGAATTTCGATTCTGTTGTTCCACTGAAATCGGTGGAGATAAGGATGCCAGGTATAATTGGCCAGAAAAATAGAAATCGCCAGATTTTCTTTCAGAAAAGCGAAAGAAACGCATAAGACCCGAGTTAATTTGGCGATCTGCTAGTCGATTCTGCTGCTCTCTTTTTCCAGTGGACGCTGGTAGAGGAGGCAATGGAACTGGCCTTTGTAGTAAGTATTGTTGGAAGTGAGTGGAAAATTCAGCAAAAAAATATAAAAGTGAGTGGAAAATTCTGCTTGACTGGGTGTCGTTCTGCACCCAGCACCCCAGGTTTTGGGACACTGCCGGAAACCTCACAAGTCCTTCAACACCTATTGATTGTCACGTAATTATATAAAAAAAACTACCAGATCACAGAAGAGTTCTGCCGCACACAACTAATGTCAGAGCGAGCGTTAGACACGCGGGCATCCGAACACCGGCCGCCCCAGCGGTGGTCAACTCTGGGGATATACTACCACCGGCGGAGGGCTCCCCCCGCCCTACGGAAGACATCTCCGGGTCCTCCTCGCTGCCATCAAGGACAGCATCATCAGCAGTCGCCGGGTCTGCAGCGGCTCCGGCGCCGTCGTCGGTGATGGTGCCGCTGGTGAGGGCGTCTTGCGCCGCCTGTTGTGCTACCTCAGGGTCTGGCGCGGCGTCTGTCGCACGGCCAGGATCGGTGGCCTCGGCCTCCGTGTGTGTGCCGGCGGCGCTGGCGCAGCGGCTGGGGGGCGGCGGGGAGCGCCGGGCGACTCCGGGCAGCTGATGCCGCCCTCCAGTGCGGATCCTGCCGTCACGCGATACACACTTGGGCCGGTAGTAGTCGGTGATGGCTGTCTGCAGCCGACTGGCTCCGTCCCCGCCCCACTCGTACTGCAGCAGGAACTCGAACAGCGTGCTCATCCGGCCTACGCTCGGCTCGATCACCAGGATGTCCTTAAGGATGAGGAACGGGTACCGCAGCTGCTCCGGCAGGTCCTCCACGCCCAGCCCCTCCAGCGCGCTGATGTTGTCCGCCTGCAGCTCGCGCTTGATGCGCTGGTCCTGCAGCGCCACCTGGTATAGATGACGCTGCGTCTCGTCCACCTCCTCCTCGCTGCCGCCGCCAGGGCCCCGGCGGGTTGTCCAGGTCCCACTGCTGAGGTTGAGCGAAACTATCCAAGTTGTTGATCACCTGCTGGATCATATCACCAGCTCTCCGAACCGGCAGCTCCATGCCGTAGACATTGGCTGACTCCACTCCCAGCCGCTCCATCGTGTGACCCATGTCTGGAGAGCTCCAGCACAGCGTCAGTGGCACCCGCGGGAAGTAGCTGACAAACGCCAGACACATCTCGTTCTCGGCGTTGAACCCGCCGAAGGTGATGTTGCTTCTCTCCAGGGTGTCGTAGACACACTCCACCAGCAGCTGGTCGCCAGGCTTGACCAGCACCGGCTCAGACAGAGCCCGCGTCTGCTGGTAGTTGAAGGCGTAGGAGCGTTCCTCGGCTATGTGCGGCAGCTCCACGCCGTCTGCTCCAATGTGACGCAGCCGCATCCTGGCGCCGGCCAGATGCGCGTGCAGCAGGACGGAGTACACTCGCACACCCTGCTCCGGCAGCCACTGCTGGGTGCAGCTGCTGTGGCAGAGCCCGTTTACCACGTACTCGGCCTGCCTGGGCGGCACCATCTGCGTCACCCCAATGGCGTGGCCGACGTTCAGCAGGCCAGCCTCGCTGGGACGCAGGTCCTCTGTGTAGTACAGCCGCACGCCTGAGCTGTCCACCACGCCCGGCTGCATAGCCGGGTTTTCGTAGTGGATCTCAGCCATCAGGTACGTGGCGCCACCGTACTCCTCTCGCAGAGGGATGCCCACCTCGGCCGGCAGGCGCTCACCACTGCCACCCACCGCCCACACGGCCAGGATGTGGCTGCAGCGACCCCAGTCCAACGGCATGTTGCGAGTGTAGCAGTGGGCGCCCCTGCCGCCGCTGACGTACGCCTCGAACGCCTCTCGTCGCCACTCCGGCACGGTGCACTCGTACACAATCATGTGGTGTACGAACGGCTCACTGCCCGGCTGGATCAGGCCCTGGAAGCCGATGTAGTGCACCTTGCGCGGGAACGGCGGCAGCTTGCTGATGCGGCAGAAGAAGAAGGTGCGGACGCCGTCGGGCAGGCTCACGGATGGCGCTGTGATGTCGACGTACGGAGCGTCGGCCGCGAACTGGACGCCGCCTGGCCGGTGCAGGTTGACCAGCTTCTGACCGCGCTGTGTGCCGTGGTAGGTCAGCCACTCTCCCGACGGCGAGGTGCCCTCTCCGTACGCCCAGATCAGCGTCACCGCGGTGTCGGCCGCCAGCGGGATGTCGTCAGCATCGCACGAGTCTCGCCTCTCGAACAGCACCTCTGTGTGGCTACCGTTGCGGCGGGCGTGCCGCAGCACCACGTCCTGCTGCTGGTCTCGCACCGGCCGCGACTCACCCACCGCGTGCATGTCCTCCAGCCGCGGCGTGCCGTCGGCGTCGACGGCCAGCGCGGCGATATCGGCACCACGCATGCCGCCGCCGCGGGAGACGCCCAGCGCGACGTAGCCCTGCGTGGCAACGACCAGCCGGAACAGCACGCCGTCCTGGGTCGGCCTCCAGTGCAGGTGCACCCGGCCGACAGCGTCCAGAACGGCGTAATGTGGCAGCACCTCATCCTCACCTTTCACTGTGGATGTGCTGTTCTCTGAGCTCACAATCACGCACGCACTCAGCACCACCGTCAACGTCGCGAGCGTCGACAGAGGAGGCATGGCGGTGCGCGCGCACCTCCGCCGAGCGACGGCGACTGGGCGCAATTGCCGCGGCGCCGCGGCGGCGCCCTCTCACGCGGCAGCGCCAGCCGTGCTCGCGCCCCGAGTTCAGGGGCGCTTGACTCCGCCCCGGGCCGCGGGCGCGACGTGCCCGCGGCCCAGGCATGGATTGTTCAGGCATGGATCAAACGGATCCATGCCTGAGCCGCGCTGGGCACGGCCGGGGTGCCGGCGCTCAGTACAACTCACCGTCCGTGACCGGCGTTCAGTACAACTCAGTCCCTGACACGAAGGAAGCGGCACCCCATGTAAAGAGCTGATTTGGACAGAGCTAACTGAGCGGATATTTGGAATGCGGGAGACGGGGAGCGGAACAGACTTGCTTAGGTAAAATGCTTCTGTCGGCAGGGGAGGGGATTGAATCGGTGATTCTCACAGGCGTTGAAACCAGAGGAGTCAGAAGGCCGAGCCATCTGGTTTTGGCCCCAAAAAACGGAAATTATTGTTGCCAGCACGGGTCAAAAGTGACGAGTCCAAATTAGAAATTCTCTTGGATTGAGGGTGTAATTTCCTTTCATCGGGAGGCTGATTATTCACTGCCCCCTCACTTTGAAGCGTGTGGCGATTTCACTGGGTATAACGGACTCAAAGTTAGCAATTTCAAGCATATCACAGCGATCGATTACGATACGTAATTAATGTGACCAATACCTATCCAAGAAAGGAGAAGTGAAATAGCGTTCGCTCACCAGAAATAATAACGTCTCATTGTTCCAATATAAAATTCAGACTGGTGGCGCTATATGACCTTTAGGGTTGGCGCGCCCTTAAACCCAAATCATCATCAAAATTCAGACTGGTTTTCAGGCAATTTCTTCCAATTAGAGGCTTTCAAGACCAACAGTGGAAGTTAATGGGAAGCCCACCGGTTGACGAACGTTCAGTGGACCCATGGACGTAGCCACCACTAGGGACACTAGGGACAGTGTTAATTTTCCGATACATCTTCCAATTGTACATACCTACCTATTTTTCACGTATGGAAATCCGGACATCATCGTTCGTACCAAAGATATTAAAAATTATGATTTTATAACCTTTGATTTTATTTTTTCCCAATATACTAAATCTGTCCCCATTTCTGTACCCTATAAAAATAGGAGTGATGTTAACCCGCGCTCCACCGGGGTCCGGCGCCACCTTCGCCCCACAGGGGGCATCGATGGCCCCTCTAACTCCGAAAATATGGGGGCTAGCGCAAATGTGCAAAGTACATTGGAAAGCTCTTGTGAATTCAGCAAGGTTTTAACTTGCATGCGTTTAAGCGCTCAGGTCAATATTTTGACCTCCAGAGATCAGATTGGGTCACGATAGGCTATTTCTACTAACATATACAGTGCTTAAGAAAACTGAGCACAGTTCTTATGCCATTAGAGCTATTGAGGTCTGGTGACTACATTTCATAGGAAAATGCCAAGGCTTTCTCCGCTGTGTGGAACATAATGCCCTGCCGACAGTGGTTGGACCTCCAGAGGGCACCTATTGACCTGACATGACCTGAGGTCACGAAAGATCAGAAAGTGACCTTGTCGAAGATCAAATGAAAGCGAGTGTCGAAACATACATGATGACGTCTAATTCAGTGCTCTAGCTTAATTAGGTCAACAGTTATGGTCAAAATACTGTTTTTGATGTCTGGTGACCTGAGATGACCTCATATATTTCAAAGGGAAAATATTACCCCTGGAATCCGTGAAAAGGTTGCTAAGAATACCTTTCTGAGAAATTTGATAATTTTTTTTTTTGCGTTTGCAATCATTTTTGTGACTTGGACCAAAAGACAGCTTTTCCCCATGTCTTTTTATGGGAGAGGTCACCTCGTGGCTTGACCTCAGGCCACCAAATTTATAAAACCCGGATATGATTTTTTTTAGATCCTGGAGGGGCCATCAAGTGAATAAAATTTGAAATCAATTGGCCAAGAAATGTAGCTATGCTAGAGCTAAAAAATTGAAGTGAGGTGAACTTGATGGACCTCGCCTGGTGATCTGACCTAGTGTGGCCCGGGGTAAAGACTTTCAAGGATAGTGGGAAAAAGATCGGGTGAAAAAACCTTAGGGGCTATCGATGCAACCCCCCCGTGTGGCGAGGGTTAAGAAGCCACATTCTTTCACCAGCGCCGATTCCAGCAAAGGCGGAAAAATACTCCAGTTGCAAGCTGATCTCCGTGAATAGGATTGGTCACCATGACAACGTCGGATTGTTAAGGGGGGGCTGTGTTTGAAAACCCTTGGGTTGCTCCACGGGCACGAAAAAACGGTGACGCGAAGCGGTGCCGTACTTAGCACACCTTATCCATGATCGATTCCGCAACCTCCCCCAAAATTTTAAGGTTGGGATATCTCAGGTCAGGTTGCCAGTACATGTCAAGCTACCTCACCTCCAAAAATGTTTAAGGTGGCATAAGTAAGAAAAGGGCGAATCTATCGAATTGAAGCGCATATCACATAAAAGGTCCGCCGAGTACTAAAACTAATTTCGGATTTTTTTCTTCAGATCGTAGACCTGAGGGCAGGTACGGATAATGACCTCTCCATTGAAAATGCATGAGGAAAACGGAAATTGGCCGAAAAAATTGAATTAATTTTGTAGATACCGCGTGTAATACCTTAGTATTCTTCAGAACATAGTATCCTAGGCCCCTTTATAGGTTCATGCTGCAAGTTTGAACCTGTGACCTTAGAGGTCATCTGGGGCTGCAGGTTTTTCAGACTTGAGTTAATAACTTTGCACAAAATGATGAAAAATCTTTTATTTTCATATCATTACGTTTAGAATGTTATTGCGAGTCGATTTATACGCATATTGATTATGCTAGGCTAGGTGGTGACCTTGGCAATGCCTTAGTTCAGGCCTTTTTATGTTTTGACCTAGTACAATAATATTATACATCATCCAATTGGCTGTAACGAGAGAAAGTGAACTATGCCTAAAATGATTCTAACTCAATTCTGTCAGACGCTAGAGTCCATAAACTCTTCTCTATCATGCTACATTCTTTTGACCTGTCATGACCTCAATATTGACCTCAGCCAAAAAGTGACGAGAGTGATGTAAAAGCGAAGCCAAGTGAGCCAAAAGAGCCAAGAGTGATGTAGTTTCTTCATGAATTTCAATGGGCTATTCACCTGCTTTTGCGTTTTTTCCGCTATCCCGTATAAGCACTGACTCCCACTATATATGCACTGACTCCCACTAGCCCTACACCAGTGACCCGTCAGGAGGTCACTGGCCGGTATCAATCAATCAAAACGATGCCGTGATCGTGGCGCCGGGTGCTGTGTTAGTACAGAAAAGGCATAGTATAAAGCTATTTCTAGAAGACGAACGAACCATTATGTTGGCCTAGAATTACTTGTATAATTACTAAGTTAGCTTCATGCCAAATTTCATCCACTTCCATTCATATTAAGGACTTGAAACCATGGTGAGAAGCAAGCAAGTTCCGAGAAATTTAGCTCCTTGAAATACCCTTTCGGACGAATTACTCGAAAGCCGTTGGAGATAAAAAGGTAGTGTAAATGAATGCAATGACTGCAATTAATTTTCCTATTCAGCCATGTCAATTCTGAGCTTGTGAATTGAGTGGGCAGTGGGATTAAAGGGAGATACGCCAAAAAAAATTATTGGCTATATGAAAAGGTTAGAAAAAGTTGTTTCAGAAGTCCCATTCTCATTTTTGCGAATTCGGCCTGCAAATGCCTTACAATTGCTCTCAAAGTCAACATTTCTAGACGACTTTAACGGTACACCTCATATCGATGTATATGACGTACACACGGCCAAGGCTATCAAGTTCTCTAAGAATTAGGTCATATCTATCCTAAGTAGTGATGTAGAACTTTGGACTACTACAGAAAAAAATTACTTTAGAAAAACAACATTCCAAAACTCTTTTGAAACAGAAATATAGGGCTTAAAAGAAATCACAATTAACCAATCAGAGGCCTAGGAATTTTCAAACCGGGGTCACGTGACCTATCTGACGCAAAAGTTTTGTCATCCTGGGGCTGAACAGTGGCGGATCTAGCCGGTTGGTTTGGGAGGGGCAAACCCAAGTGGAAAAGCAAAAAATAAAAATAAAAAAAGACGTCGCGCAGTGAAAAATTGCGCTACAATATGCCTTTTCGGTAGGATTTTGGGAACTGGAGACGAAAAGCCAAAAAAAAAAAACGTCACGGGGTGAAAAATATGGGCTCAAGATACATTTTTTCCTATCCAAGCCCCAATATTTACACTGAACTTCTTTAATTCTGTTTGAAGTTGAGAGTTGAAGCACCAAAATTTTGCTTACAAGCTAAAAAAGGAGTCGGGGGAAAAAGGAGGTCGATCGCTTTGGGGGGCAAACACATAGTTTTGCCCCGAGCTTTTCCGTTTGGGGGGGGGGGGCAATTGCCTTTTTGCCCCCCCTGGATCCGCCACTGGGGCTGAAGCAGAAAATGACTCAAGACCCGCGGTACGAAACCGCCGAAGACTTGAGTAATTATGTTTTTTCCGTTTCTAGGGCAAACTAATTCATTTTGTAGTTTTAAAAAGCTTTTTAAAATTAATTCAAATACAAATACAGGAGAACAGACATTTGTATTATAAAATAAACATTACTTTTCAACTTTAAATAGTTTTCGAAAAGTAAGTGATGGGTATGGGCATGGGTAAGTGATGGGCATATTATCGAAACTGTTAACCTATTTCGATAATAAGTGAGTGGCCTTCCAAAATTTTGCCGAAGATACAAAAATAATTGATAGCTTCGTTATCAGGATTTTTCAAATAGCAAGAAACCACAATAATAATTTTTTCGCGTATCTCCCTTTAAGCCTTGGCGGCGAACTCAAGATAATTTTAATACACCCATGTATTCATTCATACACATTCAAAAGAAACAAATCAACTAACCAAACATCTACAGCATGCGTTCAATATAAAATAGTTTAGGACCAGCCGATTTCATGGCGCTCTGTCCGGAAGCCTATCTCACCGGCTCACACGAGCAGCAGTGCCTAAAGTACTCCATAACCTTCTTAGAAAAACAAGACGATTATCTTGAGATTTGCGCAGCGGTAACAGGACGCCGGCTGGCACGGTCGCGTGTCCGGCAGGCAGGCATACGCGACCGTGCCAGCCGGCGTCCTGTTACCGCTCCGAAAAAATATCAAGATAATCGGCTTATTTTGCTAAGAAGGTTATGGAATACTTTAAGCACTGCTGCTCGTGTGAGTCGGTGAGATAGGCTTCCTGAGTGGACGAGAATGTTAATTGACGTTTTACTTTTATGCTTGACGTCTCAGTACTGGGATCTGATAGTAGTCGAGGCTGAGACCAGACTTGTTGAGTGCAAGAGCAGCTGCACGCCGCGTAGTTCTAAATGAGAAAAGGAGATGGTGGATGTCTTACGTGAGTACAGTTAACCGTTATACACCCACAACACAGGTATGGTCACGCATTCAGAGCATACAAGGAAAACGCAAAAATACCTCACCTGTTCTCGAAATCAATGGACACAAAGTAACCGATCCCAGGGAGGTAACGGAACACTTTGCCGCTGCATTCCACGATCGATGTGGAAATACAAATATAGATGTCGACAGCACACGCTTCCGCACCGTGGAAGAGCGAAAGGGCATCGACTTTGGAAGCGATAACTCGGCCTCATATAACGCAGCATTTTCATGGCGAGAGTTGAAGGTGGCAATAAAGAGCACAAAACAAGTTTCTCCGGGTTTCGACCGCATTACAAATGAAATGTTGACTCATCTGCCTGATATTTCACTTATATCTCTCCTTAGTATATTTAATCTCATTTGGCTTAAGAACGACTTCCCGGAGCAGTGGTGTGACGCCATTATTGTTCCGATTTTGAAGCCGGGAAAGTCCGGGTCTTCTCCCGATGACTATCGCCCGATTTCCCTCACGTCTTGTCTTTGTAAGCTGATGGAAAAAATGATTAATGTTCGGCTAATGTGGTACCTTGAAAGTAATGAGCTTCTATGTAATCAGCAATGTGGATTTCGACAGGGGCGAAGTACCCTAGATCACCTTGTTCTGTTGGATGCGGCGATTCGAGAAGGGCAGGCATCTCGTCAACACACTGTTGCAATCTTTTTCGACGTGGAACGCGCATACGATACAACTTGGAGATACACAATACTAAGTAAACTGCACGCCATGGGCATTAGAGGTCACTTAGGCTGGTTTTTGCTGAACTTTCTAAAAGAACGGTACTTCAGGTTCCGTGTAAATTCTTCTTTATCCGATAAATACACACAGAGCAATGGAATCCCGCAGGCAGCGTTTTATCAGTGGCCCTGTTTGCTATTATGATAAATGACATTGTAGACGTTCTTCCTACAACCATAAAATGTGCCTTATTTGTAGATGATTTCACTATTTGGACAACAACCTCTACTACAAGTGCCGCTGCTAGGCAACTGCAGCTTGCGCTCGACCGCCTAGAGCGCTGGAGTGTCGAGAACGGGCTAAGGTTCTCGTTGCCCAAAACTAAATGTATGCAATTCTGTAACCGCAGGCGTCCATGTGACGATCCAGTTCTTATTCTCTATGGCCAGCGTGTGGAAGTAGCAGATAGCGTTAGGTTCCTTGGGGTCATTCTTGACCGCCGTATGAGCTATGTCCGTCACTTTCAGGACCTAAGAGAGAGGTGTTTCAAGTCACTGAATATTCTTAAAATCTTGATGAGAATGAAGTTCGGAGCCGACCGTGCAACTCTTCTGATGCTATACAGGTCTCTCATCAGGTTAAAGATCGAGTACGGCTGCGTTGCGTATGACTCGGCGTCTGAAACAGCGAAGCGTATGCTGGACACTGTTCATCACCACGCAATCAGAATTATTATCGGAGCTTTTAGGACCTCACCAGTTAGCAGTATGCTCGTGGACGTAAACGAAATGCCTCTAGATCTTCGTCGGAAGGTATTGTCCATGCGATATGCCGTGAAACTTAAACAACATACAACACATCCTACATATCAGACATTCTTCGGGGACACCCACCTCCGTCTAGTTGAAACTGGGTCGCGTGCTGCGGCTCGCCACCCGGGAGTCAGAGTTCGCGCCCTATTAGCGGAGGCTTGTATTAGCACAGACCTTGTTGAACCATACGACCTGCCTGCTATCAATCCATGGCTGATCTCGAAAGCTAACACAAACACAGACTTGCTCGAGCGTTGTAGAGACTCGTCTCCTGAAACAATGCGCCAGCTGCTCATGGAACTCTGCTCGGAAATGTTTGAAAGCCATATTCACTTCTACACGGACGGTTCAAAGTGTGGCATTGGTGCGGGATGTGCGTTTGTTTGTGGCCGCACTGAAAAATGTTTTAGCCTACCCCAGGAAGCATCTGTTTTTACCTCGGAACTGTATGCCATCTTTCGTTGCCTGGATGAGATATCCAAACGAAGGGCGAGAAAGTTCGTGGTCTTCACGGACTCACTGTCCTCTCTACAGGCATTGGAGTCCTTTTACTTCCACAGTACATCATCTTCTTATCTCCTGACCCTCATAAGACAGAAATTGCACAACCTAGGGCAGAAAGGAAAAACTGTGGAGATTGTTTGGGTGCCAAGCCATTGCGGTGTAGGCGGGAACGAACGGGCGGACAGGCTTGCAAAGTCCGCGGGTGAACGTGCTTCTCTCCCCGGCCTCCGTGTTCCGTTCTTTGACCTATATGGTCGTACCAAAGACTATGCTGTTCGTGTCTGGCAGAGCAGGTGGGATGGTGATCCCAAGGGAGTCAAGCTTAGAGGCCTTAAACCAAAGCTAGGGGTGTGGAAATCCAGCAGTGCGGGCTGCAGAAGAGAGGAGGTTGTCCTCTCCCGCCTGCGGATCGGCCACACCCACGCCACACACTCCTTCCGCTTGGGTGGCGGCGATCCGCCGAGGTGTTCACGATGCGGAGAGCCGCTTAGTGTTAAGCATGTTCTTGCAGACTGCCAGGATTTTGAGGTGGAAAGACTGCGGCATCTTGGGGGATCACCATCACTGCATTCTCTTTTGGGACAAAATCGAACCGTGGAGCTCTCCAACATAATATCGTTTCTAAGAAGTGTTGACTTCAACGTAATTTACTCGCCGACATCGACATATAACGTGAACCAGTATCTTTTGACCCTTGATTCATACATGTCATTCTACAAGTACAGCACCTTTCAAGACACAGTGACCTATCTTACTACCTGACTCGAAAAGTCTCGTTATATATCTACATGTCTTTCCTTTGTGCGCAATATGCTAAGTTATGGGCACAATATGACCACTGCAGTCGACGCGCCCTTAAACCCCAACTATGATGATGATGAGACTTGTTGAGTCGCGACTCAGAGTCGGAGTCGACTCAGAGTCGACTCAAATTTTGCTCGAGTCAGAGTTGAGTCGACTCACCTTTGTGTTTGGGTTGAATCGGAGTCGACTCAACTGGACAACCAGTTGAGTCGAGTCAGAATCGGAGTCAGCCTCCATGCTGTGAGTCAAGAGTTGAGTCGACTCAACACTATTTTCTTAACATAAGTGGTCACATGACTGACATTTTAGAAATTTTCACATCTAATTTTGAAGGATTTCATATTGCTATTTGGTAATAACAGGTAATTAATCATTCTCATATCCACACTAGACCCATGCCTTGAGTTCTTGAGTTCTTGAGACCTTGTATTCTTGAGTTTCAAAGCCATCCACGTATTAAGGGTGCGTTACCCTCGACACATGCGCCACACGATATGACCCATCAGAACTAAAACCCTGTTTCCCAAACAACAGATGTCAGGTCATTCGTTCATTCATCTCGTTACAAAGATTGCCCACGTGACACGTTGGTTGTAAACCGTAGCACGCTGCGCATTCCACGCTTTACGACCCTTCAGGTGACCAAGAACCGCTGCGGGCAAGGTCAGACGCTCGCAGTAACAGGTGCTCTCGCAGAGGCGGGCCCAGTATTTTTCCGAGGGCAGACTGCTATTGGGCAAATGTCTTGATTTCTCTAAATGAGAAAGCGGTTGCAGCTCGCACCACTGTCACCTGGGATGGACCAAAGCTGGCCAAATGGCAGTTCAAGCATGGCTGTGGATTGGCTACGCTATTTGCGCGAGTTAGCAGCTAGTCAGCGGTAGGATCCGCGCCCATTTCCTACTTCCCACTTCGGCCACTTTCGTGACCAAATTTTATGTTCTTGGCCCGCCTTGCGTCGGTGGGTCGTCATTCTCCGCGCGTACACACACATGCACATACACATGACACATGGGCTGGGTGCCCGCATTTGTGACCGCCTTGACGTATCTTAGGGATGCCCCGCCTCGTAGCGGTCACGGAAAGGGCCTCACTGACTCACTCACCCACCAAACCCTGAGGCGCGCAGCTCCATGTGTTTACCCAAGTATTTATTGTGGAACATTTTTCCGGTGCTCGGAGAAGGGGTGGCGTTCTACCCCTCGATCATGTGCGGAGTTGTCCTCACTGTGATCGAGAGGTGTTTCGGATTATAGGATAGTTTGTGTTGTAATCGACAATACACGTGTACGATCTCAATCCCGTCCAGACCCTTCCTGACCACATCAGTTCGACATAAACCAAAGCTTTGTAATGTATTGGAAACAGTTTCCCAAGTTATAGGCCCTGACCTTGGGAGAGGATCAAAAGACGATCTCCTAAACAAGAGACCGTCCATAAAGAACCTAAGGAAAAACAGGGGGTAGGAAGTCAGCAACCATTTTGTTAGACGTTACAACAGGGCGTAAGAAAGTATTACCATGAGGGAGGAGGGTTAAAATTATAAGAACACATGTTACGTAATTTATGGATAGGCCCTCAGCTCTGACTTAGAATTAACACTGATGTGATTCGATGGAATCCACACATCATTATCATTGGATTTTTTTTCACTCATGAAAGCTGTATTTCCTGTCACAAAACATCCTACTTCATAGGACAAAGCAACACACAACTCATACAGTTAGTTACATCCTGTTACCAAATGATCATGGTTGAGTTACATAATCTCAGTTTTATCCCTATTCCTAGCAGCGCTCACGATAAATTAAGCGTTTTCGAAACCATCCCATTTTTCTTGAAATTTCGCTAATTTGTTGTTTTGAAACGCAGCTGTTTTTTCTATTTCAATATATGCATTTAGTCTTTTTTTTAATGTCTCTATGTTTGGCGTTGTATATGTTGTTCCCAATTTACAGGCGATTATGTATTGTTTAGCTGAGAGAATAATGACATTCTGGGCTTGTTTTCCTTTCGTTAGACCAAATAATGCATCACTGAGGCTTAATGGCAAAGGGATATTGTTATTAACGCTAGCAAGTTTGATCTTAACGAACTCCCAAATACGTTTTACGTCGTGGCAATAGTATATAAAGTGCTTAAGTGTATCGGTATGATTACATTTCGTGCATTTTTCCGAATCTGTTACCCCTCTGACGAATAGGTACCTTTTCGTCGGAATATACCTATGAAGAATTCGAAATTGAAGTGATTGCAGTCTAGTTGATTTTGTACACTGATAAGGTATTTCATAAATTCGTCTCCATTCCATAGTATGCCCTTCCCCTTCCCATCGTATTTGTGCTGCTGGTGTTTGTTTTAGAAGTTGGTCCAGGTAAAACTGTTTGCTTTTTGTGTCTTTTGCCGGTTTCAATTCTTCATTGATTTTTATTTTGTAGGGCTCTCCCCTATCAGTTTCTGAGAATGGTCTGTAGTTTCCAGTTTGCAGAAGATGAACCCATAGATCTGGTATGGCGCGTATAAGTGTTTGATAAGTCAAAAAATTTGTTCGAAGACTAGGGTATTTCCTGCGAAGCTGTTCAAAACTCATTATGTTTCCAGTGATATCGAGAATATCGTCTATAATCTTTATGTTAGAGGGATACATTGTTTTGAAACAGTCGTTGTTTGCTAATTTGACTTGGCTATTATACCATAACGGTTCCCTTTGTACATCCTTATAGTTGGTAAGTGGCCGAAACGTATATTTTTGAAATTCAGTCAATATATCCTTGTAAAATTTGGAAATTTTCAACGAGTTTATTGTTTGACGATTCATGTATGTTTTAAATAGGTCAGCAAGTTCGCATCTTCCTACCCTAGCTTGAAGCAGTTTTTTCCATAAGGGTTGTTCTTCTTTGAACACCTTTGCTACCCAGGCTAGCTTGAGGGAGAGGCAGAATTTCTCTATATCTATGGCATTTAATCCCCCATTCTTTATTTGCTGGCAGAGCACCTTTTTTGCGACTTTGGGTGGTCTGCCCCTCCATATAAATTTCATGATTTTGCTTTGAATTTCTGTTTGGTATCTTTTAGGAATCATGCCTGTGTTACCAATATAAACCATTTTGGAGATGAGAAGTGCCTTGGATATCGTTATTCTGCCCTTGATTGTTAGATCTCTTTGCTGCCAGATATTTAAAGTAGTGCTAATTGCTTTGGATACAGATTCGGCATTTTCTTTATAACATGGTGATGAAGCACTGAATACAACACCTAAACTTTTAATCTTAGTTTCCGGTATTAGATTGTAGATTGTATCCGTACTGTCTTTTAGTTTCCCTAGCCACATCATTTTGCATTTCTGTAAGTTTAGTTTAAGTCCAGAAATCAGCTCAAATTCATGAAGCACAGCAAAGGCTTCAGATGCAGATTTTTTGTCTGACATAAATAAATTAATATCATCAGCGTAAAGGCTTATCTTATATTCTTGCTTTGAAATTACAATGCCATGGATGTTGTTGTTAAGCTTCATTCTTACTGAAAGAAGTTCGATAGCCAAGATAAAGATGAGAGAACTTATACATGACCCCTGTAGCGTGGAGCGCTGGACAGGGATCCATCGTGATGAATACCCGTTATTCACTACGGTTAAATGGATGTCCCGGATAAGAAGGTTAACCCAGCTGATGAGGCTTTCGCCAAAATTGAATGCTCTCAGGGTATGTATTATGTAGTCATGGTCTAGGCGGTCGAACGCGTTTGCGAAATCGAGAGATAAAAATAAACCAGAAAGCTGGTCTTCATTACAGTATTCAATTATGTCTTGAACTAATCGAATGTTTTCTCCTATGTGACGCCCACGAATAAATCCTGTTTGGGTTTTATCTATTAGACCATCAATGACAGAGGAGATCCTAATGGCAATAACTTTCGCGATGAGCTTGTACAGGACGTCGAGTAAGCACACTGGTCTCTTATTTTTCAGGAATCTCTGATCTCCCTTTTTCGGTATCAACGTTATTATGCCCCGTCGATGTGTTATGAACAATCCCTCATTTTGCGAATCATTTATGTACTGAACAATGGATGGCCCTAAATCATTCCAGAAATGTAATAAGAATTCTGGCGTGAATCCACTTACTCCCGGGGATTTATTCTTAGCCATTTTACTCAATGCAAAAGTACATTCCTCTAGATCAACGTCTCCTTCACATCTTTCCTTGTCTTCATTTGACAACTGCGGTATAGGTGTTCCTTGTATGTATGCAATTTTTTCCGCATCGTTGGATCTATTCTCTTTGGTATACAATTTTTCAAAGTCGTTTGCGCAGGCCTCAAGTATCAGTTTATTTTCAGTTATAATATTTTCCCCTTCAATAATTTCGTTAATTACTTTTTGTGCAGAAAGTTGTTTTCCCCTTCTGAGAAAATATTCCTTCTTCTACCCAGCGGGTTTTTGAGAAGAGCATTGCTGTTCTTGCCTTTTTCAATTTCAGATCGTTAAGCTTTTCTTTCTTATCATTGTATTCTATTAATTGTTCTCCAGTCAAAATACTTAGGTCTGCCTCAAAGCTACGTATTATGTTTTCGAGCTCGCCTTCGTCTTTCCTTCTCTGTTCAGCCATCTTTTTGCCAAATTTCATACATATTTGACGTATGTTACTTAAGAGAATCTCGATTTTAATTCCTAAGGTAACATTAGGTTCATATACTCCGGAGTTATTCAGACTTTTTTAATCTCGGTTCTGACCAATTTTTCAAATTCGTCATTTCCCAAAAGAGAATTATTAAATTTCCAAAAGGATGGACCTCTTTGATTCTTGCAGGACTCCATGATTAGCGTGACGCAACTATGATCGCTGTGAATGCCAGGGTCGATGTTGAAGTGAAGTACATTGGACGAGAATAAAGTGTTTGATATGAATATGTAGTCTAGTCTTGATTGATTTTTATTGTTAGGCCTCTGCCAGGTGAAACCCTTGCCGGTACTGTGAGTATCTTTCCAAGCGTCTCTTAAGAGGAAAATTTCTAATAGATCTCTAAGCTCTGCTGAAACTTCATGTCTATCCTCATCCAAGCGAATATTAAAGTCCCCTAATACAACTTCATTTCCTGTTCCAAATTTATCTAAAGTGTCACGTAACTCATGAAGAAAATTAAACTTTTCTTGCACTGAATGACCAGCTGGGCCATACACACCTATAATAACCATGTCAAAATTGTTTTGTTTCACATTAACCGCCAATATTCTGCCATTTTCAGCACGGTGTAAGGTCTCTGTTACCATTGCTATGTTTTTTGGCATGCATATGGCTATACCGCCTTGATTTCTGGACATCCCATGGGAAAATATGATGTCACCTCCATGTTCATTTCTCCAACAAGACTCTACCTCATCTGACGAATGGGTTTCCTGTAAGACAGCAATGCTGTTGGGGTATTTTGTATGAATGTGCCGAAAGATAGACCTTCTTTTGGTTGCATCCCTTAAGCCACGTACATTAAAGGTCAAAATATGAAATTTAGCCTGCGTTTTTGGTTATTAGTTGCATAACTCGATTCATGATCAAATAGCACTCTGTTCTGAAGGCTATTCCTAGAGCAAGGTATGAAAATGAATAATGCTCATTTTCTCGTGAACGCTGCTGTTTGGTCAACATATCTGTCCTATGTTCCTCTCTCACTCCCATGATAACAAGGACAAGGCACCTAGCCACGTCGATACAGCCAAGAGGCGACAAGGCCCGCTGCCGAGGTGCGGGACACAAAATAAATATAGCAAGGTTGACTTCCAAACATTCATAAAATCTTTTCCGACACACCTTACGATCAACTTATTCCAATGAGTTTAAAGAGTGGTTAACACACGATGTGACAGCTCAAGAAGACACTTTCGCTTTCAAGCCTCCGACATCCATTATGCGGCCTGTGGAAAAAACATACAGCCCCTTGCGGAGCTTCCGCAGTCAAGAGCTGAGCTTGGCTAAAGGTGACGCCACCGTAGATGATTGAAAGAACAAAGTGAGCTCGACCACTAAAAGTAAGGTGACGGAAACCACCACAGCACACAGTGAACAAAACTACTAACTACTTAAGTAAACCAAAGACAGTTCCTCTCCCACTTCTCTACCATCCAGCGCGGACGGGTCCGAGGCGGACACTGACAGGCAGAGTTCCGAAAGGAGTTAAACGCTCGCACGGGAGATGCCGCCCAGCGCCGCGCCAGACCCGCCCGCGCCGGCAGTCCTGTGGGCATCGCAGAGGAAACGGAAGATAACATACTTAATGGCTTTATATAACGTGCTGCATTACTGAATGTTTTAACAGGTATTTTGGCATTGGTTCTCTTGACTTAGTATGCGTGTACAGTAAGCAATATGTCAATAAACGATTACAAAGTGGGCAATGAATCGTGATCACAGTAGAAAAACTTTACACTTTGATTTACAAACATTCTTTTGTCGAATTTCCTGTTACCATATCGATCTTTCAGTGTCTTGATGTCCATTGCCCTGACACAACATTACAGCCTATCAACATCATGATTTACAATGCGTGTGAACGAGGAGACAGGCCCAAAACGATTAACAACTGGCATGGTAGACTTCAAACATGCCTGTCCCAAATCATTTCCTGGAGCATTGATATTTCATCCCTCACATTCGTTGTGAGCTAGCTAGACTTTCTATGCACAGCGAGAAAGAAGTTCGAACAAGCGGAGCAGCGATCGAGAGGCCGGGCCCCTCCCGCCCCGCCTATCTCACCAAACTGTGCGAGGTGTTTTGTTTGTACGGACTTCCCAGGGTAGTGAGCTGTTTGGGCCACGGTACCGGCGGGGCGAAGGCGAGAGGAGCCCGGCCGACGTGTGTCGCTCCGTGCTCACGGTCCATCCAGAAAAGTTACGAACGGCGCTTGAAGATTTGATCTCAGCGGAGTAACGACTGTCCGAGCCGAGGATGCTCACACGGATCCCGCGCTGCTACGAACGGTCCGACGAAGATTGCAACGACTCAACTGGAGGCCGAGTTGACATGGACCTGTCCGTAATCCTCGCAGAGTCCGTAGAGACGGAGGGCGGGCAGACGGACGTCGCGGACGGACACTCAGCTGTCCTCGAATCCTCCATCGCTTCAAAGCAGTCAGGGCTCCGTGACGTCGCTTCAGGAGACTGGCGAGGGAGCAGGGAGCCAATCCTGACATCTCTAGGGCCGGCAGGGACCGCACCAGCAGCTGTCACGTGACCAACGGCAGTTCCGAGTCTCACGCCGGAGACTGGCCGCGTCTCCGCCGGGGCGCGCGCAGGGGTTCCGCCGGCCAAGGCGTCACGCCGCCCCGGGCCACGGAGAGACGGCAGAGGGGGCAGCGTCCCACCGAGCACGCCACGGAGGTGGACCTCATCTCGGATCCGGATGTTCTCTCCCCGAAATGTCTTCCGGCAGAGCACGTTCCCACGTCGCGTGAAGACGGTGGCTAGTTTGCTTCCGTTCTCGGGTTTCCGCGCCGCGAGAGCTAGGCGGAACAAGTGCTGGTTTGACGGCGTCAAGGACTCAGACAAGTACAAGGGTGCCATGGAATGAGAGTTAGCACTGTTGCCGCCCGATCCTGTTCTTCCCCTCGAAAGCTCGAAGCGACGTTCAAAGATTGCGTCTCGCACGTGTCGTCTTAGGAACTTTATGATGACCTTATGGTCATTTTCCAGGCGATGAGCTGCCTGGATCTCATCAGAGCTGAGGTTCAGATCGCAAAACCGCTTGTTCAAGACGTGAACTGATTTCGCAATGATATCTTCTCCATTTCTGCGAGAACCAAAGTCGCTGCATGTCAAAATAAGAGAAGACAGGCGTCGGTTGGCATCCAAAGACTCTAGTCTCTCAGCGAGATCTCGAGTTTTGACTTTTTCGGCCTCAAGGTCACGAGTTAGTTGGTCGACTGTAGTATCTCTTTCGAATTTTTCTGCTTCCAGAATTTCGATTCTACGCTGCAGTTGGGTGAATTTTTCCTCTAGGGCAGTGATGATACGACTGTTGCCAGTCTCGATCAAATCTCTGATCGCATCAAGCGTGACGGGCGACGCTGACTCACCCTTGTTTGGAGATTTTCTTCCCTCGGGGACATTCTTCTGTTTCTTCCTTTCAATTTTCCTGGCCATTTCGGTTACGGATAGCTGCCTCTTCTTTCTACCTGTTGAGCTGTCCGAAGCGCATGCCGGGTCATCAATAAACACCGAATCCGCCATCACATCTGCATCACTGTCCGACACCGGCATAGTGTTTCACACGACACTAATTTTATAATTCACCACTGCCCTTGTCCCTGGGTACTGATCTGTGCTCAGAGAGCGCTCACTGTGGCGTCTACGCAGCGCCCCGCACCCCAGCAGTCCGCCGGTTAAGCCTCCAAGGCGGAGCGAGCCATGACCTTGACCGGTCGCGGTGGCAGTCAGGCACCGACTTGGATTTTTGAATTGTTTGTGTGACCTTTTATGAGGAGACTAGCCGTGAGAGATTCGTGTGAAAACGTGTCCTGATGTCCAAATAACCCTCACATGCCTCCAGTCACGAGGCCATAGTTCCCTGGTGTTAAGAGCTAAGGGCATGTTCGTGCAAAACACGCACAATAAAAGTTGTATAGTCCGCACCAATTTTCAAGAACTGGACGACGTTTCTGCAATATTCGGCAAGCATTAGGGGTGATGCAACACCGCCTCCCCCGCGAAATTTCAGTGGGTTGTCATCGGCCTTTCAAGGAGTATTGTAATCATTCCAGGGAAGGCCCTAGTTCAATTGGACGAGAAAATATACTCTTGCTGGGAATTTATAGATTCAAGAATGACTTTTATGGAGTTTAAATGACACAGAAAACACCGTAATATGTCAGGGGCGCAAAAATGTGTATAAATCACAGAAGAGAAATAAACGGTTATTTTGCTAAAGAAATTGCAAAGTGGCAACATCAGCAGCAAAAAATATTGCATCGGGCTTGAGCTTCAAGCACCGAGGGAGAAGAGAGTTTACCGGTCGAAAATTCGGAACATTGAATGTGATAAAGCTGTTGGACTAAGAAACGGGACACGCAAGTCCCCACATGGCCACCCTAAAGTGGGAGAATCAATCGCGGATCCAGGGGTGCAAAGGGGGGCACGTGCCTCCTTCGTTCGACCCTCGGTCCCCCCTGGAATGGTCGCGGCGCCCCTCTGAAAGATTGATGGCACCCCCTGAAAGGTCACTAGTTAGCAGCCTCGGCGATAACAGGTGATGGCAGAATATGACACAGAAATTTGACTCACACAATTGTTTGCCTTTTCTTATGAGGACTGTACTATTGGGACACACTAGTTGAGTGAATTTCTGCCCTGCGGTCGTCGTCGTCATTTTTTCCACTCTGCTCCCGGGACATCGCCGCTTTCTTTTCCCCTGAAAGTTCTTGTCATTTCAGCTCATGGCGGCCAGAAATTGGTCTTACTGATATTGGTAGAGCCTAGTGTTCTGCTGTTTGTATTCCTCTGACAGGAGAGTGTCATCCTTGACCATGGCGATGGAGGCACAATGATCAAAATCCTAGAATGCTTAGTAGAGAATGACACCCAGGCGCTCTGAATTTCCCATTCACTTTCTTTATTTCTCACTTTTGGACCCACTTTTCTAGTGGATTTATTTTGGCATAATTCAATAATCCTAGTGTATATAAAATCATCTAGTGGGGAAGGAAGGAAAATTTGGATGAAAAATGCTCAAACCTTAAGTAACGAATGTTATCGAGTTTAAACTAACTCTCACAATATTATACCGTTTGGACTTGCCACTCGCCTACCGTATTTTCAAACGTGAATTTTACACTCAGTATCCCAGTGCAAAACCATTTTTGCGGTTGGTTTTTAGGTTGCGGAGAGCATTTTTCTCCGCAGAAAAGACGTTTTTTTACGTTTGACCCTATAACGTTGCTGCTACCGGATTAGGCATCACGAAAGTGTGGAATCTTACGTTTGTGATGACGCCGATGACGCTGGTGAAAACCACAAGTCGATATCTGGTCTGGTTTTCGAGAACGTTTCTCTCAGCAAGACGTTTAACGTTATAACGTTGCACCTAAGGGGACTACGAACATGAAATTCTGGAATCCTTCATTTTCAATGCCAAGGATTATTTTAGTGAAAACCGCAAGTCGCTAGGTGCTCTGGTTGCGGAGAGCATTTTTCTCCGCAGAAAAGACGTTTTTTACGTTTGACCCTATAACGTTGCTGCTACCGGATTGAGCATCACGAAAGTCTGGAATCTTACGTTTGTGATGACGCCGATGACGCTGGTGAAAACCACAAGTCGATATCTGGTCTGGTTTTCGAGAACGTTTCTCTCAGCAAGACACTTTACGTTATAACGTTGCACCTAAGTGGACTACGATCATGAAATTCTGGAATCCTTCATTTTCAATGCCAAGGATTATTTTAGTGATAACCGCAAGTTGGTAAGTGCTCTGGTTGCGAAGAGCATTTTTCTCCGCAGAAAAGACGTTTTGTTACGTTTGACCCTATAACGTTGCTGCTACAGGGTTGAGCATCACGAAAGTCTGGAATCTTACTTTTGTGATGACGCCGATGACGCTGGTGAAAACCAAAAGTCGGCATCTGGTCTGGTTTCCGAGAACGTTTCTCTCCGCAAGACGTTTAACGTTATAACGTTGCACCTATGTAGACTACGATCATAAAATTCTGGAATCCTTCATTTTAATGCCAAGGATTATTTTAGTGAAAACTGCAAGTCGCTAGGTGCTCTGGTTGCGGAGAGCATTTTCTCCGCAGAAAGACGTTTTTTACGTTTGACCCTATAACGTTGCTGCTACCGGATTGAGCATCACGAAAGTCTGGAATCTTACGTTTGTGATGACGCCGATGGCGCTGGTGAAAACCACAAGTCGATATCTGGTCTGGTTTTTTAGAATGTTTCTCTCAGCAAGACGTTTTACGTTATAACGTTGCACCTAAGGGGACTACGATCATGAAATTCTGGAATCCTTCATTTTCAATGCCAAGGATTATTCTAGTGAAAACCGCAAGTCGCTAGGTGCTCTGGTTGCGGAGAGCATTTTTCTCCGCAGAAAAGACGTTTTTTACGTTTGAACCTATAACGTTGCTGCTAAATGGGTTGAGCATCACGAAAGTCTGGAATCTTACGTTTGTGATGGCGCCGATGACGCTGGTGAAAACCACAAGTCGATATCTGGTCTGGTTTCTGAGAACGTTTCTCTCCGAAAGACGTTTTACGTTATAACGTTGCACCTAAGGGGACTACGATCATGAAACTCTGGAATCCTTCACTTTCAATGCCAAGGATTATTTTAGTGAAAACCGCACGTCGCTAGGTGCTCTGGTTGCGAAGAGCATTTTTCTCCGCAGAAAAGACGTTTTGTTACGTTTGACCCTATAACGTTGCTGCTACAGGGTTGAGCATCACGAAAGTCTGGAATCTTACGTTTGTGATGACGCCGATGACGCTGGTGAAAACCAAAAGTCGGTATCTGGTCTGGTTTCCGAGAACGTTTCTCTCAGCAAGACACTTTACGTTATAACGTTGCACCTAAGTGGACTACGATCATGAAATTCTGGAATCCTTCATTTTCAATGCCAAGGATTATTTTAGTGAAAACTGCAAGTCGCTAGGTGCTCTGGTTGCGGAGAACATTTTTCTCCGCAGAAAAGACGTTTTTTACGTTTGACCCTATAACGTTGCTGCTACCGGGTTGAGCATCACGAAAGTCTGGAATATTACGTTTGTGATGACGCTAATGACGATGGTGAAAACCACAAGTCGATATCTGGTCTGGTTTCCGAGAACGTTTCTCTCGGCAAGACGTTTTACGTTATAACGTTGCACCTAAGTGGACTACGATCATAAAATTCTGGAATCCTTCATTTTCAATGCCAAGGATTATTTTAGTGAAAACTGCAAGTCGCTAGGTGCTCTGTTTGCGGAGAGCATTTTTCTCCGCAGAAAAGACGTTTTTTACGTTTGACCCTATAACGCTGCTGCTACCGGGTTGAGCATCACGAAAGTCTGGAATATTACGTTCGTGATGACGCTGATGACGCTGGTGAAAACCACAAGTCGATATCTGGTCTGGTTTTCGAGAACGTTTCTCTCCGCAAGACGTTTTACGTTATAACGTTGCATCTAAGGGGACTACGATCATGAAATTCTGGAATCCTTCATTTTCAGTGCCAAATATTATTTTAGTGATAACCGCAAGTCGCTAGGTGCTCTGGTTGCGAAGAGCATTTTTCTCCGCAGAAAAGACGTTTTGTTACGTTTGACCCTATAACGTTGCTGCTACAGGGTTGAGCATCACGAAAGTCTGGAATCTTACGTTTGTGATGACGCCGATGACGCTGGTGAAAACCAAAAGTCGGTATCTGGTCTGGTTTCCGAGAACGTTTCTCTCAGCAAGACACTTTACGTTATAACGTTGCACCTAAGTGGACTACGATCATGAAATTCTGGAATCCTTCATTTTCAATGCCAAGGATTATTTTAGTGAAAACTGCAAGTCGCTAGGTGCTCTGGTTGCGGAGAACATTTTTCTCCGCAGAAAAGACGTTTTTACGTTTGACCCTATAACGTTGCTGCTACCGGGTTGAGCATCACGAAAGTCTGGAATATTACGTTTGTGATGACGCTAATGACGATGGTGAAAACCACAAGTCGATATCTGGTCTGGTTTCCGAGAACGTTTCTCTCGGCAAGACGTTTTACGTTATAACGTTGCACCTAAGTGGACTACGATCATAAAATTCTGGAATCCTTCATTTTCAATGCCAAGGATTATTTTAGTGAAAACTGCAAGTCGCTAGGTGCTCTGTTTGCGGAGAGCATTTTTCTCCGCAGAAAAGACGTTTTTTTACGTTTGACCCTATAACGCTGCTGCTACCGGGTTGAGCATCACGAAAGTCTGGAATATTACGTTCGTGATGACGCTGATGACGCTGGTGAAAACCACAAGTCGATATCTGGTCTGGTTTTCGAGAACGTTTCTCTCCGCAAGACGTTTTACGTTATAACGTTGCATCTAAGGGGACTACGATCATGAAATTCTGGAATCCTTCATTTTCAGTGCCAAATATTATTTTAGTGATAACCGCAAGTCGCTAGGTGCTCTGGTTGCGAGAACATTTTTCTCCGCAAAAAGATGTTTTGTTACGTTTGACCCTATAACGTTGCTGCTACAGGGTTGAGCATCACGAAAGTCTGGAATCTTACTTTTGTGATGACGCCGATGACGATGGTGAAAACCACAAGTCGATATCTGGTTTGGTTTCCGAGAACGTTTCTCTCGGCAAGACGTTTTACGTTATAACGTTGCACCTAAGTGGACTAAGATCATGGAATTCTGGAATCCTTCATTTTCAATGGCAAGGATTATTTTAGTGAAAACCGCAAGTCGCTAGGTGCTCTGGTTGCGGAGAGCATTTCTCTCCGCAGCGTCGTTTGGCGGAGTCCCGCCAAAATACGCCAATGTGTTACGTTTGACCCTATAACGTTGCAGCTACTTGGTTTAGCACCACGAAAATCTGGAATCTCAAGTTTGTGATGATGCTGATGACGCTGGTGAAAACCGCAAGTCGATATCTGGTCTGGTTTCCGAGAACGTTTCTCTCCGCAAGACGTTGTACGTTATAGGTTATAACGTTGTTCCTAAGGGATCTAGGTTCATGAGATTCTGGAATCTTGCAATTCTGGTGGCAAGGAGTATTATAAAGAAAACCGCGAGTCGCTAGGTGCTCTGGTTACTGAGAACATTTTTCTCCGCAGCAAATTCTCGAGTTATTTAACGTTTTACGTTTTAACGTTGCTGTTACTGGACGTAGAGTAATGACATTTTGGAATCTCATTAAACAGACAATGGCCATTCTTTTAGTGAAAACCGCAAGCCTCTAGGTGGTCTTGTTGCGAAAAGCATTTTTCTCCGCAATTATAATCCGCAGAAAAGTCACGGACTACATAATGGTACGTTTTGGGTGTGACTTTTCTGCGGATTAGAATTGCGGAGAAAAATGCTTTTCGCAACCAGACCACCTAGAGGCTTGCGGTTTTCACTAAAAGAATGGCCATTGTCTGTTTAGTGAGATTCCAAAATTTCATCCCTCTACGTCCAGTAACAGCAACGTTATAACGTAAAACGTTAAATAACTCGTGAATTTGCTGCGGAGAGAAGCTGCGGAGAAAAATGCTCTCGGTAACCAGAGCACCTAGCGACTCGCAGTTTTCTTTATAATACTCCTTGCCACCAGAATTGCAAGATTCCAAAATCTCATGAACCTAGATCCCTTAGGAACAAAGTTATACCTATAACGTACAACGTCTTGCGGAGAGAAACGTTCTCGGAAGCCAGACCAGATATCGACTTGCGGTTTTCACCAGCGTCATCGGCATCATCACAAACGTAAGATTCCAGATTTTCGTGGTGCTAAACCAAGTAGCTGCAACGTTATAGAGTCAAACGTAACACATTGGCGTATTTTGGCGGGACTCCGCCAAACGACGCTGCGGAGAGAAATTCTCTCCGCAACCAGAGCACCTAGCGACTTGCGGTTTTCACTAAAATATTCCTTGGCATTGAAAATGAAGGATTCCAGGATTTCATGATCGTAGTCCCCTTAGGTGCAACGTTATAACGTAAAACGTCTTGCGGAGAGAAACGTTCTCGGAAACCAGACCAGATATCGACTTGTGGTTTTCACCAGCGTCATCGGCGTCATCACAAACGTAAGATTCCAGACTTTTGTGATGCTCAACCCGGTAGCAGCAACGTTATAGGGTCAAACGTAACAAAACGTCTTTTCTGCGGAGAAAAATGCTCTCTGCAACCAGAGCACCTAGTGACTTGCGGTTTTCACTAAAATATTCCTTGGCATTGAAAATGAAGGATTCCAGGATTTCATGATCGTAGTCCCCTTAGGTGCAACGTTATAACGTAAAACGTCTTGCGGAGAGAGACGTTCTCGGAAACCAGACCAGATATCGACTTGTGGTTTTCACCAGCGTCATCGGCGTCATCACAAACGTAAGATTCCAGACTTTTGTGATGCTCAAACCGGTAGCAGCAACGTTATAGGGTCAAACGTAACAAAACGTCTTTTCTGCGGGAGAAAATGCTCTCTGCAACCAGAGCACCTAGCGACTTGCGGTTTTCACTAAAATATTTCTTGGCATTGAAAATGAAGGATTCCAGATTTCATGATCGTAGTCCCCTTAGGTGCAACGTTATAACGTAAAACGTCTTGCGGAGAGAGGCGTTCTCGGCAACCAGACCGATATCGACTTGTGGTTTTCACCAGCGTCATCGGCGTCATCACAAACGTAAGATTCAGACTTTGTGATGCTCAACCTGGTAGCAGCAACGTTATAGGGTCAAACGTAACAAAACGTCTTTTCTGCGGAGAAAATGCTCTCTGCAACCAGAGCACCTAGCGACTTGCGGTTTTCACTAAAATATTCCTTGGCATTGAAAATGAAGGATTCCAGGATTTCATGATCGTAGTCCCCTTAGGTGCAACGTTATAACGTAAAACGTCTTGCGGAGAGAGACGTTCTCGGCAACCAGACCAGATATCGACTTGTGGTTTTCACCAGCGTCATCGACGTCATCACAAACGTAAGATTCCAGACTTTTGTGATGCTCAACCTGGTAGCAGCAACGTTATAGGGTCAAACGTAACAAAACGTCTTTTCTGCGGAGAAAAATGCTCTCTGCAACCAGAGCACCTAGCGACTTGCGGTTTTCACTAAAATATTCCTTGGCATTGAAAATGAAGGATTCCAGGATTTCATGATCGTAGTCCCCTTAGGTGCAACGTTATAACGTAAAACGTCTTGCGGAGAGAGACGTTCTCGGCAACCAGACCAGATATCGACTTGTGGTTTTCACCAGCGTCATCGGCGTCATCACAACCGTAAGATTCCAGACTTTTGTGATGCTCAACCCGGTAGCAGCAACGTTATAGGGTCAAACGAAACAAAACGTCTTTTCTGCGGAGAAAAATGCTCTCTGCAACCAGAGCACCTACCGACTTGCAGTTTTCACTAAAATATTCCTTGGCATTGAAAATGAAGGATTCCAGGATTTCATGATCGTAGTCTCCTTAGGTGCAACGTTATAACGTAAAACGTCTTGCGGAGAGAGACGTTCTCGGAAACCAGACCAGCAGAAGCCAATTTCATAAACATCGTAGTAAATAGTATGAACTATTTACCACAACACTTCGAATGAACTAATAACTATTTACCTCAGTTTCATAAATCGAAGGCGAGCTACGCAGTTAATTCGAAAGCTAGGTAGTTGATTTCGCTGATCGTAGTAAATAAAGCTTGCGTCAGCTGACTGAAGCACAAGAGTATTTTCAATTCTGTAAAACTATGAAATAATAGCTTTGTTAAAATCCGCAAGTAAATTGATTATTATTGTTTTTAATTTAATTTTATCTGGTTAATAGCCCAGTACACGGGAAACTCTCAGATATCAATGTGTGTTTTTTATGTGTTTTCCTCCACTTCTTGTTCTTGGAAAGACAGCTGCGTACCTAATCGGACAAGTGGATTCAGGGTCCGATCTAAGGGGAGGTGTTTTCGCTGTATCTTCCTTGTTGTGTCAATTTCCTGAAAAACCCTATTTTCAAAATTTTGGGGTAAGTTGCGACTTCTTCCTCCCCCGTCACTACCACCAGCTCTGGTCCCTGTGAATTCCTCGGCAGGGGCGGATCCGGGATTTTCTCGAGAGGGCAGGGCAGGTGTTAGCCTCAGGTGCTCCCATTTTTAGGGCCCGCTTAGGGCCTAGCGCTCCACCTTTTTTCATTCAATGAACGTTAAACCTCTTGAAGCTGAAAAAAATTAGATGCAGTGACGAATCCAATGTTTTTCAAGGCGGTAGCGATATGGGTGGATCCAAGAAAAGGGGGAGGGCTGAGCCTATCCACTGTAAAAGTTGATTTGAGGAACTTTACCACGACTCAAATGAGGAGTTCGGGACTCCTAATAATATAACTGGGGGCCACTTGAGTTTATGTCAGAGGTCCCAAGAGTCAGTTTTATCCCCAGTGTTGATTACGCAAGCCCCCAGATTTGGCCCCGGGACCCTAATTGTTATTCTTAGGGGTCCCAATTGTTGATCTCTGGGAGGGGGCATAGTTGACTTCAGTGCCCTCAAGAGATTGTTCTCGGCAACCCTACAGTCATGCGCAGATTCAGGGAGGCAGTGGGGGGCGATCGCCTCCTTGGGTTGAGCCTAAGCTTCGCAAAGGACCCGCCGCAGCCCCACTCCTAGCATAGGCGGATCCAGGATTGCCGATCGGGGGGCACCTTCCCGGGGGGCGCCATCCGGACCGGGGGGGCGCCATCCGGAACAGGGGGGCGCCACATATGACCGGCAAAAGCTATCAGGTGGGCGCCAAATCCTATCGGTGGGCGCCGACTTTCGCATCCTGGGGGGGTGGGAAGCGACATTTCAGGGGGCGCCATCGACCTTTCAGGGGGCGCCGAGGGTCGATCGGGGGGGCACGTGCCCCCCTTGCCCCCCCTGGATCCGCCTATGACCCCTAGTGATGTCTGATGGGCATTCCGGGGAGCCCAAACACGACCCGAAAGTTAGTTTAGGGGGTCACAAGAGTTGGTCTCGGAGGCCCCAGGAGTTGGTCCTGGGGGTTCAAGTCCCCCCTCCAGCGCTTTGGGGGGGCATGGCCGGAATGCCCCTCCCCTGCATCCGCCAATGCCTATGCTAACATAAGAGTCAAGAGCCGACACAGATACTTTTAGCGACATCTTTTTTCTCGGAAGGACCTGCCAAGAAAGTCTATAGATGTAGTTTCGAAACAGAAGTTTTGCCGCTTTTATATAGATGGCAGCAAAATCTTGTGGAGTGTTTCCAGGGAAAATGATATCCCATCCCCCAATTCGTTCTATTTTTGTTCATCTAATTAAAAAATAATGTGTTTTCAATAAATCTGGAATCATTGAACCATCCCCAAACCAAACCATCGGACCAGATCCAATATTCGATGACCTATTTAAAATCATCTTGATTTCTAGCTAACAGCAGAACAAAATATGTAAACACGCCCCGTCTCAATCAGAAAATTCCAGTGCCACAATTGCGCAGGAAGCTTCCTAAGTAGAGATTAGATCAAGGTGAAAGAGATTTCGTTTAAGTGGTGGTTACCTATATTATCTTGGCTTTCTCAAGGGATGAATTTATCCTATCTAATCAGTTTCAACACTGCGGGTAAGTCCGGAGCGGGATTGGAGATACTGCCCCCTCCCGGCTAGAAATCCGTGGCTACGCTCCATATTTTTAACATTGGAAAAAGAGACTCCACCTCCCACTTTGGACTGTCCAGGCAATTTACCAAAATGTTTGTGTGGACTTCGGCACCCTTACTGCAATAAATCCAGGAATAGGATTCATATTCAATGGCGGATCCATGGGAAAATTTCGAGGCGGGAGAGGCAAAAGTTGATGAAAACGAGCAAAAAGTTGTTGAATAGCATAGACCAAAATCAACCGAAAGTAAATAAGATGCTGCTGTAAGAAATGGTAAAATGTCTAGGTAGGGAGGTACGTACTTCTCCATCCTCGCCTACTCAAAACTTTACGGCAACACCATTCAGAAAATAGGGTAAAAGAGCAATAACCAGACCAAGAGAACGGCAAATGAATTAAGCAGAAGTAATTTTCCCAACCCGATTGAAGAAAATAATCGTCAAATAAATGATAATAAAGAAGTTAAATTTAATTAACTATGCCCCTACCCATAGTTGATTACCTACGTAGTAAATACTACGGAGTATTCCTCAGCGGCGTTTATGAAATTCACCAACCAATCAGAGCGCGAGTTCGGGTGAGCTACGTATTATTAACTAACGTAGTAAGTACTGAGGACCCGTATTTACTGAGCAGCGTTTTATGAAATTGGTGCTTAGTAAATACTAGCTAGCTACGTAGTATTTACTCGATAGAGCGTTTATGAAATTGGTTTCAGATATCGACTTGTGGTTTTGACCAGCGTCATTGTCGTCATCACAAACGTAAGATTCCAGACTTTTGTGATGCTCAACCCGGTAGCAGCAACGTTATAGGGTCAAACGTAACAAAACGTCTTTTCTGCGGAGACAAATGCTCTCTGCAACCAGAGCACCTACCGACTTGCGGTTTTCACTAAAATATTCCTTGGCATTGAAATTGAAGGATTCCAGGATTTCATGATCGTAGTCTCCTTAGGTGCAACGTTATAACGTAAAACGTCTTGCGGAGAGAGACGTTCTCGGAAACCAGACCAGATATCGACTTGTGGTTTTCACCAGCGTCATTGTCGTCATCACAAACGTAAGATTCCAGACTTTTGTGATGCTCAACCCGGTAGCAGCAACGTTATAGGGTCAAACGTAACAAAACGTCTTTTCTGCGAAGACAAATGCTCTCTGCAACCAGAGCACCTAGGGACTTGCGGTTTTCACTAAAATATTTCTTGGCATTGAAAATGAAGGATTCCAGGATTTCATGATCGTAGTCCCCTTAGGTGCAACGTTATAACGTAAAACGTCTTGCGGAGAGAGACGTTCTCGGAAACCAGACCAGATATCGACTTGTGGTTTTCACCAGCGTCATCGGTGTCATCACAAACGTAAGATTCCAGACTTTTGTGATGCTCAACCCGGTAGCAGCAACGTTATAGGGTCAAACGTAACAAAACGTCTTTTCTGCGGAGAAAAATGGTCTCTGCAACCAGAGCACCTAGCGACTTGCGGTTTTCACAAAAATATTCCTTGGCATTGAAAATGAAGGATTCCAGGATTTCATGATCGTAGTCCCCTTAGGTGCAACGTTATAACGTATAACGTCTTGCGGAGAGAGACGTTCTCGGAAACCAGACCAGAGACCAATTTCATAAACGCTCTATCTAGTAAATACTACGTAGCTAGCTAGTATTTACTAAGCACCAATTTCATAAAAGGTTGATAGTAAATACTTTGATGATCCGACAGTAAAACATTTAGTTAGACAGTTATAACTACGTAGCTCACCCGATCCTACACTCTGATTGGCTGGTGAGTTTCATATAAGTTATGTAGTTAATAACTACGTAGTTCTTACTAATAACTATTCAACTACGGCGAAAGGCATAGTTGATTCCAATAGTTCATGGCAACAGCTTAGATTTTGTCTGACAATTGACCGAGCGATAAACGTGATATATTGTTTGTCATTGTGTTCTCGTTATTGTTCTTATTCCCGTTATTGTTATTGTTCTTCGTTCTAGTTTATTGTTGCGTTCGTATTTCCGAGTGTTGTGGTGGAATTGGAGGAAGAGGCCAACCGTCGCCGGCGACCGCGAGTGTTCCGGCCTCGCATAAATATGCAGTGGCCAACAGCGGCGGAATTTACGTGAGTACCAAGTAAATATTGTAGTAATAACCTACCTATATTCTAGGTACCTACCTATGCAAGCAAAGCCGGTCCCAATTGCCAATTTTATCCATCTTATTCATTCAGATCATAAATAGAGATGTCCACTTTCAGGCGAAGACAGACGCCAACACTAGCACAAATATTCGAGAAAGGGAGCTTGAACGTCATAGGAGGTATGCATCCATCGTCACTCACCCATATACCCACACTCACCTTCAAATGAAATCGCACATAAACATCAATCCGTGGTACTTAACGGAAGTTTAACTTGTTGTCACACCATTAATTATTGCACTCTGCTAGCCTCTTACATCTTGATCACCATTTTCGCGCTCAAGGCGAAGAAGGTAGCAACGTACGTCTAAAAAATCGGATGCTTTTTACTGAGCAATTTCTTACCACTATCCTCCACTGCTTTCCGAAACGACCGCCTGCGTCTGCGACTGCTCGTGATGTTAGTGTTGTATTGTTGCTAGGGAGTGTGCAGAACTGCCATCTATGACCAAATTCCCCAACCATACATCTACGGTTAATTGGATGGGCTATAGCCATAATTAAAATTTTGAATAGGTGGCGCTTCGGGAGGAGGCGCTTCTTACCAAGCGCGTGGCAATACCATGATTAGGAGGCAGTCGGTTGAAAACCTGGGTGCAGTGGCGGATCCAGGACTTCATTTCGGGGGAAAGGGGGAGGGGGGGGCTCGACCCTCCCCTACCATTGCAATGCATTGCCTAGGAACAGCCTCCGGTTGTGCAATCACTTAAAGTCCTTGGAAATTTGGGGGAGGGAAAGTGAGGTGTTTGAGCCCCTAGTTCCCCGTTTCCACCAGTACTGAGGTGCATATACTAAAGGCTATCCATAAGTCATGTAACACTGGGGGGTCGAGGGGGTGTAAAGTCAGGAGTAACGAAGTGCTGCAAGGAGGAGCTGGGCTGGGGAGGGGGCTGGGCATGATCGTTATGTGACGTATTATAGGAGGCGAGGAGCGGGGGGGGCTGGACATGATCCCTATGTAAAGCATAGGCAACGCACCGGATACGGAGAAATGTATCTTTCCCTTGCAGGGGTGGACGCAGACCCGAGTTTTTTTTTGGGGGGGGGGGGGGGTGGAATTTGCAATTTTGGTGTTGGACAGACCTAGTATAAGCTACCTCTCAAAGTACATGATCGCTCCAGGGGCGGACGCAGACCCAAGTTTTTTTGGGGGGTGGGGGGGGGGCAAACCCATGTCTGCCTCTCCTTGGGGGGGGTTGGGAGCGAAGTTTTTTCGCTCTACAGACCTAGTGTGAACACCTTTTTTCAAAAAATCATCCGGCGTTTGGGGGCAAAAGATAGTTTGGCCCCCCTCCAGCGCTTTTGGGGAGGGAGGCCATGGTCGGAATGGTCCCCCCTGTGTCCGCCAATGGATCGCTCTCCGGGGGGTTAGAAGCGAATTTGTTTTTCTCTACAGACTAGTGTGGACACCTTTTTCACAAATTTCTGCGGCCTT
The DNA here is from genome assembly GCA_034440635.1 of Lepas anatifera. NCBI lineage: Eukaryota > Metazoa > Arthropoda > Thecostraca > Lepadidae > Lepas > Lepas anatifera. The sequence goes on from JAOTON010000492.1 coordinate 2,486,735, forward strand.
TGGGGGCCAAAAGATAGTATGCCCCCCTCCAGTGCTTTGGGGGGGGCATGGCCGGAATGCCCCCCCTGCGTCCGCCAATGTTCTCTTGTTTCCTTCCAAAAAAATAAGTTTAACTGTATTGCAGAAATGTAAGGTTCTGCCCCAGAGTTGCGCCTCTGTGTACGGGTTGTCACCATAGGCGGATCCAGGATTGCCGATCGGAGGGGGCACCTTCCCGGGGGGCGCCATCCGGACCAGGGGGGCGCCACTTATGACCGGCAAAACCTATCAGGTGGGCGCCAAATCCTATCGGTGGGCGCCGACTTTCGTATCCTGGGGGGGGTGGGAAGCGAAATTTCAGGGGGGCGCCATCGACCTTTCAGGGGGGCGCCGAGGGTCGATCGGGGGCACGTGCCCCCCTTGCCCCCCTGGATCCGCCTATGGTTGTCACCTCTTAACTTTAAAAACTTGTCCAGTGGCGGCCTCAGACTAGATTATACCTATGCCTACTGGTCCTAAATTTCAGGCGTCGATTCCGGATAACGGTGCTGCTGGCCCAACAAATCCTGCAGCTTATCGCTCCGGACCTGCAGCACGCAACCCATCGGAACATGGCGTTGTCCCCGCAGCAACAGCTGTTACTAGCACTGCGGTAAGTTAACGTGAAATAATGTTTACTCACTTGATTCAGGCGTCGGTGTAGGATAAATAAAAGATGGGAGGGAAGTGTTAACTTTTTCATCAAGCAATGCTAAAACACTTCCCAACCGGATGTTCAATAAAAGGACGGAACCGAGTATTTCTTTATTCAATGCGCCTCACGATTATCGAAATAAAGACCAGTGGCACAAAGTTAAGCCTCATAACAGGAATTTTACCATACCCAACCAGTGACATTTTACATGCAGTGGTATGTTTTCATCGCCAGTCATGTTCCCACAGGTTCTACGCCTGTGGGGCCTTCTACAGGATGGTGGGTGACGGCCACGGCCCGTCCTCGGCTACCGTCTGCCGGGCCGTGCGGCGCGTCAGCAGCGCACTGCGGCGGCGCTGTGGCCACCTGCTGATGTGGCCGCGGGACCAGGCGGCGGTGGAGGCCATCAAGCGGCGATTCCACGCCATCGCTGGGATCCCACATATTGTTGGTGTGTTTGAAACAATCGCATTGGAACCATGGGCGCCCAAAGAGGTGGAACGGGGGGGACGCATCCCCCTTTTGGCCAACCAGGGGGGGACGTCCCCCAAAAATTTTTGGGCCCATCGTCATGAACACTGTCAGATACCTGTCAGATACATGAACTCTGTCAGATTGGAACTCTTGTAAGCTGTGGCAGTCTTGAGTGTTTTCGTAAGATAAGAACCGTTGAGGCAGGTCAGGCGTTGACGTGACCAGCAGCGTTGAAGGAGGTGGGTGGGTGTGGCTGGGGAATAATTCGTTTGCCACCTCCAACGTCCAGTCTCGACTGAAGTATAGGTAATGGCCGTTTCAGGATGTGTGGACGGGACTTACATCCGTATATCGGTGCCGGCCGAAATGGTCGACGCTTATACCGACCGGAAGGGCCACACCAGTATCAACGTCATGGCGGTTTCGGGGCCGGACCGGCAGTTTTATGCGGTCTCCACCACCTCCAGCGGCCGTACACACGACGCCAGAGCGCTACGCACCTCCGGCATCGTGGAGTAGTAAGTGGCGCAATGTCTCATAAAGAAAACAGTATCATTGGGAGCAAGGACGTCACCTCATTCCAACAAACGGTTTTAATCAACGTCTTGACCCATGCACTGGTGGAGCAGGGACCTGCGGGATGGACAATTGCCCTCTTAACTACCCAATGTTTGCTAAATTCCTTAAATAAAACATTTTTTAACGATTTTGGGCCCTGTCACGCCCCAAAACCATATATCTGGATCATGCACTGAGCCGATACTTTATCAACTATGTTTGCAGCTTCAACAACGGAGGCCCGTCACCAGACAGCTTAGTCCTTGGCGACAGCGCCTATCCGGCTCTGCCCTGGCTGGTGACTCCCCTGCCCGCGCCAGCTACACCCGAGGAACGCAGGTCACACAATATAAATATACCTTAATACATATACGTGTGCGCGCGTGCGTGTGTGCGTGCGTGCGGTAATGCCAAAACGGTAGTTTTCTCGATCCCTGACCATTTCACCCACAGGTTCAACCATGCACACCGAAGGACGCGGGTGGTGGTGGAAAACGCGTTTGCCCACCTCAAGCTGCGCTTCCCCGTCCTGGACTGCAAGCGTATGCGGATCAGGTCAATTCCACGCAGCCAAGACGTCATCGTGTGAGTAAAATTATTCAGCTAACACTAAAGCAGCGACTGCTTCTGTTTTGTCTTTGTATCAGCAGAATATATATATATATATATATATATATATATATATATATATATATATATATATAAACAATCTGTGTACGTGTGTGGGTACTGGTTTCTCCAAAATATTTGGCCACAAATGGGCAGTATTGCATCGTCAGCATCCTCACTTCAGCTTAAATTTCGACAGAGCGTGCCTGATCCTGCATAATCTTTGCATTCGTGCTGGTGACGACGGGGTCTGGCTGGAAGAAGAGGCTGGACCCCAGAGAGTCCAGCAGCTAATGCTGGACCAGCAGGCGGCAGCAGGGGCAGATGGAGGACCCGCTCAGCAGGAGCCAGAGGAGCTGCGCCTCATGCTGCCGGCTGCACAGAGGCGTGCCGGAGAAGCTCGCCGGCGAGAGCTTGTGGGCATTTTTAGAGTATAGCTCCATGACCCGTAAACACAACAATGTTTATTTGTTTAGCCAAGCCCACTGTAACATCTGTGTTATATGCTTGCATGCTGTATCTCTGGAACGAACTGTATGTACATACATACCAATAACAATGTGTTAATCGAAAACCAATTGTTTCCCCGACCATGATATAACAACGACTAAAACAGCAACAGCAAAACGCTGTGAGCAACATTCAATATTTAAACGGTTTTCTTTCGTTCAAAACACGATATTAACTTTGACAGAACCAATCACACGGCATCCCGGCGGTGGCCCTCTCTAAGGTACTTGGCCGCCAACTCTTCTGCGCAGATGCAGTTCGAGTAAAAGAGCACACGCTCCCACTCCTCCTGGGTGCGCCTCTCGCGAGGTATGGCCATTAGGCACCGATACTGCCTCTCGAGGGCGTCCCTGTCCGGTTCAGCTGTAGCCGGAGCCGGAGACATAGCTGAAGACGGAGCTGGGGTCGGAGCCGTGGACGGCGCTGGAGGCGGAGCTGGGGTCGGAGCCGTGGACGGCGCTGGAGGTGGAGCTGAGGTCGAAGCCGTGGACGGCGCTGGAGGCGGAGCTGGGGTCGGAGCCGTGGACGGCGCTGGAGGCGGAGCTGGGGTCGGAGCCGTGGACGGCGCTGGAGGCGGAGCTGGGGTCGGAGCCGTGGACGGCGCTGGAGGCGGAGCTGGGGTCGGAGCCGTGGACGGCGCTGGAGGTGGAGCTGAGGTCGGAGCCGTGGACGGCGCTGGAGGTGGAGCTGGGTCCCTCTGTGGTGGGTCAGACCCAAGCACAACCTCACAATGCTCGACGAAATCGAAGTCCCCCCATTCAACTTCTATCGGTGACTGGAGATCTGGGGTGTCCAGGTGGAAGCTGGAGAAGCCACCGGGGACGGCCGTCCTGGCCTCTTCCAGCTCCCTCCCAGACACCTCCAGGACAACGTCGTCCAGGTCGGTGAGCGGCGCTGATCCACTCGCGCCGGTTCTTCCGAGCCGGTCCCGGTTTTCTGTGCAATGCGATGGGAGCGTGTGTGGCAGACGTGAAGACAAAAAGTGCGGAAGCACAACATAACGGGTTTCAAACCATAAGCATCGCCACCGGAAAATAAGTGAGGGGGCCAGCCAAACATTAACCTGATGCTAACAACAAGCTTTCCACGCTAGGACCAAAAGCTGTTTGAATTTCCACTGTGAGCCACTCCTAATTTTGAATCAGCCTCCCCGGAGTACAATTGGGCGCCCCACTTGAACATGGAACGCCCTCATTGATTTTTGGCCGCCCTCTACTTTGTGGTTTGGTGCCAGTATTTCTCAATTGGCCACCCTTTTTAAAGTTTCAGCCAATTTTCTAAAAACAAATATTTATAAATACTAAACACTGAAAGCAGCACCACCTATAACAGGAAGCAAATAGTTCATCAATCTTCGCCAGGGGTGACAGCCTCCGGTCAAAGTCTAAGGAGGAACATTCAGGAAGCCTGTTTTCGAACACTAAGGTGATTTTCTGTGTTCCAATGATGTCCGCATAAAACCTCAAACTGGGATTTTATATTTCATGACACAGCATATTGCATACGGTGGCTATCATCGTCCAAGAGAGATCAGAATGTCCCTAAAGCAGCGCCATCTATACTGCGCCTAGCTTTTCGGGTTCACTTGGATAGCTATCGCTAGCTATGGGCAGGGGCGGATCCAGAAATTGCTGAAAGAGGGGAATAATCCAGAGAGGCCTGGCCTCCTCGAACTGTGCCCGGAATAGCTATTGGGGGCTTGACCGTGCAAGGTATAGATTTTCACACAAAAAACGTACATACACATTGGCAGACGCAGGCGGGTGCCATTCCGGTCATGCCCCCCTAAAGCGCTGGAGGGGGAACTATATTTTGCCCCCCAAACGCCGGAAAATTTTTGTAAAAAGATGTTTTACACTAGGTCTGTAGAGCAAAATAATCTTCGCTCCCACCCCACCGCCCCCGAGAGCGATCATGTACTTGGAGCATACGCATCGGAAAGGGGGGCAGGCCCCCAATTTTTTGGCAAAAAAATTCGTGATCTCAGTCAAAATGATAGAAAACCGGACATTCTTACATCCAGCCGCTGCGGAAGGCAACGAGGAGCCCAAATTCGAACAGTTTTGGTCCTGATGTTGAACGTTTTTTGTCAGCATCAGGTTGAAGTTTGGCTGCCCCCTCCCACTATTTTGCTGGTGGCGACACTTATGACTTGGAGAGGTAGCTTATACTAGGTGTGTCGAGCACTGAAAAAGATGTTTACACTAGGTCTCTAGAGCATAAAAATCTTCGCTCCCTCCCCCAAACTCGGGTCTGCGCCCACCCCTGCATACAAATACACAACACCAGTGTAAAGTCAAATGAAATTGGTTTTACCAACCTCTCGATTTTTTCAGCTGATTGTTCCAGAGGAACCGCAGATGCTCTCGAGTGGAATCAGCTCGCAGCACCCCCAGTTGCTTGGCTATCTTGGTTTTGTTGTCCCAGATCTCGTTTCTTTTTGCCTGACCGCTATTCGTCCGAAATCTTCCAAAAAGTACCTGTGCGTTGCAATAAGCACTGATTGAACAATTCGAAAATTGCTTTGAAGACAGGCATCTAGTATAGAACATGTTGATCATAATGGACCAGTCGCATTCAGATCGCAAAAAAATGAAATGGTTTAAGATATCACGATATCACGGAAAAGAAATCACGAGATGAATCTATAATATGAATCTATGAATGGAAATAAACTTGAAACTTACGTGTTTGTCGGGGAGGAAAGTTCTGAACAAAGTGAGTCGCCGCCGCTCTTCCTCGTCTTGTGCTTTTTTGCTACGGCGAGGCATTTTTGCTTTCCACGAATTAAGTAAACTGAACTGTCACACGATAACAACTGTCGATTTTAGCAGGTTAATCAGGGTCATAGGCGTAGGAACAAGGATGGGGGCAGTGGGCCATGGCTCTAATGTCAAAGATCTTAACCCCCTCCCTGGTGGCCCCCGAGCCACCTTCACCCTGGTGGGGGGGTGTTTGTTTAATCATAGGCAGATCCAGGGGGGGCAAGGGGGGCACGTGCCCCCCGATCGACCCTCGGCCCCCCCCTGAAATGTCGCTTCCCACCCCCCCAGGATGCGAAAGTCGGCGCCCACCGATAGGATTTGGCGCCCACTTGATAGCTTTTGCCGGTCATAAGTGGCGCCCCCTGGTCCGGATGGCGCCCCCCGGTCCGGATGGCGCCCCCCGGGAAGGTGCCCCCCAGATCGGCAATCCTGGATCCGCCTATGTGTTTAATCACTCCCCCTCGAACTTGGCTCCTATGAACTCAGAACTCGGAAAGGCCCCAGGGGGCTGTTCAAAGACCCCCACCGGGGTGAGGGTTAAACATTGGGCCTTTGGCGTTGACTGGAAGGAAACGACTTCAAAATACATATTACCCACTTCCCCGTCAATATTCTGAACGTGTTTATGCAATGAGGTCAGCGTGACTCATTAAGTGGAACAGTCACGTGAGTCCTTTGGGAAACCCCTCCCCCATAGGCGGATCCTGGAAAATATTGGTTAAATGGGTCTCCGAGCACTGGCTTCACCACGGGGGGCGGGGGTACGGCCCCCATTGCTGGGAAGTGGGGGCCGGCCCCGGTTTTGTCCGGAAATACCATTGAAAATACTGAATTCAAGCGGACGTCTGGGTTTTAAGCATTCCACCACTGCCCCCCCCCATTTGCCTCCGCCACACCCCCCCTCTCTCACTGGGAAATATGTAGCGACGCCCTTGCCCCGAGCGATGGTCTCGAGGCCATTGACGGATATAATAGGGTCATGGGGCTCAAGCCTCCCCTCCCCGAAATATCAAAGTGCGTGCCCATGGTAACTTCGCAGCGGCAGCCTACTCCGCGACTATTGGTGCCAGCTCCCCCCCCTGCAAGCTCCGAAAATCGGTTTTGGGTAACCTGAGTTTTGGTCTCAGGGGTGGGGGAGGGGAGGGAGGGTGGGCGGCAAAGGGCAGCCGAATATCGCTTGATCCCCCTAGAAATTAATAATGGCTACGAAACTTGACTCAATACACCCCTATCTTTACTTCGCTGTGAACGCCTATGGCAAACCTTCAAGTCTTGTCTGTAAACAAAATCAGCTGTTTCCCAATGCATCCGGCTGTCTCCAAGATGTCCATTCCAAAGAAGGAAAAGTGATGAAAAGCACGCTGGTATCTGAGTTTTTCCATATATTAAAATCTTAAAAGGGATAAATCAATTTATAAAGAATATTGATACACTTGCATTTGACTTTTGAGAAAGTTATTATTTAATAGTTTTTCAGAATTACAAATACTCTTGAACCTCAGTCAGCTGACGTAAGTTTTATTTACTACGATGCGCGAAATCAACAACCTAGCTTTCGAATTAACTACGTAGCTCGCCTTGGTTTTATGAAACTGGGGTAAGTAGTTATTAGTTCATTCGAAGTGCTGTGGTAAATAGTTCATACTATTTACTACGATGTTTATGAAATTGGCTTCAGATATCGACTTGTGGTTTTCACCAGCGTCATCGGCGTCATCACAAACGTAAGATTCCAGACTTTTGTGATGCTCAACTCGGTAGCGACGTTTTATAGTTCCCTACTCATTGCATTAGAATCTATTTTGAAGGGTTTGTGATAATATGTAGATAGAAGGTTATGGTAACAAACTAAATTTGATAATTTATTTCTTATAAAGCGCTTTAACTAAGCTGCACCCAGATAGCCTGATAATTTAATACCAAAATAAAAATACCTTAAGCACCTTGCATTTCCCACCCCGTCCCAACCTGCAAACCGTCCTAATAATATTGCTGCAAAACTGTTAACCAGAACCTCATTTAATAGGTAGCAGCAACGTTATAGGGTCAAACGTAACAAAACGTCTTTTCTGCGGAGAAAAATGCTCTCTGCAACCAGAGCACCTAGCGACTTGCGGTTTTCACTAAAATATCCCTTGGCATTGAAAATGAAGGATTCCAGGATTTCATGATCGTGGTCCCCTTAGGTGCAACGTTATAACGTAAAACGTCTTGCGGAGAGAGACGTTCTCGGAAACCAGACCAGATATCGACTTGTGGTTTTCACCAGCGTCATCGGGGTCATCACAAACGTAAGATTCCAGACTTTTGTGATGCTCAACCCGGTAGCAGCAACGTTATAGGGTCAAACGTAACAAAACGTCTTTTCTGCGGATAAAAATGCTCTCTGCAACCAGAGCACCTAGCGACTTGCGGTTTTCACTAAAATATTCCTTGGCATTGAAAATGAAGGATTCCAGGATTTCATGATCGTAGTCCCCTTAGGTGCAACGTTATAACGTTCTCGTGGGGAGGGAATCGCCTTCACAGATAGCGCCACCGGTCTCATTCTAGGTGGCGCCACCTGCCACCACACTCAGCGGCTACATCCCTGGCAGTGTTCACGGTGGTAATCGCGGACGAGGAGAGCGACGAATATCAGTGGCGGCGGATAAAGGGGGCAAGGGGGGGCAGTTGCCCATCCAATTATCAGAGAGGGCCCCTGGAAAATACGCAATTTTAGCTTGTTTCTTTTCTGAAAGTTCATGAACGACCTGACTGAGCCCTCAACAGCTTCTCGTCGGTTTGGACAGTGTCCGAGCTTTATCTCAGGGGCCCCGAGCTTGGTCTAAGGGCCCCCTGAGCTTGGGCTCGGGGGCATTCGAGCTTGATCTCTAGGAGCCCCCAAGGTTGGTCTCAGGGGGCCCCCGAGATTGGTCTAAGGGGCTCCCGAGATTGGTCTTAGAGAGCCTTGAGCTTGGTTTCAGGGGCATCCAAGCTTTGTTTCAGAGGCCCCCAAACTTGGTCTCAGGGGCCCCGAGCTTGGTCTCAGGGGCCCAGAGCTTGGTCTCGGGGGCCTTCGAGCTTGATCTCTAGGAGCCTCCAAGCTCCGTCTCAAGGAGCACCGAGCTGTGTCTCAGGGCCCCGAGCTTGGTCTTGTGTGTGCTCAAGTCAGTATGCCTGTCATTTGCGTTTTTTTCTGTGCTGATATAGACGACAGCATCAAAGCGCCCACAGTTCTCATTCTGCAGGAGACGGAATGTTCCAAAAAAAAAATACTCATGGGAATAAAATAATTCGTGTTACCTACCATGTTTTATTATGTAGATGCATACGAACAAACAGCGTTCACTTTTTAAAAGAAGAACTATTTGCCTCGGAAGGCCGTTTTTGTACCGTTATTATAATTTTGCTAAACTCCTAACGTGATGCTAGAGCTTAAAGATTTGACGTTCAATGTCCGAGGCTTACGTTATGCTAAATACGCTGCTCATTTTGCTGTACTACAGGAAACATATTTCAGCTTGGAATCTGAGATCGTGTGGAAAATCGAATGGGAAGGCAAAACCATTGTTTTACACGGGCCAACTAATCAACAAGGAGGAATAACTATTTTTGTACGGGGCCAAAGGCGACTTTTGCCATTTGTGACGCTTATGCAGGAGCGGAACCAGTATTCTGCTAGGGGAGTGGCTGAGCTTTGAAAAATGGCGAAAAAAGGGGAATAGGGCGCAAAATGGCGAAAATGGGGCAAAGGGGGAGGCTGAAACCCCCTCAGCTCCCCTGGATCCGAATCTGCACTTATGCCTCTGACCTCAGGCAGCAAGTCCTAGCCAATCTATTGCGGTTTTTAGGGGCCCTTGCTGCCAAGGGGACCCCTTGGAAAATTCTTGCCCTCCATCCGAAAAGAGCATCCGCCGCCACTGACGAAGATGTGGGAGCAATGGACATTGCGGACGTACTGATGGTGTAAATGCGTGTGCTACGATTTTTCCAGCTTCAAAAGGTGCAAGCAAATACCAATTTTTTCTGTAATCTTTGAATATATGTTCCAGCAGGGGCGCAACTTTATGTTTTCGATTGGGGGGCACGCGGCTCGAAAGGGGGCCCGTACATGAGGGGAGCCCGTATTTTTTTAATGAAAATGTGACCGAAAAAACGTATTTTCGGCCGTTTGTTGTCGAAAACTGACTGCAAAGGTTAAATAACAATTTTTAGCGCGCTATTCGTCACTGTTCATGATTTGAACTATTTAGCCCAAAAAGTAGTCAGAAGACGCAATCTTTTGAAAGAGCTGCCAAAGTATGTAAGGAGATTGGACAAGTAGGTGTCTACTTACCGTCTTCGTCGTCCACGCCGATGCTCTCCTCCGGAGGTACAACGGGATCAGACGCGGACGACGCAGGAGGGATGGATGCTGGAGGGTCTTTTAGAAAACGGGATCCGGCTGGTTGCCTGGCCGAGGATGGCAATGATCAGGAAAAGAAGGATTGGAATTATAACCTTACTTTACCGTTTTTCTTGAAACTATATACATTGCACTTTTCCGAGTTAGTTTTAAATTGGGGTTTTAATTTTTGCGGTCGATAAATGAAGGTAACTTGCATAGTCAATAGTAGTGATATGAACTACTTTAAGTGGAGGCGTACGTTGCTAGAGATTAAATGCAAATATGATCGGGGTCATTTTATAACAGTTTGCAAAATTAGCAAGACGATTCTAGATTCATAGGTTACCTGAAAAATGAAGAAAGTTTGGGTAGTTTTGCTAGAGCAGCCTCTCAGTTTTGAATATTCTTTGTTTTACGCTTTTGTGCACCCGACTTATGTTTATACTGTCCAACCATTTTAACATTCACACCTGGAACGAAATCGCATTATCACGAATAATTTGATACAAATGGAAGGTAGAGATCGAAGTGCGAAATTCCTTTATCAGCAGGGAAATCTAACCTACTGATATTTATGTTACATAATCAAGACACCGTTTTCTGATCCATTCACCTTGCCAGTTCAATGACATTTTACAACACTGGGTACCGGTCAAGGGGTACTATGAATAGGTGATACTGCCTATTTCCCTTTACAATCATCGTATAGGATCAGAACAAAAGGAATTGGGGGCCTAACATTTCTCACGCCCCATCCATCTCTCCCCGAATGTTCCAGGATGCATGGGACCGGCCGCACGTTACCCGGGAAAACCACAGGGGGCCCGCAAGCATGGCAGGGGGCCGGTTTCGGCAACAGGGAGCACGGATACACCACCTGGGGCACGAAACGGCTAACAAATAAGGAACTCCTGCAAATAAGCGACTAACACAACAGCTTCAGTTTCTGTACGATATTCTTAGACCACAAGGGGCCCAGACAGACCACAGAGGGCCTGAGCACACCAAAGGGGCCGGGCAGACCACAGGAACCCAGAAAACCATATGAGCCCGGTGAGCCCACAAGGGGCCCGAGCAGACCACACACAGCCAGCAATTTGGCTGGGCTCTGCCCGATATGTGCTGGGCTTTGACTGGGCAGAGCCCGAGTACATGGGCTCAGCCCGGGTCCGGCTCCGCTCCGCCTGGGCAGAGCCCATGGTCAAGCAAGACCGGGCTCTACCGCTCGGGTAAGTTGTCATCCCCCGACCTAATGTCGGGCTCAGCCCGAGTCTATGTGGCTCAGCTATGAGTCTTATGGCTCGGGCAGAGCCCGGCCCAGCCCGCTCTGGGCCCGGTCGGAATTGCTGGCTGGGCAGCGGGCCCGGGTAGACCACACGGGGCCTGGACAGGTGAAAGGACCTGGGCAGACCACAGGGACCCGAGCAGAACACTGGGGCCGGGCCAACCACAGAGGGGCCCCAGTCTGCAAAGTATGGCAGCAGACCCGACGAGTCCGCACCAGCCTTGTAGATTTTTTTGCACCACCAGCAACCTAAAATTCACACCAAACACTGTTGGGAACTTTCACTGACCCGGAAATTTCGATGTTTTTACCAGTTTCTCCCTTCTCAGAACTCTGTGGGTGTTTGATTTGAGCTCCCTCGCACCAGACGGCAAAATTGGGGATTTGTTTGCTCCAAAGTTTGCACCACCTGAAGGGTGTCCGCACCACGAGATCTCGTCAAAAGTGCCATACCTTGCAGACTGGGAGGGGCCCGGGCAAACCACAGAGGGCCTGCGCAGATAAAAGGGACCCCGGACAGACAAAACGGGGTCCGCAGAGGCCACACGTAGGCCCGGACAGACCAAAAGGGTTCGGCAAAACCACAGGAGGCTCGGGCAGACCACAAGGGGCTCGATCAGACCAAAATGGGCACTAGCAGACAAGGGGTCCGTGCAGACCAAATGGGACCGACCGGGCAGACCACAGGGGCCTGGATAGACCACAGGGGCCTGGGCAGACCACAGGGGTCCGGGCAGACCATAGGGGCCCGGGCAGACCACAGGGGCCTGGGCAGACCACAGGGGCCCGGGCAGACCACAGGGGCCCGGGCAGACCACAGGGGCCCGGGCAGACCACAGGGGTCTGGGCAGACCACAGGGGCCTGGGCAGACCACAAGGGGACCGAGCGAAGCACAAGGGGCCCGGGAAGGCCACAGAGGACTGGGCTGACCGCAGGGGCCCGGGCAGACCACAAGGGGACAGAGCGGAGCACAAGGGGCCCGGACAGGTCACAGGGGCCTGGGCAGACCACAGGGGCCCGGACAGGCCACAGGAAGCCCGGTCAGACCAATAGGGACCCGGGATACCACAGGGGCCCGCATGGCAAGCATGACAGAGGCTGGTTGCAGTTACACGAACCGCATTCATGGCAGGCCCGTCTGCATCCACAGGGTATTAACTACTGGGAGTAGGGACCCGGCTGCGGCCACCAGGGGGGAGGGGCGAATGGGGTGGCCACCAGGGGGGGAGAGCGAATGGAGCAGCCACCCTTTAAGTCCAAGAGCCTCTGAGGACGAAATTCCGCACCCAAACCCTCCTCTCACCCAGGATGCGACGATTGATCGCCCTTTGGGTGAAAAGTGCGCCCTTCAGGTGGCTAAGTGTCACCCTGCCCCCTGAGGCTTTGGCCCTCCCCCTCCCCTTACCCAAATTTTAGATACGTCACTGGCGGCCATATGGGGCACAAGATTCTCCAAGTCTTGGTATTTAGTCATCAGGGGTGCCGGACAGGGGATCATCACTCATTAGGGATTTAGCCCGACAACAGCAAATAGAAAACAATCACTTCACTTGCCATTCAACACCGCGCATCGGAGCACGATTTGGATTGACACGAAAAGCCCAAACGTAAAACCCAAATCAGAGCCTAACGAAACTTTTCCAGAGTAGGCACAATCCGATTGAATCATAAGCATGCCAATTTTACTGTTAAAAGCAAACTTTGTGCAAATCATTCGCCTCGGCGAATACGACAAGAGAGTAAGGAGCATGCCTTAGCTTCCTTCGCGCTGCACTGACAAGCCCGGGAAATTAAGAGGCTACCATTCGCCGGCGGACGCTCATTATATGACCCAGATTTGACGACAAGATATGATAACTTTTTGACAGACAAATTTAAGAAGAGGGCCCAGGATGGATCACATGGGGCCCCTGGTGGATCACAGGGGGGCCCAGGTGGATTACAAGGGGCCCGATTGCAGCCACAGGGGGCCCGGGTGGATCAAAGGGGGCCTGGTTGCAGTCACAGGGGGCCCGGGTGGATCATAGTGGGCCCGGGTGGATCACAAAGGGCCCGGTTGCAGTCACAGGGGGCCCGGTTGCAGTCACAGAGTGCCTGACTGCAGTCACAGGGCCCCCGGGTGGATAACAGATGGCCTGGTTACAGTCACAGGGGGCCCGGGTGTATCACAGGGGGCCCGGCTGCAGTCACAGGTGGCCCGGCTGCAGTCACAGGGGGCCCGGTTGGAGTCACAGGGGCCCCGGTGGATCACAGATGGCCCGGTCCCAGTCAAAAGGAGGCCAGGGTGGATCATAGTGGGCCCGGTTGCAGTCACAGGGGGCCCGGGTGGATCATAGTGGGCCCGGGTGGATCACAAAGGGCCCGGTTGCAGTCACAGGGGGCCCGGGTGGATTACAGGGGGGCCCGGGTGGATGATAGGGGCCCGGTTATAATCACAGGGAGCCCGGGTGGATTACAGGGGGCCCGGTTGCAGTCACAGGTGGGCCGGGTGGATCACAGATGGTCCGGTTGCAGTCACAGGGAGCCCGGGTGGATGACAGGGGGCCCGGTTGCAGTCACAGGGGGCCCGGGTGGATCACAGATGGTCCGGTTGCAGTCACAGGGAGCCCGGGTGGATGACAGGGGGCCCGGTTGCAGTCACAGGGGGCCCGGGTGGATCACAGGGGGCCTGGCTGGATCACAGGGGCCCGGTTGCAGTCACAGGGGGCCGGATAGATCGCAGGGGACCCGGTTGCAGTCACAGGGGGCCCGGGTGGATCATAGTGGGCCCGGGTGGATCACAAAGGGCCCGGTTGCAGTCACAGGGGGCCCGGGTGGATTACAGGGGGCCCGGGTGGATGATAGGGGCCCGGTTATAATCACAGGGAGCCCGGGTGGATTACAGGGGGCCCGGTTGCAGTCACAGGTGGGCCGGGTGGATCACAGATGGTCCGGTTGCAGTCACAGGGAGCCCGGGTGGATGACAGGGGGCCCGGTTGCAGTCACAGGGGGCCCGGGTGGATCACAGGGGGCCTGGCTGGATCACAGGGGGCCGGATAGATCGCAGGGGACCCGGCTGCAGTCACAGGGGCCCGAGTGGATTACATCGGGCCCGGTTGCAGTCACAGGGGGCCCGGGTGGGTCATAGTGGGCCCGGTTGCAGTCACAGGGGGCCCGGCTGGATCACAGGGGCCCGGTTGCAGTCACAGGGGGCCGGATAGATCACAGGGGACCCGGCTGCAGTCACAGGGGGCCCGAGTGAATTACATGGGGCCCGGTTGCAGTCACAGGGGGCCCGGGTGGATCATAGTGGGCCCGGTTGCAGTCACAGGGGGCCCGGGTGGATCATAGTGGGCCCGGGTGGATCATAGTGGGCCCGGGTGGATCATAAAGGGCCCGGTTGCAGTCACAGGGGGCCCGGGTGGATTACAGGGGGCCCGGTTGCAGTCCACAGGGGGCCCGGGTGGATCGCAGAGGGCCCGGTTGAATGACAGGAGGCCTGAGACTGCCGGAATTAGGGACCCGGTTGCAGTCAAAGTGGGCCTGAAAATATCGTTAGGGGCCCGGTTGCGGACACCGAGGTTAAGGGTGGCCCACAGGGGACCTACAAGCATGCCAGGGAGCCTGGCCTCAGCCAAAGCTAGCCCAAATAGACCACTGGGGCCTGCAATCGTGGCAGGGGCCCGGCCGTGTCCGCAGGGGCCCGCAACTTGGGATTGGGGGGCTCGTCGGGTCATTGGGGGGGCTTCTCTGAGCATTGGGGGCTTCTCTGAGCATTGGGGGGCTCGAGCCCCCAAATATATGTAAACTTGCGCCCCTGTGTTCCAGGCAGAATTTATCACTATAGTATGTAACACTCTGCAAAGTATGGCAACAGGCTACCGGCTGCACAAACACAAAACATAGGTACCATTTTCATAAACATTCCCACATCCTGCGGCCATGAGCTGTTTGTCTTATCTCCCATGGCGTTGTTCGTCATCACTGCATCCGCATTCTTCTGTAATTGGAGCTTCTAACTGCCCTGCGAACGAAATATTTTGCTTATATGTGCGCCATATCAACTGCCATCGGCTCTGCGTCTCCCGTTTCAGCGACGCAGAAGGTCGCGGGCTTTCGGTCTTTGATCACAAGGGACAACGTCATCAGAATAAAACCGTTTCAGAAGCTCCGCCCACATACTCGCATCTGATTGGTTAAAACACCGCGTCCTAAATAGTCGCAAGCAGAGTTGTGCGTTTCAGAATTTTCTTGAGTCGACTCAACTCAACTCAAGTGCTGAGAGCAGTTGACTCAACTCTGACTCAACTCATGATTAAGGGTTCAGTGAGTCGACTCAACTCTGACTCACGGCTAAATTCATCCGACTCAACTCTGACTCAACTCACGACTCAACTCAACTCAAACTTCGACTCATTTGCAAGATGAAATAAATACATGATAAATATATAAATATAAAAGATAAGAAATAACTCAATAAACCAGCAAAAATCAAGCTGTTCAGAAAGTCTGACATGAAACAGAAGATTAATGGAAGCAAAATTAATTAATTGGCATTCAAACATTGGTTAACAATTACGCAGCAACCATGAATAACTTTTTAATTCTTCCAGACTGTCACTGCCCAAAAAGCTACCACATGCTGCAATTACTTCTAAAAGGAGCATTGCATATAAAACTAGGTAAATTGAATGGAAAGGACCCTAAAAGCGCTAAAGTTACACCAACACAGGCAAAAAAATTTAGCCTCCATACTGTCAAAAAGATTCAAGCTAAAAGAACATGATATAAACTGTATTTTGATTTGTAGGGATGGTATAGGTATTGCTTTTTCTGTTAAAGAATGAGGCTAGGTAATTTTTACAAATTAAAATTAATATCCCAAGAGTTGTATCAAAATTTAAGCAATAATTACCTAGTTGCAATTGCTAATTATAAGAATTACAGCAAACCCCAGGAAAAGTATACCATATATGACAAAGGACAATAGCAATGAAAATTCTATTAACGTTGATGTGTTGGATTTAAATATATTCATATTTTAAACCCAATCAAATTTTCAGCTTCAGTCAGAACCTCTAATAAAATACATACCTATCGCTCTTCAAGCAAAATTGGAGAACGATTTCATAGAAAATTGCTAATGTATTATAGCTATTGGCCCCGGTCATCGAAAGTGTTGGCACCTGGCGGATTTTTTTGAAAACGCCAGTAGAGGGACTGACGTCTGGCGTGGCTGCTTCATATCCGGCGCATTGTTGAACGCGGTATAGATTTTGAACGTTTATTTTCAGTCGTGGTGAACTCGTTGCTCTGAAAAAGTGAAGTTCATGTTGGGTGGACGTGAATATTGAAGACTGGCGTTATTTTCTTGTTTGTTATAATCTTGGAAAGTTCAAAGAAAATGAAAGTGAGACGGATAACCATTACATCCAATCAGAACTGCTGCGTTCCTCAGTGTGTATCCTTCCGAAGAAAGTGTCCAAGTCTCAGCTTTCACAAGTTTCCTCAGGATAAGGTGCTGTCCAAGCAGTGGAAGTCGAATCTGATAATTGGGAAGAAGATGGGCTCAAATGCTGCTGTCTGTTGCAGACATTTTCAGCCATCTGACTTCCATTCACATCCACCTGGTAAGCGGCTGTGAGGCCAGTGTGCAAAGTATGGCATTTTCGACGAGATCTCGTCCGTGCGAGTTCCCTTGGAGACAGGACCGAGTGGTGCGAACTTTATCAACCTGGTGCGAATTTGCGAGGTCAGTGACACTTAAACTAAGCAAAAAATGGCTGAATGGCCATTAAGACACAGGAGGTGCCTTATAAAAAGTCTTTAACTGACTAGTGATTGAGGTAGCATTGCACTGTAGGGGTAGAAATGGGTGCATTTTTCCCTGGTATGTGGCAGATTGGTGCGAATTTTTGGAGGCTGGTGGTGCGAGAACTTTAGATGGCTGGTGCGACTTGTCTGGCCTGCTGCCATACTTTGCAGACTGGCTGTGAGGCAATCTCCAGTTCCGCTTATGCCTCCTTCCACTCCCTTGAGCCTGCTTCTAGCAGGAGTAAGCCTTAATCCTTGGGCCGTCATCATAGGCGAATCCAGGATTGCCGATCAGGGGCACCTTCCCGGGGGCGGCGCACCATTCTTAACCGGGAAACCCTATCGGTGGGAGCCGACTTTCGTATCCTGGGAGGGGGATGGTGGTGGGAAGGGGAAATTTCAGGGGCGTGGCCATTTCAGGGGCGCCGAGGGTCGATGGTGGTGGGCACATACCCCTTTGCCCCTGGATCTGCCTATGGGGCATGTGCCCACTTTGCCGTCCCCTGGATCCGCCTGTGGCTGCATTCCTTTTAGCCCGGAAAACTGACATCTTGAAATAATTCGGTAGATATACGCCTTTATTTGTTTCAGCCGTCTGAAATTCCGGTTTGAATGTACAATGGAAAATGCGTTTCCAAACACAAGCGTCGCCACCGGCAAAGAAGTGGGGGGGCAGCAAACTTCAACTTGATGCTGACTACAAGCTTTGCTCCTTGGGACCAAAACTTTTCGAATTTGCATTCTTCTCTGCCTTCCGCAGTGGCTGGTTATAAGCCGCTGCCACATACCAAACATAAAACACGTATAATTCACCGCTTACCATGCTATTCCCGGGGCCCACTAACGTTGTTTACCTTTTGGAGTCCCTCTTTCGCGGCCATCTTGGAGGGCACACTAGCGCCGCTGGTGAGCATGACCGGGGTCAATCCAAATAAACCCAGATGCCAAGTAAGGGTCTCTGATCAGACAAAAACAGTGGCATGAAATAATTCCTCTGATTCTTGCAATAAAGACATCTCAACATTTTTGTTGAATCAAAGGTCCAATTTTTCAATGCTAATAGCAGTATTTGCTATTGATAGGTAAAATGAAAAGGGTGGCGGCAGACGGTGCATTTAGGACAAAAGAATAAATGTAGCATGTAGGCATATAAATATTTGCATTACTACATGAACTATCACGTGATGTTTACATTTTTGTCTTGAGGCTAGTTAACCTTGAACCCATACTCGGCTGAATTTGTTTTTTCAAAGACAGCAATGGCGCACACACTATTCTCAGAAAACCACCACTAACGACAACAATCAGCGAAGACGACACGTGTTGTTGAAGTGTTTAAAGTAAAGAAGTAATATTACATATTGAAGATGAGAAGTTTTTGAGAGTTTTGAAATGTATTTTGTAGTGTGTTCCACCACTTCAAAGCCAGTGATAGGAACCTGTTTAATTTTTGAGTGTATGTATTATTCGTGCCTAGGGATTCCTTCAGACCGGATGGGCCTTTAAAATAAGCAATTGAACCATATAATTATTGGTTTATTGAAACAAATTGAAGCTTTTATTTAAACAATTGAAACACTGGAGGAACATTTTTAAAGGAGGTTAAAGGAAGTTTGCAAAAGGTTGGCAAATTCAGACACTTTTACTTGACAACATTTTTACCTGTTGAGCCAACTTTTTTCGTCAACTCATTTGACTCGCTGTCTTCACAACTCAACTCAACTCAACTCATTGATGTGTTGTGAACCGACTCAACTCAACTCACTTGTCTAATTTTGTTCGACTCAACTCAACTCAACTCAGAGTCGAATGAGTCGGAATTTGAGTTAAACTCTGACTCTGACTCGCGAGTCGCACAACTCTGGTCGCAAGCCACCGTGAACACTGCCAGGGATGTACACGCTTTGTGTGTTGGCAGGTAGCGCCACCTAGGGTGGGACCGATGGCGCCACCTGTGGAAAGCGCTTCCCTCCCCACCAGAACGTTTGAGTCCATACACATATATATTTCACAGTAAAAACATCCATCAAGTACACACACCCAGGCGACAGCACTTAATCCACCCTCCCCGAGATCTAAAAAGCACCAAACTCCACACAGCAGCATGAAGGTAGGCTTGAAGCAATGGGTAGACCCATGCACTTGTGTTTACACATCGTCTTTGATGATAATAAATGTATGGATACACTTTTACATATACGATACATATATTTCACAGCCAAATTAAAAGAAGCATTCTCAGTGACCAGCAGCACCGAGGCACAGTAAGCAACAGAGATATGTCGACTTGACGGACCGCTGCCGACTCGCCGCTCGGGGGGGATTCGCCAGAGCGGACCCATCACCAGTCCTATCGCCGTCCGGATCGTTGGTTTTGGCACCGCACCAAAGGGGGGCCACCCCACACACCAAGCGAAGCTATCGCACACGTGGTCCCAGGTTCGGAGGTGTCGCAGCAGCCTCCTACGGGAGCTGCGACAGCACAAGCACAGTCGTCCACAGCGTCAGCTACTGCAGTATACCCAGCAGTGCGGTCCGGTCGCCATCGTTTACAGGCGGTGGTACACGTCGGTGGCGACTAAGGAAAACGCGGCACTGTCCAGACGGGACCCCGTTAGACGTGTCACGGGGAGGAAGTTCCGGCAGGTAGGTGGCAAGTGCGCGGCAGGTCAAACTCGGAGCGCGACACACGGGCGGCGCGGCAGTGAAAGCTCCTCACAACCCCCAGCCGCAGCCCAGCCCAGCCGCACGACGCGCGAGGGGCGGTACCGGTTTCTCAAAGAAGCGGAGTAGCCGACCCCAATTCGAAACTGCTGCCGATAGCCGTTTAATGGAACCGCTACCCCTAAAAACTGAATCACCAGTTCATGTCTGTTACACCTCCGTAATCTGCACATTCCCAGAAACTGTAAATTTTTATGTTATTTATGGATAACAAGTTGTTCTCTACGCTGTTTAAAACAGCACAAATGCGTTTTTTGGGAATAGCACTTTAGTGACGCTTTAGCATAAAAGATGGCGATAGCGGAGAAGCGGCTAGCTGGTTCCGCGGCTTTGAAACAAAAAAGCGCTAGTAGCGGCGGCGGATTCACAAATACAGTGGCCGGATCCGCGTCTGCAATTCACAACCACGGCAAAACATCCAGCGCATCGTCACAATCACAACCGCCGCGGAACTAGACATCGCAACCACAGGCGACTGTTGGACACTGAGGGACCGCTGCACTGGCCATCACGGGACACACGCGACCAACAAAATGAGCACACAGTACAAACAAGTGAGCCAGCTCGGTACCAAGTCCGCGGGCCGCCGCGGCAGCTCTCGGGGTAACGGCGCTCACCGCCGCTGCCCTGTGCCCATGGCTGATGATTTACCGCGGCACCACGGGAGGCGGCGGCCGAGTCTGGAGTTCTGCAGTCTGGAGGTGGCCCGGAGGCTTTTTCAGGAACGGTACCCTATCGCGCGGACCGAACATTTCGCAGCATATTGCTGTGAGAAGCAAATAGAAAATCCGGGAGATGACTGGTGAACAATGCATGTCGAGAAGCAAGCGTCGAATTAGGCACCAAAGTCGCCGCACACATCAAGAAGACAGTCTACAACCTAGGAACGGGGGGGAGCCGGTATGTTACACGTCGAGGTCCCCAATTTGGTTGGCAAGTAATAAGGCGCTGTACCGCAATGTTAAAATATGCAGAAACGGAAATGCAGCGGGACAAAGCTAGGCTTCAGAAACCAACAGAGCCGCGGGATGAAGGTATACAGAACACAGCCCCTTCCGCGACTCGGTAGCAAGTTTCTCTCAGCAAGACGTTATACCTTATAAAGTTGCACCTAAGGGGACTATGAGCATGGAATTCTTGAACCCTATGTTTTAAATTCCAAGGATTATTTTAGTGAAAACCGCAAGTCGCTAGGTGCTCTGGTTGCAGAGAGCATTTTTCTCCGCAGAAAAGACGTTTTGTTACGTTTGACCCTATAACGTTGCTGCTACCAGGTTGAGCATCACAAAAGTCTGGAATCTTACGTTTGTGATGACGCCGATGACGCTGGTGAAAATCACAAGTCGATATCTGGTCTGGTTTCCGAGAATGTCTCTCTCCGCAAGACGTTTTACGTTATAACGTTGCACCTAAAGGGGACTACGATCATGAAATCCTGGAATCCTTCATTTTCAATGCCAAAGAATATTTTAGTGAAAACTGCAAGTCGCTAAGTGCTCTGGTTGCAGAGAGCATTTTTCTCCGCAGAAAAGACGTTTTGTTACGTTTGACCCTATAACGTTGCTGCTACCGAGTTGAGCATCACAAAAGTCTGGAATCTTACGTTTGTGATGACGCCGATGACGCTGGTGAAAACCACAAGTCGATATCTGGTCTGGTTTCCGAGAACGTCTCACTCCGCAAGACGTTTTACGTTATAACGTTGCACCTAAGGGGCCTACGATCATGAAATCCTGGAATCCTTCATTTTCAATGCCAAGGAATATTTTAGTGAAAACCGAAAGTCGCTAGGTGCTCTGGTTACAGAGAGCATTTTTCTCCGCAGAAAAGACGTTTTGTTACGTTTGACCCTATAACGTTGCTGCTACCGGGTTGAGCATCACAAAAGTCTGGAATCTTACGTTTGTGATGACGCCGATGACGCTGGTGAAAACCACAAGTCGATATCTGGTCTGGTTTCCGAGAACGTTTCTCTCCGCAAGACGTTTTACGTTATAACGTTGCACCTAAGGGGACTACGATCATGAAATCCTGGAATCCTTCATTTTCAATGCCAAGGAATATTTTAGTGAAAACCGCAAGTCGCTAGGTGCTCTGGTTGCGGAGAGCATTTCTCTCCGCAGCGTCGTTTGGCGGAGTCCCGCCAAAATACGCCAATGTGTTACGTTTGACCCTATAACGTTGCAGCTACTTGGTTTAGAACCACGAAAATCTGGAATCTTACGTTTGTGATGATGCCGATGACGCTGGTGAAAACCGCAAGTCGATATCTGGTCTGGTTTCCGAGAACGTTTCTCTCCGCAAGACGTTGTATGCGTTATAGGTATAACTTTGTTCCTAAGGGATCTAGGTTCATGAGATTCTGGAATCTTGCAATTCTGGTGGCAAGGAGTATTATAAAGAAAACCGCGAGTCGCTAGGTGCTCTGGTTACCGAGAGCATTTTTCTCCGCAGCTTCTCTCCGCAGCAAATTCACGAGTTATTTAACGTTTTACGTTATAACGTTGCTGTTACTGGACGTAGAGGAATGACATTCTGGAATCTCACTAAACAGACAATGGCCATTCTTTTAGTGAAAACTGCAAGCCTCTAGGTGGTCTCGTTGCGAAAAGCATTTTTCTCCGCAATTCTAATCCGCAGAAAAGTCACACCCTACATTATGGTAATCCGTGGAAAAGTCACACCCGCACTAAAGACAAATAGTACATCACCACGTTTAGTAAGAGAATAAAGGAAAAATTTACTGAATTATCACATGGTTTTTAATACTTTTTAGCCTTGAGGCTACTAAAGCTTTTGCTTCTGCTTGGTTGAATTTTTCTTCAAAGACAGTAGTGGCGCACACTTGTTTTTTATCTTTATTATTCTTCTTGTTGTCTACGACAACGAAGCGTGGTGCGGTAGTTGAACGTTGTTGAATAAATTGAAGCCATTTACCTTTTATTCACGACATAACGCACAGGCGTAGGTAATTTGAAATACTGTTGAGTATTTTTTTTAGAGAGAGAAGGCAATTGAAACAGTGGGGTTGGTAGGGACGGCCATTTCCAATCGCCAATTCTAGAATTCTCTTTTCAATCAAGCTTTTGTTTTTATGCCTTCCAGTATCTATATGCAAAAAAACGTCTTTTTCTTCAATTCAAAGTGATTTTGACCCCAATACCCAACATTTTTGTGTTGTATTTTGGTTGTGTCAATGGGAATTACCTCTGAAAATGTTGTTTCCAAAGAATGAAACTTAGTGAGAGCTGTTTTCTATGCTGTGTGTGTGCAATATTATTTTTTCTCTTTCATCTAGTTGCATTGATACTTTTCTCATCTTATAAAGTTGGAATATTGCATCAAGGAGGCAATGATGTGCTGGAAAGTCACAGTTATATTTTATTTCTTATCTTAGTTTTAGATGAAATGTGGAAACCATTATCATGAATTTTTCTTTATCCAGACTGGATCTGGTCCCAGCACAGTCCCGGGCGTCTAGCCTTTGGTCCCGGCTTTAGTCCCGCCGGGACCAAACCTGGTCCCGGCGCCGGGACCGCGGGACCAAAAAAGTCCCATCTCTACAAGTGAAGGCAATTTTACATAGATGTAAAGTTCCTATGAGTGAATAAAAAATTCAGGCAATGGACGCCTTTGTAAAGCCTAATTTAGATTTATTTTCTAAATTTGTAATATAAACCTATTTCTAGTTACAAAAAACAATCTTAGAACTCTAAATAAAATTTCCCTGTATGTAGTTTTTTGCATTTCCTCTGCTATGTTTTGATCGCCAAAGGCCGCCAAATCGACGCTATATCAAAAGTGCCGCAGTTCATAAGTGCAGCACGTTCATAAGTGCCGCACGATCAAAAGTGCAGCATGTTCAAAAGTGCAGCAGTTCAAAAGTGCAGCAAGGTCAAGGAAGGGATGTTCAAAACGCCCGCAGTTCATAAGTGCAGCACGATCAAAAGTGCAGCACGATCAAAAGTGCCACTGTTCATAACTGCCGCAGTTCAAAAGTGCAGCACCATTAAGGAAGCGATGTTCAAAACGCCCGCAGTTCATAAGTGCCGCACGATCAAAAGCGCAGCACGATCAAAAGCCCCACAGTTCAAAAGTGCAGCGCGTTCAAAACCCCCGCAGTTCATAAGTGCAGCAGACTCGATTATCAAGCACGTTCAAAACACCCACAGTTCATAAGTGCAGCACGTTCAAAAATGCAGCAAGGTCATAGAAGCGGTGTTCAAAAGGCCAGCGGTTCATAAGTGCAGCAAGATATTTTGCGTAGAGTTCAAAACGTCCGCGGTTCATAAGTGCAGCACGTTCAAAAGTGCAGCATGTTCAAAACTGCAGCGCATTATAAAGTGCAGCACGATCAAAATTACAGCCCGTTCAAACGTGCAGCACGTTAAAATGTGAAGCCCGATTAAAAGGATCAGGCCAATCATAGATTGGGTCAGAACGCAAATCATTAGAATCGGAGGGTAAGTCCAAAAATAAAAGCAAAGACTGTATCTTCATTCCCACCGATGTTTTTTAGTTTAAATTATCTTGCCCATACATTTCCAACGGAGAGGCCATGGCTCGTACCTGACCTACAGTCGTCTCTACAAAAAAAATCCCGGATTGTCCATTGATTAGCCCTATTATTTCCAAGCCATATCAACATGTGCCCCACCGGGGTCCTCGGCACGACGCGCCTTGCTGGGGAGACGTACATTTCGCCCTTCTTCCGTATCTTATTTCCCAGGAAAGCTAGAGAAAAATTACGGACGGCCGGCGAAAAGTGTGCTCGAGACAAAGAGAAATTATCAGAATTATTTCATTTCAGGTCAATGTTGAAGCCAGCATTGGTCAAAGAAGGCTCCCATAGGCTTACAACAGCGCCGTGTACGTTTCCCTCTTTAGACTTTTACTCAGCGAAGCTATAAGAGCAAATCTTTATACATCACTGGATTCCTCTCACAGCGGAAAACCGAAAGATGTATAGTTAATATGGCATGGCTAGGTCAAATGGGGATAATTGCCTAACAACCACCTAGGGTAAGGTCCAGGGGGTGTCGCTCGGCTTTTTAGCCTAGGCCAAAATTGGGAACCTCAAATCTGGCATTCACCATGTTGATGACGTCAGCGATCGCCTAGTGCTGCTTAGCAACGCATTGTCGCTGGGTATTGTAGAAGACGGGGCTATCAGGAGATAGGTTGCGTGTTGGGGGCAATAATGTTGTTTTTTGTGTACGTGGGGTGATAAATCCTGGGTCTACCCCTCGTCATATGCATTTTGAAACCGTAAAACATTCCACGATCCGCAGTCAATTCTCATTGAATGAATGGGCGGCTCCACCTCGAGAGCAACTGCTGACGTCACAAACGTAAAAATATCTAGAAACAGGGGTTGCCATTTTTTTAGAGCGGAGCGTTCTACCTCTACATTTAAAGGCCTTGGCAGGGTCACAGGGTGACCCGGTATGGTTATGTTGCAAATCAATCAAATCCCCGTGACAAGATAAGCACAATGCGAGCAAGATGGAAGTTTTATCTCAATTCAGTGAGAAGTTATTGGCAACATAATCACTGTATGCTCCAGTGACCTCACGTGACCTATGAGAGGTTAGATGGTCAAAAACTCAACTTTATGGTCAAGATTGGAGTAATAACACACGGTTGAAGGATTTCGAAGTTGATCTCTCTAGTATTTGCTGAACACGAGCCCATCCTATTCTTTCCGCGTTCAAAAGTACAGCACATTCAGCGCATTCAAAAGTACAACACAATCAAAATTTCAGTCCGCTCAAAAGTGCAGCGCGTTCATAAATGCACATGACCAAGAGTGCAGCAAATTCAAGACACCAACACGCTTAAAGTGCATTATGTTATACAATTTCCATAGCTCTATACGCAGATTCAGAGGGGGCAAAGGGCACGTGCCTCTTCCTCCAATCGACCCTCGGCGCCCCCTGAAATATTCACGGTGCCCCCCCCTGAAAGGCCGATGGTGCCCCTTGAATGTCGCTTCCCACTCTCTCACCCCAGGATGCGAAAATCGGCTTCCACCGATAGGATTTGGCACCCACCCGATAGTTTTTCCGGCCAAAAGTGGCATCCCCTGGTCCGAATGGCGCCCCATCCCCCGGTAAGGGCCTCCCCCCGCTTGGCAATCCTGGATCCGCCTATGCACAGCTCAGTTTTTTTCAAATTGAAACTGGAATGCCATCGCCACGGAGCACGTCTCCAGCACCAGTGCTGCGTTTAGAGCCACTTTTTTAAAAACAGACGTGGTTGAGTCATCATATCTCCCTAACAGTATTTTATTAGTCCTCATGTCTATC
Organism: Lepas anatifera; assembly: GCA_034440635.1. Lineage (NCBI taxonomy): Eukaryota > Metazoa > Arthropoda > Thecostraca > Lepadidae > Lepas > Lepas anatifera. Next base: position 2,512,804 of record JAOTON010000492.1, read on the forward strand.
ACCTTCGTTGTATATCATACACTTCAGAATAAGAAGGCTTGGAGTCAGCACGCCCGCTCCCACTTTCCGAAATATTTTGGAATCATACACATATGTTTCAAAGGCGGATGCACGAAAAGGCAGCTAAGGGGCACTTGCCCCCTTATCGATCCTTGACTCCCTGCCCTCTCCCCGAAAGGTCGATGGTGCCCCCCTGAAAGGTAGCTTCCTACTCCCCCCGAGGACGCGTGTATCGGCGTCTCCTTGATGGCATTTGGGGCAAACCTGATAGGGTTTTCTGCTCCAAATCCCCCCTCACCATGTGTTCCCCATTAGATATCTTGGATCCGCGCATAGGCGGATCCATGATTTCCGATCGGGGGGGCACCTTCCCGGGGGAGGGGGCACCATCCGGTCGGGGGGGCGCCACTTTGGACCGGCAAAACCTATCAGATGGGCGCAAAATTCTATCGGTGGGCGCCTATTTTTGCATCCTGGGAGGGGGGGGTGGGAAGCGACATCTCAGGGGCGCCGTGACCATTTTAGGGGGCCGCCGAGGATCGATCGAGGGGGCATGTGCCCCCTTGCCCCCTGGATCCGCCTATGGGTCCGTGCTATTAATAGGAACTGATGCGGTTCGGTCGCGTACTGGAGGGGAGGTGGGCTGTTGTTTCCGCTGGACCGTCTCCGCTGGCCCCCGCGCTGGCCGTGGGACCGGTAGCGTGGACACCACCACTCGGCAGGGACTCTAACGGCCGCCGGGCTGACTTCCCAGCCGGCCCATGCTTTCTGGAGGGGCCGATCGACAAACCGTCTACTGAGTTGGGTGAAGGCCACGGACTCTCGCCCCCTGGGCTGTTGGATCTGACGACTGCTCAATGCTCATGCTGGCTGCCGACCTGTATTTCTGCGTTGTGCTACTCTGGTGGTCTGCCTTGGTCGGAGCGATGAGAGTCTGGATCCCAGAAACCCATATTTTTATTATAAATTTTGTCCAAGTTATTCCACGTTCGGTTATTGGAGTCTGGGGCTCACTAAAGTCATTAGCGGAGTAGTCACGGAGACCCCGACCCCACCATACGAACGAGCAGCTCCCACAATGAAGGCCCAATTTAGAAGCCAAAATTGAACGTCCAACAAAGCACAAAGACGCTCGCCCCGCTCAGGTCACAATCTCACCAGCAGAGATGGCCTACGCTACGGTATGAAATCATTTTTCCGTAGCCGTAGCTCTGGAAATGAAGAGTAGCGTAGTTGGGCGAATTCTGTAGCGCACTACGCCAAAGTTTAGCGTATCGTAACGTACTACGAAAAAGTTACGTCATATATGTATAAGTACGAGTACTTTCTCGTGATCTCGATCGCAGTACTGAGGATTCTTGGTAACGATTTGCTTTAATTTGAAATTTGAAATTGAATGATAGTATTTGAAAAAGTAACGACTAAACCATTACTTTAAAATTACAAACTTCAATTTCACGAGAAGTGCTTCAAAATGCTGGGGATTCCAGGACAGATCGACCAAGGCTTGACTGAAACAAATCTGAAACTTTGTCTCCGAGGTAGTTTTGGGCCAGGAACACGCCTGTGAGAATCTTAGCCCCCTCTGATCAATGGTGACCGAGTTTTAGCCCGAGGCATTTTCGGGAGGTCACCTTGTAGAGTCATCTTTGATGCTTCATAACTCAAAAAATCATTGCCTGATCAAGAAGTTTTCTATATCATTAAACTCGTCTTGAAATATACATTATTTCGAAAAAGAAAATTTTAAATTTAAAAAACATTTTGACTTTTAGTTCGTTTGACCTTTTCTTCTTTGACCTAGCTCGACTTTTTCGCAGTTGTAATTGGCCTTTTAGACACCTAAAAAAATTTGATTTATAAAAAACATTTCGATAAGTTTATTTTCAAAAAGGCGTTCTTGCTATAAATTCCTTTTTTGCACCTAAGGTAGGTATGCAGACGCTTTTTTACCACTGCGGTAGTACAGCCTAATGTTTAACACCACAAACAAAGCGCGATTGCTTTTGTAATCGGTTGCTTGCAATGATATTGCATTGTTTTTGCGAAATTTTCACCGTGCAAGTGTCAGAATTTATGAGAATTAAGACTTACCCACACGAGGGGGTGGGCAACCAGCCTCCTCAGTTTTCCACAGGTAGTAAAAAAACACCTTGGCACAGCGCCACTGTACTTTATCTACCTCTAACTCGAAACTTTTGCAGCTTCTGGAAAAATTTTAGGTCTGGGTCATACCAGGTCAGACCGCCAACCAAGGTCAAGAGACCTAGCCTATGAAGCTATAAAATGATTACCTTTAAAAATATCATGTGCGGCAACCTCTTCAAGTGAGCAAGTCGAATGTGTTATGATTTCAGGACATTTTTTCGCATATATGAGCAGATTCAAATTATTTCCTGGGAATGAAAGGTTTTCAGACACGTTTTTTTACATTGTATGAATCCTCTCAAAAGTATGCTGTGCTGCACTGGGCATCTTGTATCCATACTATTTTTCCATCTCCGGGAACGATGTAATTGTGTGAGTTAGTGGTGCTTATAGGATAAGTCATGCTTGTTTCAATTATTGATGAAGTCGCGAAATCTTTGTAAATTTTCTTTTAAGGCTCCAAGGCCCATTCCAAATAAGTTTCTTTGCCCTTTCCTTTCAATCACTTTTAAGGGCTGCTACTTTTCTTTTTATAAATCCTGTCAAAGTTTTTGCCAGTTCAGTTTTAGGAGTCGGAGTCTCACTAGAGTCATCAAGAGACTTTTTACGGAGACCCCGACCCCACCACCCAAACGAGCAACTCCCACGATGAAGGGTTAATTAAGGAAAAAAAGTTGAACGTCCCACAAGGCATAACGACGGCCATCTACCTCAGGTCGCCCCCTCACCAGTCAGTTGCCAGCTGACCTACGGTATTTACGGTACCCACCACCTGCCAGTTGACCTAGATTATTTTGCCAGAAGTTGCTAAAATGTCGAGTTAGTGGTAGATGAAGTACGGTGGCGCTGCGCGAAGGTATTTTTTTACTACATGTAGAAACCTGACGAAACCAGTAGCCCGCCCCCTCGTGTGGGCGCGTGTTAATTCTCATAAATTCTGACACTTTCACGATGAAAATTTCGTAAAGACAATGCAATATCATTGTAAGCAACCGATTACAAAAGCAGTCGCTCTGTTTGCGGTGTTAAACATGAGACTGTGCTACTGCAGTGGTAAAAACCGTCTGCATACCTACCTTAGGTGCTAACATTTGGAATTTATAGCAAGAACGCATTTTTGAAAATTTCTCATCGAAAAATATTTTATGAGACAAAATTTTCTAGGTTTCTAAAAGGGAAATTTCAAGTATGAAAAGGTCAAGCTAGGTCAAAAAGGAAAGGTCAAACGAATTAAAATTCTTTTTTATCTTGAAGTTTTATTTTTTTCTTCAAAATAATGTATAGTTCAAGACGAGCTTAATGATATACAAAACTTGTTAATCAGGCAAAGCGTTTTTGAGTTATGAAGGATCAGAGATGAGTTTACAAGGTGACCTCCCGAAAATGTCTCGGGCTATAACTCGGTCACCGTTGGTCTGCTGGGGCTACAATTCTCACAGGCATTTTCCTGGCCCAAAACTACCCCGGAGACAAAGCTTAAGATTTTTTCTAGACATGGTGGCATCAAATTGAAATATTTTTGGCCATTTTGTCCTGGAATTGCCCCGCTGTCAATTAAGATCGGGATCTTTAGGTGGATAGTGTAAATCACGGACACATTTTTGGGCTTGTAAAAATTAGAAGCCGGTTGATTTCGATTTATAATTTTTTCAACTGCTGACAAAAAAATTCCCGACCATTGGCCCCAAACATCAGGTGACACACATCAGTCATCAGGTCACACCTCAGGTCAGGTCAAGGTCACTATTTAATCTAACATATGCAATATGCACATCAATCGAACCGTAGAAGCAGTGTCAACGTAAAGGAATCAAAATAAAAGTTTTATCGTCCTTTCCTGTAAAGATATTGACCCAAGTCAGAAAATCTCCCAGCAGTTCAGATGACCTCTTAGAGGTCACAGGTAAAACATTGCAACAGGAACCTATAGGTTGTAGTACTCGGTAGGCCCATTATTTGCTAGCAGTTTCAATTCGATAGATTCACCCCTTTCTTACTTCTGACACCTTAAACATTTCTGAAGGTGAAGTCACATAACCTAACCTGGTGACCTGACCTGAGATGATCCAGCTTGAATTTTTGGGGAAACCTGCGGAATTGATCAAGGATAAGATGTGTCAAGTACGGCGGTTCTCCGCGCCGCCGTTTTTTCGTACAACCGGTAAAACCCGAGGGGATGTCAAACACCTCCCCACCGGGACGAGGGTTGAAGTATGAATGTGTGAACACAATGTTGATATCGTAGTGCGAAATATTTTTACCGTAGCCGTAGCTAAAGTACCGTAATTCCGTACTCGATGAAATATAACGTAGCATACAGGTGCGTAGCCAGGATTTCGCTCAGGGGGGGGCGAAAATGGCTTCTGGGACAGCTCCAAAAGGGCCCTGATGGGTAAAAATGGCTCTGCTTTTTACAGAATCGTGTCCTCAGCGGGCTCTTCGGGTCCTCAGGGGGGGTGGGGGCTGGCTGTCGCTGCCGCCCCCTTGGCTACGCCCCTGGTAACATAATTCCGTAGCGTAGTTTTGGCCAAAATCGAACCGTAACGTAGCATAATTCGGTAACGTAACGTAGCGTAGGCCATCTCTGCTCACCAGTCAGTTGCCAGCCGACCTACTTCGAGTAAACATAGAGCGCCGGAGCGTCTCAGTGGAACCGATTCCAATCATGCACAATGTGTACATGCACAGTCACTTCATGTTCCTGAGCAACAGGCCGGAGCCCAACGCTCTAACAACTGAGCTACCATAACCACTGGGCGGCCATATAACCACTGACCCCAAGCGGCATTGGTTTCCAGCGGTAGACATCGGTTCGTTACTTGTTATTGATGGCATCGACCCTTACATGCAAGAAAGGGATTGTGTTTTCTACGCTTTCTTTGGTACTGAATTTGAGTTCTGAGACCTCCTCATGATTTCTCTTAAGAAGGTCCAGCTGTTCAGTGTCCTTGATATTGGTAAAGATATCATTCACGTAGCAGTAGTACAGCTGGGGTTTGGTTTCCATTTTCTGCAGTGCGTTTTCTTCCACACAGCACATATAGCTTCGGACAAATAATACTCCCAAGGGAGAACCAATCGCAACGCCATTTACTTGGTAGAAGAGTTTGCCTTCTGGGCATCGAAATGGAGCACTTTTGTACATCTGGATAGAATCTCTTCCAAAACATCACGTGGTACCCGAGGTGGTGGTAGCTCAGGGTCGTTGAAGGCATAGTTGAGGATAATCTGAATAGTCTCATCAATCGGAACATTCGTGAAAAGACTCTGGGCGTGAAGTGATTCAATTATGCCCTTTCTCTCTCGGAGAAATTTCGTAGACGAGTTGAAAGAGTACGTTCCGAGACATCAAATTCCAACGCATCATCGGTGAGTTTAACCCTGGGTACTTTTACGGGAATATAAAGACGCACAAGGCTGGCAACCCGATGAGACCTATAATATCTCACAGATATCCTGTCTCCGTTTATACTCGGAACGTACTCGTTGAAGTCGTCTACGGAATTTCTAGAAATACTCAAGCTCCGAGAGAGAAAGGGCATAATTGCATCACTTGACGCCCAGAGTCTTTTCACGAACGTTCCCATTGATGAGACTATTCAGATTATCCTCAACTATGCCTTCAACCACCCTGAGCTACCACAACCTCGGGTACCACGTAATGTTCTGAAAGAAATGCTATCCATATGTACAAAAAGTGCTCCATTCCGATGCCCAGAAGGCAAACTCATCTACCAAGTAAATGGCATTGCGATTGGTTCTCCCTTGGGAGTATTATTCGTCCGAAGCTATATGTGCTGTGTGGAAGAAAACTCACTGCAGACGATGGAAACCAAACCCCACCTGTACTACTGCTACGTGAATGATATCTTTACCGATATCAAGGACGCTACCAACCGAATCTTCTTAAGAGAAATCTTGAAGAGGTCTCAGAGCTCAAATTCAGTACCGAAGAAAGCGTAGAAAACACAATCCCTTTCTTGGATGTAAAGGTCGATGCCTCCAACAACAAGTACCAAACCAATGTCTACCGCAAAGAGACTAACACCGGCCATTGCCTCAACGGAAAAAGCGAATGTCTCAACGGAAACAGCGTGATCAGAGCCTATTTCTCTCGGGCTCTCACGCACTGCAGCACCTGGGAGCTCGTCCACCAAGAGCTTGACCGTATCCGTAATATCTTTTCAAGCAATAACTACGAGAAAGAAAACTCGAAGACATCATCCGAATGCAGCTCAGCAATCACTGCCAGCCCGAAACTAGCAATAAACTGGAAGGCGACAGAATTCACATTTTCTACAAGAGCACCCCAACATCGGAATACACTGGTGATGAAAAACAACCTGTCCGCAGAGTACTCGAAGTTGAAGGTGAACAACGTAGTATCCAAATTTAATTTTCCATATGGTGACTGTGCGCACCGTCCAGAATATAGTTACGTTGGACAAACAACAACAAGTCTCTCACGGAGAATGACGATGCATCTTCAAGAAGGCGCCCCGGAAAAAAAACATATAAAACGCGACCATAACAAGACTTTAATCTGGACTATGCTTGTACAGGACACCGACATTTAAGAAGCTGCAGGCCCTGGAATCTGTGTTCATCCGGGACCTGAGCCCCACCATCAACCGTCAAATGAACCAGGTCTCCACACTGTCGCTGTTTGATGGGCCCCCTCTAGGGCCCAGACGGTGAAGAACATTGTGATGAATGCATGGGTGTGTGAATGCGATAAACTCACCGCTTATGAGAATGTAGAGTGTAGGTTTTAGATAAATGATTTTCATTTTTAAGCGAAAGCGTAAAAATCAAATATTCTGCAATTAAAAAAGTTGCAACTTCTATCTCACGATGGTGCCGTTTCATTACAACTGCATGAAGTTGAAGCTACTTTTTGGTGTTATTACTCTTAAAGGGAATGTGGCACCTTGGTCGAATCCTGGAATTCAGTGCAATTAGGCGTACTTTTAGTCGAAAATAATGAAACCACTCATGATTTCTCTGCAAAATGTACAATAAGCTCAATATTTTGATTTTTAAAATGCTCCTCTAGAAAAACAAATAAATATCAGCCTGTGGATGATGTCACGATCTGGCAACCACTACCATACTTGAAAAGCTTCAAGGGCTTCGATTGGCTGATGCTCATCGTGACGTCAGCATATGTCGTCACACCAGCAGCTCACAACAATGGCCGCCCGGCGGGGGCTGATGAGGGGGCTGGTGTCAGGTAGGTTTTAGCTTTTTTCTAAGGAAATATCGAGTTCCAAGACAAGTGATATATGGAGTACAGAGTTTTCCGACTTGCTTAACAATTTGGTTATCTCAGTTTAAATCACGTTATGAAGGTGCCACATTCCCTTTAAAGGAAATAAATCGGCATCGAGACGAATCGAACAGAGTGCTAGATGTGTCCTATATTAATGACTGTTTTTTAATAATTATATGTGCCCAATGACATGCCTGAAAATGTTAATGTGATTAGCATAACGTTGATACATGATTCATTTGGAAAATATTGTTTGAACAGTCCTCGAAAGATGAAAAAAGCGTATCAGAAGAATCGAGACTCTAAACCGAAGGCTCATCAATGCCAGATATGCCGTCATTTTCAATCAATAATACATCGATCAAAACCTTTTCCCAAACTAAACCAATGTTATATATATATATATATATATATATATATATATATATATATATATCTGTGTGTGTGCGTGTGTGTGTGTGTGTGTGTGTGTGTGTGTGTGTGTGTGTGTGTGTGTGTGTGTGTGTGTGTGTGTGTGTGTGTGTGTGTGTGTGTGTGTGTGTGTGTGTGTGTGTGTGTGTGTGTGTGTGTGTGTGTGTGTGTGTGTGTGTGTGTGTGTGTGTGTGTGTGTGTGTGTGTGTGTGTGTGTGTGTGTGTGTGTGTGTGTGTGTGTGTGTGTGTGTGTGTGTGTGTGTGTGTGTGTGTGTGTGTGTGTGTGTGTGTGTGTGTGTGTGTGTGTGTGTGTGTGTGTGTGTGTGTGTGTGTGTGTGTGTGTGTGTGTGTGTGTGTGTGTGTGTGTGTGTGTGTGTGTGTGTGTGTGTGTGTGTGTGTGTGTGTGTGTGTGTGTGTGTGTGTGTGTGTGTGTGTGTGTGTGTGTGTGTGTGTGTGTGTGTGTGTGTGTGTGTGTGTGTGTGTGTGTGTGTGTGTGTGTGTGTGTGTGTGTGTGTGTGTGTGTGTGTGTGTGTGTGTGTGTGTGTGTGTGTGTGTGTGTGTGTGTGTGTGTGTGTGTGTGTGTGTGTGTGTGTGTGTGTGTGTGTGTGTGTGTGTGTGTTGGTGGTTGTGGGTGTGGGTATGGGTGTGTTTGATATTAGTAAAGGATGGGAACAGATTTTCGCTGATGCAAGTTTCATTAGATGCATGTAGATGGGTACCATTGCCCCATCAGTGACTGTGCGCCCCGTGCTAACTCGATATACATCGGACGCACAACTACACTCTCAAGATGTATGACATTCCACCTCCAGGCCAGCGCCCCCAAAAACATACTGAAACGACTCACAAACTAAAACTCCCCAGAGTTATGCTAATAATATATCCATCATAGCGCGATGCTTTGACAGGAGGCTAACGGTCCTGGAGGCCGTTGATATCAGAGACAGGGACCCAGAAATCAACAGACAGATGAAGTTGATGGGGGACATGATAAACGGCTCCCAACAGGTTAGCTCAAACCGTACAGTGTAATGCATATCCGTGAATAGTGAATTGTCATTGAGTGTTATGTAATGTTAATGTGTCCTAGTGATGTCGACATGGTGATCAAATAGTTCGTCATACCTGCATTATTTTATTTAAGCCGTTTATCATATAACAGAAAGGTTGATAGCAATGTTTGCTCTTTTGCTATTGATGGAGATACCTTCCACGTTAAAAGCACCTGCACACAGGAATAATTCTAGAGCCATGTTAGCTCCATTTTCTTCAAATAATTACTGACCGAACCGATCTGCGATTACTTTTGGATTTATAACGTATATCATATGGATTTTTAACTTTGCGTCTTATGTCTCTCATGTCGTCTGAGGATGTCAATTGGATTGATGAAACGTTACTTGAACATGTTGAAAATATAAGCGCAATTCACTCAGATCTGGACAACCAAGGAAAAAACCTAGTCCGCAAAGTTGAAAGCCTCACCAAGAAAAAACCAACTCCGAATATTCCGTCATATTTAATGAAATACTATATATATATATTATATATATATATATATATATATATATATATATATATATATATAAAATATTTGTGTGTGTTTTGAGAACTTTTTCAAAAGCGTGAGATAACATGACATGTTGATATCAAATTTACTGCATTAAAAAGTAAAATATTCGTGCTTCTCCCGTTTCCCCTACGTCTGCTGTGCAACACTGGTGAGGCTGTTTGAAACCTAAAGATGGGTGCCATCCCTTTCGTGTTGCCTGGAAAGTGCATATGCAAGTGTGCTGTACACTGTCACAAGCCTTGAAAAATTCCCACCGCTGAATTCCGATGCCATCACCCTATCCCCCTCCCCGTAACGGCGACTGACAGGCCATTGTCACCGCGCAGTCTAGGCGTCCTTAATCCCTTCCTTCGGTGCTCTTCGGGAACATTACCTGAGGTATCTTGTTCACAGCATGGTCATCCATCAGCTCTTTTCGTGACATCAATAAGTGAGTGAGCAATTTAATTCAAAGTAGACCCGAAGGGTCCGCAGCAGAGCCGGCAAAGCGAGGTACAGGGGAACGCCATGTGGTAGGCTGCACGCTGGGAGGGCCGCGCTCACCCCTTTCGCACCGCGTCAGAGAGATAGGTAGGGGATACAGCGAGAACAGTTCCTATAGTCCTTCCTCCTTCAAAATGTGGATGTTTTTATAGTTCACTTGATGGCCTATAACATAGACCTATTAAATAATATTTCACTTTATGTACAGTGTGATCATATGTAGATGAATATAACACTGCTGTTTAGACGTATTCAGGGGGAAAAGGAGTACTTTACCCTTTCAAATCAGCCTTGGGTGGCCCCTGAAATGGTAGCGACGCCCCTCTGTTAAGTCGATGGCGCATCACTGAAATGTCACTCCCTCCCCTTCCCCAGGATGCGAGTAACGGCGCCGCGCCGCCGCGATAGGATTTGTCGCCTTCCTAATGGGTATTTCCGCCCGAGAGTGACATCTCTTGGTCCGGACCACGCTCTCTCCAGTCGGCAGTCCGGAACCAGGATTTGTGTTGTTGTGCAATGAGTGGCAGCATTGTGATGTTATCATATGCGATTGATTTTTGACAGGATCTGTTGGACTTGAAGTGCTGACAATAATTCACCTGAAGACCTGAAGTGCAGGGCCAGGACCTGAAGTGCTAACAACAATTCACGGACTAAACCAGAATAAACAACGGGCCCTGACGAAATCCCTGTTTAAATCATAAAACGAAGTGCGGTACAATAGGTCAACCCTGAGCCAAACTGTTCAATAAAAAATCCGAATTGTAAATTCCCGATATCCTGGAAGATAGCAAATATCAAGCCAATTAAAAAATGAGGGTAATTCCGCTCATACTGCCAATAATTAACCAATTAGCTTTCTATGCTCTCTATCGAAAGTTTTTGAAAAAATAATATTAAAACAAATCTATGGATATTTAATACAGCTTAACATCGGGACGAAGCTAGGATTTCACTCAGAGGGGGAGGGCTGCGCCGAAAAGGGCCCCTACGATTGCACCAAAAAGAAAGCAAAAATTTGATGAGAAAAACCTTTAGCGCGTGTTTGCGTCAACTAATAAAAAACGTTTTAATAGGCGCATTAACAGAGGGCGGATACCCGCCCCCTGGGTTTTTGAAGACAGGATAAAAACAGTGGCGCGTAGCGCCGCCGTACATGGCATACAAACGCTCTGACCATTTTTACAACTTTTGATAAAATTTAAGGTTAAGTCAGGTTAGGTCAGGTCACCAATGCAGATCAAGTGACCTCGCCTAAAAAAGGGATTAAAATAACATAATTCAGAGCAGGGTAACCTATGTGATTGAAACTCATATCACATAATAACCCAACCGAGTTCTACAAAACATGTTCCGATATTTGTATATCGATGACCTAAGAGCAGATATGAGCCATGATCTCTCCTTTGGAAAAAGATGGGAAAATAGCTAAAACTGAATAACGTAGTAATGGATGGTGGTAGAGCATTTACTTTAACCTGCACCCCGGTGGGCCTCCCAGCCCCCTTCGCTCAGGTGGGGGTGTTTGAACACTTCCCTCGAATTCGGCTTCTATGCGGGATAGCGAAATAAACGTGAACGCTGGTGGATAGCTCTTACAAATTCATGAAAAAACATATGGTCACTTTTTGGCTCAGGTCAATATTGAGGTCATGACGGGTCAAGGAAAGTGGAATTTTGAGTTTAAGTTTTTGGGCTCTAGCGTCTGACAGAGTTGAGTTAGAATCATTATTTAGGCACTCCTCGCTTCCTCTTGTCACGGCAAATCTAGATCAAAACACAAAAATGACCTGAATTCATGTCAGTTCAAGATCATTTTTCAGCCTAGCATAGTCAATATTTGTATATCAATCGACTTGCAATACCAATCCAAACGCAATGATAAAAAATAAAAGCTGAATCACATTTTTTTAAATGTGATTCAGAAATAAGCTTTTGTTTACAAAAAAACAAAACCTTATTGATTATTCTGAAATTTAGCGAAATCTGAAATTCGAGGCCTCAGCTCACACCATGATCAAGAGCTTCTCCAATCACTACATTTCTTGAAGATTCTGAGGAAGGGCTGTGTTCTAATATATATATTCCTTGTGTTTTTGCTATTTTATGCATCCAGGATTCGAGGAGATAGGCCAATTAACAACTTAAGTTCGATGCCTGGTGCCTGCCATCTGTGGTGATTATGCAACTTAAGCGTTCTACCTATAGCGGCAGCACATCGCGCCAAGCCCTCGGTCACGTCACTTTCCCCTCAGCGACCTGGACCTCAGTGGGATGGCACTCGGGCATCCGCAGATATCTGGCAGCCTTGTGTTTGACCTGTACGCAGTGGTAGCACACCATGGCAGCACCAGATCAGCCACTACACTGCCTTCTGCTGGAACCAGTCGGAAGCTGGTTGGTGTCACATTAACGATACCTACCTGTGTCAAGGAAGTACCGGCGGAGGAGGTGTGTAAGGCAACAGCGTACATGCTTTGTTACTCCTTTCTTCTACCCGATCTTAAATTTTCCCAAAATTTCAACTTTCATCGTAATAGAAAGGCTATAGTGCTGACCTAGCGCTAGCTCATCTATAAAAAAACCTGCCACCACGAACTGTCACATTTGGTGATCTTATGATTTGATATAACTTGCAGGTGCTATAACTTGCACTGAAACTGTCCGTGACTACAGACTGCTTTAGCATATTTAAGTTGAGGTTACTTGACCTTGTCTAGTGACCTGACCGAAGATGACCTAGACCTCAGAAAAGCTGCGAAATTAATCAAGAACAAACTGTGCAAGTGCGAAAATTGCACTTCATCCTTTTCTTCAACTATAAAAGCCCGAGTACTAATCATTCACGTGTGATGTTTGAATGAAACAGGCAACTATCGCAGTGGCAAGGCATGCCTAAAGATTTGATACATTAAACCTCGCCCCGGTGTGGGGTGTTTGAACACCCCCTCAGGTTTTCCGGTGGCAGGAAAAAACAACAGTGCGAAACGCCGCCGTACTTGGCACACCTTATTTGATTTTGGGGCTATCGACGCACCAACGCCGGGTTGGGTGCCAATCTTTCCTGTTGAAGGGTTTCGGGGCCGCTGCCTTGTTCAGCCGCCGGGCCTTGACCCGGGCGGCGCGGGAGCCAGCACCACCCCCCCCCCCCACCTTATCATTGGTCAATTTCGCAACTTCACTAAAAATTTCAATGCTGGGTCATCCCAGGTCAGACCACCAGTGCAGGTCAAGTGACCTCATCTCAAATTGTTTTAAGACGGTGTATGTAAGTAAGAAATGGGTGAATCTGTTGAATTGAGACTTATACGACATAATTGGTCAACCGGGTGAGCACTCGGTGAGCACCGAGTGCTCACTGCGCGAGTGAGCACCGAGGGAGTCCTGGAATGTATGCTGTAGCACCATAATATACATTCCGGGGTTTTTCATATCGATGATCTAGAATCAGGCACGGATTGTATTCTCTATTGGAAATACGTGGGGAAAACAGGAAGAGGGCTGTATTTGTGTAGAAACAGCTGAGAATACCTTCGTATTCTCCAAGCCGTAGTATCCTGGGCCACTTTTCAGGTTCATGCTGCAATTTTGACCTGTGACCTCTGAGGGGTCATCTGGGGCTATTTAAACAGTTTTCAGACTTGGGTCAATAACTTTGCAGGAAATGATGGTACAACTTATGTTTTGATACCATTTCGTTTGGATTGCTATTGCGAGTCGATTGATATGCGTATTGACTATGCTAGGTTAAAAAATGATCTTGACCTGAACTGAGGTCAGGTAATTTTTTGTGTTCTGACCTAGCATAGTCATATTATACATAACTCCATTTGTCGTGACGAAATGAAGAGAATGGTGCCCACAAAATGGTTCTAATCCAACTTTGTCAGAAACTAGAGTCCAAAAGCTCTACCCTAACATGCAACCTTCTTTGACGTGTCATGACCTCAATATTGACCTGAGCCAAAAATGTGACCAATGTAGTTTTTCATGACTTTCTATTAGCTATCCAACAGCTTTCGCGCTTTTCGCTAGTCCGCATAGGAAACGATTTTGAGGGGGAGTGTTTGAAAACCCCTACCAGGGTAAAGGTGGTTCGGAGGCCCACCGGGGTGGGTGTGAAATCCTTTTTGCCGAATCACGCCTGTGTATCAAAGGATGAAACTCTGGAATCATGGTCAGGATCGTTCATAGTGAGATCATTGCAGCCTCGTGAACGGAAATGGAAGTGAACGGGCTTAATCAGGTCCTTGAAATACCGAACCCAGTCAACACACCCGCGTGGGCCCCGCGTGGCCTGATGAGGGTGAAGGTGGGCTCAGACGGGCAAGTGCTCGATGTGGGCAAACCATGTGGTAACCACGTGGTTTTAGAGGGTATGGTGACGGTATTGGTGGAGGTCCAAGGTGATGTCCTTGTTTTTACTTGGCGGCTGTGTTTTTCAAATATTTTAAGCTAATCCCTTGACCTGGACGTTCGACCTTGACCTGGACCGCTCCTTCCTAAAATGTCACTTCCACCCCCCCCACCCAGGATGTGGTTATTGACACCTTCACTGTAGATTTTACCGCCCAAAAGTCGCAACCCCATCCCCAACCATGTGTGTTGCGGTCCTGATCGGAAATCCCGGACCCACTTATCGATGAAAATTAAGTTAGCTTTTGTTCTAAACTCTTTGTTACAGCACCATTAGCGGCTGAATTTCAAACCCCCAGGTATCATGAACACAGGCAAAGTATGTGCACGGTCTCAACAAGCATGAGTTTGTGCACAAATTATAATTTGTCGAAGAAGCGAATGCCTATGGGAGCAGGTGGGAGTTCGTAGTCATGCTTTGCCGCGCTCCGTTTCCACCCCTTTAGCACCGGTGCTCGGGAGCGCGCTGCCGGGGCCGCGTCTCCCCTCTGCGCCCGACCGTGCCTCAGGCGTTTGCGCGGGGGCCGGCTGTCTTTTGTATGGCCGCATTCCGTTGGCATTAGCGGGACCGTCAGTCGCTGGAGGGAAGTGGTCAGGTGGAACGGTAATACTGTGGTGAGGCGTCCGTAAATTTTGAGGATATGTACCGCCGGGTACATTGCTAAAAACAGGCCCAGGGCAAGGCTGCGTTTGTTGACAATGTAAGGTAGGATTTAAGATAGAATAAGGGAACAAATACAGTGCGGATACGACAAGAGGAGCTGCTACCTTCGTCAAACATCCAAGATATTCTGATGCAGAGCATTTCCGGCGTGAGTGCGAGGGCCCATTGGAGCCACATTCGAATGACCCACCTAACGTTCCTTGATGTGACTAGTTGATGCTATTATGAAACTCGTGTTTGCTTGTAGTGGATTTGAAATGCATGGCTACGTCTCTGTCTGTAATGTCTCTATAAATATACTGGTGTTATTTTCATATTCATGTGGTTTTCTTCTTGCACAGATGAATACCGGAGGCACATGACACGAAGGGGGAATCTTCGGAAAACCTCATGCAGTGGTCCGCTGGAAACCACTACAGACCACTGGAGGCCATCACAGAACGCTGGAAGCCACCAAACCACCGGGAAACGACCACCAGAAACCATCAGACTGTCAGAAAACGACCATCAAAGATCATCAAATCACCAGAAACCATCAGACTGTCAGAAAACGACCACCAAAGACCATCAAATCACCAGAAATCATAAAAAACGACCACCAGAAATCATCAGACCAAGAGAAACCATAGACCACCAGAAACCATCAGACCACCAGAAACCATCGGGAAATGACCACCAGAAACCATTAGGAAATACCACCAGAAATCATTAGGAAATGACCACCAGAAGCCATCAATTATACGTGTTATTTCTATCTTTGCTACCTTTGTGAGGGGCCAGCAAAAGTTCATCAACATTTAAAATGTCTTGCATTCAAACAGTGGTTGGACAACTCAGAGCGCAGTAATCCTTTTTTGTGCTTGATGAATGTGTTATAACGTAGTTTATTTTAAGCATACTTACCAACTAATCATTCCTCACAATTACCGTGAGGTCATCTGACGCAGTCTGCATAAGGGAATCAATATGATGTAATCATGAAAATATACGTTATGTTATTTTATCTGGCTACTTTGAGATCATCCCAAGCAGTGACAACATGGTCATCCCACACGTTTACTTCATGGTCACCCCACATGGTTACCATACGGTTATCACACACGGTTACAAAATGGTTATCCCACACGGTTACCATACGGTTATCCCACAAGGTTACCTCGCGGTCATCCCACGTGGTTTGGCCCACGCGGGCCCCACGCGGAAATATCTTCCAAAACCGCGTGGGCCCCTCGCGGTCACCCCACGAGGGCACCACGCGGAAAGTGATGGGGAGCCCATATGGTTACCATGCAGTAACCACGAAGGTGTGTTAGCTGGGAAATTAGACGGATTAAAGCTATTTTTTTATTAGGGAGCAATATTGCTATTTCCCAATATGATAACGTCGTTTGAGCCTACAGATCCTCTTTCTCCGAATACTCACATTGTGAACCCAAGGTGGAATAAATTTTTGGGTCACCCCATTATGAGTTCCCGGCAAAAATAGGAAAGGTTCATTTTCAGGAAATACTGGAGAGATTAACTTGGAAATCCCCAAACCGTGTATTATTACTCCAATCTTGACCATAAAGTTGAGTTTTTGACCATCTAGCCTCTCAAAGGTCATGTGAGGTCACAGTAGCATACAGTGATTATATTGCCAATAACTTCTCACTGAATTGAGCTAAAGCTTCCATCTTTTTTTGGGGGGAATGTATTTATATATATATATATATATATATATATATATATATATATATATATATATATATATATATATAGGGAGAGTGGGGTAAGATGCCCCATCGGGTAAGACGCCCCATCCCCTCTTCCGGCAATTCGGGCCACTGCTGGTAAATAATATTGTTCTTGGTCGAAAGCAGAGGCTTTGATTGTTTCTTGCGCAAAAATTCAGTTCCCTCCTGTGAGTTGCGTGAAGCTGGTGGGTAAGTCTTTGTTTCGATGCTTTTCTAAGAAAAAATTGCCCACATAGGTTGCAGATATCTCGAAGAATATTGGATGCGTGCTTTGTTTGACTTCCCATTACGAATGATGGCACACTGAACTCATTAACTGAGCATTTCCCTTGAGTGTATTAATTGTAAGATTTTTTTCCTTCAGGTTTTATCTAGTTTGGGTACTGATGGGAAAGATGCCCCCTCAACGAATGGAGAAAGATGCCCCATGGGCAACTTTACCCGTGGAAAGGGGGCGTCTTTCCCCAGAACAATATAACGCCATTTGTTAGAGTAAAAAATATGTGTTAAACTTGGGGTTAGTCTAAGCTTTACCGACGGGCAGCGCCACGGAATTGTTACTGGGCGCTACGGACCCTGGACTGGTAATGGGGGTGGGACGTGAACTTTAAATTGACCGTCTGCAAAAGCTAATGACCATGAAGGTCATGAAAGAATTTACGTAGGTCAACCTACGTAGGTAATAGGGAGACAATAAAAACCTAGGTCAATTCCCAAAACTTGTTGGGAGACGTCCCCTCAGATTTGCGAGTTAGGGGATCCGTCCTCCGGTTTCTGTCCTCTGATTTCAATGTGCATGACCGTACGTGTTAAATAAGAGCACACTGCAATCTGTCGCTTTGTTTCTAACCTTTCCAATCGAAGGCCTCGCACCTGAACCCAGGCCACTAACGCAAGGAATCCCATAACAGCCAAATTTTGTGGTTGGTGCTCTCATTCTATAAAGCGAATCCCAGCTCAATCATTAAAACCTTGAGACAATTATTTGGGAGTTGACCGGACCTGGCCTGATACCCCAACCGGAGCTGACCTCAAGGCGGTTTCAGATCAAATTGGTGTGGTGGAGGCACAAAGCAATTAAATTGAAATGAACAAAACCGTAAAACATATTTCAAAACAATAATGGCCAAAATCGGTTAAATTTGGCCGATTGGGAGGAGCCATGGCTGGACTGTTTACACTGGATTCGCCTACGAATGAACTAGACCTGATATATTCCACATGGTTAATCCTGCAAAGCCCAGTTGCAGTAGCCCAGTTGGTAGAGCGTTGGGCTCCGGCCCGCTGCTCAGGAACATGCAGTGGCAGTGCATGTCCCGGCTTGGGATCGGTTCCCCTGAGACGCTCCGGCGCTCAATAGTTTACCGGACGTAGGTCGGCTGGCAACTGACTGGTGAGAGGATGACCTGAGCGAGGCGGCCGTCCCTGGGATTTGTGGGATGTTTAACTTTGACTTTTCAATTAACTCTTCATTGCAGGAGTTGCTCGCTCCGATGGTGGGGCTAGGGTCTCCGTGACAAGTCCATTGATGACCTTAGTGAGGCTCCAACTCCAAAAACCGAACTTGCAACAACATTCGTCTAAAAAAGGTTCTTGAAGACAGACTGGTAAAAGAGGTTGCAAAAGCAAAGGTATCTAAAAAGACGTGCCAAGGCAGGCAAAAGCTGTATAAGGGAAGAAAGACAGTAGGCATGATGATACCAGATATCTCATCTGCGGAGCAGAGAAGGCCTACGCTGCGTTACGTTACCGAATTACGCTACGTTACGGTTCGATTTTGGCCAAAACTACGCTACGGAATTACGCTACGTTATATTTCATTGACTACGGCATTGCGGTATTTTAGCTACGGCCACGGTAAAGAATATATCGTATTGCGATATCAACATTTTGTACACACATTTATACTTTAACCCTCGCTCCGGTGGGGGGTGTTTGAACATCCCCGTCGAGTTTAAACGGCGGTACGAAAAAAAACAGAAATCGGGTTGTATTTGTGTAGACAAAGCTGAGAAAACCTTCACATTCCTTAAATCGTCGTATCCTGGGCCCCTTTCTAGGTTCCTGTTGCAATGTTTTACCTGTGACCTCTGAGAGGTCATCTGGGCTACTTAGGCAAATTTTCAGATTTGTGTCAATAACTTTAAAGAAAATGACGATAAAACTTGTATTTTGATAACATTACGTTGAAATTGCTACTACGAGTTGTTTAATGTGCATATTGACTACGCTAGATTAGATAGTGATCTTGACCTGACCTGATGTGTGACCTGTTGACCTGATGTGTATGACCTGATGTGTGTGATCAGTGGTCGGGAATTATTGTCATCGGTTGAAGAAAAAAATCGAAATAAACCGACTTCTAATTTTTACAAGCCCAAAAATGTGTCCGTGTATTACACTATCCACCAAAACGTTACGGTCTTAATTTGCATCGATTTGATGCATTTTTCGTGAAATTGTTGTCGTAACTTTTTCAAATATTATCACTTCTATTTCAAATTTCGAATTAAAGCAAATCGTTACCAAGAAGCCTTAGTACCACGATCGAGTTCACAAGAAGGTGTATACATATATGACGTAACTTTTTTCGTAGTACGCTACGATACGCTAAATTTTGGCGTAGTACGCTACAGAATCCGCCCACCTACGCTCATTTCTTATCCAAGCTACGGCGACGGAAAAATAGTTTCCTGACGTAGCGTAGGCAATCTCTGCTGCGGAGTGAGTTTTGTTCTCTCGTGCGAAGAATGGATCGAGTGCACTGCCTGCGAAGGCTGTGCCATAAATGATAGACTGGGAGCCTGAGACGGTTAGTGGGAGGAAGCTTCGAGTCGCCACACGTCATTTTTACTGTCTGAAGTGAATGTTTTTGCACTTAACAACTTCTGGCCCATATTTCTTTTAAAATGGTGAATTGAAACAATGGGAACACAGAATAGACAAGGTAGGGGATTCAGGGAGGGTGCTCAGAATTCTCGTACCAGTTTACTTCGTTTCGTTCTTCGTCGTGTTTGTTTGTGTGTGTGTTTCATTTTATACTACTTTTATGGTATGCTTTTATGCTTGGTTTTATCGTTAGTTTTACGTAACTTAGTTTATTAGACGTGGGAACGTGAAAAACCACCTACATATTTTATTAATGTGCGTGGACACTTCTAGATACATTCTGACTTCTGAATAATACTTAAATGATTACCAATGAAGCTAAGAACTACGAAAAAGCTACTTCATCAACGATAGATCAAAATGGGGTAGGATGCCCAAGAGTGGGGCATCTTACCAAGCCCCAGGGGCGTCTTACCCACCCGATTGGGTAAGACGCCCCTTTGCAAGCCTCTGGTAAAATCATCATAGTTAGAAAATATGATAATTATCAGCGATTTCATCGACTCTATAAGGAAGATAAATGATCATGCTACGACTTGACATCTAAAGCAGCACTGTTGGTACCACGGTTTTTTCATAATCCGGATTTCCCTAAACCCTGGGCATCTTACCCCACTCTCTCCTATGTATATATATATATATATATATATATATATATATATATATATATATATATATATATATATATATATATATATATATATATATATATATATATATATATATATATATATATATAAATATATATATATATATATATATATATATATATATATATATACATTTTTTCAATACAAACACGCATGTTCATATGCCGACACATATGCGCACCACCATCCCATTGAGGAGCCATCATAATATGCATTCGATAAACAGATTCGGGCCTAATTTACATATAATTTTTCCGACAGGATCAGTGTTCATGCGCCTTAGGCTACATCTAAAGTCGACAACCGACACAAGACTGGCACTCAACGCGAGGGTCTTGCTCGCATTGCGCTTATCTTGTCACGGGGATTCGATTGATTTGCAACATGACCATACCGGGTCACCCTGTGACCCTGCCCTAGGTCGTTGTTAGGCTATTATCACTTGGCCTAGCAATATCATATTAACTATACATCTTTCGGTTTTCCGCTGTGAGAGGAATCCAGTGATGTATAAAGATTTGCTCTAGCTTCGCTGAGTAAAAAGTCTTAAGAGGGAAACGTACACGGCGCTGTTGTAAGCCTATGGGAGCCTTCTTTGACCTATGCTGGCTTCAACATTGACCTGAAATGAAATAATTCTGATAATTTCTCTTTGTTTCGAGCACACTTTTCGCCGGCCGTCCGTAATTTTTCTCTAGCTTTCCTGGGAAATAAGATACGGAAGAAGGGCGAAATGTACGTCTCCCCAGCAAGGCGCGTCGTGCCGAGGACCCCGGTGGGACACATGTTGATATGGCTTAGAAATAATAGGGCTAATCTATGGACAATCCGGGATTTTTTGTAGAGACGACTGTAGGTCAGGTACGAGCCATGGCCTCTCCGTTGGAAATGTATGGGCAAGATAATTTAAACTAAAAAAACATCGGTGGGAATGAAGATACAGTCTTTGCTCTTATTTTTGGACTTACCCTCCGATTCTAATGATTTGCGTTCTGACCCAATCTATGATTGGCCTGATCCTTTTAATCGGGCTTCACATTTGAACGTGCTGCACGTTTGAACGGGCTGTAATTTTGATCGTGCTGCACTTTTGAATGCGCTGCAGTTTTGAACATGCTGCACTTTTGAACGTGCTGCACTTATGAACTGTGGGAGTTTTTAACAAAGCACAATTGTCTTGCTGCACTTATGAACCGCGGACGTTTTGAACTCTACGCAAAATATCTTGCTGCACTTATGAACCGCTGGCCTTTTGAACACCGCTTCTCTGACCTTGCTGCATTTTTTGAACGTGCTGCACTTATGAACTGTGGGTGTTTTGAACGTGCTTGATTATCGAGTCTGCTGCACTTATGAACTGCGGGGGTTTTGAACGCGCTGCACTTTTTAACTGTGGGGCTTTTGATCGTGCTGCACTTTTGATCGTGCGGCACTTATGAACTGCGGGCATTTTGAACATTGCTTCCTTACTGGTGCTGCACTTTTGAGCTGCGGCAGTTATGAGCAGTGGCACTTTTGAACGTGCTGCACTTTTGATCGTGCTGCACTTTTGAACTGCGGGCGTTTTGAACATCCCTTCCTTGACCTTGCTGCACTTTTGAACTGCTGCACTTTTGAACATGCTGCACTTTTGATCGTGCGGCACTTATGAGCGTGCTGCACTTATGAACTGTGGCAAAAATGAACCATCCCCTCAATTACGCCCAATTACAGAATGGAATTACCCCTTTCAAATATGGCGTGTAACTGCTTTATTAAGATGAAAAATCACACATATATTGTTCAATAAATTATTTGAATGAAAATCATTGTAATCATTTGCTCTTGTTCGATTTTTAAGTTTCTAATGCACTTTTACAATTTAGATTTAAAGCAGGGTAGAGATGGCAGCACAATCGCATCAGCGAGTTGACCGAGGATAGGATAGATGGTGGCGCAGGCCACGGTTCCTTACATACGGTTCGGACATGACAGCCGCTGACTGCCTTTTTGGCGCACGTTGAGTATATGGTGTTATTGAAGGTTTTGTTCAAGATAACTTTGATTTCGCTACCATGGTGAATGCAGCGTTTTGATTGGGTAATCGAAACGTTTGAACAGAATCCTGAAGGAATTAGCATGAGTTCATCGTGGATTTTCCTTGTTATAAAAGCGCTTTAGAGACTATAAACTGCCCCGAGATAGCCTGATCAATTTTACATACCAAAATGAAAATATACCCTTACACCACTTACATTTTCCCACTGGCCCGTGCCCCAACCCCTCAACAGTCCCATTGAATTACATGTTAAATTTTGTGCAAAAACTGTTGACCGAAATGGAACCTCAAACCCCCAGAATTCTGAAAGACCTGGCGCAGGCTGCGCAGTAATTGTCATGTAGTTTGTTTTCAGTGGGTTTCAATTGACCCCGGTCATGCTCACCAGAGGCGCTAGTGCTCCCTCCAAGATGGCTGCGAAAGAGGGACTCCGAAAGGTTAACAACGTTAGTGGGCCCTGGGAATAGCATGGTAAGCGGTGAATTATGCGTGTTTTTTGTTTGGTATGTGGCAGCAGCTTATAACCAGCCACTGCGGAAGGCAGAGAAGAATCCAAATTCAAAGAGTTTTTGGTCCCAAGGAGCAAAGCTTGCAGTCAGCATCAGGTTGAAGTTTGCTGCCCCCCTCCACTTCTTTGCCAGTGGCGACGCTTGTGTTTGGAAACGCATTTTCCATCGTACATTCAAACTGGAATTTCAGACAGCTTGAAACAAATAAAAGGCGTATATCTACCGAATTATTTCAAAATGTCAGTTTTCCGGGCTAAAACGGAATGCAGCCACATGTGGCTGCATTCCTGCAGGCGGATCCAGGGGGGACGGCAAAGTGGGCACATGTCCCATAGGCAGATCCAAGGGGCAAATGGAGTATGTGCCCCCACCATCAACCCTCAGCGCCCCCTGAAATGGCCACGCCCCTGAAATTTCGCTTCCCACCACCACCCCCCTCCCAGGATACAAAAGTCGGCTCCCACCGATAAGGTTTTGCTCCCATCCGATAGGGTTTCCCGGTCAAGAATGGTGCGCCGCCCACCGGGAAGGTGTCCCCTGATCGGCAATCCTGGATCCGCCTATGATGACGGCCCAAGGATTAGGGCTTACTCCTGCTAGAAGCAGGCTCAAGGGAGTGGAAGGAGGCATAAGCGGAACTGGAGATTGCCTCACAGCCAGTCTGTAAAGTATGGCAGCATGCCAGACGAGTCGCACCAGCCATCTAAAATTCTCGCGCCACCAGCCTCCAAAAATTTGCACCAATCTGTCACATACGAGGGAAAAAATGCAACCATTCCTACCCCTACAATGCAATGCTACCTCAATTATTAGTCAGTTAAGGACTTTTTATAAGGCACCTCCTGTGTCTTAATGGCTATTCAGCCATTATTTGTTTAGTTTAAGTGTCACTAACCTCGCAAATTCGCACCAGGTTGATAAAGTTCGCACCACTCGGTCCTGTCTCCAAGGGAACTCGCACGGACGAGATCTCTTCGAAAATGCCATACTTTGCACACTGGCCTCACAGCACCGTACCAGGTGGATGTGAATGGAAGTCAGATGGCTGAAAATGTCTGCAACAGACAGCAGCATTTGAGCCTATCTTCTTCCCAATTCACAGTTTCGACTTCCACTGCTTGGACAGCATCTTATCCTGAGGAAATTTGTGAAAGCTGAGACTTGGACACTTTCTTCGGAGGGATACACACTGAGGAACGCAGCAGTTCTGATTGGATGTTATGGTTATCCGTCTCACCTCCATTTTCCTTGAACTTTCCAAGAATATATCTAACAAGAAAATAACGCCAGTCTTCAATATTCACGTCCACCCAACATGAAATACACTGTTTCATAGCAACGAGTTCACCACGAACGACTGAAAATAAACTTTCAAAATCTATATCGCGTTCAACGATGCGCCGGATATGAAGCAGCCGCGCCAGACGTCAGTCCCTCTACTGGCGTTTTCAAAAAAATCCGCCAGGTGCCAACACTTTCGATGACCGAGGCCAATGGTTTCTATGCAGCAGTGTGAATACGGGACGAGGTGGTGATAGTGGACGTGGACACTGGCGGATCCAGCGCCGGGTTTTGGGGGGGCCAAACGGTGTCCGCGGTTTCAGTCCGTAACCGAGAAATTACCATGTTTCATCCGGAATAGCAAGCCCTCACTGCCAATTTTTTCCAGTCGCCACGGTTTCAATTGATGGTGATGCCACACTGTTTTCTATGGTGAGTATGTATAGTACGAGAAATACACCACCTGCTACATTTGCGGTTTATAAACAATTTTTGCTATTTTTACGAGATCGGGAAACTCAAGAAGTTTGAGTTTCAACTAATGGGGACCTATGGGCCTTATGGTGCGCTCCCACGATAAGTCTACTTATTCGTTTTTGTATGATTACAATATTCATTAAGCTGCTTCTGTAATTAAAAGCCCACATCAATGCATAATAAGTCAAATATGGACCCAGAAGTGATTGGTAAATCAGCAGTCTCTGTCTTTGGAACATAAAATGTATTGCCCTGGCAATTGTTACGACATTTCTGCAGCCAAAATATTACTGACATCACTGAACACCTCCCTTCCTCAGAAAAATACCATGGAAATACGGATCGTAACAAACCATGCCCTACGTTACAATCAACTGAAGTCATAGCGTCAGCGAACCTGAAAACCTTTGGAAGCAAACATGACTTCGTTAAGAAACTATGAGCATTAGAACTTTAAAAAGTTTCGAAACATAAACATGACCTTATAAATCACCGGTCAACCGATCACCGATCTGGCTTCCTCACAGGTCTACCTGACCGAGTAAACACAACGTCGCCGTTGACATCAGCTCCGCGAACTACCTGATCTGGAGAGACTAGACCTCCCTCAGATTCACTCACGGTTACGGCGACTGGCCCGTGCAATGACCCTCTAGCGCCACCGTCACTGGTTGTCCAAAAAGGTCATCAAAAACGAACCCTCACCTTATCTTACTTCTGGGCAGTGAGGCGAGCCTTCCTGTCGCCCGACATCGCGAAAAGCTCGATGATCTCGTCGGTGGAGGGCAGCAAATCACGATGCGCCTGGCACATAACCAGCGCCTCCAGCCGATCTTCGCCCATTGTGCTGCGGAGCGCTGTTAGGGTTCGGTCCACCTTGCTGAACACCCGTTCAGCCTCCACCGTTGAGACGGGCAGGACAGCGAGGATCTGGAGGAATGTGATGAAATCGGTTGGTGGAAAGCTGTCGGACGAAAGTTGAGGGGAAGGAAAGATGACATGTCTAAAACTAAGCGTACTTTAACAAAGATGAATCAAAAGGCAGCCGAAAAAATACGACCTGTTTACGCTGCGATGAAACGAAACACATTCGTTTCAATTCCCCAGAATGTATAATGGTAGGCTTATGATAGCTGCTCGTAACAGTTAATAGTATCAGTTACTGTTACCATTATATTTGTGGTAGCCAGATTTGTTGAGTCATGACGCAAAGCCGACTCTGAGTCGATTCAATTTTTACTTAAGTCAAAGCCGAATCGCTTCTGGTTTTGGGTTAAACCAGTCGACTTAATTGTTTGAGCAGATGAGTTGAGTCAGAACCAAAATCAGTCTCCAAGCCGTGAGTCAGAATTGATTCGACTCTAATTGAGTCATCAACAAGTGTGGCTGGAAGCCACTGCAACTGTTATAGTGACCACCACTGATATAATTATAGCTTTTGTAGTTCTGAGATAAACAGCAGGGTGGATAATCTGCTGATAGCGATTATGGATAATCAAAGAAACTTACTAAGAGAGGTACGCCGGAATTGAGCCACAGCCCGTCGCCTAGCCGAGGGTGGCTTTTGTACCACACCACGCTATCACCCCCAAAATCTACACTTGATTAAAAATATAAGATAAGAGGCCGTTTGTTACAAAAATACAGCGTTTTTTATACTCGACATGTCATGGTAAGCATTCTTTCGTGATGTTTTTACCTGCAATATACGCATAGATCCCAGTTATAACTTTTACCCCCTGTATCTAAAAAAGGTATTGACACTTAGATATTGTTCCGAATTTTTAAATCAAACAGTTTGTCTTCGGAGAAATAAGGCTGCATTCCAAGTGGGCATGAAGGTGCTAACCTGCAGCAGACGATGGATGATGGGGAGGGAGATCGGTGGGCATCGGTCGAGGGCCGAGACGGCCGTAGACGGCGGCGTCCCCTCGTCGCGACGCCACATCGCCCCCCACACCTGCAGCTCGGCCTTCGCCAGAGCATCCGAGCTGTCTGGCAGCAACGACTGGAAGAGTTCCCAGGCCGGGCGCACATCCTCCCATGAAGCGCTGGTCACTCTCGCGGGCAGGAGGTGAGCGAGTGCAAAGGCCTGTTTGTGGTGGGTCTTGCCAGCGGGTGACTGACGGACACCAAATCGGCTCTCCATGTCAGTGCGGACAGCATCCAGCGCCGGCAGCATCACGTTGGTGCGGTAATAGCCTGTGACATCCAGGTCCTCGCCTGCATTTGCCCTGTAGGTGGAACGGTATGCGGTTCGGGGCTTGCTCAGCTCCACCTCCAGCTCCTTCCCCATGGTCTGGGCCTCTGTCATCAGTGGCACGAATGCTTCGGCCTCCCGCAGGTTCACAAGTGCGTCAGCAGTTGCACCTACCAGCTCCATGGTGCGAGCTAAATCAGCACCCTGCTCTTGAAGGGCGAGACACTGGTCGGAGCAGCCCGGCCAGCGTTTTGACGACCGCGATCCCCACCAGGAAGTCAGAGGAGCCCATGGCAGACAGCATCATTGCAGCCTTGGAGCTGGTTTTGGTGTCCGGCCACTCCGTCATCATCTTCAGGGCTTCGACAATGGCACCGAACTGGTCGCAGAAGCGCTGCACAGCCGTGTGTCGCTCGACGAACCGCGTCTGGCACAGTGTGACCAGACTCTGCCGCTGCCGGCCCGTTTTCCTCTGCGCCTGCTTCAGCATAACGCCACGTTTGGCACCGTCGCTAACGAAGGTGATGACAGCCTCCATCGTCCCCATGGCGTTCCGAACAGCGCCCACGGTGTTGACTTTGGAGGTGGCGAGGTTGAGACCATGCATCGCGCAGTGGTAGTAGTGAGCCAGCGGGGCCACTTTTAGCACCTGCGCAGCAACGCCGACCTTGACGCTCGACATTGCTGCAGCACCGTCATAGCACTGGGCTATGAGGTATTTTTTGTTCAGGCCGACACGTTCGGTAATGGCCAAGATCACCCTGCCCAGGTTCTCCCCAGAGAGCTTCACTTCTACTCCAGCGTCCACGGCACCCAGCTCATCGAAGACATCCACTAAAGCTACAGGGTCTTCGCGCACTGCACATTTTCCCGCTGTGGTATCCAAGTACCTGACCACGACGGTTAACTGCTCTCTGTTGGCCCTATCCGTCGTCTCGTCCGCCAACAGTGCCCACAGCGGGGATGCCTCGACCTTTCTCGCGATCTTTAGCGTTATGATTTCAAGCATATCACGCAGAATATCGTTTTGGGCGGTCTTGCTTGTGTAGAGAGCAGTGCTGGGAGCAGCTCTTAGGTGCTCTTGTAGGGCCGAGTCACCACTCTGTAGGCGGAGTCGGAGCAGCGTGCGGAAATTTCCGTCGTTGTTGCTGGGGATTTCGCCCGATGGGTCGATACGGCCGTCGTCTCTGTGGCCGCGAAGGGGTATGTTTTGGATGGCAGCGAGTTTGATGGTATCCACTATGCTGGCCAGTCCTGCCCGCGTACGCTCGATCTCCCGTTTTTTGGCGGATAAGAGTACAGTTGTTACCTCTTGGTTGCTCTCTAGCCTTTGTAGATAGTCTGAGACGGCTGCAGTTGCTGACTGGTGGTACTTTGCCTCCTGGTGTACGCTGAGGGCGCCTTTGTTCCCGGTCAAGTCGGAAAAGTCCCGGAGAGGGCGAGTCACTAGATTTCCCAGCTTCTGGTTAGACGCATTCCTTCCGCCTGCCTCCGTTTGACCCATGAGCGCGCAGTTAGCACACCACGCCCCCCAGTGCTCCTCATGCCTAGAAATGGCCAGCCAAGGGAAGCGCTTCAGGTGGTCGGGGTTCGCACGCCGACTGCGCCGCTCCCCACCGCGAATGTGGTGTGACACAGGGAACTCTCCCTTTTCTTCCGGCGCCCATCGGTTCGTGAGAGCTTTCCTTACTGCATCATTGTCGTGCTTTTTGGACAGGAAGTTTCCGAAATCGGAGGGATGGATCAGAGCCGTGTGAGAGGGTTGGATCGGAGCTGTAGGAGCTGCAGGCTGGATCGGAGTCGTAGAAGACGTAGGCTGGATCGGAGCCGTAGGCAGGATTGGAGCCGCAGGCTTGATCGGAGTCGTAGGGAGGACTGGAAACGTAGGCTTGATCGGAGCCGTAGGAGCCGTAGGCAGGGTTGGAGCCGTAGGCTTGATCGGAGCCGTAGGAGCCCTAGGCAGGGCTGGAGCCGTAGAAGATGTAGGCTGGATCGGAGCCGTACGCTGAATCACAGCCGAAGGAGCAGTAGGAGGGGAGAGGTCTGCAAGGAAAGGAATGATAAAATCACAAGAATTTACCGACCACTTGTCGGCTTCTGCTTGCGGATTCCACTTGTGGCTTCAAGTGTTCTGGACTAGTTCAGAGCCCCTAGAATATCTCAGAGGTCCCAGAGAAGCTAGGAGTTTTCGAGATCAGCTCAGGGGCCCCAGGCCAATTTAGGTGGCCCCCGACTAGTTCAAGAGGCTTCTGAACACGCTCAAATGGCCTCACACCAGTTGCTCAGGGTGGCAGCCCAGCTAGGGGGCTCGCAAACCAGCTCGAGGGGCCAAACAAGCTCCGTATGCCCCCAAACGCGCTCAAGAGGTCCCTCAGAAACGCTCAACACGTTACACAGACAAGCCGCAATCCCCCGTTTGTTTTACGTTTCATATTAAGGTTGTAGCCATTCTGATCCAGGGGGCTCAATGCAGAAAAGTAAAGTTGGGGGGGTGGCAGTGGCTGTCCGGTTCCCACGCCCATGGTATATCCATAACAATAACACAAATTATAACAAGATCCCTACATAAAAGCAAGCGGCTACAATCAGGCCCTTCAAACATTTCTTGTTATCTGCGTTAATCGCTGCCGTTGAGCCCACGTGTCTTCCGTTATAAGTAACGTTTGGGTTGCATTCATTAAGAATCACGCTCCTACAACCGGTACAGTCTATTGATTGACATACCTCTGATGCATGCCCATGCCGAAGAGGAGGTTCCTGCAGATGGTACATCCAAGCTGCCACCTGGAGTAGTTGGAACAGGATCAGTGGGTGCGGTGACCAAGTGGTTGTCGCCCAGTGGAGTTGCAGGAGCAGGATCATCGGGATTTTGCTCGGAAACAGGACTCCTGAAGAAATTTTCAGATTGGAGTTACTCCACTTGACGAAAATTCAACTATCTGCATGCTTTGAATAATTGTGGGTTATATTGTCCCGGAAACGATGTAGAAATGTCATCGTACGCAAAACATCCTTAGATTTATTCATTTATCAATCATTATCGATGTGTTAAAAATCAAGCACCATCATTTGTTTCAATACCTCACCAGATACACTAATTCGACTCAATAAAAGGGACAGACTCTTTTCATGAAGTAATCAATTTTTGGAGCTCAATGTATCCTCGTGAATCCCCTGGAATTTTCAGAAAAGTTGTAGAATTGATTGAGGATAAGCTGTGCCAAGTACGGTAGCGCTTCGCGCCGCCGTTTTGCCGTGTCGCCGGCAAAACCTTAGGGAAAGAGGGGGGCGCCAACCGCCTCTCCACTGGGGGAGGGTTAATACTTGTCACTCATTAAATCCCCTCATTAAATTCTTCCGATGTGTTTGAGCTTTAATAGCTTTCAGCCCCTGCTCCTTACGTCTTCACCAGCTCCCAACTCACCAACTTAAGGGGGTCACATCGAACCTCCTCGTTTTTTTCGAGAATGATTCCGCACCGATTGAAGTCAAAAGTTCGCCGCTTTGCACACATATAGGGTGATCAATTCGAGAACTTGTGATCAGAAAATTGGGGTTAGATCAGATCACGGAGTGCGGAAACCATTTCGAAATGCATGTAAGGCAAGCTTGTTGCGCTAAAAGAAGGCCGATAAAACCGGAGTGTAAAACAGAGTTGTTCTCAAAAGCCCCCCCCTCACAGCGGCCACAGCGGCGGTGGATCTGAGGTTACCTGGGTCGCGATTGATTGGGTTGGACTCTTTAAACGCCACACGATCTTTAAACTTTTTAAGCACCATATGATCTCTCTCATTACATAATTATGTACAGCATGACCCTGATATATCAAAATGCAAAAATGGCATGACCTCAGGTCAGCTCACGGTCATCATCTGACTTAACATGTTAAATATGCATATTAATTAACTGGCAATGGAAATTCGTACGAGATTAAAAATCCAGGCTACATCATCATTTTCTAGCAAGTCATTGGCCTAAGTCTGAAGAACAGCTGAAAAGCCCCAGATGACCTATTAGAGGTCACATGCCAAAGATTACAAAACTATATTTCATCAAATTTGTGTTCTCTCCATCTATTTCCAAAGAAAGGGTCATAACCTGTACCTAACCTTGGGTTATCCATCTAAAAATTCCCGGGGCATATTTCCAAGAACTCGTTGGGGTCTTTTATCTGAAATGAATTGCTGACCGATAAAACCAAGTGATATCGACTTTCGCCCAACTGAACTTTTTTATTTTTCTCTCCCTCACTCACTACATTTTGAAAACTGTATTTTTTACTCAGCACCTTAGCAAAAAACCAGTTTTGAGACACTATAGATTAATCACATTCAACTTGAACAAAATAATAATTGAAAAACCGACCAAACGAGTTGCACCTGCTATACAAAATGACCAGTCTGCAGAATGTCACAAGAGACTGGGTGAGATATTTAGGGCAGCTCAAATCCTGCCCTAATTGGGGCAGAAATTTGGTAGCTGGAGCAGACTTCTTTTCAGTGGAGCTGAAATTTGTCACCCATTTTTACCTGTTTTCCTATCATCTATCATCAGTGGCTGTTCCAGGAGTGCATTTGGGGGGGTGGGGGGCTCGGGCCTCCCTTGCCACTACCTCGCACAGCCTCCAGCTATGCATTTAATATAGGTACTCAGACATGTTGAGGGGGCTTGAGCCCTCCTAGCCCTCTTGGATTCACCACTGCCCATCATATTGCATTTTTACTTAATAGTGTGTCAGCCCTGCCCAAACTGTCAGACTCAGCAGCAAACATTCTTTGCCTGCCCTCAAGACAGAAAAACTGCCCCAAACTAAAACCAGTACCAAGTCTGCCCCAACGAGATCTTATTAAAACCTGCTGTGTTCTTACATGAATTCTATCTGATTGGCTTCCTTACCTCACAAGTACAGTCAAACGGAAATGACAGGAAGGAAAAGTAAGGAGCCTGGTAGCAAAAAGACATGTGCCAGTTCTAAATAGAAAATAGCACATACTTTTACACTGCAACCTAAACTGGAATTGTGTCTCCCAGAAGACTGACAAGTAGATATTGAACTTCATTTCAATACATTCAGGCATGATGGCAAGCACAAGCTGAATACAATCCTTACCTTAGGTTACCTTAGGTGTACGAGACTTTCTGAGGCACGCCAGGTGCCTGTCTTGCCCGTTCTCATCGAGCTCAGTACAGGTAATGTTTCTAGACTAAGTTGGGAATGAATACATCAGATCAGCCCAGTGACGATCTATGTTGTTCTTGAAGCAGTTCGTGGACTGGGATTCGACGACCCAGTCCGGGAGACCGTTCCAATCTCTTACAGTGCGCACCCCGAAGTGGTTCCTCCGTGCCCTGGATACTGCTTGCGGTTTCCCAACCTTGAACCTGTGTCCACGTGTGGTACCGACTGGAGGGTCTAGGAGGAATTCTCCCTTACGCACTCCGAGCTGACCCCGCATGAACTTGTAGATGAAGATCATGTCACCCCTCTTGCGCCTATACCAAAGCGATGGCAGCTTGAGGGTACGAAGTCGAAGTTCATAGTCCAGGTCTCGCAAGGAGGGGACCAGCTTGGTGGCACGGCGTTGGACTCTCTCTACCAAAAGCTGGTCCGCCTTGTTAAACGGGCCCCAAACCACATTGGCGTACTCCAGGTGGGGTCGCACTAAGGCTTTGTACAAGAGAGGCAGCACATGCTGGTCCACATGAACAAATGTCCTTCGAATTGCTCCAAGGATCTGGTTGGCTTTTGAAACAGCTGCGGCAGCATGTCTGCGGTACTTGAGTTGGTCATCTACAAAAACACCCAGATCCTTTTCGATGGTCACCGGAGCCAGTTGATTTCCGCCCATCTCATAGACTTGATGCTGGTTGTTAAGCCCAAGGTGGAGCAGACTGCATTTGGAGATGTTGAATGGTAATAGCCACCTCTCAGACCAGGACTCAAGCTTGTGTAGATCTTCCTGCAGAGCTCTAACATCGGCTTGGCTGCCCACCTCCCTGAACACTTTTGCATCATCGGCAAAAAGGCGAATATTGCTTCCAAGTTCATCAGGCAGGTCATTAATGAAGAGCACAAATAACGTCGGGCCCAGGACCGATTCCTGTGGGATGCCACTTGTTACTGGTGACCAGTCAGAAAGTGCGCCATTCACTCTAACTCTTTGCTTCCTGCCAGTAAGAAAGGCCTGGATCCAGCGGAGGATGCTGCCTCCTACTCCCATGCTGCTCAATTTCAAGATAAGTCGCTTGTGTGGCACAGAATCGAAGGCCTTGGCAAAGTCCAAATACGCAATGTCGACTGGGAGACCATCTTCAATCACTCTTGTCCAGCTCTCCAAGCAGCTTAGTAGCTGGGTTGTACAAGACCTACGAGGAACAAAACCATGTTGAGCGTTGCTCATCTGGCCAGATTCCACCATATGGGCAAGAAGCACATCTCGGACGAGGGATTCCATCACTTTCGAAGGGACCGATGTGAGGCTCACTGGTCTATAATTCGACGGACTGCTTCGGTCACCCTTTTTATAAATCGGTACAACTTCAGCAACCTTCCAGTCACCAGGTAGCCTACCAGCCGCGAGAGACTTCCTGTAGATGGAACACAGGGGAAAGCTCAGGGATCTAGCTGCCTCTTTCAGTACCCGAGGTGGTATGCTGTCAGGTCCAGGCGAAGAAGACAGTTTCAGTGCAAGGAGTTTGGATTCAACCATGGCCGGCGTGAGGTCAACATCCTCCACAGTTTGAACATTATCCTCAGGATGGACATGTGGAAGCTCTATACCAGCTTGCTCCACAGTGAAAACACTACTGAAGAAAGCAGACAGGGCTTCAGCTTTCTCAGTATCACTGGATGCCACTGACCCGTCGAGTCTTTGGAGGTCCTGAACTCGATCTCTGCATTTGACCTGTGAGCGAGTGTAGGACCAGAAGGCTTTCGGATTGTCTTTAACCTGACTGGCTATGTTCTTTTGGTGACTCTTACGAAGTCGTCGGGATAATCTCCTGAGGTCGTTCCGCTTCCTCTTGTAGGTGCTCCATTGCCTGCCCTTGTCTGTCTCAGTTGTCGCAGTCTTCACGTTGTGCCACATCCTTTTCTTCTCCTTGACAATTTTCAGAGCTGTTCTGTTAATATAAGGTTTATGGTTCTTCCGTCTGGATGGCTTGAGAGGTATGCATTCCTGCATCATAGCTCGAACAACCGTCAGAAAGTGATCATATTCCTGTTCCAGATCAAGATTTGAGGCTGCCTGCCAGTCTACTTCCTGTGCTATTTCTCTCATTTTGTTATAGTCACCCCTGGAAAGAGCTAGTTGGGGGCAGTCTAGCATCTGCCTGGACTTCTTTACACAGGACAACCTCATCTTAAAGCACAAGTGGTCGCTGCTGCCAAGACCTGGTAGGTAGCTCATTTCTTTTATAGTTGCTTCATCCTGGGAAAAGACCAGGTCAAGAATGTTTGGCCTCTCTCCTTGTCGATACCTTGTTGGCTCAGAGACATTCTGAATGAGGAAGCAGTCTCTTATAGTTTCCAGGAAGACATGTGAGATGTGGGCTGGGGGATCAGTGGACATCCCTACCTCCCAATCAATATTTGGGAAGTTGAAATCACCCACAATGATAACATTGTCAGGCTTTGTTGACATAACCATCTTGATAAGGCTGCAAAGTTCAAGGCTATTTTGGAGAGTGCTGTTGGGGCTACGGTACACACAGCCAGCCAGGAGGGACTGATGCCCAGTCAGCTCAATCTGAACCCAAATGTGCTCTATGAATGCTTCCCCAGGAAATGGAACTTCTCTGCAGTGGAGGTCTTCCCTGACAAACACTGCCAGTCCTCTAATGGCATCAGGTCCAAATCTTGGAGTCAGCGGGTCAAAATTAAGGTACATACTATAGCCAGGAATCACAAAGCAGGCACGCAAAATTGGTAAATGACGGGCCTTTGATAGCACTTCTGAGATTAGGACAATTTCTGGCTTTTCATGAGCAGCTAGCATAATTAGTTCATCACGTTTATTTAGAAATTGATCCGCATTTGTATATAGTGCTAGTAAGTCACCCGAGCGATCATGTCACTGCTGGGTGCTCGAGGCTTGACGTTGTTGATCAGGGCCTGCCGGGGCTGATGCTAGAGCTGAAGTAGGCACCACAGCAGCATGAGTGGCAATCTGTCCTTCTCCCGTTCCCAGGTTGTTGGTGGTGGCTGCCTCCCCTGGAGGCAAACCAGCTGCCGATACAGGCGCACCAGTCAGGGGATCTCCCCCTCCATCACGTCTCGAGATACCTGGCTCCCTCAAAAAGGCAGCAGACATGGCAAGTTGTTGACCAGATGCCACTGATGAAGCAGCAGAAGCCTGCACAGCACCCCGACTCTGTGTACTGCCTCGTTGACGACGGGAGTCTGACCCAGGAACCATCACAACCTTACCATTCCGGATCACCAGGTTCCTCTCGCCATTCCCTCTCCTCGCCTTTAGTTCATCTCTCAGAAGTTTTGCAGCCTCCCTTTCAGCCCGGGTGAGATCCGGGTTGATGTAGAGGTTGCTCCAGCCTGAACTGTATTGAAGATCCGGAGCTGCCCTGATCACGTCCCACTTGACTGCCTCAGAGTCAAATGTGACCATAAGCAGTCTAGGCCTGTCTTGAACCTTTCTTCCAATGCGGTGAGAGGACACAACCCGAGCATTCAGATGAAGCTCATCCCTAAGGATATTCATTAGGGTTTCCATATCCTTGTCAGAACATTCCTGGCGGTTGCTACCCTGAGGCTCTGGCAGATTGTGAACCACAGCGTTATACTTGCGTCTATCTTTTTCAAGCAGCTCCATGGCTGGCTCCTTTGGGATTGACTCAAGCTTGGTGCTTAGAGTGGATATGACATCCTTGCAAGAGCCCTTCACGATGTCCGCAAATGAAGGCTTGCTGGTGTCAAGACTTGAGTGGTTGATTTGGGTTGACTGCTCTTTCACTGCCTTAAGAAGATCTTTCTGCTGCAAGGAAACCTTATCCAAAACAGCCTTCTGATCTGCAATGTACGAGTTGAGAGACGATGCTTGGACAGAGGAGATACTTTGAAACGTTTCAAGCTTCTGGCTAATCTCCCTGTTCAGAGCCTTAGCTCCAGGGTTGGGCAAGGCATCACGGCACTTGCAGCAGATCCAAAAGAGCCCTTTGTGTTTTTCTAGGGCCGAAGTGCTGCCAGTTGTAGAGACTGGCACTTTGCATGATACCAGGAG
This sequence comes from Lepas anatifera, assembly GCA_034440635.1. Lineage (NCBI taxonomy): Eukaryota > Metazoa > Arthropoda > Thecostraca > Lepadidae > Lepas > Lepas anatifera. The sequence goes on from JAOTON010000492.1 coordinate 2,548,787, forward strand.
AAGCAAATGTCACAGCGAACGCCGTCATCATTCTGCGTGACAGCATTGCCACACGTCTTGAGGGGACCCCCATTACAATACGTGCCATCGCTGCTAGCATCACTCGATGAACGTGAAGGTGTTCCAAAGGGCTTGAACGCACTCTGATCTAGCCTCCCTACTGGTTTGTCAACCTCCTCTTGCTTCCTAGAATCTAGAAGCTGTTGATTAGAGTCGAGCATTTGTGTTTGGCACAGACCATGGGATGGTGGACCTGCGCCGAAGTTTTCTGTGGCTGAAACATTGCTCCCCAAGTCAACTACATTTCCTGTAACACCTGCACACGTATTGGATGGCAGAGTACTCTGATCCTTACCTTGCCCTTGAACAGCAGATCTTGAAGCACAATCACTTATAACTTCACCCGAATTACACTGTGCTCTGAGAGAAACGCTCTTGTTGTTTTTATCATCGTACCTATGTTTGTCACCACGCGATATCGGCTGCGACGAATGCTGGCGCACGTCTTCGGTTTGAATTCTTCGTCAAGGCGGAGGCGTTCGAGTCGTAGACATCGTGCGCACCTAGCGGATAGAATTAGTCTTGATGATTTGCTTCAGAATTTACCACAAAGTCATCATTATTTGTCCTTCAGGATTAATTTAAGGCCATAATGAAAAAAATCATTCCTGATCTCAATATCTACATAAACAGCGAACAAATAGAAAGAAAATTCTCAACTAAGTACCTTGGCCTAATCATTGACGAAAAATTTAAATGGGACCATCATATAAAACAAATTGAAGGAACAGTGTCACGCAACATTGGCATTATTTCTCGAATTAAGAAGTTTCTTGCCCCCAAACATTGTCTCCTCCTATATAATGCCCTAATCCTACCTCATTTGACATTTGGCATCGAAGTCTGGGGTTCAACATATCCAACAAGGTTCAAAAGATTAGAAATTCTTCAGAAGAGATTAATAAGGGTAATAGATTCTGCCCACTATCTATCCCCAACATCCCCTCTTTTAAGAAGCACCAAGTTGTGAAACTTCAGGATCTTGCCAGACTCAGCCAAATACATGTAATGCACAAATTCCTTGTAAACTCTTTGCCCTATCCCCTAGCCACCAAATTAACTCCTTTCACTGAAGGCAGAGGTAGGTCTGCTAGGCAGGTAAGGCATTTTGAAGTGCCTTTCACCCCAGTAAAGTCCAGAACCTTTTCCCTATTCATTTCGGCGCCTAAGACATGGAATGAATACATAGCTTCGAAAATAAGAAATGTTTCAGATATCCCGCTCAGCAAATCCGCCTTCAAGCGAATTGCAAAAAAAAATTTCATTGATCACTACTGAGGTGTGCATGTCTATATATGTATCTGACCACCTGTCTGTTCTGTATTTTTTTCTCCATCTGTCAAACCCCATAATGTGTCCCCATTGAACCTCCCTAGTACAGTCTATGTTACCTGAACCTGTCATGCTTTCAGCAAATGTTATCTGTCCACTTGTCTACCAACGTCTGATGTAAAGTGTCCCTGTTGTTGTCATATCAAGTTCAAATTTATTGTATTTTGATGTTTCTCCCCGCTGGTGATCTCTTACTTTGAACGAACATGAGCCTAAGCATTGTCGGAGAGTGGCTTTATTATTAACTTTGAGGTGCCTCATCAACAAGAAAATCTACCGTTAGCATGGGGTCGGGGACGGGCACCCTTATGTCTTAACGTCTCGTTGCTAACTGCACTGCACTTCTGATCGCGCACCTATTCCCCGTCTCGCCACCAGCCACTCTCCCACCAGGCCAAACCCTTCACTCTTTTTCCGCTGCACCGCAGAGCTGGAACCTCTCTCTTCTCCGCCTGCCTGCTGCCGGTGGTCCCTGGGACCCGGCGTGTCCGCTGGTGCTGCTGGCGCTGTCCCGGCGTGGCGGATCTGCGCGGGCTTGAGTTGTTCCCGTGATGGAGGCACTGCCCGGGGCGTCTTCTGCCGGGGCGGTTCTTCATCTGTCGAGCTGCATCGTTGGAACCAAGTTGGGACCGACCTTCTAGAGCTTGATCGCTGGGCGGCGTCGGTGGAGCAGCTGGCGCGGCTCCAGCCTCTTCATGCCCTCTTCAGGCCTTCTCTCGCGTGGGCACGCGTCGGAGCTGCTGTTTCCGGCGTCCTAACAACCGCAGGATCAGCATACCGGAGGGCCGCGGGTGGCGGCGGTGCGGCGCGCGGCCGCCCTGCAGGACCACATGCCGCGGCGGTCTATCTTCGAGTCGCGGGCCAAACGGCGCAGCCTCACCGACGACCTCGGTCGGTTCCAAACAGCTGCTCGAGGAGCGGCCCACGATGTCTCGCGCCTGCGTCTGCTACGGTGATGGACGCCTTCGTCAGCGGCACCCGCACCGAGGCGGACCCGACCAGGGACATCCCCGGCATCCCGGACGTCGGGGCGGATGGCGGGGAACCGGACTTTGCGGGGGACCGGGAGTCTGGGGACAGTGAGGGTGTGGCTGGCGCCACAGGTGCCGGAGAGGGGGAGGCTGCTCCCATTGGCGGTGTCTGCGCACTGTAGGCCATAGATCAATGTTTATTTGTTTTTGCTCACGTTTTAACTGTGCTTTTTTGTCCGGCTCATACGTTCATCATCATCCTGATTTATTATTTCACGGAATCGGCCGATAGACGTCTGCCGGGCTCCGAGCCCGTGCCCGTCTGGGCGTAATTTAGAGCGCTCGCGCCGTCGGCGGTCACGGGTTCGGGGCTCGGCTCCTCCGTTTATAATTGTATTTGTCCACCTCAGTCGGCCGGGGCTTGTTTTTAGGGTCTTGTATGTTTTATGTACCGCCGTAGTGTAAATATACGTGTATGGTTGAAAACCACATAAAGAAAAAGCCTAGCTTGAGGTAAAGCTCAATGAGAAGTAGGCAAAACAGGACAAGGATCGGAGCGCCAATAGCACGTCCGTCTCCGACAGCAGCTCAAGCCCGAATCAACAAATTTATCTGGTATTGCTTGCTCTAGACCTCTCTTTCGGTATTGCTCGCCCTATACCTCTCTTGAAGACCTCCCTTCTATAGGATGGTAGAATGATCACACCATTAGCCACCCAAAATTTGAGCCAAACCAGGGAGAAAATGTTCTGAGCCCTACCTAAAAACAGAGGACAGTATTATATTAGTTTTTTTCATTTTAATTTCTCTCTTCTGCATATTCTACTTGGTTTTAGTACCTGTTGGTCTCTCTCGCCAGTCCCTTGTTCAAACAAGAGACCATTTTGTTTTCTCCAAAATTTGCACCAGTCTCAGTCTTTTCAGACACTTGTACCTACAAGATCTCGCCAAAGGTGCCATGCTATGCATACTAGGGTGCCAGTGTGTTTCTACCTCAACCTGGTTTGATGCAAATTTTACAGGCAGCATATGGTGCACTTATTCCATATAGCTTATGAGACTTGGGGGGCCCTGGTCTGCCCTGTTGCCATGCTTTGCAGACATGAATTGAAATCTGGCATGAGGCACATTCATACGGTATTTATGAACATTAGACCCTTTGAACTTTGGACATTCTGATGTGATCCATTTGAACCGTGAGATGTGATCTGCCTACTACCATAATACCCATTCATACACCAGGTAAAAGTTAAAACACAGAAAACAAGATTTACCTGACGGAGACCTTCGATCTTTTAAAGAATTGAAAGATGTTTGCCTGCTTTCTCTTCATTTGTTGATGTTTCCGGCTTCACACCCGCAACAAACCCTCTTACGTAGTGAGCAGACGCAAAAACGGTTAAAACACACACGAAAAATAAAAACACAGTAACCATAAACAACACAAATAATAGGGGTGTTCATTGTGCATGTTTACGCGGTTTTCGTAAACAGCCCTGAGGGCATATTGTATGACGTCATACAAGCATGACGTCACCTTTGGTTTACCGATCAAAACCAAAAGTTTTCATAAACCTCTGCAATTTTGGCGCAGCTGAGACTTGTAGAAGATATTTGAGATGCCGATCGTTGATGTTATGTTATTTTTGTTAATTATGCACGAAAAAGTCCAATTGTTAAAATGCAGACATAAATATGATACAAAAGTGATACAAGAACATAGGTACAAGTGGGAAAAGGTCATCAAAGTGCAATGGGCTGTCTCAATAAATTATGCTTTAAGGAAAAAAACTGTTGCCTTGCAATGCGAACATAAATTTACGTAATACATCATCGTGTTCAGACTTACCTACCTATATAAGATTCCAACACTATTCAACTACACTGAAAAAAGATGCGTTAGTTTCGAGACGTACCAATTCTATTTTACCAACATAGAACAAAGAAAAGTAGCCCCGAAGGCAGTGTCTCCATTGCCTTGCCCGAAGTCGATCATCCAACTTTAGCGTCGGACAGCTCCAAGGTTAGTCACGGCGCCGTTTTCGTAACAAAAGATGTTTACGGAGTTTACGGACGAAGTTTATGCGACTGAGCATCAACAGCGTAAACTGTTTACGAAAACTTGGATGACGTCGAGGAATCAGTATGACGTCACAGCACGCTTCAATCTGATTGGTGAGTCAGTTCGTCAACACTGTTTTCGGTTTACGTAAACCCGTAAACATGCACAATGAACACCCCTAATAAATGAGTGCCGCGCAAACGTGCTTTTAATCCGCCGTTCATTCCCGCGCGTCTCCACCGGTTGCCAGAGTCTTGGCTGCCAGTTTCTCTGGCCAAAACACTAAGGTCCACGCGGCAAAATACGCCAAAGTGCGGTTTAGAGTGCAAAACGCTTTTCGGCCATTCCAAGCTCCTTGGCTACTTGAAGGGCCTTTAAGCCAAATAACGCATACTTTGCCATATTACCTTGGCGGTCACTTCATCGGAGCCCTATGGAAACGCCCACAGTTAAAAACGCCCACAAATTGATTCGACCACACAACGTAAGACCCACGGCTTTAAACGTCCAAACTAAAACTGTCCACGGCTTAAATCGCCCACAAATTGAAATACCCACGGATTAAAGGGCCCACAAATGCTCCCATAAGGGGATTTCAAACCACCCACGACTAAAAACGCCCACACATTAAAATACCCACATTCAAATGCTTAAAGCGCCCACAATTCAAAAAGGCCACGAAGCAAATCACCCACATAACTGTGCGTCATATCACGTGCTCAATAGTATATGAAAATGCCGCTAGGTGGCTAGCAAAGCTCTCATGGGAGTGCACGACGGGATAGGTATTTGGATATTTGTGTAAAAAAATATGCTGCAAAGGTAAAGTACTCCAAGGCGGATTTGTGCCGCCGGTTTTCCCGCGCTTTCGCAAGGGCAATGAAAACACAAAAGGGTTCGATGACCCTGTTTGCGCGGGATGCATGGGCGTATTGAGAATTTGTAAAGAGGAGGGTTGGTTCGTTAGGCTTTGTTGGGATGATGTACCTGAGCCAGAGAGTGCAGTTCTTAACCAGGTACCTATAAGGGTGCCCTGAGTCAGGGGCGGACGCAGATCCGAGTTTTGGGGGGGGCAAAACCCATGTCTATCTCTCCTCTTGGGGAAGGGGGATTGGGACGTGCGATTTTTTTTAGATACCACGTGGGGAATAACGGCGTTATATTTTTGGCGGGGGGAACGTGGGACGCAAAGTACAGCGCGGCTCCGACGCGACCTACCCCAGAGTCCACTGCGAAATCGACGGCGGCGGCGTCGGGGGGAGGGGGCGGCGGCGGCGTCGGGGGGGGCGACGGCGGCGGCGTTGGGGGGGCGAGGGGACGGCAGCGGCAGCGAGATGGCGCTGAACAGACCTAATATAAGCTACCTCTCGAATGCATGATCGCTACCCTGGGGGATTTATTTTTACTCTATTTCCAGCTGGGAGCAGATTCTGCCCACCTCTCAGGTTTTTCCATAGTATCTCCGCAACGGTTTGAGATAGGCTCTTGAAATTTGGTGACTTTTCTTACAACTAAGTAGCACATATTCCCTGAGATTTTTGAAAATATATATGTGCCTCAGGCGGCGCTATGGCTCGCTAATCTGGGGGTTTATCCCGAAGCCGAGCATTGTCGCCTGCGCTTCGTTTGTCCTACAATAAAGCTGTCCGTTGCGAATTGGCAGCAGTTGTAATGTTTGAATGTTATTACTGAGATATAGGAGGACAGTTGATGTATATTTTGATATAATTTTGGACATAGGCGGTTCCAGAAGCTCAAAATGCGGGGTTTACAATGTTATCCATCCAAACTCTTCCAAAGTAAATAGATTGCGTACAGAATCTTCGGGAAGGGTAAACATAACCATGCTTTGATCACATATGTGTATTTAATTATTATAAGAAGCCATAGGCGTGCTCAGGTACCGTAACTAGGGGTTCACTCGCACTCAAGCTCGTTTTAGTGTTGTGTGTGCATTGAATGGGACAAAGCATTGCAACTATGCATTTAGTTCTAGGACCAAATGAGATTTGGAATGACAGTTGATGTGTATTTTGGTATATTTTTGGCCATAGGCGGTTCCAGGAGCTCAAAATGGGTTGTCTACAATGTTATCCATTCGAACTCTTCCAAAGTGCGTTAGGTAACGATCAATTCTGTTACCCGGGGTTACTGAATGCTGCGTAGTACACGCAGGGTGCACGAACAATGAAGTGAACCGACTAGTAATGAAAGACAATTGTCTGGGCTATGTAGTGGTACCATTTTCGATTTCATACCTTCGACACCTCTGCTAAGACAGCGTTTTACTTTTCGGAAACTTGTCCGAACGCCGTGATCATTAGTGATTGAGTCGGGCGGGCTCCAGTGGCATAGGTTCCCCCGTTCTACGCTAGGTGGCAAGCATCGCGACGCCCGATATTTGGCTAAATTTGTAGGAAAAACGCTCTTATCCAATAAGGATCGGAAACAAATCCTTAGCTTCCAACGGTTTCATATGTAATCGGATCTCAGCTATCACGCCATGCCCAATTCAACTCTGAGCTACGTGCCGGTCATCGGCCCATTTCAGATTCATACCCTCATGTCAGTAGTTTTTAACCATTACAAGAAGCGCAGAAATCGGTGACGAATACAGAAAGCCCCTTCCAAGAGCGACATACCCTTTGCAGAAGTCTTAGGTACGAGCAGTTTCGTATGCAGCGGAAAATGCGCTATCGATTGGTATGCCTTTACATTCAGTGCATTTTCCCGGAGATCGGCCCATTTTAAAATGCGAAGATCTTTCTACCCGTGCGAGTAGAAAGATCTTCGCATTTTAAAATGGGCCGATCTCTGGGAAAATACACTGAATGTGGAGGTATACCAATCGATAGCGCATTTTTCGCTGCATACGAAACTGCTCGTAGCTAAGACTTCTGCTAAGGGTATGTCCCTCCTGGAAGGGGGCTTGCCAGGCCTCCACCGGCCTAGATTTCTAAGATCTCCCCTGGGCAGCAAGCGCCGCGGCACTCACAATTCGGGTTCAATTTGCGGAAAACCGGTCTTCCAAAACTTTCTTTACTGAGAAGCAAGCCTAAAACCGTGCTTATGCACAATTTCGTGAGCAACTGGACCTCGACTTATATCTAACTGGTCGCAAAGCTGCTGGCAGATCGATGGCCCATTTCAGATTCATATCAGCACAGCAAAAAATATTAACCACTCCCGGAAACATATGAACCAGAAAATAAACTCTTCAGCCATTCGCTATGAAAATATATCCTGAGAAGAGGTCTGAAGTACGCACAGTTTCATGTGAAGGGAACATCGGTTGATTTCTGTTATTGTCTATATAGGCACATCGTGAACTGCAGTCTTAGGCACATACATACAGTTTCGATGCGATGGAAAAAGGCAATCAAATTAAATTAATTCCCATTCGGATAATTTACATGAAGGTCATCCCAATAAAAATTCAAAATGCTTTAATTTCACACAGCAAGCTTCCAGCAGCCAGAAATCTTCAGATTTCTATTAGGCATAGGAGCAGGGACTTTTCCAGGTTGGTGGTGGGGGCAAAAGTTGTAACCAATGGTGGGGCCAAATACGATGCGGTCTATCACGTGATTTGTCGACGAAAAAACTACGGAATCGGCTCAAAATTTGGGGGGGACATCAATAACCTTGCAATAGCAATAGAAACGTAATGATATCAAAATAAAAGATTTATCATCATATTCTGCAGTTATTGACCCAAGTGTGAAACCTGCTTAAGCAGCCCCAGATGATCTCTCAAAGGTCACAAGTCAAAAACTGCAACATGAACCTGGAACTGGGCTCAGGATACTACGATTTGGAGAATATGGAGGCATTCACAGCTTTATCTACACAAATACAGCCTACGTTCTGTAAGCTTAGTCCTACGAAAAGTCTATTTTTCCATGCTTTTCCAACGGAGAGGTCATGGGCCGTACTTGACCTGAGGTTATCGACATAAAAAATCCATAAACATGTGTTGTAGCACTCGGTGGGCCCATTATGTGGCATAAGTTTCAATCGTATAGATTCGCCCATTTCTTACTTATACCACCTTAAACATTTTTAGATGTAAGGTCACTTGAACTGCACTGGTGACCTGACCTGAGATGACCCAACCTTAAAATTGTAGGGAAAATTGTGGAATCAATCAAAGTTAGGGTGTGCCAAGTAGCCGGCCTTTTTTCGTGCCGCCGGAAAACGCGAGGGGCGTGTTCAAACACATCCCGGGGCGAGGGTTAAAACCTCCCCACATTATAATATCGTAAACCAAGGTCTTAGCTACGCACATATTTCCACGCAGTGAAAATGGGATTCCCAATGATATAATTTCTCAGCGGTCGACTTCATCCCCAAGATCGACCCATTCGATTCATCGCCCAAAATTCATCCCACAGCGCCTTACGCCTGCAACCACTTCACAACTACGGAAAGTAGAAACGCAAGTTCAATTTGCTTACTCTATGGATATATCCTAAAGCTGAACTCTTAAGTACGTGCAGTTCGCTGTGCAGCCGAGGACTGAAAACTGGGAATATTCTGGTATGATTTTAAGGTAAGTGGTTTCACCTCGAGATCAGCATATTTAAAAAGCAAAGGTTTTGCCCGCTCATCCATGCGCTCATCCGGTTACCCACCGATAGCAGAAAGCCCCATAAACCCTCTCTGGGCACACCAAAACACTCGGTTACGCTTTATTTGATCTGCAACATCATATAGGCTATCATCTAATGATCAGTTTTTGGTTTGATCATTTGTATCCGTTCATATATTGACACTCCTGCATTAACATAATGCGTACAATGGTACATGCCTGTAAGACACCGACCTAAAATGGACCATAGGCAATCTCGAAGTAAAATTAACCAGGCTCCCCACCCACGGGGCCCTTTAGTTACGCCGGTGGGCACCCAACCATCCATAAAAACCTAAAAATATAAAATTATTCAAACACAAGTAAGATAGACACCCGCCGTCCACGTCGAGCAGATGGCACGGCTGAGCGGACAAACAGCGGAGTTACCGGTGGGGAGGGGGTCCAGGCCCGGAGGTATCCGGGGCTCGCCGACCCATCGCTGGGGGGAGGGGGGACAGCAGTTGCGGCTGAAGAACGCTACAGCCGCGGAATGTTATGCCTTATGCTGCGCCCTACCTGATCGGCGCCACGCCGACCCCACCTCCCCCTCCCCTCTCCCCACCGCCAGCCGCCGCGCGGGGCTGGTGTTGTATCGGACTGGCGTGCCGACCCAACTGACCCGGCGCGCCGCGCAGTCCACGGACGCGAGATCGCTTGCGCGTCAGGGTGTTGGGGCATCCCACGACAAATCGACCAAGGGATAAACCTTCCAAGTTAGTCTTTGATGAAACTTTGTAAGAGTGGTTTTGCGGGACACAGATTAGCGCTGTGGTATTTCTAGCTGGGTCTGTTCAATGGTTTTTGAGTTATGGCCTTAGGTACTGGTTGGACCCAATGAAAGAACCTTTCTTTTCAATTTGCCATATCTTCGAGACAGATAAGGATGATTATATAAATTAGAGATCCCTACAATCGTTGAGATCCAAATAAAACACGTTGCCGTCTAAATTTAAGTTAAATAGCAATCTAATTTTACCCGTGACCTAGTGTTGGATCATGTGATTTGACAATGATGGCGTTATAAAATGTTCCATTTTGTATTATTCATGGGGCCTTGGCGTAACCGTTTGAAAAATCATAAACAGTTTTTTAAAATAATTTTTGATGACATTTTTAAACAAGTGATGCAAGAACAATGTGCTGAAGCATTGTACACTAAGACAATTTTTATTCCTATGTGCTCTATCTAATCCGGAACCACGGTCTGCTCGAGCATAAAATGATGTTATGAAACCTTATTCAAGGAATATTTGAGCATGTTTTCTCTCATTAAATCCTCTTTCCAGCATAATTCCAGCAAAGGAAGTGTTTATGTAGGCCTTGACAGCTTAAAATGGTACTCGTCTTCTAAAAATAGTGGGAAAAAGCTTAATATGGTACAAATAAGGTATTGCAGGTGGTTTTTCTTTTATACCACAAAGGATCATTTTACCATAGGTACTCGACCTATTCTAGCCACGAAATTGAAAGAGCTTTTAATATCCTCTTCAAAGTTTCATATTATACTAGGAATAAATATATTCTGCCACCGGAAATAACCAGGAATATGGGAGCTTTAGCTGCAGAATCATTCGAATCCCCAGTCTATTTTGATTCCAAGTCGAACTGTATCCGGAGATTGCGTGCCCGTGCTCCGACCCGCGATTGAGAAAACTTACCTACTCGCCGTTTCGCGCCATCTTCAGTGTTCCTGCCATTGCACGCAGAGCTGGCCACAAAGCTCTAGCGTCGTTATCCGAGCGAAATTTGAGTGGAATAGCTGACCTTTTTCACTCTACGTCAGCACATGCTCCTACATCGATCCAACTCAGGTTTTGACCTGAGGGGCCTGAAGAAGCCTCGCTGCATTTGGCATGGTTTACGGGAGAAGCCACATCGACAGACCTAGCGGTGATAACGAATCAAGAGGAGAAGCTTAAGCTGAGTCTGAAGACCGACAGATTCCGCTGAGAGCTAGTGAAAGTGAAGAATCATACTGGGGCTGCAACAGTTCAGGCATTAATTGTACTGATTGCCAAAACCAGGAGTCCATGTGTGCCAGCTAGAGGACGGCAACATGCACTGAAGCCCCAAGTTTGGCCGCGCAGAACAGCCCTTGCTATGCAAAGCTGATGAAGTAATGATAACTAAGCATCTGTTACTGTTAGATACAGTCACCCACGTGTCCTAAAGATCGTTTTCAGGTCACTTTGAGCACAGATTAGAAGCGCTTAACAAAGATTGGAAGGATTTTCTCAGTAGCCTCTGAACGCACGTCCATCGCTGAACAGAGGTAAGTCTCAATCTGTACAATATCGTGTACAGAATGAGATTTTCTCAGCCATGACGGAATGCTTTGAAGCAAACATGTCTATGATTAGCTCTATATATCCAAAGTAAACGAGGGCTGCTATCTCTGACGACAGCGGCATGTGCTTGTGTAACGAAAATTTATTAACTACTTCACTTTAATTGCTAAATGACGCGATAATTAATGGTCCTCTAGTATGCACATTCATTTCTCGTCCCCCTCCCAATAGAAGTGCAGTCGCACTCAGACAAAAAGCTCTGCCGTTACTGCGCAGTAGCCTGTCGGTTCATGACCACGGGTCCATCGTACGATGCACCCCAGCCAACGCCCTATGACGTATCGAACGCTCATTGGCTCACGAGATCTGACGCTGGTGTCACGCCACTGTCTGGCCTTGGATTGCATCAGCATTTCATCAGCCTCCAGACCAGTGCATCGAACCATACTCTGTCGCCTATGACGTATTGTGTTGTGATTGGTCGGCGTATGTAACCAAGCCTGCCGACTCGGCGTATATAAGGAGCGCTGAGCTAGCGTCCCTCAGAGTGTAGCAACCGCAGCACATGCAGTGCAGTGCCAGCCATTCAGATAGAGGCAGTACTATGTAGAGTACGACAGACCAGTGTGTGTGTGCAAGGACAGCCACAGATCAGCAGATGTGAGTACAGACTGATGAGCTCAGCTCATAGTAAGGCAGACGCCTACAGTGCCGCAGAAGATAGCATGTCAGTAGAGTGATGAAGGACTTGTAAGGTCAAGTACAGACAAGAGAGTGTTGGAACTTTGGCTAAGTTGCATCACCTGTTCACAACGCCAGGTGCAAATAAATCGACAATTAAGGAAACAACGTATCTTCGTCGAAATACGATCAGAGGTCCTACCAACTTGAAAACAATCATTCACAGCCATACCTAAGAGCACTTCTAGGTAACAGCTTGAATTGTAAGCCTGGACCGCTCCTGGGCGATATCGGAGATGATTGTTAATTAAAGGCATTTCATGTGTGTCCAAAACGGTGAACGTTATTGTTGTTTAATGTTTGTGTCCTGATAAAAATATGACTATATTTTCTTTTCTAGAGGCTGAAGTAGACTGCAGTAGACAAAGTGGATTACCCTCATTATCATTAAACAAAGTTAATGTAATAGCAAGGCCACAACAACAATATAAGTAATATTTTTACAGAAAGTTTTAATTTACGAAAACAAAAACGCAAAGACTAATGAGGAACCTTCAGTGAACCAAATGAAACTCCAGGCACGATTAAAAGTATGCTACACAGACTACAATTATACCAGCATCAGTTTTGCTACTATACTACTTTTATGCCAAATGCAGACTCAAAAGAGGCGGTTTAGTTTGAGGCTTGCATCGAATTCAGTTGGTGTGTTGAGTGGAGGGGCATATTGTTTTAATCCATTCTTCGTGGATAGCTGGAATATAATGATCCCATGACGATTTTGCTGATGGAATACATTGATGCTGCTAAGTTTTTCTAAACCGAGTGAAGAATCATTTGAAACCAGTCATCAGACTTGTTATTCCCTAGCTTACGGTGATCATTCTATGAGCTTCAGAAAACACTACGTGCTAGACACAATCTAGTCCAAGAGACTACATAGAGTCTACGACGGGAATACAATGAGCATGATTCTGCCTGATTCTAATCGAGTTTGACACCAGAATCTGGACTCGCTTTCAGCACCGACTCAGTTTATCCAAAAGGAATCAATTTTTCTCTCAGTGTACGGGTATTATATCCGTCTTAGCAGCCCTCAATGGGCCTGTCATGGGAATTAAATTTTCAGAGAGAGAGAGAGGTCACCTTCAAAGAATACAATAACTCGTAATATACCGCTGTCTTTCAACTTCCGTATGTTTTAACATGAGCTCCACGGGTGGGGGGGCGGCAAAATTTGCTCCCTGCTGGTTTTCCAACCATGCAAACATGAAGAAACTGAGGACAACACAACTTACAGTGCCTTATACCCAATTCGTTTCATGAACCTGACTAAATTTTCTATATCAGGTCAGGTCAGATACAGAAGTTATTAAAGGTCAAGCGACCCAACCTCAGAACCCACACTGCGAGAAAAATTGATTCCTTTGGGATAAACTGAGTCGGTGCTGAAAGCGAGTCCGGATTCTGGTGTCAAACTCGGTTGGAATCAGGCACAATCATGCTCACTGTATTCCCATCGTAGACTCAATGTAGTTTCTGGGGCATTCCACAACAAAGCGACAAGTCGATAACACCCTCGTGTATCAGATTTCGGTGTATTTTTGTCAGGGGGGCTACTGATGGAGCTGATGATGGTTTTCGTATTAATTTTCTTACCTGACTTACGGTTTAAAAATTATAGCCTCAGGCATTTTGACCATACCCACTTGCATGTCTTTTTTAAAGAAACAATTTTACCTGTATGCTTCTACAAATGCCATAAAAACTTGATCTAGGTATCTTAAGGACGAATTACCAATTCTGGCTCATGAGAAATATAACTAACAAATTAATTTGTAAATATATTATATATTCTTCAATTTTTCAAAATGTATAAAAACTATTTTCCTATGACTTATTTTAGACTTTTTGAGGCTCATATTACTCTTTATACTTTTCTCTGTAAGATTCAGTAATAAAAAGAATGGAGACTTAAACAGAAAGCGAGATCTGAGCTCCCAAACGTCCCGATTCCCACTTTTGTGAGGTTCGTGCGCCAGCGCGGCCCGCCGTCGCTGCAACTATCAAACGTCTCTGGTCACGAAAACGGTGTCAATGGTGGAATTGGTCGGACGTGAAGGTAAGGATTTATCTAAAACAATAAATTGTAATAAATGTCCATTCCTTACCACCCGCACTGGAGAGGCGTCCGACACTTACGCGCACTGGAAGTGGGACTGGTAGGCCCCCTGAACTCTCGGAAACTAGGAGGCTCAGAAAAACCCCGGTTGAGGACTGGGTGGAAACTATTAAAATCTACATTATGACTGATTTTAATTGACCTAAGTCAGTATCGTCAAGTTCAAACGAGGTCATAAAGGTCAAGTATTAGCCGTGCTGAGTATTCATCCGGAAATGCCGTGAAGTCCATAATCAAAGAAGTCAAAGAAGACAATAATCATAAAATCATAGTCAATCATAGTCAAAGAAGTCCACAATGCACTGAAAACAGAGCAAGGTCATAGTGAGAACGTCCAAAAAATATAAACTTAATTTTTGGATTAAGGTCATTCAAGGTCATTGACCTGTGACGTCACAATATGACATATTCTCTTTAATTACACCATAATTAGCACCATAGCAACCGTTGGACGGGAAATTAACATTGACCTTTATCCATGACATTTTAATTTGACCTGTGACCTTGACTATTACGTTGAGTTATCTTAACCCTCGCCCCACCGAGGGGCCATCGATGGCCCCCCTAAGGTTTTTCCGGGATAGCCGAAAAACGACGAGGCGCAGCACCGCGGTTGAGGGCTCTACCTCTCACTGCAACATTTTCCCATCATCCCTGAAATTTTTTACCCCGGGTCACCCAAGGTCAGGTCACCAGACGAGGTCAACCAAGGTCACCTCACTTCACCTTTAGAGCTCTGTAAGAGCTACATTTCAAACTCGATCGATTTGAAACTTCCTACACTTCATGACCCCTCCAGGGTCTACAAGGTGTATGTCCGGGATTTTTCGATTTCGTGCCCTGAGGTCAGGTCACGAGGCGACCTCTCCCATTGGAAAAGCATGGGGAAAAGCTATTTCATGATATAAAACCCACAAAAATGATTGCAAATACTCAGACTGCTCAGAACAACGTTTTTGGACACCCTTTCACGGATCCCAGGGGTCATATTTGCCCTTTGACTTTTCCAAGGTCATCCAAGGTCACCAGAGGTCAAAAACAGTATTTTGACAATAACTTTTGACCTAATTGAGCTAGAGCTGTGAAACAAACACCATCGTGTTTGTCTTGTCACTGGCTTTCATTTGATATACGGCAGCAGGTCACTTTTTGACCTTTCGTGACCTCAGGTCATATTAGGTCACGAGGTGACCTCTGGCGGTCAAACCACTGGCGGGAGGTCTTTACGTTCCACATAGCGGAAAAAGTACTGGCAATTTGCTATCAAATGTACTTTACCAGGCCTCAATAGCTCTAATGACATAAGAGTTATGCCCAGTTTGCTTAATCATTGCATATTTGAGTGAAAATAGCCGATCTTAACCTAATTTGACGTCTGGAGGTCAAACCATTGACCTGAGCACTAAAACATGCGAAGTAATTTCTTACTGAATTCACGCGAGCTTTCTATTGCACTTTGCAGATTTGCGCTAACGCCCATATTTTCGGAGTTAGAGGGGGGCCATCGATGGCCCCCCGGTGGGGCGAAGGTGGCGCCGGACCCCCGGTGGGGCGCGGGTTAACTATGACGTCGTAGCATAATATACGTCATACTGGGTAATGCCATGCGACCGGAAGCACCGGACCAATGACTGAGAATGCTGGTATGGCCTTGAAATTTGACCTTGACCTTCATGAGGGGTGAACTTGACATATAATCTCGGGTATATGGCGCTATAACGTTGCCAGTTGGTCTTTGATGCACGCGAACTGGTACAACCGCGCGATTGCAGCGATCTCAAATTAAAGTGCTTAACTTTGAAAGCCTTTAATTGCAAAATTGAGGCAGATTTTCAAGGTTATTTGACCAATCGACGTGCCATTGAATATTCTCAGAAGTAGCGAAATAGCGTTTTTTGGCCACGAAGGGTTCTCCGGCCACCTAAAAAAGTTGGTGGGGCCTTCGAGGCTCCCCTCCAGTGTGCTTTTAACACGCGCTGGTATGAGGCCCCACCACCTTTACTGGCAGGAGGGTTACCCATCCCCTTACAATCTCAGCAACCATGCTTGGAAGGGGACACAGAAAGCAGTGTTCCATTGCTTGCCTCGATCTCTACCGAAAATGCTTCAACAAAAAGTACTCAAACTAGCTACTGAGCTCAGAAAACGCTTCGATAAGGCAGTCGCGAGAAAAGGAACATTGAAGATTCACAAGTTCGTACCGGTTAATTCGAAGACCGTTATTGTCCATGGGGTCTCGAATGATGAGTGACAGAAGGTTTGAGTTTCAAATTGAATCTGTGAAGTTCAATGGCACCATGTGAGGGAGTCGTTCTTCCGATCCGTGTGTCAGATCTAAAATAAAGCAGCATGTCTTAATCTTATATGTTCGAAAAGCAGTTGTCGGCGTGGACGCTATGTGGCTTTTTGTTTGTATGTGTGCTTTCTGATATAAATGGAACTGGGATACATGCAACTTTTTTAGGGTATGGGTAGAAGAGAAAACTATCTAAAACAAACCTAAGACAACAGTAATAATCGGCTTCTGACGCATAATCCTCCCACTACATTTTCCAGCAAATGCATCAGAGTGTCGGAATTGTTCCGAATGTTGCGGTAATACATCCAGTTGTTTCGGAACGGCTCAAATTTTTATGTAGCAATAGTAGCATCCATACAACATCTAGTTCATTCACAATGTCACCGAAGCGCAGTCTTGCTCAGTTCTCCCCTCCCCGTTACCCCACTTCCAACCGGACGCGTCTATGCGGCGTGCCGACTGCAGGCTGAGTGGCCGGCGACGGTGTTGGGCTTGGTCTGAGGTTCTCGTTACTGATTTTGCTCTGTAGTCTCCATTCTTTTTATTGGCGTTGTATGTAGTTTAAGCAACGCTCTTTCACATGAAGTTGTTTTGAAGTCAATAAAAGCATAGGAAATATGTATGCCTATCTTTGCAAAAGTTTGGAAATATATTTTATACATATTTGTGCCAATTGCTATAATTAAACTTACATATTTCTATTGTTCAGACTTCTGTAATTATTTTCATGTAACCTCTTGAAGGAATACCTTTAATTTAAATGCCTAAAAACACAAGCAAAAAGTCTGATGCACGCGCCCAATGCTAAATTGCCCGAGGCTATAACTCCAAAACCATTTACGGACGAGACTTAAAATACCGTAGTCGCTTTCAGTGCCACTGAGAACCCTAGTCCCAAATTTTCATGAAAAGCTGAGATATGAGGGTGTTATTTCAACCCATCATTTGTCGATTTGTTGTGGAATGCACCCATCTTGGACTAGCTTGAGTCTAGTACGTAGTGTTTTCTGAAGCTCATAGGATGATCGGAATAAGCGCGCTGGTTTCAAATGATTTCTCGGTTGGTTTAGAAAAACTTCACGGCATCAATGTATACAACCAGAAAAATTGTCATAGAATCGTTATATTCCAGTTCTCCACGGAACATGGATTAGAAAAATATGCCCCTTCATTCAACACGGCAACTGAATTCGACGCAAGCCTCAAACGAGACCACCCTTTTTCCTTTTTTTTAGTCTGCATTTGGCATAAAAGTAGTCTTGTGGCAAAACTGATGCTGGTATAATTGTAGTCTGTGTGGCATACTTTTAGTCGTGCCTGGAGTTTCATTGGGTTCACTGAATGTTCCTCATCAGTATTCATGTTTTTGTTTTCGTAAATTAAAACTTTCTGTAAAGATATTACTTATATTGCGGTTGTGGCCTTGCTATTACCTTAACTTATTTGTCTAATGATAATGAGGGTAATCCACTTTGTTTATCACAGTCTACTTTAGCCTCTAGAAAATATAACATAATCAAAACTTCGTATTAGGACACGAACATTAAACAACAATCACGTTCACCTTTTTTCGGACTCACATGAAATGCCTTTAAAGGGAATGTGGCACTTTCATAACGTGATTTTAACTGAGATAGCCAAGTTGTAAAGCAAGTCAGAAAACCCGGTACTCAATATATAATTTGTCATGGAACTCGAGATTTCCGTAGAAAAAAACTATAACCTATCTGCAATGTACCCTCATGTACCCTAAGCAGCAGGCCACAGTTGTCATGGCTGTTGGTGTGACGACATATGATGACGTCACAATGAGCATCAGTCAATCGAAGCCCTTGAAGCGTTTCGAGTATGGTAGTGGTTGCCAGATCATGGCATCATCCACAGGCATACATTTATTTCTTTTCCTAAAAGAGTATTTTGAAAATCAAAATGTCGACCTCATTGTACGTTTTTGAGAGAAATCATGAGTGGTTTCATGATTTTCGGCTAAAAGTAGGCCTTATTAGGTACACTAAATTCCAGGATTCGGCCAAGGTGCCACATTCCCTTTAATGAACAATCATGACCGACATCGCCCAGTAGCGGTGCAGGCTTACAATTCAAGCACATGCCACTGTCGTCAGAGATAGCAGCCCTCGTTTACTTTGGATATATAGAGCTAATTATAGACATGTTTGCTTCAAAGCATTCCGTCATGGCTGAGAAAATCTCATTCTGTACACGATATCGTACAGAATGAGACTTACCTCTGTCCAGCGATGGACGAACGTTCAGAGGCTCTTGTGAAAATCCTTCCAATCTTTGTTAAGCACTTCTAATCTGTGCTCAAAGTGTGCTGAAAACGAAATTTTTGGTACACGTGGGTGGCTGTATCCAACAGTAACAGATGCTTCTCACCACTTCATCAACTTTGCATAGCAAGAACTGTTCTGCGCGGTCAAACTTGGGGCTTCAGTGCATGTTGCCGTCCTCTAGCTGACACATCGACTCTTGGTTTTGGCCACCAGCACGATGAATGCCTGAACCGTCGCAGCCAAAGTATGTTTCTTCACTTTCACAAGCTCTCAGCGGAATCTGTCGGTCCTCAAACTCAGCTTAAGCTTCTCCTCTTGATCCGTGGTCTGTCGATGTGGCTTCTCCCGTCCACCATGCCAAATGCAGCGCCGCTTCTTCAGGCCCCTCAGGTCAAAACCTGAGTTGGATCGATGCAGTAGCACGTGCCGACGTTAAATGAAAAAGGTCAGCAATTCCTCTCGAATTTCGCTCCGATCACGACACCAGAGCTTTTTGGTCAGCTCTGCGTGCAATGACAGGAACACTGAAGATCGCGCGAAACGGCGAGTAAGTTTTCTCAATCGCGGGTCGGAGCACGCGCACGCAATCGCCGGATACGCTTTGACTTGGCATCGAAATAAACTGGGGATTTGAATGATTCTCTAGCTAAAGCTCCCATATTTCTGGGTATTTCCGGTGACAGCATGTATTTATCCCTAGTATATTATGAAACTTTAAAGAATATATTAATAGCTCTTTGAATTTCGCAGCTAACATTGGTCGAGTACCTACGGTAAAATGACGCTTTGTGGTATAAAAGAAATACCACTTGCAACACCATATTGTTATCATCTTAATCTTCCTACCACTATGCTTAGAAGCCGAGAATAATCTTAAGCTGTCAAGGCCTACATAAACACTTCCTTTGCTGGAATTATGCTGGGAACTCGGGAAGAAGATCTAATGAGAGCAAGCATGCTCAAATTTTCCTTGAATAAGGTTCCATGGAATCATTTTATGCTCGAGCAGACCGTGGTTTCGGAATAGACAGAGCACATAGGAAAAACATTCTCTTGTAGTATAACAAGTTTTACGCGGCGTCAAAGGAACACCTGGCAACCGATCAGTTCCAAACTATTATAATATGATGAGGTCATATTGGGGTTGTCCACAAATCTGGTATCTCAGAATCTTCAAATTGTTAGCCTAAGATGGGGTTAATTTTTTGTTCGGCCCATTATACCTAAATCTAGTGTGAAAAGCATAAAGGGGTGACCTTAAATATTTGATAGATCAAATCTAAAATTTTCATGCAATATATTCTCACCACGACATTGACCATTAATATGAGTTTTTGAGAACGTGATGCTTCAAATGTCATGTGAGGTCACATGAGCATACAGTGATTACTTTGCCAATATCTTCGCACCACATTGAGATAGAGCCTCCATTATGCATTCATTGTGCTTATCTTGTCACTAGGAGACTATTGATATGCAACATGACGATAATAGGTCACCATATGACCCTGACCTAGCTTGAGAACGAGTCGCTTTCTCATTTGACCCGTCAGGGTCATATTATACACAATTAAATTTTCCACAATTAGAGGTCTCCAATGATGCTTAAAGATGTTATCTAACTTCACTCAGTAAAAACATATAAGGGAAAATCTTCAATGCCCTTTCTATGCAATTTGCTTTAATATCTGGTGACCTCAATATTGACCTGACAAAAAAGTTATGATTTCTCTTTTGACATGTCAAGAGCTTTCGAACACCTTCTGTAATTTTGCTTTAGCTTCCCAGGAAATTGGGGTAAAATACACCCCCGCAATGGGCTGGTATTAAGTTAGTCATGGGCGGATACAGGATGTATTATCGAGGGGAGGCACATCGACCAGGTTTGCACTAGCCAGTGCCGAAACGCAGTGTAGTGTCGTCGGAAACTTTATCAGAGGGTAACCATTCCCCTCTTCTGCTTACTCTGAATTCGTCCTTCATACCCTTGATGCCAGGAAAATGTCAAATTGGCAGGTAATTCTCAATAGAAAATACAATCGGGCTGGGTGCTCTATGTTTGGACAACAGAAAGGCATATATGTAATTGACATAGCTGATCTGATCTGGGACCCCTGAGCTGGTTCTAAGCCCATGAGCTCATCTGGGTCTCTTCTAGATGGTCAGAGCCCCCAAACTTATCTTGAAACCCAGGTGTTGGCACTGGGGCTCCCTTAGCCGTCAAGGACCCCTTATCTGGTTCGGAACCTCTTAGCTCTTACGGGCCCCCTCAGCTGATCTTAAACCCTCTGAGTTGGGCGCGGGCCTCCTGAACAAGAGGGCGAGCAAAAATCAATGAGGGTGGTCCATGTCCAAGTCGGACGCCTAATGGTGTGCTGGGGAAAGCTTCCCCAAAACCAGGGGTGGCTCAAACTAAAAAAGGTCAGCTTCAAATGGTTTTGCCTTTGTGTTTGCTACCATTCACTGTTCGTACCCAAGGTGTCGCCAATTTTCGTTCGCCTTCGGCGCCCGAAATCAGCGGAAGCGGCACTTGGATCGTAAGACAGTGAAACATCCGTTGTAAAGACAGTGGCCAGAATATCTAGAAACATTTACGAATATCCACTTTCCAGACAATCACTCTTTTGCAAGAAGTTTATATTAGATATAACCTGTTCTTTACACGATGAGGAGGCACACTATAGGCAGGGGCGGTATTTCGGATGGCTGAGAGGTGCAGTTTCAGTTATAAATGGTCCCATCATTATGCTGTAAGTGACCACTGTATGAGTCAATGTGCTGTGACCTCGGCTTCTTCCCAGACGGACGTAGGTAATGCTTAGGCACACGCCTGTTTTTGGCACTAAGGTGCCATCTTTGGCAATCGTTTTCACGGAACTGTCAGGAGCTGTTTGATTTATCTCGGTAAGTTGGCATTGTACATTGTAGCCAACCCTTCGGTAAGTGTCCCGGCAACGCTGAGTGATGGTCCCCTCCACCCCACCCACCGCGAAGCCATTGTACTGTTGTGTCCGGCACTTATCTGGACTGTCGCCGGCTCACGTACCGGGTGACGACTTAGGATCAGCCGGCTAAAGCTTTTTGTTAGAGGGTTGACTGATACCCTGACATGTTGTTGCTGTGACCACCTTATTCAAACACATGTGTTACCGCATAAACATACCTTTTCACCCCTTCGTCGAAATTCGCCTCCACGGGCAATACGTGCGCATTGTGTTGAGCGCGAGGAAGTGTCATGGCTATAACGAGCTCTATCCCTCTCGCGCCTCGCACAGCGGTATGTCGCGACGGGCGTAATTGATGGATGACTGGGTGTGCCTTCCTGTTTTGTTGAGGTCGGGCTGGAAGCGCTACCTAGCCATGAGAGAAATCAGCAATGAACCAGAGGAAATACACCACTGCACTGGTAGACCCTGGGATCAGATGCGTACACCACAAAATACCTGATCTGAAAACAAGTATTAAATTGAGTAAAGAAACGTATTGTATCTTAATCTCAGAGGTCTCACCATCTCTCCTAATCCCCTCCTATCAGCTTGTAAAATGTAATAGTTCTGTTTAGTAACGCCTACACTCCATGGCATAAAAAGAGTTATACCAAGATGTTATTTCCTCGTGTTCATTCCTTACATTTTCATTCAAGGTATGGACAGGAATAATCTGTTTTCCCCACTTTATGCGAGGGCCCCTGGGCATATGTGAGTTTAGCTTAATACAATACCATTTTGGGAGGTGGTTGAACTCTGACCGTGACTCGAGACCATGGCCACTGCCTCAGGCATTGGAGGAAATATACCTTAAATGAAATGTGGTACCTTTATAACGTGATTTTAGCTGAGATAGCCAAGTTATAAGGTATGCCGGAAAATCCGGTACTCCATTTGTCTTGAAACTCAAAATTTTCGCAGAGAAAAGTTAAAACCTACCTGAAATGTACCTCCATGTACTTCAAGCAGCAGGTCACAGTTTTCAGGCTGTTGGTGTGACGACATATGTTGACGTCACGGTGAGTATCAGCCAATCGAAACCCTGGAAGCCTACGGAATATGGTAGTGGTTGCCAAATCATGACATCATCCACAGGCAGATATTTCTTTCTTTCTCTAGAGGAGTATTCTAAAAATAAAAATATTGAGCTTATTTTACATTTCTCAGAGAAATCCTGGACGATTCCAAGATTTTCGGCTAAAAGCATCCCTAATTGCACTAAATTCCAGGATTCGACCAAGGTGCCACATTCCCTTTAAGTCCCACTCCTGAAAGAAGCACGTCCTCGCAGGCCATTTTTTAACATGTTAACTGGGGGCCATTTGCCCCCCCCAGTCGGCCGAAATGCCCCCCCAGTGCTCGGAAATTGGCCCCCAGTGAAATAGACAGATGACGTAAAATTGAACAAATGCAGCCTCACCTGACGAAAATAAGACAGAACACCACCCGATAATAACAATTTTGTTCTATTGCTCATCCCAAATTGGCAATCCACAAAACATTGTGTTAAAAATTCCCACCAGTGGCTGTCCACTCCATCGTGCAAAAACGAAACAAAGCGCGTACTTACGGGAATCCCGACAAAGCAGCCTCAGCACCAATTAATCACAACGCTGGAGATAGTCTACAACCAATCAAACATCGTGTTCTATCCGACCGGAAGCCCAGCCAGTACCGGGGGATTGCAAGATGCTCTCATTTCACACACGGTCAGCTGTGAGCGCTCAGAGTTCGTTCGTGGATTAGGCGGGACCCCATGTAGTCACAGCGCGTCAGACTGGTTGCTGGTGTGGCGTTGCGAAGTGCTTAGCCTATTTATTTATTATTGCGATGGTAGCATTGGTAAAAGTTATAGTGGGATCGCTGCATATTTTTTTCTGTAAGTTGATAAGTTGTTAGTTAACCTTTTTCATCGATTCCTTGATGTTGTAAATGTGGAGAGATTATATGTTCGGCCAGCCCTTCGTCAGAATCAAAGCTGGCGACCTAGAAACCCGTGAGAAACCCGTCAAAAATTGCAACATGAACCTGGAAAGGGGCCCATGATACTAAGATTTACAGAATATGAAGGTATTCTCAGCAGTATCTACACAAATACAGCCCAATTTCTGTTTTTCCCATGTATTTCTAATGGAGAGGTAATGGTCCGTACTTGACCTTAGGTCATCGATATAGAAAAATCCCGGAATATATGTTGTAGCACTCGGTGGGCCCATGATGTGGTATAATTGTCAATCCGATAGATTCACCCATTTCTTACTTAGCCACCTTAAGCCAACTCATGGAAGTACTTTACATCAGAGAAATAAGTGGAGCCTATGATATCCCACTATGTGCAAGCGAAGACATATTGGAGTCTAAACTTCATTTTTTTGCCCACTGGTTTTGTCGCGACGAGTGAGCCCTGGCTGAACTCGGATAAAGTTCCGCGGCTCCCACAAGGGCCGTAGAAGGAGAAGTGGCATCATGACAGAAGAGTAAAATATTTGCTGCCGGAATAATTTAGGAGATACCTTTTAACGCGTTTATAAAGATCCATATTTCCAAGGATCCCAGTTGGAGTAAGGAAAAGGTAAAGGGGCCGGTGGTTTGGATGTGTATAGTGTGACAGGGCTGAAAATTGTGAAAAACTAGTTCTTCATTTAAATGAATCAGTAGAAATCCTGGTTTAGGGGACGGTGCTCTGAGCTCAGGGGACATGCCTTTTCATCACCCCTCCCTAGAATCCACCAGTATAATGATATATTTATATAATCAACGGTGCCTAGGCATCACAAACCGTATTATCAATGGCTCAATCCCCTGTTAAAATATTAATTTTACGGTGCAGTTGCGTGCTTAGACGCAATCTAAGTGTTGGGTAGCAATAATAGATAGTAATAGTTAGAAAATACGTTTTCTCTAGTTAATCACCATTGTACAAATCCTTCCATTAGTTTCTATAAATAAGCACAAAATACAAAATGGCAGGGCAAAATCAAGCAGGGAACAAAACGAGCATTTACATGTGCAACGCAAAACAGGCGGAATAGTGTCACTAACAGAGGTAACGGAAGTAGAACTTGAATGACGGAACTGAACTTATCAGAACAGAATTCAAGGGAGCGTGACGAGCACAGAGAAAAGCGAAAGATAAGGGCTACAAAAATACAATCCAAAGAGAGAACATGTGAAGTTTTGCTTTTACCACATCAGAGGCTAATACGAACCCGAATCGAAGAGTCTTAGTTTGAAATAGCACACATCCTCAGCTAGATGTAATGGATTCCATACCTCCACGCCTTCTACCTCCTCCCAGACGAAACTCGTAGCGAATTTGGTAATGTGTGGCTAGGTTTCACACGTAAAAATAGCCAGAATTATCCCATAATCCTAAGCCAGTACTCCTGGCACGGCTAAAACAGCCGGCTTCTCCTCTAGCGGTCAGTTGCTGAACTAGCGTCGCAGTTGCTCAGCTGCTTCGGTAGCCTGCCACCAGGTGGCTTGCGCCGCTGGTGTCAAGGCCAATGAGCGTTTCGTTACCTAACGGAATATAAACTGCCTACGGAATGGACGGGAGGGGTAAAAATAAGGATATATTGACCCCATCTGTGTATTATATGATAATAGGATATCATATGCGCGCTCAGGTACCGTAATTAGGGGATTCGCTATCTTTCAAGCGTATTTTAGTGTCGTGTCTGCATTAAATGAGGCAAAGCATCGTAGATATTTGCCTTTAGTCTTAACACCAAATGGACACCATTCATTCATAGGCGGATCCAGGAGTGTTCCCCGGTTCGGCCAGGGGTAGATAAAGGCAGGGTAATTTGAAAAATATTCATACCTGAAAGGCAGGGTAATTTGTGTCTTACCACACTATTCAGCCTCCCTGAATCCACTTCTGACATATTTTCGATATTTGAGCACTTTGCTTGACATCAGAGATATTACACTGTACCTGGCGTGTGCATTTCTGCAAAAAAATATATGAAAACAATTTATATAATCCCCCACATTTCTGGCCCTAAAACCACCCTTGAATTTTGAATTTCACCTAAGTGAGGGATTTGACCATTTCCAAGCAATTCCCTGTCAATCCATACTAGTTTCGTGAAAATCAAGCCTAAGAGACAGGACCTTCGGGTAATCTAAACAAGGCAAAATGTATATTTTGAACCCCCTTCCCTCAGTTTTCAAAATTTTGAAATTATAATTAAAAAAATGGAGTTAAGACTGAGAGGAATCGATTGCAGTTTAAGTTTTTAAAATCGAGCGGGTAGATTTTGAGATCTTAGGGGGCGGAAGCTCCTCCTGTTGGAAATAGAGGTAGCCGGGAGCCCGTTGGAAATAGTGTTAAGATTTAATTGCTCGACAGACCCATAGTGGATGCACCTTTTTCAAAAAAATTATCCAGCCTTTCGGGGGGCCAAAAGATAGTTTGGCACCCCTTCCAGCGCTTTGGGGGAGGAGTAATGGCCGGAACGCCCTCCCCCCGCGTCCGCCAATGCTCTGAGTCACATTGTGAGTTGCCGCTTCTCGTTTCCTTTGGGAGGCGAGGGATAAGTTTATAAAGTGATATTTGGGAAAGGTGGAAAGCTGAGAAGATTTACGGGCACCGAGTGCAGTGGATGCCTCAGGTCCACCTTTTGTCACTGACTTATTCCCCAGTGGCACGCATTCTGCGGAAAAATTTATTTAAATCGTTTAGCAGGAGTAGAAGAATATTTTAACCCGCACCCCACCGGGGGTCCGGTGCCAACTTCGCCCCACCGGGACATCGATGCTTCCCCTCTAACTCCGAAAATATGGGGATGAGTGCGAATCTGCAAAGTGAATTAGATAGCTTGTGTGAATTCAGTAATATTTTAATTCGCATGTTTAAGCGCTTAGATCAATGGTTTGACCTCCAGAGGTCAACTTAGATCAAGATAGGCTATTTCTACTAAAATATGAAATGCGAAAGAAGCCTTGGCATAGCTCTCATGCCATTAGAGCTATTGAGATTTGATAAAAAATAAACATTCGAAAGGAAAATGACAGGGTTTTTTCCGCTAGGTGGCATATAATGAACTCCCGCCATTGTTTTGACCTCCAGAGGTCACCAAATGACCTAATATACCCTAAGGTCACGAAAGTCAGAAAGTGACCTTGCCGTAGGACTTTGAGTTTGACTTTGAGAGCAATTTTAAGCATTTTCAGGCCGAATTCGCAAAAATGAGAATATGGACTTCTGAAACAACTTTTGTGACCTTTTGATCTAGCCAATAAAATTTGTTTGCGTATCTCTCTTTAAGAAACCTGAGCATAGCTCTCACGCCATTAGAGCTATTGAGATCAAGCAAAAATAGTTTGATAGGAAAATGCCAGGACTTTCTCCGCTATGTGAAACATAATAGCCTCCCGCCAGAGGTTTGACCTCCAGAGGGTACCTCGTGACTTAATATGACTTGAGGTCTCGAAAAGTAAGAAAGTGACCGCGTTGTATATCAAATGAAAACCAGTAACAAGACACACGATGACGTTTGATTCAGCGCTCTAGCTTGATTAGGTCAAAAGCTGTCGTCAAAATACTGTTGTTGCCCCTGGTGACATGTGAGGACGTCGGATAGGTCAAAAGGAAAATATTGCCCCTGGGATCCGTGAAGGGGTGTCCAAAAACGCTTTTATGAGCAAGATAAACATTGACATTAATTTTTGTGGCTTTTAAATAAAAAGACAGCTTTTCCCATGCTTTTTCAATGGAATAGTTCACCTCGTGACCTGTGCTCAGGTCACGAAATAAAAATCCCGGATATGCATTTTGAGGACCCTGAAGGTTTCATGAAGTACACGAAGCTTCAAATGGATCGGCTTAGAAATGTAGCCATGATAGAGCTCAAAAGTTGAAGTGAGGTGACCTTGGTTGACCTCGCCTGGTGACCTGACCTAGTGGGACCCGGAGTAAAAAATTCAGGGATGATGGGAAAATGATTTGGTGAGAGAAAGACTCCTCACCTGCGGTGCTGTGCCCCGCTGTTTTTCTGTTATTCCGGAAAAACCTTAGGGAGGCCATCGATGCCCCCGGTGGGGCGAGGATTAAGCTATTGACATTATGAAGGGTAATAGTTGTAGTGCTTAACCCAAGTAAGGGGCGTCACCAAGGAGGGTAGAGTAAATAAGAGACCCTATGAGGACGTCAAAAGTGACAAAGGTGGATCCAGGATTTCCAATCAGGGGGTATACATAATCGGAATAGGGTGGTAGTTAGAGCCGCAAACATTATCGGGATGGGGCACCATGCGTACCAGGAACGAGTTGGGGCACATCCTATCACGGGAGCACCGATACTAGCATTCTAGGGGGAGGGGCGTCCGAGGTGGAAGCAGTGGTGAATACAAGAAGGGGGGGCTTGGAGGGGTCAAGCCCCTTGTACTGTCAGACTGCCTGTAGATAATGCGTTGCACACAATGGCGGGCAAGGCTTGAGCATGAATTACTATAATGATTTACTGGATCCGCCACTGATGAGAAGTGACATTTCAGGGGGCACCATTAATATTTGAAGAAGAGACGTGACCATTTCAGGAGGAAACGGGGGGCGATCTTGCCCCTTCCTCGCCCCCGCAGGGGCGCAGCCAGGGGGGCACAGGGGGCACGTGCCCCCATCGGTCCGGGGTGCCCTTTTGATTACCAGGTGGTGTACCCTCTTTGGGCCGTGCCGCTCGAAATTTAGTGCCCTACGCCGTTGAGTCTAGATGGAACTAGGCTGCATTTAGCGATTTAAGCGATTGTTTGACAATTAAGTGCCTTTTTGGTCAGTTAGGGCATTCTGTCACCTTTCCAAGCACCCGGGAAGAGTATAGGCACGTAATCCGTTTCCAGATAATGCCTTATCGTCTCCAAGCTCATCTGGTGCCCCTTGGAGCTGATCATGTGCCCTCTGAGCGGATCTGATGCCCGCGTAGTCAATCTGGTGCCCCCCTGAGAAAATAAGTGTGCCTTCTTAACCTATATAATACTCTCTGAGTTAGTTTGATGCCTCCGAGCTTGCCTGGTGTCCTTTTAGCTGTTCTAGTGCCCCTTGAGCTGATCCGGGCCCCTTGAGCTTATTTAATGCCTCTCGGGGTTGATCTACTGTCCAGGGGTGCAGCCAGGGGGCACATGGGGCGCGTGCCCCCATCACTGCCGGGGTGCCCTTTTGATTGTCAGGTGGTGTACCCAGTTTGGGCCGTGCCGCTCGAAATTTAGTTCCCTACGCCGTTGAACCTAGATGTAACTGGACTGCATGTAGCGATTGAAACTATTGTTGGACAACTTAATACCTTTTTCGGTCAGCTAGGGCATTCTGTCGCCTTTCCAAGCACCCGGGAAGAGTATGGGCACCTAGTATGTGTTCACCTAATTCCTCATCGTCGCCAATAATCGTACGGGTGAAGCTAATCTGGTGCTCCTTGAGCTCATCTCGTGGCCTCTCAGCTGGTATTGGCCCCTTGAGCTGATTACTTGCCTTCTAAGCTGATCTGGTGCCCCTGAGTCAATCGAGTGCCCCACTGATCAAATGATTGTGCCTCCTGAACCTATATAATGCCCTCTGAGTTAGTCTAATGCCTCCGAGACTGCTTGGTGCCCTAATAGCTGATTTAGTGCCCCTTGAGCTGATTCGGGCCCCCGAGCTGACCTCGTGCCTCCCAAAGTTGATTCTGTCTCCTAAGTCAATATAGTGCCTCTTCAGCTGGTTAGGTGCCCCCTCAGCTGATTATTGATGTCTCCTTAGATAGCCTGGCGCCCCCTGAGCTGGTTTGGTGGGCCCTGAGCCCACCTTGTGTCCCCTGAGCTGTTATGTTGCTCCCTGAGCTGATTTAGGCTCATGCCATAGACTGGGGGCTGGGAGCTGATCTGGCCCCCGAGCGGATCGATCTGGTGCCACCTGAGCTGCACTAATGCCCCTGAGTCGATCTGGTGCCTCCTGAGCCCATCTGATGCCCTCTGAGCTAGTTTGGTGCCCCTGAGCTAATCTGGTGCCCTTTAAGCTGAACTGGGCCTCCTTACGTGATTTCATGAGTAGCTCTAAAGCTCTGAGCTGAGCTGGGCGCACAGGGGCTGGTGAGGGCCCCTGAGATGGTATGGGGCTCCTGAGCTGATTAAGTGCCTCCTGACTTGATCTGGTATTCCCGAGCTGATCTGGGCCCCGAGTTGGTCGGGGACCACTTATCTGATTGTTTGTCCCCGAGGCTGACTGGTGCCCTATGGGCCGATCTGGTGTCCTCTGAGCAGCTCTGGGGCTTTTGAACTGATTGGGCCCCGAACTGGTTAGGGATCACTGAGCTGATTAAGTGCCCCTGACTTGATATTGTCCCCTGACCCGACTTGAGGCCCCTGAACTGATCTGGGGGCCCCAAGAGCTGATATGGGGCCCAGGAGCGGATCTGGGTTCTGAGGGTACCCTGAGCTGGTCTGGGCTCTGAGCTTGTGAGAGCCCCTAATGTTGGCTTGAGGTCCCCTGAGGTGAGCTGGCGCCTTAAACTGTTCTGGGGCTTCTAAAACTGGTTTAGGGCCCTATGAGCCTACTTGTGGCCCATTGAGCTAGTCTGACGACTTCATCTCTAGGGCCAATGAGCTAGTCAAGTCCCTGGGTGAAGCATGAGCTGCTCTAGGGCCCTGATCTACGTCAGGAGCCCTGGGGTGGTCTAGACAGATAATAAGAACACAAGGCCAACTCCCATCATCTCGGGGCAGGGTCACTGAGCTAGTCTACTCCCTGGAGGCACAACTGGGGGAGCTACTCTGGAGGCCTCTGATCCACACTTGAGGGCCCCAGAGCTGATCTTGAATAGATGGGGAATAAGAACACGATCGAAACTCCCCTTGTAAACTAGGCAACCCTGGTTATATAAATTGCTTATTATACTGCTGGATTCTGGGAAGGGATGATAAAAAGGCATGTGCCCCTGAGCCCAGAGCATAGTCCCCTAAACCAGGATTTCTACTAATTAATTTCAATGAAGAACTAGTTTTCACAATTTTTAGCCCTGTCCCACCATCCCCATCCAAACCACCGGCCTGTTCACCTTTTCTTTACTCTTAACTGGCACCGATCCTTGATAATATGGAACTCAATAAATGCGTTCAAAAGGTATCTCCCAAACTATTCCGGCAGGAAAAATCTTATTCTTCCAAAGTCACTATGCCACTCCTCGTCCCACGGCGACTGTGGGAGGCGAGGAACTTAATCCGCGTTCAACCAGGGCTCACTCGTCACGAAAAACCAGCTGGTATAACAAATGAATTTTCGAATATAAAATTTCTTAACTTGCACATGTTAACAGATATCACAGGCTCCGCTGATTTCAACCATGGATGCAAATCAATATCAAACACAATAATGAATGCTGCAGAAAAGAGCATTCCCCATAAGAAACATTACCGCAAATATAATTGCCCCTGGTGGTCACCAGAGTGCAGAAGGGTGGTGGCTGCCAGGAAACGTGCGCTGAACAGATTTCGAAGGGATAAAAGGAACCTATCTTTATTGTTGGAATACAAACGTTTGAAGACTTTAGCTAGACGAGTGATCAGATTGGAGAAAAAGAAAAGTTTTGAAACATTATTAAATACATTTACTGTACAAACCCCTCTAACAAGGCTATGGAGCCTAATCAAGTGTTTTTCAGGAAACAAATATCAGCCTCCAGCGCCCATTGTACTCGAAGAGAATGGAACAATGATAACTGATCCGTTTGAGGTGGGGGAATTGTTTTGGGCAATTTTTCTCTGATGTTTCGTCATCAAATAATTACAGCTCAGCATTTCAGCAACATATATCAAATATAATTAACATGGACTATACATCGAACAACACCGAAGTTTATAACTCCAGGTTCACCATTACCGAAATAAATGATGCCATTGCGAATGCTGGGTCAACCTCGGTTGGTCCCGACAGGATTCATTATGATTTCTTAAAACATTTACCATCAATATTAACCCAACAGCTACTAGATTACTATAATATGATTTGGGAGAATGGATTCTACCCATATGAGTGGCGCCACTCATTCATTATCCCCATATGCAAGCCAGGAAAACCTCGATCCTTAACAAAATCCTACCGGCCAATCCAGTTGACCTCTTGTCTAGCAAAAACATATGAGCGTATGATTACAAGGAGAATTATGTGGTATGTTGAAAAGGAAAAATTACTGAACAAAGTTCAATGTGGCTTTAGGAAAAATAGGAGCACCACGGATCACCTAGTTCGACTCGAATCCGACGTCCGGAGAGGTTTTTTCGACAAGAAATGTACAGCTGCCATCTTTATTGACATCAAGTCTGCTTATAATATGGTTAACAAACGTGTTCTTATGAATAAACTATGTGCTTTAGGTTTCAGAGGACACTTCATGGGATTTGTGGATAATTATTTGACAAACAGAACCTTCCAGATAAAAAACCAAGTGCTATCTGATACTTTCCAACAGGAAAATGGTGTGGTTCAAGGAGGAGTGATCTCTCCCTTGCTCTTCCTCTGCATGATAAATGATATTTTCGATGGTCTCCCTGAAAACGCTCGTACAGCAATGTATGCAGATGACTGTACTTTATGGACGACCCACGAAAATATACATTTAGCGATTGATATACTACAATCTGCTATAAACCGTATCATGGAGTGGTCAACCAAAAATGGTCTGAGCTTCTCTGCTGAGAAATCACAAGTTATGATATTTAAAAGAAATATTAAACTACCTTACCATGGCCCTTTACAGCAAATCCAAATGGGGGACGCCCCAGTTGGATTTGCACATGAAGTTCGATTCCTGGGCGTCATCTTCGATGAGAGGCTATCGATGGAAAGCCATGCAAAATATATCAAGGCAAAAGCTGAAAAAAGAATATCTATTCTAAAATGTATTTCAGGTCACTCATATGGTGCAGACAGGAAAACATTACTCCGAATTTACATCTCGCTCATTCGCCCCATCTTAGAATACGGTTGTCAGATACTTGATGGATCAACTCACAAAACCATCAACTCCCTAGAATGCATACAAAATACGTGTATCAGAATTGCACTGGGTGCACTTAGATCTTCACCAATAAAGTCTCTCCAGGCAGAGGCTAACATCCCCCCCTTTACAGGTTCGTCGACGATACTTAACCCTGAAATACTGCTTGAAAGTTTTGGCGGACGAAAATCACCCAGTTTTCACAGAAGTTTCCACAATGCACTCTCTCCTTCTCCTGGGAGAGAGAAGACTTCAGCGGTTATGTGGAATCCCCATCTCCTGCCGATTAAAACAGACCCTGGACATACTACAATTTCAGATGCCAAACAACCTGAAAACAATATATGGTGATATAGCCCCGTGGCAGCTCATCACACTGACCCCAAAGAAATTGGCGGTTGATAAAAAACAAAGCATGTCTCAAGTTGAGGTCTTGGAAAAATTTATTGATTTAGTAGATAAGTACGCTGACTATAGGTTCTTTTTTACCGACGGCTCCAAGATCGGGGACAGAACGGCGTACGCTTTTGCGTTTACAACCGGTTCCTTTGAGGAGAGACTTCCAGACGGATTGCCAATATGCTCTGCGGAACTGTTTGGAATTTTACGATGCCTGCAATTTATCAAATCAAGAGATATTAAAAAAGCTGTTATATGTAGTGATTCTTTATCTGCATTACAAAAGATAAGCAACATCGATGATCCTTCCCCAAACTCAATCCACGCTCGGGAATTAATTCATGAACTGCTCCTTGGTGACCATGAGATTGAAATGATTTGGGTACCCAGTCATATGGGAATCCCAGGAAATGAAAAGGCTGACCAAAGAGCAAAACGAGCAATTTCTTTCGAATTCCCTGCTGAAGTTAACGTTCACTTTACAGAGTATAGGTCAAGAGCGCAGACCGCTTTGAACACTTATTACAAAGAACAATGGCAAAAAATGAATGTTTCTGATCAGTATAAAAACCGAATCTTACTGTCCATAAAACAGGACCTAGCAGATGATGAATTTTCTACTAGGCCGAATAGACGAGAGGAGGTAATATTGGCCCGTTTACGTCTGGGACACACGAGACTAACGCATAGTCACCTTTTTTCTCAGAACCCCCTCCAATTTGTGATGTGTGCAATCGCCCGATTACGGTTAACCATATACTCTTGAACTGTACAAAATTTCAGGTTCATCGGCGACGCCTCCGCAAGGTATGTGTGGATAATCAACTTGAGTTAAGCTTGAAAAACCTGCTTGGTCACAGTGATATCATTTTTTCAAGAAGTGTTGAAATACCTTAAGGACATTCAACTGTTTTCTGAAATATAGGAACATGGTGTCGAAACTGGCGCGTTCTCTGTTGACGTCATGAATGAGAAAAATTGAACCAAGATTCTAATATTATAAAACCTGGACACGTTAAGATCAATTAACAATGTTTAGTCATATGTATCTGCTCTTAACCAGGCCTCTTTCAGCGGACTGGCGAGTCGGGGCAACGCTGCACGATATGGTCGGTAAGAATGTTTAGCAACATGGTCTAGAAAAGACAAACAGTAGTAATTTTTGGCTTATTGTCTGACTGTTAAAACTGTGATGGTAGTATTTGTTTGACTAGAAGTCTGGGTCAGAAATTAACAGCTAATTAACAGGTCGTCCGTCACCGCAACCGGTTCTGGTTCCAGTACTCCTCTGGAACCAGGACTGGTTCTCTCACAGCCCGAGAGGCTCTTCCCCTTCCCCAAAGGTAAAAGACGCCTGAGCCCTGGAGGCTGAGCGTCTGAAAACACCATCATCATCATCACCGCATCTGCTTCTGCCATGTATTGACCACAATCAATTATTCTGATTATTAGATATGTCAATTTGGGCCTCCACATTTCACCAATCACAACTAACAAAGTTTTGGTTTTGGTACATGTGCAGGTGTGTGGATTTCTGTAAATTGTTCGGGATGCACAAATTAGCAACAGTGCCAATAAATATCACTTAAAAAAGATGATACCATAAAATGACCCCTCTTTTGAGCCTCACACAGATCATTGGAACTAAAAGATACAGATTAAATATCCTGGAGGATGAAAACAGTTAAATTGAAGGGATTTATTGACATGGAATCAGCTTTTCATTGGGGGTGCCCAGGCACCCCTTAAAAGATATAAATCCACACCTCTGTACTTGTGTATTATCAAACAATTCAAACACACCAAGTCCACACCAAATACAACACACAGGCAGCTGTCTATCCATTCAAAATAGCATTGTGGCTTCTGACATAAAATTTACCCTACTGCACCACTGGCAGAATATACAAAGGAACAGATAAATTTGATCAGAGGCCAGACTGCAAAGTATGGCACTTTCGACAAGATCTCGTGGTGCGGATAACCTTCAGGTGGTGCGAACTTTGAAGCAAACAAATGCCCACTTTTGCCGTCGCGTGCGAGGGAGAGCAAATCAAACACCCACAGAGTTCTGAGAAGGGAGAAACTGGTAAAACATCGAAATTTCTCGCCAGTGTTTGGTGTGAATTTTAGGCTGCTGGTGGTGCAAGAAATCTACAAGGCTGGTGCGGACTCGTCGGGTCTGCTGCCATACTTTGCAGACTGG
This sequence comes from Lepas anatifera, assembly GCA_034440635.1. Taxonomy (NCBI): domain Eukaryota; kingdom Metazoa; phylum Arthropoda; class Thecostraca; family Lepadidae; genus Lepas; species Lepas anatifera. The sequence goes on from JAOTON010000492.1 coordinate 2,584,147, forward strand.
ATCAGAGGGGAGGGCGAGAGGTGGCACACGTTGGGGTACCTCCATCTTAAAAACCATATCAAATGTTTGTTCAAAGTTAGCAACTCAACAGATTGCTGCACAATTAGCTCCAGTTCTGGCAAATGTTTTGGCTAGCTTTGACTAGGTGAGTGTGATAAATAAACAGGGTCAAGCCTATTTTTAGCATCACAAATTGCTGCATACTTTGGCTTATGACCCGGCCTGCCACAACCCAGAGAATACATATACCTCATAAATGCAGTCACGCAGACGAAAGCAATCTCTTCATCCGTGAGGAATGCGCGCTAGCTAGAAAACAGCAGGCGCTTCAAGCATCAACCAAGCAGCAAGGCGCGCAAGCACGTCAACCACCAGGTTTGTATTGGCGGCCCGTTCCGTAATGAAAATGCGGCACGGAAACCGGGCAATTGCAGCTGTTCGAGTGCTCTCGGGCTAGTTACAGGAACCGTGCACTGCTCAGTACCGGACGGCTCAGATTTGTCACCCCACAGAGAACTGTGAGGATGTTCTGCATGTGAGGGAGCAGACTCCATGAAATTTTGGCTTTCAGAATTAGAATTTTGAAAATTTTCAGCCTTCCGATAACTCGTTCGACGTGCACTCGAGCAGCTGCGATTTCCGCTGTCGCCTGAGACTCGGGCTTAGACAGCTGCTTCTTGTTGCGTAAGAAGGGAGGTCGGTACAGCTCAACAGCACGCTGTTCTAACTCCAGTTCGATATGGAACCCTTTATCCACCATCACCGCATCTACATGTGGCTCCAGGGAATCGAGCAGCGACGAGTTGCAGAACACTTCCTTGTCTGAAGCCTTGCCTCCCCAAGGAACGCTCACAAATGTTATCAAACCCGCTGGGGCCACGCCTAACATGACCTTGCACGTGTTCTGGCCTTTGTAGTTCGAGTAGGTGAGAATACGGCACCGCAAGCACTTTGCACTCTCTACCGGAAACTCGGTACAGTCGAGGACAACACGGGTCTTCTGAAATTTCTGAAAGCACTTTGGCATATTCTCTCGAACTTCATCAACAGATGGCCAGTACAGAACAGCGGAAAGACATGCACTCAGGAGAGACAGCGTAGAGGTGAAAATCGAGGCGATGGTTGGCACACTCAGTCGGAACACGATAGACAGAAATGAGTAGGATAGGTCGTGCTTGAGTTTCATCATAGTCATAATGACGTTCCTCTCTACATCTATAGCGGAGTTCCTGCGGCGTTTGCAACACTCCACGATTCCACGAAACATACGGCATGTTTCTAGCCCGGTTAAAATCCGCATGTCTTGATCAGACGTAAAGAAGTCCATGAAGTTTGGTCCCTTGAGGGCTTCGTCGAGGAGGCAGTTCACTTGCACTCCTACCGACTCCGTAAAGATGATGTCCGGATCCTGTGTGGCTCTTGCGTCGTGTTCACCGGGCGCCGCTACCGGCTCTTCACTGGGCTCAGACTGGGGTGCCTCCATCAGTCCTGGTTCCACGTCCCCTGTACAAAAAACAAAGCACAAATTTAGCAAGAATGTATACATTTTTTGCTTATGTATTAGATCTAACAGGGTAGTCCACAATTTCTTGGGATAAGATTTTTCTTCCTCCAATTTTTTATGGTAGTACATTTTTTAGCATTGCGTATTATATTATACTACATATTATATATAGAAGAAATGCTCTTTTTCGTAGATAGTCTCTCGTTTAGTATTTCTATGTTTCTAAAGTCGAATGAGAAATTAGTATCATTATTTTTTACTATTAATTTTCCTCAATTTCGAGTGCAGGTTTAGCTTGATTGGGAGGTGGTCGCTCATGTCAGACATAATGACTGAGTATGATTTTACTAAAGATATATCATTACTAAAGAAATTGTCAATTAGGGTTTTTGACTGTGAGTTTATTCTGGTAGGGATTGAGATGCTTGGAAAGAAACCTTGCGCAGTAAGCGACTGAATTAGTAGAGAGGAGGGTTCATTAGTTTCAGTTTTAACAAATCAATATTGAAATCACCAGCTAATATGCAGTTTTTTATCATCACAAGAAATTTTCTCCACTATCGTTTCAATGTAGTCTAAGAAAACGAGAGGACGGGTAAGAGGGGGACCTATAAAGAGAACCTACAGTAAGGCTGTAGGGAAGAGCATTTTGTAATTCCACAAAAATAGACTGGTGTTGGACACAACAAACCTCGAGCTCACTCCTCCTGCTGTATTGCATGTTTTTGTAATATAGATTCCTGCACCTTTACCTCAAAATTGTGGGGGGGGAGATGCTTCGAATACATAATCATCTAGGTTATACAACTGGACAGCTTCTGGGTCAAGCCAAAGCTCGGTTACAAATACTATGTTAGGTTTAACTTTGAGGCTGTTCAAAAGCAGACGGAGATTCTCGAAATTTTTGGGAAGGGACCGTATGTTAACATGTAACATACCAAAATTATCATTATTGTGACTTAGGTCAGTAGCACAGTGAAACGATTCATATTTGCAGGAATTTAGGAGCTCAGTTATATCAGTCGGGGTACATTCATCATTTACACCTAAACCTGCAAATTTGGGATATATCTTGGAGTAGCTTGTTCAGTAGGGGTATGCTGACAGCACATAAAGGAAGAAGGCTATGAATAACACCAAGGAAAAAGCTTTAACTTTAAAATCTTAACTAACAACTTTAAAATCTTGTGGCACCACTGCTGTCAATATCCATATAATATTGACATTATCCATTATGATATGATACATGATATTATCCACATGATATTGACAACAAACAAATCCACATAATAACAATATCCACATCATAACAGCAAATGAACCTACCTTCCAATGAAGAGCCTGAGGAATCAGCATTTAGCTTGCTCTCAGATGCCTGATCACATGACTTGTCTTGCTTGCGCTTCAGAGCCCTCTGCTTCCTTTCCCTTCGCTGATTGCCCAGTGCTTCAGATATGAGAGGAATGCTGGCAGACACAGGAAGATTCCTATCCGGTACAGCTCCATCCACCAAACGAGAACAAGCAGTCCCTGCAAAAGAGGGGCTTTCTGAGAAATATATCACTATTATGAACAAATCTTGAAACAACACAGATGAACAGAACAACAAAGAACCTGTCATTATGATACAAAACAGGTAGGGACCTACCTAAGAAATAATGTTTTGGCTCCATTGGAGCATAGGAACAGGGGGCAGGGGGGCCATGCCCCCCCAATATTGGGCCGAAAGAATTCCTGATATCAGCCAAAATGAGAGGAAGTTGGACAATTTTATAACAGCCAGTGCAGAAGGCAATGGGGAGTCCAAATCCAAATAATTTTTGGTCATGACATGGAAGGTTTCTGGTCAGTTTCAGGTGGAAGTTTGGCTGTCCCCCGCACAATAGTCTGAACGTTCCTACGCCTATGCGTTGGAGAGAAATCAGCCCTAGCCAGAAAATTTCTAGAACAGGTGGGGCAGGATTTAAGCTGCCATCAACATAAAGTCTCCTGCCACACTATTCAGACTGGACTTTCACCTGTCATAGGAGACACAGACCATTCTATAAAGCAAGGCAAATTCTACAAGATCTTGTTGGTATACATGCCCCACAAGAACAGTGCAAATGATGCAAATTTAGGAGCAAATTGCTCACTGGGGCAGGTGGCAAGAGATTTTTAAGGTACCTCAAATGTAAGGAAAAGCTGTCTTAAATTGGTATGCCTACTATTTTGACTATTCAATAAAAGGCACATAATGCCTTGCTCTCGGTCACCACCACCAACGGCAAAACAAAAAAGCATTTCCGACTGTCCTCGCAAGGAAGCCGTTACGGGTTTGAGTGGTGCTCCCGCCATTGCGACGGAACAGCAAGCGACACTCATGGCGCAGGAACGTGCTGATCTGGGAGAAAGGGGCGGCCGCGATCGTTTCGATCAAGACCGTTTCGATAGTGCCCAGAAGAGTGCTGTTGGGGGAGGTGATTTACAGCAGGGCGAGGGTACTGTAGAGGGTGACCCTCAAAATCCTTGGATTAAGGTAGGACATGGCGGTCGTCCACTGTTGAGTAGGATGGGACAAACTCCGGGGACTAATTCGGCAACCACCCGAGCTGATTATGCATCCCAGTCCAACGGTAAAGACAATGGTGTCCTGAGTAAGTCGGGGGTTAATGTTTTGGCAGTGGAGATCAACAATGAGGTTTTGGATGAGTTGAAGGGTGCAGTTATTAGTGAAGGTCCTCCGTGCACTCCCACAGGTATAGTGGCTTCCGCTATTAAGTCTCTTCCATTGGATGCTAACACAGCTCTCTCACCTGCATTATCCCGAACCAATAGTGGCGATAGTGATCGACCCTCTGTGTGTAAGGGAGGCCCTGGTAAAAGTAGCTGTGGCTTGGAGGTCAAGGAGGGCCAGCCGGGGGTTGAGTGCGATATCTGCAAAGGATGGTTTCACACTCTTTGTCAGGCAGTCTCGAAATCAGCATACAATGCTCTCTCGAAACACAAGTGCATTGCTTTTATATGTCACTTCTGCAAAGCTAAAGCAGCTAGTCACCACCTGTCCCTAAGCGTGGCCACACAAGCCTCTATGTCACCAACATTCTGTGATGTATCCACTCAGACCAAGGACACAGACCCTGGTACCCATAGTGCTAACATGGCAAATGAGGGACTGATTGCTGGCCTTGAGAGGAAAGTTGAAGTTCTGTCCGCCTCTGTAACAGATGGCATGTCTAAGCTCAATAACACACTTCAAACTCACATGAGGCTTGTGTCAGGTTCTATGAGGGAGCAGGAAGGTCAGGTCCAGGAGCAATCAGTCATGATAAAGAGGGTTCTGAGTGAGGGGCAAAATCAAAAGGCACTGTACTCTGAGGCTCTCAAGAAGTCCTGTGAGAAAATGGTTGACCAATTCAAGGACAAGCTATCTTCTATGCATGTCCCGGCCAGGAATGAGAAGGCGGTCTCTGACAGGGATGCACTGAATATAGCTCAGGTATTTGACAAGTTCCTAGATAAGAATAAGAGGGCAAGGAATGTTGTGGTCCACAACCTTCCTGAGCAAAGTGGTGGATCCCAGGCAGAAAGGTCCCAAGCGGACATAGCTCTCTTCACATCCATGGTCAGAGAGGCACTCCACATGAATGTCAGGGCAACTAGGTCCTTCAGGGCAGGGAAAATGATCCCCAACAAGGACAGGCTTCTGATTGTCACCTTAGAGCATGAAGAGTTCAAACACGAAATTCTCAGAATGGCCACTCACCTCAAATCTGACCAGAAGTGGAAGAAGATATATGTCACCCCTGATCTCTCATTTAGTGAGAGACAGGACCAAAAGCAGCTCAGAGAAGAATTGATGGCAAGAAGAGCTGCTGGTGAAACTAACCTCATCATCAGACGGGGCAGGATTGTGCCTGGACAATACCGTAAGGAGGCTGCTTCCAGGCCCACTCCAGGTCAGCTTAGTGCTGGAATAGAAGGCCGGCCCATTCGCCCACTCAACTTGGAGGCTGGGTCTTCCTGCAGTGAGCGTCCATCTCGGCTCTCCATGGTGCCCCCTGGTGATTTGCTTTCTTCGGCTGGAGTGGCTTGCCAGCACCTGGGCAGGCCTCCCCATGACGCTGACACTCAGGTCAAAAGGGTGCACAACTTGAGTGCACATGAGAGTGTTCATTCTGGCCCTCCTATCTCTTCTGCACAGTCCGCTTCTTCTTCTTCTCAACAGAATCAAAATTGACTCACCATGTCACATAATGTTCAGGATCTCCACATTTGGTACACAAACTGTGACCAATTCATAAACAAACGTGAGGATTTGAATATGCAAATTGCAGGTGAGGACTCTGATGTCATTATGCTCACTGAGGTTATCCCCAAGACCCAACGTTCTCCAATTCCACAAGCCCTTCTATCAATACCAAATTACGTTATATACACTAGCTTTGATCCCAGTCTTCCCAATCTGGGTCCATCCGGATACCGTGGCATTTCTATATATGTTAGGAATTCATTGTGGTCTTCGCCTGTTCACATTTCCAGTGCTGGCTCCATTGAACACCTCTGGATCAAAGTTAGACTGCATCTTCACGATTTTCTCTTGATAGGGGGTTTCTATCGTAGTCCCAGTGGGGATTCGCACCAGCCGATGACAGAATTCTCCCAAACACTCCATCAAGCATGTTTGCTAGCACCTTCTCATCTTCTGATAGCTGGGGATTTTAATTTTCCCCAGATTAACTGGTTGGGTGAATTCTCATCTGCTCCAGCAGACCATCCTTCTCATGCCCTTATTGATATTATGCACGATTTCTTTCTTCACCAGCATGTTCGGAACCCAACTCGATGCGTTCATGGTCAAACTGCAAACATTCTGTACCTTATCTTCACAAACGAAGAAGGTATGATATCCAATATGCGTCACCTCCCTGGACTTGGCCTTAGTGATCATCTTCTTCTGAAGTTTCGCCTCAACTGTTACACTATCAGAAGGGAAAATCACGTAGCCAGGCTTGACTTCAATCGTGCAGATTTTGACCGACTGAACGTGCTTATAAGTGGTTTTGACTGGTCTACACTGGCCAGAATGAGCATGGAGGAATCATACAGCTGTTTCATGAATCACTTAAGCTCTTCTATTGATATGTGTATTCCCCGGTCTGGGCATCGCCGGAGTCGTAAGAATATGTATATGACAAGTACCGCTCTAAACCTCAAACAAAAGAAAAATGCCCTTGCAAGAACGTACTACCGCACCAGGGATATCATAGACCACGCTCGACTCAAAGCTGCTCAGAACCAGCTGCGTGCTTTGACCCGAAAGTTACAGAGTGATTTTGAACGCAACCTAGCCAGAAACATCAAAACTAGTCCTAAAGCATTTTGGAGCTACACGAGCACAAGGTTAAAAACGGTATCAAAAATTGGTGATTTGAGAGGCCCTAATGGTGATCTTGAATCCGACAGCACAGAAAAGGCCAACATCCTCAACAGTTTTTTCAGCACGGTTTTCACCCTTGAGGAATCAAATGTCCCTACCTTTGCGCCTCGTTACTTTGGCCCACTACTTGAAGACATCCCCATCTCCAGTCAGGCCGTCTTTTCCAAACTGATCTCTCTCAGGATCACTAGCTCCCCAGGGCCTGATCTCCTTCACCCCCGCATACTTCATGATGCTGCAGAATCCCTATGTGTCCCCCTCTCACTGTTGTACCGGAAGTCACTTGATACTGGTACAATTCCGAGGGATTGGAAGCTTGCATCTGTTGTGCCTATCTACAAAAAGGGAGACAAACATAACCCCAACAACTACCGTCCTGTGAGTTTGACGTCGGTAGCCTGCAAGATTCTAGAATCCCTGGTGAAAGACAGACTCTTTGATCACCTAAACAGAAGTGGCCTCTTGTCAATACACCAACATGGGTTCCGCCCCAAACGATCATGTGATTCCCAGCTGTTGGAAACACTCAACGATTGGACACAAATTCTAGAGGATAGCTCACCTGTTGATGCAGTGTACCTTGATTTTAGGAAGGCGTTTGATGCTGTCCCTCATGAGCGCCTCTTGAGAAAGCTTGAGGCTTACGGAGTTGGTGGTAAATTACTCCTATGGATTCGGTCGTTTTTGTCGGATCGTCGACAGCGGGTAGTCGTCGAGGGATCAACCTCTGAGTGGAGCAAGGTTGTCAGTGGAGTGCCGCAGGGCTCTGTGCTTGGTCCCCTGCTATTCTTACTGTTCATTAATGACCTGCCTGACTCTGTCCGATCACACATCAAGATATTCGCCGATGACACCAAACTTTATGCCAGAGTGGACCAAAACTCCTCAGTAGATTCCCTCCAGTCAGACATCGACCGAGTACAGTCCTGGTCATCTACAAGGCAGATGCCTTTCAATAGAGAGAAATGTGTTGTCTTGCACATCGGGAGCAACATCATTCCTCACAGATATCAGATGAGCGGCACCACACTGAATGCAACGGACACTGAAAGAGACCTAGGTGTCATTATGGATAGGGATCTCAAGTTCCGGCAGCAGGCAGCGACTTCTGTCTCCAAAGCAAACAGAGTATTGGGAGTCATCAAGAAGTCGTTTGCCAACATCGATACCTTTACTTTACCTCTTCTTTTCAAGACGCTTGTCCGTCCATTGCTAGAATATGGTAATGTATGCTGGGGGCCCTTTAATCGCTCCGATCAGATGCTTGTCAAGAGGGTCCAGCGTCGGGCCACTCGCATGATCAGCTCATTGAGATGTTTATCTTACCCTGAGCGCTTGCGTGCCTTGAGGCTTCCCTCGCTCTACTACCGGCGTCGTCGAGGGGATATGGTTAGGGTCTTCCAGCTACTTCATGGGCTTATAGATCAGAGGTGTTCCCAGTTTTTCCTCTTGGATAGAGGCTCTCGCACTCGTGGACACCCATGGAAGCTGTTGAAACCTACTGCAGTTTCGAGACAGCGTCGCACGTTTTTCGGGGTTCCGATAGTCAATGACTGGAACGCCCTGCCTTACTCGGTGGTGAGTGTCAACACCGTTGACCAGTTTAAGGCCAAGCTCGACGTCTTCTGGGCACCTATCATGTATGATGTCCCAGAGTGCCCGGAGTAGTCCTCCTTCACCTTTCTACTGGCAGTAATTGGCCAGTCTTCCCTTCTTCTCAGGAAAAGTCCCTGAGTAAGACTGAGCTAGGTCCCATATACAATTGAGCTTGTGGGAGACCGGAGCCAACAGGCCTAGTGGCCTCCAAATAATCCGAAAGTTTAGATCAGATTAGATTAGATACTTTGACACTGCCCCAACAAGATGTTGTCAAAACCCGCCACATTCTGCAGACTGCAGCAAAATACCTAGGTAAATCACCAGGCAGAGAGAATACCTATTCCACTGACATGCTTCCAAAGGTTGCCCAGTCTCCCAATAAGAAATCATTTTCAATTATTTGATCAGGGGCTCTCCAAATCAACATATTTGCATGTGAACATGGCCTGTTTCAGTTTATTTTCTTCTTAGTTTGGACAAAATGGTAAGTGGCAAGTGGTCCAATAAGGCCAATGTTTTATCTGGCCAAAGTCTTGTCTAGCAAGTAAACATACTTTGTAAATTGGAAAATTATGTCAATGAAACTCACCTGGCTTCTTGTAGTTTGATGACTTGAAGTGCCAGCTGCAAACCCGGGCACATCTTCCTGGTTTTTTACCCAGCCTGAGAACATGTACCCACTCACGTTTCATAGATACTAATTTTGGGAAGTAATGAAAAGATAGCTCTGGATTCTTGGAGTGGTAGGATTTACACTGTGGCACGCAACAGTTCGTGTTGGACTTAAACTTCATAGTGAGCCCAGCGACTAGACCTGCGTGTAAATTGAGATTACGCAAAAAGCAGCTCCTTTCCTCTTAATGATCTGCCGACAGAGCCTCACTCCGCATCAGATTAGGGAAAATATATTACTTTCAGCCTGTTAAAACTCTTAAACCACGGAAAATCTCGCGAAAAAATTATTCAATTGCACGCACCAGACCCTGGGACATGCTACTACACTGCCGACTCCAACTGCCAAAACTCAAAATCTGAACCATTGCACAAACTGCTTAGCTTTTCAGTGTGACAATAGACTACTACCTTTTCTACAAATTTGTATCTTTTGGTGGAGTTTCTTTCATTAGAAGCTGTTTTATTTAACTTTTTGTTAACCAGAAGTAGGGTCGGTTACTGCCAGAACTAGGTGCCAAAACTCACGAAAACATGTTACAATCGCTTAAAAAAGCTTTGTGCCGAGCTAAAAATAGCAATTCTTAAAATTTGTACCTTTTCACGATGTTCCTTTCCAGGACAACTGTAAAATCATAGATTAAAAACCTCACTACTCTTATTACAGCGGAATACTTTCAGCTGCTCTTGGTCTTCATGCGCGGAACCGAAAGCTGCATACCAGATCAGAAATAACCCAACATTCTTCCCCATATCCCAAGATATCAATAATTCCCCATACCAGGAGCAGGGGCGTACTTAAGACGTTGTGAACACAAGAAAGAACGACAGCGCATAGGTGGACTCAGGATTTCCGACGGGGGGGGCGCCATCCGGAACAGGGGGTACCACTTTTGACCTGCAAAACCTATCAGGTGAGCAGAAAATCTTATTGGTGGGTGCTGATTTTCGCAACCGGAGCGGGGATGGGAAGCGACATTTCAGGGGGGGCGACATAGACCTTGCATGGGGGTGCCGAGGGCTGATCGGGGGAGGGCGCGAGACCTCTGTCCCCTGGATTCGCCTATGCGACAGAGGCTGGCTAAGACTGCTGGAAAGGGGTGCAGTTGGAAAAGGCGTTCAAAAGAGACTGCTGGCAACGAGATGTATTCTACAGAGGCGTGCTCAGAAGGTTAGGAAAAGGGTACAGTTGGAAAAGGCGTGTCCAGGAGACTGCTAGTAGGAGCATGTAATGCGGACAGGCATGCTCAGAGTGCTAAAAAGAAGATATATAGTAAAAAAGCGATCTCAGAGTGTTGGAAAAGAGTGCATTGTACAGAGGTGGTCTCAGACTGTTAGGAAGGGGCTGCAAGTGGAAAAGGCGTCTCCCGAAGACTGCTGGTGGGGGTTGATTTATTCAGAGGCGTGTTCAGAATGCTGGGAAGAGGTGCAATTGGCAGAGGCGTGTCCAGATCAGTGGCGTAGCCAGAGGAGTCGTTGGGGACCACGGATCCCTTTGTCAGATCTTGTGCAACTGGAAAACACGAGCATTGAACTGGAGGGCCCCTGTGCTTGGTCGCACGGGACCCCCGAACTTAGTCTCAAAGGGCCTCCGGGCTTGATATCAGGGGCCCCGGAGCTTAATGTCAGATTGCCCTCCAAACTCGATCTCGGGGACCCTGAGCCTGGTCTCTGTGGCCCTTTGGCCCTTTGGCCCTTGGCTGGTCTCGGGGAGTTCCCCGAGCCTGGTCTCAGGGGTACTCCGGTATCGAGGACTCCGAAGTATCGAACATTGATCTTGGGGCCAACTGAGCTTGGTCTCAGGGGGCCCTGAGTTGGTCTCAGGTGCCCCCGAGTTTTGTTTCAGGAAGCCTCCGAGCTTGGTCTCAGAGGACTCCCAAAACTTAGTCTCAGAGGACCGCCAAGCTTAATGTCAGTGGCCTGAGCTTGGTCTCAGTGGGCTCCATGAGCGTGGTCTCAAGGGCACCTCGATCATCGGTATCAAGGGCTCCGGATTATCAAACATTGATATCGGGGGCCCCTGAGCGTGGTCTCAGGGGCCCTGAGTGGGTCTCAGGAGCTTGAACATGGTCCCAGGGGGCCCCAATTGGGCCCCTGGGATCTTAGTCTTAAGATGTTAACCCTATTTCCGTCAGGCTCCCGGCTACCCCTATTTTCGGCAAGGGGGCAATATCGGCCCCCCTAAGATCTCGTAATCTAACCGGCCGATTTTGAAAATTCAAAGTGCCATAGATTCCTCTGCTGCTAAACTTTGTTTTGAAAAAGAAAATTTCAAAATTTTTTATTTTTTAGGAGAAGGTCGTGCAAAATATACAATTTTTGTGTATTTTTTAGATTTTCCATAACCCTTGTCTCTGTTGTACGATTTTCACAAAACTAGTTCAGATTTACAAATAATTGACCCAAAATTTTCATATACTCGAGTTACGCAAAAATTCGAAATTCAATGGCAGTTCCAGGACCAGGACTATGAGGGGAAATATATACAACCTAAAAAGTTTTTGTTACGCGGATTAGAAGCCGTCATATACTGCTTGGCATCTTTGACACATAAATAAATGAGAAAAAAAGTGAAAAACTCATCAGGGGCGGATGCAGTAAGGTAAAACAGTGGGGTAAAATACATACCAACAATATGCGAATGGTATGCATGAGTATATTAGTCCCTCGACTAGTTGAAATTTAATTTCTGATAATTTTTACCCTCCCATGGCAGCTCTGGGAAAGGGGTGATATAGGCGGATCAAGGACTCGTCGTGGGGGGGGGTGGGGGTGATTGGAAACACATTTTCAATATACAACGATATTGAGTCGCGGCGGTGATACTGGCTGGGAACATACATTTTGAAAATGTGTAGTGACTGGACACGCCTCTGGTAATCTAGAATTGGGTTATAACTATTTTGAATTTTCATATACCCAATTGTATTCGCCCTGGCACGGCTGTAGGCAGTCTTCTCACTTACTAACGTTTAGTCCTTCTTGATAACATTCCCCCCATTTTGAACTGCTGTAACCGCCCCTGATGAATACAAATAGTGACAATTGTGAATGCACTATCATCTCACATAAAAAATGATATAATAAAACCATATAACTGGTATCAGGATCAGCAGAGACGGCTTCCTTTTACAAAAAAACCCATCGCATACGATAATACTTGGTTTGTGGATAGAACCTCCCCAAAAACCCAGCCATAGCTCCGCCCCTGGTAAATATATAATCTTGAAAATTTCAGAAAACCTGCCTGTACTAGTTTTAGGAAAAGTAAGGAAGTTTCAAAGTTCTATCGCAAGTCGTTTCGGAGATATTCTCGAAAAACCTGAAGGGGGGGCAATATTAGCCCCCCTGCCGGAAATAGGGTTAAGAAGGCCCGTGAGACCAATCTTAAGATTGGTCACACGGGCCTTTTGATCTTGGTCTCACGGTCTTTCGGTCTTGGTCTCAGGGAGCCCCCGACCTTGCTCTCAGGGCCCCCCAAGCTTGGTGTCAGGGGACCCCGAACTTAGTTGCAGGGGACCCCCGAGCTTGGTCTCAGAGGATCCCCAAAATTAGTCTCAGAGGACCCCCAAGCTTGGTCTTAGTGGCCTGAGCTTGGTCTCAGTGGGCTCCACGAGCTTGGTCTCAGGGGACCCCCGAGATTTGTTTCAGGAAACCCCCGAACTTGGTCCCAGGGGACCCCCGAGCTTGGTTTCAGTGGCCCGAACTTGGCCTCAGGGGCTCCCCGAGCTTAGTGTCAGGGGTCCCTCGATCATCGCTATCGAGGGCTCCGGATTATCGAACATTGATCTTGGGGCCCCTGATCTTGGTCTCAGAAGCCCCCGAGCTTGGTCTCAGGGGCCCCCCCAGCCTGGTCTCAGGGGACCCCCGAGCTTGTCCTCCGGTGGTCTGAGCTTGGTCTCAGAGGGCTTCACAAGCTTGGTCTCAGGGGCCCTCGATGATCGATATCAAGGGCTCTGGATTATCGAACATTGATCTCCGGGGCCCTGAGCTTGGTCTCAGCGGGGCCCTGAGTTGGTCTCAGGGGCCCTGAGCTTGGTCTCAGGGGCCCCGAGCTTGGTCTCAGGGGCCCCAAACTTGGTCCCACGGGCCTTTTGATCTTAGCCTCAGGGCCTTTCGGTCTTGGTATCAGTGGTTCCCCGAGCTTGGTCTCAGGGCCCCCGAGCTTGGTCTCAGAGGACCCCCAAAACTTAGTCTCAGAGGACCGCCAAGCTTAGTGTCAGTGGCCTGAGCTTGGTCTCAGTGGGCTCCACGAGCGTGGTCTCAGGGGCACCTCGATCATCGGTATCAAGGGCTCCGGATTATCGACCATTGATATCGGGGGCCCCTGAGCGTGGTCTCAGGAGTCCTGAGTTGGTCTCAGGAGCCTGAATATGGTCCGGGCCCCAATTGAAGGCCCTGGGATCTTAGTCTTAAGATATTAAGAAGGTCCGTGTGACCAATCTTAAGCTTGGTCCCACGGGCCTTTTGTTCTTTGTCTCACGGTCTTTCAGTCTTGGTCTCAGGGAGCTCCCTTGCTTGGTCTCAGGGCCCCCAAGCTTGGTGTCAGGGGACCCCGAACTTAGTTGCAGGGGACCCCCGAGCTTGGTCTCAGAGGATCCCCAAACTTAGTCTCAGAGGACCCCCAAGCTTGGTCTTAGTGGCCTGAGCTTGGTCTCAGTGGGCTCCACGAGCTTGGTCTCAGGGGCACCTCGATCATCGGTATCAAGGGCTCCGGATTATCGAGCATTGATCTCGGGGGCCCTAACCTTGGTCTCAGGGGGCCCTGAGTTGTTCTCAGGGGCCCCAGCTTGGTCTCAGGGCCCCAAACACTTGGTCCCATGGGCCTTTCGACATTGGTCTCAAGGACCTTTCGGTCTTGGTTTCAGGAGGAATTTGAGATTGGTCTCAGGGGCCCACGAGCCTGGTCTCTGGGGACCCCGAGCTTGTCCTCAATGGCCTGGGCTTGGTCTCAAAGGGCTCCACAAGCTTGTTCTCAGGGGCCCTCGATCATCGATATCAAGGGCTCCGGATTATCAAACATTGATATCGGGGCCCCCTGAGCCTGGTCTCAGGCGCTCTGAGTTAGTCTCAGGCGCCCGAGCTTGGTTTCAGGGGCCCCGAGTTGGTTTCAGGGGCCCGAGCTTGGTCTCAGGGCCCAAACTTGGTCCCACGGGCCTTTTGATCTTGGTCCCACGAGCCTTTCGATCTTGGTCTCAGGGGGCCCCTGAGCTTGGTCTCAGGGGGCTCAAGTTGATTTCAGGGGCCTGAGCTTGGTCTCAGGGCCCCAAACTTGGTCCCACGGGCCTTTTGATCTTGGTCCCACGAGCCTTTCGATCTTGGTCTCACGGGCCTTTCGATCTTGGTCTCAGGGACCCCCGAGCTTAGTCTCAGGGGCCTTTCTATCTTAGTCTCAGGGGACCCTCCGAGTTTGGTCTCAGGGGCCCCCGAGCTTGGTTTCAGGGGGCCCCCGATCATCGGTATTTAAGGCTCCAGAGTACCGAACATTGATCTCAGGGGCCCCTGAGCTCGGTCTCAAGGGCCCCCGAGCTTGGTCTCAGGCCCCCAGCTTAGTCTCACGGGCCTTTCGATCTTGGTCTCAGGGGGCGCCGAGCTTGGTGTCACGAGGCCCTCCCAGTTTGGTACCAGGGGACCCCCGAGCTTGGTCTTAGGCCCCCGAGTTTGGTCTCAGGGGGCTCCTCGAGCCTGGTCTGAGGTCCCCCAAGCTTGGTCTCAGGGCCCCCAAGGTTTGCATCAGGGGGCACGAGCTTGGTCTCACGAGCCTTCCGAGCTTGGTCTCAGGGGCCCCGAGCTTGGTCTCACGGGTCTTTCGATCTTGGTCTTAGGGGGCCCTAGAGCTGGTCTCAGGGATCCCCCGAGCATTGGTATCGATGGCTCCCGAGCAGCGAACATTGATCTCGGGAAGTGGGGGGGGGACAATATTGATCTCGGGGTGTCCCCCGGCTATCGATATCGAGGGGACTTATGAGCGAGGCCCGAGAATTGGCCCCATGGGACCCAGAGTTTGGTCTCAGGGGCCGAGGCTTGGGCTCAGGGACCCCGAGCATTGGTATCGAGGGGCTCCAGAGTACCGAGCATTAGTCTCGGGGGGCCTTCGAGTGTTGATCTGCTCCCCTCCAAACAACGGTGTCGAGTTACTCCTGAGAAAAGCGCAAGCATAGGCCTAAGGGTGCCCCCGAACCTGATCTAAGTGGAACCCCGAGCTTGGTCTTGGGAGCCCCGTGCATCAGTATCCAGGGGCTCCGGAGTATTGGTATCGGGGGGGAGCAATGATTTCAGGGGCCTCCAAGTGCTGATCTCGGCGGGCCCCCGAATGTGTGGATACAGTGGCGTAGCCAAGGGGTTCTGGGAGTCTGAGGACCCCCCCTTTGGGCCAATCTAAACCACTGCAAAGCATTCTCTGATCACGGGGCCCCCAGAATCAGTCTCAGAAGCACCTGAAGATTCGTTCTCAGGGCGTCCCGAGTCGGCCTCAGGGCCCCGCCCTGAGGGTCAGTCTCAAGACCCCCAAAAGTAGATTTCAGGGGGTCCCTGAGAGTTAGTCTCAGGGGATCCCGAAAGTCGGTGTCAGGGGCCCCGAGAGTCGGTCTCAGGGGGCCGAGCTCGTCCCAGGGTCCCCAGAGAGTGGTTCTCAGGGCCCCGCGACAGACTATTTCAGGGGGCTCCATGAGAGTCAGTCTCAGAGAACCCCAAGGGTCGGTCAAGGGGACCCTCAGAGTCAGACTTAGAGGACCCCCGATATTCGGTCCCATAGTCTTACGGGCGTCTCTCTCAGGAGTCAATATTTACTTTCAGGTGGCTCCGAGAATTAATCTGGGGGTCCGAGAGCTAGTCTCATTTGATCCGCAGAGTGCTGATCTCAGGAGGTCCCTGAGGGGTAATCTTGGGAACCCTCGAGATTTAGCCTGGGGCTGTGCCCCCCCTAGTTGTTGCATAAGAGGCCCCGAGAGTCAATCTCAGGGAGCACCTAAAAGTTAGTCTCAGAGTGCTCCCGGGAGCTAGTCTCCGGTTCGTCCAAGAGCTAATTTTGGGGCTTTGAGAGTAATTCCCAGAGGTGCTCCCGAATTTTGGTCTCACGGCTCCGAGTTAGCCTTAGACCTCTGAGGGCTAATCTGGGCTTCCGAGAGGCAGTCTCGGGAGTGCCGTGCCAAATACTCAGTTTCAGGGGTGGTTCCACGCCTCCCTCATCGAGTGTTAGTCTCGGGGGCGACCCAGGGTTAGTCTCAGAGGGCTGTCGGAAGTCATTCCCAGCCCCCGCCCCACCCCAGAGACAGCCTCAGGGGATCCCCAAGAGCTAATCTGGATGGCCTCGAGTGTCAGTCTCAGCCCCTCCCCCAGAGCAAATCTGGGGGGCCCGATAAATAGGCCCAGAGGTGCTGCCGATAACTAATCTAGGGAGCCCCGAGAGATTCTCAGGAGTCCACAATTTTGGTCAAGAGGCGCCGTGAATCAGTATCAGAGACTCCCTGAGATCTAATCGGGAGAGGGGCCGGAAATTAACCTTGTGAGTAGCGCCAAGTGTTGGTCTTGACGGCCCCAGAGCTAGTCTCAGGTCCCCCAAGAACTGATCTCGGAAGCCCGAGATATATTCAGGGGACCTTTCAGTTCTAGTGTAAGGAGGGCCGGAGAGCTAATCTCAGAGATCCGACAATTAGTCTCACGAGGTCTCCAGGAGTTAGTGTCAGGGGTTCCCAGAAGCTGCCCTCAAGTGTCCCCAAAAGCTAGTCTCAGCGAGCATTCCTCTCCTTCCTCCCCCTCCCCTCAAAGTTATCCTCAGGGCCTCACGAGAGTAAGTTCCAGGGAGTCCCAGTAGGTAGTCTCATGGTACCCCAAATGCTGGTTTTGGGGGACGTAAGTACTGATTTGCGGGAAAAGTGTTGTTTTCGGGGGTCCCAGATACTGGTTTCTGCGCCGTGTCAAGTGCTAGGCCCCTGGAGATCTCTGCTCGACCCAGGAGTCAGGGGGCGGGGGCGGTGGGTGATGGTCCTGGATGGCTTAACACTGGCATAGCAATACAAGCCCTGTACAAAGCCTATCAGAGACCTAAAGTCCAAGGAAGTACTCACCTCCCCAAGCCCCCGGGATCTCCAACCAATGGCTAGAGAGGAGTGAGTGAGCGGTTTCATGAGTAGGACCGTCCATGGAATAGGTTTTATATAGCATCTGGGGCACACTCATATATCCTTTTTATTGAGCGTCCTTTTTCCTTTCCGTTTCTTTTAGATTTTAGAATACAATCCAGAGATATCGCTTGAGATCCTAGGCTCAAAGAAGATTTCAAAAATCATATGCCTCTGAAAAATTTATATATTCCCATTGCGTACCAAAAAAGGCAAATTGAAACATATTGATCAGGCACCATTCCTGAAGGAAAGGCAAAAATTAATCTAATTTTAGCATCCATAATAGCAAGTCGAACAGGGAATTTGGAACTTCAGCTGGTTTTTCAATCTATTAGCTTAGTCCCAATAACTACCGTCCTAAATATTCTGAAATAAACAACTTTCAAATATTTTCGTAGGAAACCAGAAAAACAAGGAGGATGACACACATTGATGAGCATAATCCCAAAAAGAAAAATAGGTATGCAAGGTTTAAAATAACAATGACAGAGTAATCCAAGGCGATAGTTATCTCAGGGGCCTATTGTTTTGGTAATTTGCTCATTTACAACATAGCAAGGGTAAGAAAGTAACTCTGGTGAATTCATCAGGATCTTTCCGCGGAATAGACGGTATATGACGTCCGGAATACACCACCATCCACCATATCCCTTGTATTTTTATTCATTTTTTCCATTTGTTTGGAAACTTTCTGATTAAAGAGTTCATTAATTCGACACCCGGAAAAAATTGGTAATCATTTTCCGTAGAAGACCATTTATTCGTACTCAAAACGACTGACCTTCAATGACTTCATAGCTGATTACCAGAGTGAATTGAGGTAAAGTCAGGTTTAACATCATGCACGCAGCAGCATTTGATTTCCGAAATGTGCCACAAAACTGTTATTATAGCCACGCTGTCATATAGGTATGGGCCAGCCTTAATATTTGGTGACCTAAACTTACCAACACTTGGTCGGATCGAGAAAAATCAAACTATAAACAAAATAATAACAAACACTTAAAAATGGATAGAAAATTTCCGTCGTGTAAATGTTATAATGCCAAAATATTATACGACACATATAGGAGATGGACCCCGACTACTAAGGAGGCCCCCGGCCTGGGGGCCCCCGACGATAGTCGGACCCCCCTTGGCCGAATCCTGGCTACGCCACTGCATGGGACCAAAATCAAAAGGCCCGTGGGACCAATCTTGTGGCCCCTGGAACCAACTTCAGGCCCCTGAGACCAACTCAGGGCCCCTGAAACCAAGGTCAGGGCCCTCGAGATCAATGTTCGATAATCCGGAGCCCTTGATATCGATGATCAAGGGCCCCTGAGACCATGCTCGTGGACCACACTGAGACCAAGCTTGGGGATCCTCTGAGACCAAGCTTGGGGCCCCCTGAGACCAGGATCCAAAGGCCCGTGAGACCAAGATCGAAAGAATCGTGGGACCAAGTTTGGGGCCCTGAGACCAAGCTCAGGCCCCTTAGACCAACTCGGGGCCCCTGAGACCAAGCTCGGAAGCCCATGAGACCCAGATCGAAAGGCCCGTGAGACCAAGATCGAAAGGCCCGTGGGACCAATCTTGGGGCCCCTGGGACCAAGTTCGGGCCCCTGAGACCAACTCAGGGCCCCTGAGACCAAGCTCAGGGGCCCCCGATATCAATGTTCAATAATCCGGAGCCCTTGATACCGATGATCGAGGTGCCTCTGAGACCGCGCTCGTGGAGCCCACTGAGACCAAGCTTGGTGTCCTCTGAGACTAAAGTTTGGGCGTCCTCTGAGACCAAGCTCGGGGGCCCTTGAGACCAAGCTCGGAGGCCCCCTGAAACCAAGACCGAAAAGCCCGTGAGACCACGATCTAAAATCCCGTGGGAACAAGATCAAAAGGCACGTGGCACCGAGTTTGAAGCCCCTGAGACCAGGCTCGGGGGTCCCCTGAAACCAAGCTCAGGCTGCCCTGATACCAAGTTCAGGAAGTCCCCTGAGACCAAGCTCAGGCTGCCCTGAGACCAGGTTCAGGGGGTCCCAGGATCAATGTTCAATACTTCGGAGCCCCCGATACCGACGATCATGGGGCCCCTGAGACCAAGCCCATGGCGTCCCCTGACACTAGGCTCAGGCCACTGAGACCAAGCTCGGGGAACCCCTGATACCAAGACCGAAAGGCCGTGAGACCAAGATCAAAAGGCACGTGGGACCAATCTTGTGGCCCCTGAGACCAGGCTCGGGTTCCTGAGACTAACTCCGGGCGCCTGAGACCAAGCTCAGGGGCCCCCGATATCAATGTTCGATAATCCGGAGCCCTTGATACCGATGATCGAGGGCCCCTGAGACCAAGCTTGTGGAGCCCCCTGAGACCAAGCTCAGGCCACTGAGGACAAGCTTGTGGAGCCCCCTGAGACCAAGCTCAGGCCACTGAGGACAAGCTTGGGGGTCCCCTGAGACCAAACTCGTGGAGCCCACTGAGATCAAGCTCAGGCCACTAAGACCAAGCTTGGGGGTCCTCTGAGACTAAGTTTGGGGGTCCTCTGAGACCAAGCTCGGGGGTCCCCTGCAACTAAGTTCGGGGTCCCCTAACACCAAGCTTTGGGGGCCCTGAGACCAAGCTCGGGGGCTCCCTGAGATCAAGACCGAAAGACCGTGAGACCAAGATCAAAACGCCCGTGAAACCAATCTTAAGATCGGTCCCACGAGGCTTCTTAAGATCTTAATACTAAGATCCCAGGGGCCCCAATTTGGCCCCCTGGGCCAAGTTCAGAACCCTGAGACCAACTCAGGGCCCTTGAGACCAAGCTCAGGTGCCCCCGATATCAATGTTTGCTAATCCGGAGCCCTCGATAGCGATGATCGAGGGACCCCTGACACCAAGCTCGGGGAGCCCCTGAGGCCAAGTTCGGGCCACTGAAACCAAGCTCGGTGGTCCCCTGGGACCAAGTTCGGGGGTTTCCTGAAACAAAGCTCGGGGGGGCACCTGAGACCAGGCTTGGGGTCCCTGAGACCAAGCTCGGAGGGACCCCTGACCCCACGCTCGCGGCCCCTGAGACCAAGATCGAAAGGCCCGTGAGATCAAGATCGAAAGGCTGGTGAGACAAAGAAGAAAAGGTCCGTGGGACCAAGCTTGGGCCCCCAGAGACCAAGCTCGGGGTCCCTGAGACCAACTCGGGGCCCCCTGAGACCAAGCTCAGTTGGCCCCAAGATCAATGTTTGATACTTCGGAGCCCTTGATACCGGAGTACCCCTGAGATCAGGCTCGGGAAACTCCCCGAGACCAACCAAGGGCCACTGAGACCAAGCTCGGGGACCCCGAGATCAAGTTTGGAGGGCAATCTGACATTAAGCTCGGGGGTCCCCGAGATTAAGCTCGGAGGGCAGTCGTACACTAAGCTCCGGGGCCCCTGAGATCAAGCCCAGGGGCCCTCTGAAACTAAGTTCGGGTGTCCCGTGCGACCAAGCTCAGGGGCCCTCCAGTTCAATGCTCGTGTTTTCCAGTGCACAAGATATGCCCAAGGGGTCCGTGGTCCCCAACGACTCCTCTGGCTACGCCACTGATCTGGACACGTCTTTGCCAATTGCACCTCTTCCCAGCTTTGTGAACACGCCTCTGAATAAATCATCCCCCACCAGCAGTCTTTTGGAGACGCCTTTTCCACTTGCAACCCCTTCCGAACAGTCTGAGACCACTCTGTACAATGTACTCTTTTCCAACACTCTGAGATCGCTTTTGTACTATATATCTTCTTTTAGCACTCTTAACACGCCTGTCTGCATTACATGCTCCTACTAGCAGTCTCCTGGACACGCCTTTGCCAACTGTACCCTTTTCCTAACCTTCTGAGCACGCCTCTGTAGAATACATCTCGTTGCCAGCAGTCTCGTTTGAACGCCTTTTCCAACTGCACACCTTTCCAGCAGTCTTAACACGCCTCTGTCGCATAGGCGAATCCAGGGGGCAGAGGTCCCGCGCCCTCCCCTGATAAACCCTCGGCGCCCCCTGCAAGGTCTATGTCGCCCCCCTGAAATGTAGCTTCCCATCCCCGCTCCGGTTGCGAAAATCAGCACCCACCAATAAGATTTTGTGCTCACCTGATAGGTTTTGCCGGTCAAAAGTGGTGTCCCCTCCCTGTTCCGGATGGCGCCCCCCTTGCCGGAAGTCCTGAATCCGCCTATGCGCTGTCGTTGTTTCTTGTGTTCACAACGTTTTAAGTACACCCCTGGTCCTGGTATGGGGAATTATTGATATCTTGGGACATGGGGAAGAATGCTGGGTTATTTCTGATCTGGTATGCAATTTTCGGTCCCGGGCATGAACACCAGGAGCAACAGAAAGTATTCCGCTGTAATAAAAGTAGTGAGGTTTTTACCGATGATTTTACAGTCGTCCTGGAAAGGACCATCGTGAAAAGCTACAAATTTTAAAAATGACTATTCTTAGCTCGTTATATACCTTTTCTAAGCGATTGCTGTATTTATTCACGAGTTGAGTTTTGACACCCAGCTCTGGTAGTCATAGATCCTACTTCCGGTTAACAAAAAGTCTAATAAAACAGTTTCTAGCCAACGAAACTTCACCAAAAGATACAAATCTGTAGAAAAGGCAAACATATATTTCAAGACGAAAAGCTAAGTAGTTGTTGCAATGGTTCGGATTTTGAGTTTTGGCAGTAGCATGAACACTAACGGCACCGAAAATTATTCCGCCGTAATAAAAGTAGTGTAATTTTTACCTACAATTTTACAGTTGCCATGGAAAGAAACATCGTGAAAAGGTACAAATTTTAAGCATTACTATTTCTGGATTGGCATAAAGATTTTGTAAGTGATTGTTACATTGTTTCGTGAGTTCAGTTTTGGCACCTAGTTCTGGCAGTAACCGAACCTACTTCCGGTTAACAAAAAGTCTAATAAAACAGTTTTTAGTGAATGAAACCTCACCAAAAGATACAAATTTGTAGAAAAGGTAGTAATCTATTAGCATACTGAAAAGCTAAGCAGTTACTGCAACGGTTCAGATTTTGAGTTTTGGAAGTTGGAGTCGGCAGTGTAGTAGCATGTCCCAAAAAAACGCAATATTTCCTTAAAAATTGTCTTGAAACTATGTTTTGAGAAAAATAAAATCTTCAATTGTTACAACTTGATTCAAAACGGCAGATATAAGCTTTTTAGGATACACAACCATGGAAGGTTCCAAATGTGTCAGAAGTCGTCACTATTCTACTCCATGTATGTAAAATTCATTGTATGAAAAAAATATGCGCGTGCAGAAGTCCTCGGAGCCCTATGGAAACGCCCACAGTTGTAAACGCCCACAAATTCATTCTACCACACAACGTAAGACCCACGGCTTTAAACGTCCAAACTAAAACTGTCCACGGCTTAAATCGCCCACAAATTAAAATACCCACGGATTAAAGGGCCCACAAATGTCCCTACGAGATTTCAAACCACCCACGACTAAAAACGCCCACACATAAAATACCCACATTTAATGCTTAAATCACCATTCAAAAGGCCACTAAGCACATCACCCACATAACTGTGCGTCAAATCACGTGCTCAATAGTATATAAAATGCCGCTAGGTGGCTAGCAAAGCTCTCACAGGAGTGCACGACGGGATAGGTATTTGGATATTTGTGTAAAAATAAATATGCTGCAAAGGTAAAGTAAAAGTACTCCAAGGCGGATTTGTGCCGCCGGTTTTCCCGCGCTTTTGCAAGGGCAATGAAAACACAGAAGGGTTCGATGACCCTGTTTGCGCGGGATCCATGGGCGTATTGAGAATTTGTAAAGAGGAGGGTTGGTTCGTTAGGCTTTGTTGGGATGATGTACCTGAGCCAGAGAGCGCAGTTCTTAACCAGGTACCTATAAGGGTGCTCTGAGTCAGGGGCGGACGCAGATCCGAGTTTTGGGGGGCAAAACCCATGTCTATCTCTCCTCTTGGGGAAGGGGGATTGGGACGTGCGATTTGGGTGCTGAACAGACCTAATATAAGCTACCTCTCGAATGCATGATCGCAACCCTGGGGGATTTATTTTTACTCTATTTCCAGCTGGGAGCAGATTCTGCCCACCTCTCAGGTTTTTCCATAGTATCTCCGCAACGGTTTGAGATAGGCTCTTGAAATTTGGTGACTTTTCTTACAGCTAAGTAGCACATATTCCCTGACATTTTTGAAAATATATATGCGCCTGAGGCGGCGCTATGGCTCGCTAATCTGGGGGTTTATCCCGAAGCCGAGCATTGTCGCCTGCGCTTCGTTTGTCCTACAATAAAGCTGTCCGTTGCGAATTGGCAGCAGTTATAATGTTTGAATGTTATTACTGAGATAAAGGAGGTAATAATAATAATAATTTTTGGGGCTTATCAACGCACCAACTGCCAGGGTCATATGGCGTCGCCAACTCTTTCCCTGTTGGAAGGGTTTCTCGGGAGCCAGCTTGCTCATTGTTCAGGGAAGCCGCCGGGCCTTGAACCCGGGTCGGCTGCGTGGCAGACAGCTACGCTGACCACTCCACTACTGCGCCCCAGATATAGGAGGACAGTTGATGTATATGTTGATATAATTTTGGCCATAGGCGGTTCCAGAAGCTCAAAATGCGGGGTTTACAATGTTATCCATCCCAACTCTTCCAAAGTAAATAGATTGCGTACAGAATCTTCGGGAGGGGTAAACATAACCATGCTTTGATCACATATGTGTATTTAATGATTATAAGAAGCCATAGGCGTGCTCAGGTACCGTAATTAGTTGAGTTCACTCGCACTCAAGCTCGTTTTAGTGTTGTGTGTGCATTGAATGGGACAAAGCATTGCAACTATGCATTTAGTTCTAGGAGCAAATGAGATTTGGAATGACAGTTGATGTGTATTTTGGTATATTTTTGGCCATAGACGGTTCCAGGAGCTCAAAATGGGTTGTCTACAATGTTATCCATTCGAACTCTTCCAAAGTGAATATAAACTGCCTACGGAATGGACGGGAGGGGTAAGAATAAGGATATATTGACCCCATCCATGTATTATATGATAATAGGATATCATATGCGCGCTCAGGTACCGTAATTGGGGGATTCACTATCTTTCAAGCGTATTTTAGTGTCGTGTCTGCATTGAATGAGGCAAAGCATCGTAGATATCTGCCTTTAGTCTTAACACCAAATGGACACCATTCATCCATAGGCGGATCCAGGAGTGTTCCCCGGTTCGGCCAGGGGTAGATAAAGGCAGGGTAATTTGAAAAATAGTCATACCTGAAAGGCAGGGTAATTTGTGTCTTACCACACTATTCAGCCTCCCTGAATCCACTTCTGACATATTTTCGATATTTGAGCACTTTGCTTGACATCAGAGATATTACACTGTACCTGGCGTGTGCATTTCTGCAAAAAAATATATGAAAACAATTTATATAATCCCCCACATTTCTGGCCCTAAAACCGCCCTTGAATTTTGAATTTCACCTAAGTGAGGGATTTGACCATTTCCAAGCAATTCCCTGTCAATCCATACTAGTTTCGTGAAAATCAAGCCTAAGAGACAGGACCTTCGGGTAATCTAAACAAGGCAAAATGTATATTTTGAACCCCCTTCCCTCAGTTTTCAAAATTTTGAAATTTTAATTAAAAAAATGGAGTTTAGCCTGAGAGGAGTCGATTGCAGTTTAAGTTTTTAAAATCGAGCGGGTAGATTTCGAGATCTTAGGGAGGCGGAAGATCCTCCTGTTGGAAATAGAGGTAGCCGGGAACCCGTTGGAAATAGTGTTAGGATTTAATTGCTCGACAGACCCATAGTGGATGCACCTTTTTCGAAAAAACATTATCCGGCCTTTCGGGGGCCAAAAGATAGTTTGGCACCCCTTCCAGCGCTTTGGGGGAGGAGTAATGGCCGGAACGCCCTCCCCCGCGTCCGCCAATGCTCTGAGTCACATTGTGAGTTGCCGCTTCTCGTTTCCTTTGGGAGGCGAGGGATAAGTTTATAAAGTGATATTTGGGAAAGGTGGAAAGCTGAGAAGATTTACGGGCACCGAGTGCAGTGGATGCCTCAGGTCCACCTTTTGTCACTGACTTATTCCCCAGTGGCACGCATTCTGCTGAAAAATTTATTTAAATCGTTTAGCAGGAGTAGAAGAATATTTTAACCCGCACCCCACCGGGGTCCGGCGCCAACTTCGCCCCACCGGGGCATCGATGCTTCCCCTCTAACTCCGAAAATATGGGGATGAGTGCGAATCTGCAAAGTGAATTAGATAGCTTGTGTGAATTCAGTAATATTTTAATTCGCATGTTTAAGCGCTTAGATCAATGGTTTGACCTCCAGAGGTCAACTTAGACCAAGATAGGCTATTTCTACTAAAAGATGAAATGCGAAAGAAACCTTGGCATAGCTCTCATGCCATTAGAGCTATTGAGATTTGGTAAAAAATAAACATTCGAAAGGAAAATGACAGGGTGTTTTCCGCTATGTGGCATATAATGAACTCCCGCCAGTGGTTTGACCTCCAGAGGTCACCACGTGACCTTAATATACCCTAAGGCCACGAAAGTCAGAAAGTGACCTTGCCGTAAGACTTTGAGTTTGACTTTGAGAGCAATTTTAAGGCATTTTCAGGCCGAATTCTCAAAAATGAGAATAGGACTTCTGAAACAACTTTTGTGACCTTTTGATCTAGCCAATAAAATTTGTTCGCGTATCTTCCTTTAAGAAACCTGAGCATAGCTCTCACGCCATTAGAGCTATTGAGATCAAGCAAAAATAGCAGAGCTGCAAAAATCTCAAATCTGTCGGGCACTTTCGAAAAAACCTCCAAATCTGTCGGGTGGTTAGGATAGGACTATTAAAATTGTCTAAAACGCATTCAATTGGTAAAATGTTCCTACTCATTTTCCACATTCTTAACACGCGCATTGACGGGGGTCTGAGCCACCTTCGCATTGACGGGAGGGCGGGTACCCGCCCCCCTAAGATCTCGAGAACCACGGTAGGTACCGAAAAACGGTAAACGGTGTTGGGCTGCCAATCCACTTCTCCATCGAAAACATTTGAACCATTTTTTTGTCAGGTCACATTTAAGGTCACAAGAGGTCAAAACATGCCCGTCATAGGGATAACATGTAAAATTCAGTTTTTCGGGCATTTCATCTGAACAAGTAAAGATAGAGCAAAACGACTTAAACTATATGAATCCTCTTAGCAAGCCGAATCGAATGATATATAATTTGACCTTGCTAGGTCAAATCAAGGATTTGACCTGACCTGAGGTTAGGTCAGGGTCAAATTATATAAAATGCATATCATTAGAACTGCAAAGCCCAGGCGAGTCTAATGCAGCTAAAATAAATGCTCTATCACCATCCGTTACTGAGTTATTCCGTAAAAACCATTTTTCCCATGTATTTCCAATGGAGAGGTCATGCCTCGTACCTGACCTTAGGTCATCGATATCAAAAATACCGGAACATATGTTAGAGAACTGGGTGGGGCCATTATGTGATATGAGTTTCAATCGGATAAGTTCACCCTGCTCCGACTTATGCTATCTTAAACTTTTTTTTAGGTCGGGTCACTTGACCTCTACTGGTGACCTGACCTGAGATGACCTAACCTTAAAATTTTCACAGAAGTTGTAAAAATGATGAGGGAAAATGTATACCAAGTACGGCGGCGCTACGCGCCGCCGTTTTTCTACTGTCTCCGAAAAACCCGAGGGGGCGGGTACCCGCCCCCGTCAATGCGCGTGTTAATAGAAAATACTAAAATTAGCATAAAAACTTCTAGTTTGGCAACAATGGATTTCATTATCCTTATTTTTGTGCTCTGATCCTTATATGTGTGATATCCTTATTTTTCGTGCTCTGAAGCCGCCTATGGCAAATCTAAGTGGAATGACACAAGTCTATTAATTTTCAAAACTCTAGAACTGAGACTGTTCTTCGGGTTTTCAATTATCAGACGCGCTCAGGAAATTAAGGTTATCGGCAGAAACCTATAACAAATTGAATACCGAACCACCAATTCTCATTTTCTGGAGTCACCATTGGTAAAGGAAATTTATTATTGGATGTAATTTGAGATTTGTGGACGTACAGCATACAAATAGTGTGCGTCAAAGTCAGCTCGACTGGGTCTTGAATAAGACTCAGTCTTGAATTCAGATGATTTAGGTCACAGGTGGAAATATACAATAACATGAGAAGCAGCCCCCTTTTTCAGTCCTCTGCAGCCGCCATTGACAAAAATGCTGCACTAGAATGAGAATAAGTGATATTTTGTTATTATGTTACATAGTCCAGCCCAGAATACTTAAAAAATATAGTATGCAATGGAAGAAAGCTGACCTAGTTCCCATACCATGCGGTTATTTATGCCAGCTTCTGCAGATTTTCATGATTTCAGTTTTTTGGAGGTGGGAGGGGGTAATTTGGAAGGAACCCCCAAAATTTATATATGGATTTTGCTCTGATGGCCAGACAAACAAGATTGGAGGGGTACTTTTTTGATATTCGAAAAAGTGTTTTTTAAGGATCATGGCTACTTGTAGTTGAATGCAAACATGTAATATTAGCTTTCCATGACTTTTAAATGCATGTTTACATGAATAATCCTAAATTTTGAGGCTGTTGGCTATTTCAAAGTTTTTCATGCATTGCCATGCTCATTTCCATGAGGGTAGGTGGTTTAGGATCTGAAGTTAATGAGGCTAACAAATAACCTTAAGTCAGTTAGATAGTAAATGTCAAATAAATATCATGTTTCCAAGGAAATTAAAAGTAAAAGGAATGAGTAAAGGTTGCACTAGGCTGTGTTTTTGTTATATCTTTGTCCTCTTGACATAGATCATAGGCATATTTAGGTAAGTGAATAAAATGAAATGGGGGAAATAGTTTGGTACTTAAAACTCAAATTAATGTGGAAAGGTGAAGAGTTTTGTTTCTTTGGCATCTACAAATCCACTGATGAAGGTATGCAACTTTTGTGGTTAATTCTGGATAAACAGGCATTGGATTTAAAAGAAGACGGAAGGGAAAATCAAATGTTTTAGTCTAATTTGACCAGTTTGCTGGTAAAATTCATTTTTCCCTTATTAATATCATTTGAAATTATTGATCAACAGTGAGCATAACATACTGTGTGGAAATAAATGTAAGCTGCCGAAATTACAACGAACACCACATCACTTACTTGTTTTCTCCCCACACTGTTCTGATCTGCCCGCTGTTTGATCCATGCTTCAAAACGACCTCCTTGGCCAAAACCACTGTTCCTGAACTTGCAGGGCAGCCCAGAATGCTTGATTCGCTGATGCTCCTTAAAAAAACGTTTTTCGCCAAAATACCCACATCCCTCAAATCCACATTTAAGCTTGACACGGGACGGTGGAAAGGGCTTCAGCTTAATCGGAGCCATTTATCAGCCCTTCAACTACGGACGATGAAATCCAAGCTCAACCAGTTTACTCAAGATGTATACCAAAGTAATGCAAGAGAAAAATAATCAAAAACACAACCTTGCAACGTATTGCCTCCGCCACACCACGGGATTCTAGGGCCTTGGCCTCCGCCATATCCACAGCGCAACACACCAAACCGCAGGACTGCTTTTCAAACCAAAGATACCTTTTACACCGGCTTTGCCGCAAGGGCGCTGTTCAAACAGCACCCTTGCGGCAGCGTTGAACGTACTTCCAAACGAAGGAAACGAAGGAAAAAAATTGTTTTGCCTGTCTAAGGCCTTTACGGCGGCCTGTCGGGCCAAGCTGTCGCGTGCTATGGAATACAAATCGGGCCCGACAGGCCGGTGAAGGAATTTTCCAGCAGAGGATTTTCTGGGTGACGTTTAAAAGGCCCTCTGTACATAAGGCCCTCTATTCAAAGGTCCCTCGATTCATAAGTCCCTCGATTTTCCATCGGTTCTTGCCGCACACTGGCTTGATATGGGAGAGGTGCAAATTCATGAAAAACTTGTTGAGTGAAAGAGGTGACAATTCTAATTTTGAGTTTTTTTAGAACAAAAAATATTTTCTGTTTCCTTTCAATATTTTTTTCTCACAGATTGTAAGATCTGTCGCAGGACCATACCGTGCCATAAAATCTGTCGGGCACTTTATGACCCTAGAGCCCGACTTTTTGCAGCTCTGAAAAATAGTTTGATAGGAAAATGCCAGGACTTTCTCCGCTATGTGAAACATAATAGCCTCCCGCCAGAGGTTTGACCTCCAGAGGGTACTTCGTGACTTAATATGACTTGAGGTCTCGAAAGGTAAGAAAGTGACCGCGTTGTATATCAAATGAAAACCAGTAACAAGACACACACGATGACGTTTGATTCAGCGCTCTAGCTTGATTAGGTCAAAAGCTATCGTCAAAATACTGTTTTTGCCCCTGGTGACTTGTGAGGACGTCGGATAGGTCAAAAGGAAAATATTGCCCCTGGGATCCGTGAAGGGGTGTCCAAGAACGCTTTTCTGAGCAAGATAAACATTGACATTAATTTTTGTGGCTTTTAAATAAAAAGACAGCTTTTCCCATGCTTTTTCGATGGAATAGTTCACCTCGTGACCTGTCCTCAGGTCACGAAATCAAAAATCCCAGATATGCATTTTGAGGACCCTGAAGGTTTCATGAATTACACGAAGCTTCAAATGGATCGGCTTAGAAATGTAGCTATGATAGAGCTCAAAAGGTGAAGTGAGGTGACCTTGGTTGACCTCGCCTGGTGACCTGACCTAGTGTGACCCAGAGTAAAAAAATTCAGGGATGATGGGAAAATGATTTGGTGAGAGAAAGACTCCTCAACTGCGGTGCTGTGCCCCGCTGTTTTTCTGTTATTCCGGAAAAACCTTAGGGAGGCCATCGATGCCCCCGGTGGGGCGAGGGTTAAGCTATTGACCTTATGAAGGGTAATAGTTGTAGTGCTTAACCCAAGTAAGGGGCGTCACCAAGGAGGGTAGAGTAAATAAGAGACCCTGTGAGGGCGTCAAAAGTGACAAAGGTGGATCCAGGATTTCCAATCAGGGGGTATACATAATCGGAATAGGGTGGTAGTTAGAGCCGCAAACATTATCGGGATGGGGCACCATCCGTACCAGGAACGAGTTGGGGCACATCCTATCGCGGTAGCACCGATACTAGCATTCTAGGGGGAGGGGCGTCCGAGGTGGAAGCAGTGGTAAATACAAGAAGGGGGGCTTCGAGGGGTCAAGCCCCTTGTACAGTCAGACTGCCTGTAGATAATGCGTTGCACACAATGGCGGGCAAGGCTTGAGCATGAATTACTATAATGATTTACTGGATCTGCCACTGATGAGAAGTGACATTTCAGGGGGCACCATTAATCTTTGAAGAAGAGACGTGACCATTTCAGGAGGAGCCGGGGGGGCGATCTTGCCCTTTCCTCGCCCCCGCAGGGGCGCAGCCAGGGGGGCACAGGGGGCACGTGCCCCCCATAGATCCCGGGGTGCCCTTTTGATTGCCAGGTGGTGTACCCTCTTTGGGCCGTGCCGCTCGAAATTTAGTGCCCTACGCCGTTGAGTCTAGATGGAACTAGGCTGCATTTAGCGATTTAAGCGATTGTTTGACAATTAAGTGCCTTTTTGGTCAGTTAGGGCATTCTGTCACCTTTCCAAGCACCTGGGAAGAGTATAGGCACGTAATCCGTTTCCAGATAATGCCTCATCGTCTCCAAGCTCATCTGGTGCCCCTTGGAGCTGATCATGTGCCCTCTGAGCTGATCTGATGCCCGCGTAGTCAATCTTGTGCCCCCTGAGAAAAAAGTGTGCCTTCTGAACCTATATAATACTCTCTGAGTTAGTTTGATGCCTCCGAGCTTGCCTGGTGTCCTTTTAGCTGTTCTAGTGCCCCTTGAGCTGATCTGGGCCCCCTGAGCTTATTTAATGCCTCCCGGAGTTGATCTACTGTCCAGGGGTGCAGCCAGGGGGCACATGGGGCGCGTGCCCCCATCACTGCCGGGGTGCCCTTTTGATTATCAGGTGGTGTACCCAGTTTGGGCCGTGCCGCTCGAAATTTAGTGCCCTACGCCGTTGAACCTAGATGTAACTGGACCGCATGTAACGATTGAAACTATTGTTGGACAACTTAATACCTTTTTTCGGTCAGCTAGGGCATTCTGTCGCCTTTCCAAGCACCCGGGAAGAGTATGGGCACCTAGTATGTGTTCACCTAATTCCTCATCATCGGCAATAATCGTACGGGGGAAGCTAATCTGGTGCTCCTTGAGCTCATCTCGTGGCCTCTCAGCTGGTATTGGCCCCTTGAGCTGATTACTTGCCTTCTAAGCTGATCTGGTGCCCCTGAGTCAATCGAGTGCCTCACTGATCAAATGATTGTGCCTCCTGAACCTATATAATGCCCTCTGAGTTAGTCTAATGCCTCCGAGCTTGCTTGGTGCCCTAATAGCTGATTTAGCGCCCCTTGAGCTGATTCGGGCCCCCGAGCTTATCTCATGCCTCCCAAAGTTGATTCTGTCTCCTAAGTCAATATGATGCCTCTTCAGCTGGTTAGGTGCCCCCTCAGCTGATTATTGATGTCTCCTTAGATAGCCTAGCGCCCCTCTGAGCTGGTTTGGTGGGCCCTGAGCCCACCTTGTGTCCCCTGAGCTGTTATGTTGCTCCCTGAGCTGATTTAGGCTCATGCCATAGTCTGGGGGGCTGGGAGCTGATCTGGCCCCCGAGCGGATCGATTTGGTGCCACCTGAGCTGCACTAATGCCCCTGAGTCGATCTGGTGCCTCCTGAGCCCATCTGATGCTCTCTGAGCTAGTTTGGTGCCCCCTGTGCTAATCTGGTGCCCTTTAAGCTGATCTGGGCCTCCTTACGTGATTTCATTAGTAGCTCTAAAGCTCTAAGCTGAGCTCGGCGCACAGGGGCTGGTGAGGGCCCCTGAGATGGTATGGGGCTCCTGAGCTGATTAAGTGCCTCCTGACTCGATCTGGTATTCCCGAGCTGATCTGGGCCCCAAGTTGGTCGGGGACCCCTTATCTGATTGTTTGTCCCCGAGGCTGATCTGGTGCCCTATGGGCCGATCTGGTGTTCCCTGAGCAGCTCTGGGGCTTTTGAACTGCTTGGGCCCCGAGCTGGTGGAGGATTCCTGAGCTGATTTAGTGGCCATGACTTGATCTTGCCCCCTGACCTGACTTGAGGTTCCTGAACTCATCTGGGGCCTCAAGAGCTGATCTGGGGCCCAAGAGCGGATCTAGGTTCTGACAGTACCCTGAGCTGGTGTGGGCGCTGAGCTTGTGAGAGCCCTTTAAGTTGGCTTGAGGCCCCCTGAGGTAATCTGGCGCCTTAAACTGTTCTGGGGCTTCTTGAACTGGTTTAAAGCCCTATGAGCCTATCTGTGGCCCATTGAGCTAGTCCGATGACCTCATCTCTGGAACCAATGAGCTAGTCTAGTCCCTGGGTGAAGCATGAGCTGCTCTGTGGCCCTGATCTACATCAGGGGCCCCTAAGGTGGTCTTGATTAGACAGATTATAAGAACACAAGGCCAACTCCCATCATCTCGGGGCGGGGTCACTGAGCTAGTCTAGTCCCTGGAGGCACAACAGGCGGATGGGGGAAGCTGCTCTGGAGGCCTCTGATTCACACTTGAGGGCCCCAGAGCTGGTGTTGAATAGATGGGGAATAAAAACACGATGGAAACTCCCCTTGTAAACTAGGCAACCCTGGTTAGATAGGCAACCCACAAAGATACGGCAATTATTTTGCTTCATGACACAGGACTTCAAATGGTATACAACATGACCTTGACATGTCGTTATTTGACCCTGAACCGGTCATTGACCTCAGGTCATGGTCAAATATAAAAGTATCCCGTAACCTAAGAAGGCCATGTTGCATGCCATTCGTCTCGTTGAGCTGGAACAAACACATAAATGCCACCAGATGTCTTATAAAATGCCGCCATATATCTTATTAAATGCCGCCAGATATGGGACTGCTCCGCCAGATGAACCCTGTCCGTTTCCTTGTTGAGGCAAGATGAGGCTCCCCTTTCACGCATAGACACATTGTTACAGTGGCAATAAACGTGAAATCAAACGGAAATAACTACTTCTGAAAGGCCCTGCAGAGAAAAAATCAGTTAGTGCCCAAGCACCTTATATCAAGTCGAGTTAATGCAGTAACATTCTTTTGTAGAACATACCAACTCCACCAGGGCTCTCCCGGTACCCGTCACCTTCTGGGGGAGAGGAACAAGGCCGACAGTTCAGGTAGCAGGGTGGTCTTGATGTAAGGTCAAAGGCATAAATTACCCCAACAAGGCAATAACATGCATGACCATGATTATTAGTATGAGCCAAATGGTCTCCATGACAACAAAATAATAGTTATACTGCGTTTAATTGAAAATTTTTAACACTCAGATAATTTTGTTTACCCTTGGTGACCACTGCTGACATGGCTATGGACCTAACCGGACATCTATTTGTGACATATCACATTTTTCAATTGAACAGCTTTTGAATGTTATCCAGAAATTTCGTCTTGCATTTCTAAGAGCGAGTTAGATTTCCACTTCGAAAAATCACTATGCATGGGCATAGGAATGACGTCATAACTCAGCGACCTGACCTGACCTAGCTAGGTATTTTTGTCAAAAATGTTAAAAATTTGTCAGGTAGCAGATACGCATACTGAAATTGCCTTAATACAAATAATTTTGGAATTATTTGCAAGAGAAACGGAGACTAGCAGGTCCAATGGAACACGCAATAGGTACCGGAAAACAAGCATCAGAGATGAAATTTTCACTTGCCTATGGTCGAAGTTTTTTGCAAGGTAGAACAATATGATCTGCACTCAAAGTCTCCATTTTAACCCTAGAATCACCTCCTGAGTGGCAATAGGTCTATTAAAAAAATTCACCATCATTATCATCCCCCAACCTGGGCTGAGCTGGGCCCACAGAGGCTGATGAGGGCCCTGAGATTGTATGGGGCTCCTGAGCTGATTAAGTGCCTCCTGACTTGATCTGATATTCCCTAGCTGGTCGGGGACCACTGATCTGATTGTTTGTACCCGAAGATAATCTTGTGCCCTATGGGCATCTGATGTCCCCTGAGCAGCTCTGGGGCTTTTGAACTGATTGGGCCCCGAGCTGGTGAGGGATCCCTGAGCTGATTTAGTGCCCCTGACTTCAACTTGCCACCTGAGCTGATCGGTCTGGTGCACCCTGAGCAGATATACTGCCCCCTGAACTTAACTAATTCCCCTGAGTTGATCTGGTGCCTGCTGAGTCATCAGTGTGTCTCCTAAGCCCATCTGATCCCCTCTGAGCTAGTCTGGTGCTCCATGGCTAGTATGGTGCCCTTTTAAGCTGACCTGGACCTCCTGGGTTGATTACGTGATTTCCTGAGCAGCTCCTAGGCTCTGAGCTCAGCTGTGCCCACAGGGGTTGGTGAGGGCCCCTGAGATGGCATGGGGCTCCTGAGCTGATTAAGTGCCTCCTGACTTGATCTGGTATTCCCGAGCTGATCTGGGTTCCGAGCTGGTCAGGGACTACTGATCTGATTGTTTGTCCCCGAGGCTGATCTGGTGCCCTATGGGCCGATCTGGTATCCCCTGAGCAGCTCTGGGGCTTTTGAACTGATTGGGCCCCGAACTGGTTAGGGATCACTGAGCTGATTAAGTGCCCCTGACTTGATCTTGTCCCCTGACCTGACTTGAGGCCCCTGAACTGATTTGGGGGCCCCAAGAGCTGATATGGGGCCCAAGAGCGGATCTGGGTTCTGAGGGTACCCTGAGCTGGTCTGGGCTCTGAGCTTGTGAGAGCCCCTAATGTTGGCTTGAGGCCCCCTGAGGTGAGCTGGCGCCTTAAACTGTTCTGGGGCTTCTAAAACTGGTTTAAGGCCCTATGAGCCTACTTGCGGCCCGTTGAGCTAGTCTGACGACTTCATCTCTAGGGTCAATGAGCTAGTCAAGTCCCTGGGTGAAGCATGAGCTGCTCTAGGGCCCTGATCTACGTCAGGAGCCCTGGGGTGGTCTAGACAGATAATAAGAACACAAGGCCAACTCCCATCATCTCGGGGCAGGGTCACTGAGCTAGTTTAGTCCCTGGAGGCACAACTGGGGGGAGCTACTCTGGAGGCCTCTGATCCACACTTGGGGGCCCCAGAGCTGATCTTGAATAGATGGGGAATAAGAACACGATGGAAACTCCCCTTGTAAACTAGGCAACCCTGGTTATATAAATTGCTTATTATACTGCTGGATTCTGGGAAGGGATGATAAAAAGGCATGTGCCCCTGAGCCCAGAGCATAGTCCCCTAAACCAGGATTTCTACTAATTAATTTCAATGAAGAACTAGTTCTCACAATTTTTAGCTCTGTCCCACCATCCCCATCCAAACCACCGGCCTGTTCACCTTTTCTTTACTTTTAACTGGCACCGATCCTTGATAATATGGAACTCAATAAATGCGTTCAAAAGGTATCTCCCAAATTATTCCGGCAGGAAAAAATTTTATTCTTCCAAAGTCACTATGCCACTCCTCGCCCCACGGCGACTGTGGGAGGCGAGTAACTTAATCCGCGTTCAACCAGGGCTCACTTGTCACGAAAAAAACCAGCTGGTATAACAAATGAATTTTCGACTCTAAAATTTCTTAACTTGCACATGTTAACAGATATCACAGGCTCCGCTGATTTCTCTGATGTTAAGTACCTGTATGAGTTGGCCTATTTCCCCTTAAATCTATCTAAAACAGTCGTGTTTTGGCTAGTTCCGTGACATTTTGGTGATATTTTTTTGGTTTTAATCGAGTTTTCCTTCTCCGTCAATGCTTGATTTGCATTTTTATTAAACCAAGATCCCCCAAAAATTATATGAACAAAGATATAGTACGTTTTGTAGGTTGCATTAAAAAGTGCCCTTCTTCTCCTGGGGTGCCCCTCAAAGTTGGTGTGCCCCCCATACCAAAGCTCTGGCTGCGCTCCTGCCGCCGCTAGTCCATAACTTTCACACCGAGTCCTCACTGCCGCCCTCGCCTTATCACTTGTATGTATGTATGTATGTATTCCAAGGATCACCAACAGGCATGGGCACCCACTGACAGGTGAAGTCAAAAGGTTTAAAACAACAAACATCAATACAGAAACAGGCACAGCCGATCGTCATTATCTCCTGTCACGTAAGTATAAAACAACGCGTTTCTTGAATTCGGTGACATTTTGATACCACACATCTACATCGCGGTTTGCATTTAAGAAGGCGTTGCACGCCTTCGGTATTCGGCAAAATAAACCGTTCCGGACAGTATTTATCCGGGCGTACATCACATGAAATGTAGCTCTGGTGCGGAGCTGCCGGGTGGGCACAGCCAGTGGGAGCTTAGAAAGCAGGAATGGAGAGCAGGAATGGAGAGAAAGCAAGAATGGAGACTTCCACTCTGATTCGCGCCACTCCTACTTCATGGCTATTGTCCCTGGCTCATCACTGCCGCCATCGACTTATGACTTTGCCCTGTTTTTTGCCGTCCCGGCCAATCACTGTTGCCCCCAGCTTATCACTTCCATCCTAATGTGTACTGTTCTTAGTCCATAACTACCGCCCTGGGCTCATCACTGCAGCACTGATTCTTACCGCCCGTGTTACCGTGTTAGGCTAAAAAAATAAAGGACGCTTGGGCAAAAATAAAGGGCATGCACTGGTACAGTGGAATTGCCATCTTTATTAATATTTACACGCGCTGTTTATCGGTGTTTTGCTCTCTTTTCACGTAGTTTTAGTTTAAAGTCCTTCGCTTTCATTTTAATTTCCATCCACTCCGTTATTCCGAAGTTAGAATCTAACCCCACAAAACTGATATGCTCCAATCGTGGACAGATTTACAACTCAGATTGGATTCTTTTAAGATGTGTATGGAGCTTTGGTATTTTGCCTAAAAAGCAAACATGTTTGGAAAAAGCTGTTAAATTCATGCCCAACATTCACCCATTAAGGCCCGGTGGGCCATTTTTGGATGGTCGTTTCAAAAGGGCCTGTGCGTATCGCTTTACACTCTATGATCGCTGGAATCATGTTGGCATGAAGTGAAAGCCCGATAGTTGCTGTTAAACCGAAAAAAATGCTGCATTGCACCGTAAGATTCAAAATTTTAGGGTCTTAAATTCGGCCGTTTTTACCATTCGTGACCTTAGACCATGGGCGTCGAACGCGGGGGACGGGGGATGCGCCCCTCCCCCCGTTGGCCAACCAGGGGGAGACGTCCCCCCAAAAAAAATTTGGGTCAATCGTCAGAAATGCTGTCAGGTAACGAATATGCTCAAAATTCGCCTCCCTGGTCAGCACCAGCCCGGGTCCGTCCCCCCTGCGAAGATTTTGTGGCGGCGCCCCTGCCGTAGACTACTAATTTGCATATCATGGAAAAATGAGGGCAGCTGTGAATATGATAATACCAAAAATGCAAGAGAACTTATGGAACAGAATGATATATATAATGAGTTTTGATCGGTGTGTGTAAAGCTGGGTTGACGCCGATATTTTGAGCGACCAATTTTGGACCGCCGGGCCCCAGCGTCAAGTGCAAGTTGAGTTCGTTGCCGCGGAAACGCTGCGCGTGGCGGCATTGTTGTGGCATCGTTGTGCCGTAAACCTTGGCTGTGAACAGCGGCTGTCGTGGATTCAGACCAGTAGCAGGGCGGCCAAATCACGTGACATCAAAACAATTTCAGGCCAGCTGATGACAAATCTGCCGATTCAGGAGATACCCGAAATAGCGTGTGTTATAAAAACGACAGAGGCAACGGAGCCCAAAATCACACAAACATGGTTTTTGAAGAAAAAAATCGAGGGGCAAAGCGGTGGCAATGGAGGGCTGGGGGAGGGGGAATTGCCCAGTTCCCCGCCCCGGGCCACCTTAGGACAGGGGCGGATGCAGGCCGACGGTTGGGGGGGCAAGGGGAAAAATCGTGAAACATGTTTTTTTAAGGAAATCTGTAAAAATCTGCAAAAATCAGGGGCTTTGGGGGCGACTGCCCCGTTGCCCCCCCACATGGATCCGCCAGTGCCTTAGGGCAACAGAGGGCTAGAGGGGGCGTGGGGGAGGCAGCAGAGGGTGGGGGGAAATGCGTTTTTCGTCCCCCTGGACAACGGGTCCAAGCAGTGGCGATACAAGGAGGTTGGGGTGGCTCAAGCCCCCTAGTTCCACGGGCGGATCCAGAACCGCCGATCGTGAATAGGGGGGCACCAGAGTCGGATCAAGCCCGAAGCTTGGGGGCAATGGAGCCCAAAATCGTGACAAAATATGATTTTTTAAGAAAATCTAGGGGAAAAGCGGTGGCAACGGAGGGTGGGGGTGCCCCGTTTGTCTCCCCGGGTGCGCCACTTGGCCCTGGGGGCGCCAAATCCTGTCGCGGGCGCCGATTTTCGCATCCTGAGGGGGAAGCGAAAGTTTGGTCTTCGGTTCCGAAAAAATCCTGGCATTTCCCGGGACGTCTCCAACACGGTCAAAATCTGATATCTGTGACCTCGTTTGACATTGAAGATATTGACCAAGGTCAATGAAACTTGGTAAAAATGTAAAACAGCTCGGCCACCACTAAGCCTCAAACGCACGTTTTTTTAACTTTCTTGGTTTCCGAGACCTTAGGGGCCTACCAGCCCCCTCCAGTGCGCGTAAGTTTCAGATTCCCTCCAGTGCGCATGTTCAACGTTTCGCATATATCTGTCACTGTTTCTGCGGACCAATGGAATATCACGTGCCTTGAACGCCTTGAAATATGCGAACTGTGCCGTTCGGTACAAGCGCGTTGAAATTCAATGAAATAATACTTTTCAAAAACATTGTATTTACTGAGTGGAGGCTACGAGGAGCTCTCATTCAGCACGCAGCACAACGTACAGCAAATCGCATACTCTACTTCATTCGTCAACGGCTTCTGATGCAAAACTAGCGATCCCTTGAACTGCACCTACATGCCATCAAAGCTAACTATCCAAACTATCCAAACTGCTTGACGAGCTGAAAGGACGTGGTCTGGGCGCCAGTGGGACTGTTCGTGAGAACAGGCTGGACAAGTGCCCTGTCAAGCCTCTGAAGGATATGACAAGGGGCAAACGCGGAGCCTACGAGCAGCACTTCGACACGACTTCAGAAGGCCTTCCGCTGGAAAGACAATAAAGTGGTGAACGTGATGACCAACTTCGACACGGCTGTACCCGTGACCACGACGAAGCGCTATGACTGAGGCGTGAAGGGTCGGGTGGATGTGCCACTGCCCAACCTGCTAAAGACGTACAACGCTGGCATGGGAGGCGTAGACCTCCATGACTGGTTGCCGGGCAAGTACGAGATCTCGATTAGAGGAAAGAAGTGGTACTGGTGTCTGATCACGAGAGCTCTCGACATGGCGGTAGTCAACAGCTGGTTGCTTCACCGCTCTGCAGTGGCCCGACAACAGCAACTGACGCTGCTTCAGTTTCGCCGGGACATCGTCACTCATGGCGGCTGCCGGTGCCAACAACGGAGCTGTGGAGAAGCCGATTAGCTTCAAGCGCACGCACGCCACTTGGATTCCTAGAAGCCTCCGGTACCACGTCGTGGGTCACCTGCCTGGTGTCCTAAGCTCCCGCCGTCGCTGTCAGCGGGAGAGCTGCAAACGGAGGTCTTCCAAGAAGTGCGTCAAGTGTGATGTGCCTCTGAGCCTGCCCTGCTTTGCAGCGTATCATCAGAGCGTGTAAGCGAAGCGGGCCAGCTGGAATATGTTTTGAGGCGAGGAGAGTGATTGGCTGTTCAGGCTGTCTGCTACTCGAAATATATTTCAAGACCTCATAAAGTGTTGCTATCCTTTGCCTAGTTCGCAGCCCAGTAATAGAGTGTCAGCATTCAGCAATGCTTCTTTGTTGCATATTCGTGCAAAACTAGTTTATGGATTTTGACACATGTAGCCTGCAATACACATTACTGCCAGTTGGCTGGGCAGATATCAATACTGTTCTTGCTATTTAAGGTGGCAATTTAAAGAACAAATAACATGAAATTGTCCCGCAGTCACAGTTCTGTAGTTAGATTTTGTTCATGGCCGAGAGGGAGGGTAACTGACGGTACCAGCGTTCATAAGTATACAATCACTATGCCGCAACCACTCGAAACTTTCCTGGTCATGCAGTGTGACCGTCCATGCATATCCTTACAACTACGCCCATTGAGCAAATTAAAACGGTCATAAATCTGACACATGCGCCATTTGGAAACGTGACGCCTGCCCTTCGGCTACGCGGCCGTCCGGTCAGTCGGCGGCTGCGCGTAGGGTCATCGCTGGGGCCGGCGGGCCATTTTTGGACGCATCTATATTTCAAAAACTATAAAGGCCAAGATTTTGACATTTTCAGGATTTCTTATTGCCGTTATCGGAAGACTGCAAAATATTACGGAAAAAATTCCAACGTGAACTTGGTCCGGGCCTTAATGGGTTAAAGGCAATGTGGCACCTTAATAAGGTGATTTTAACTTAGATCGCCAAGTTGTAAAGCATGCCCGAAAACCTGGTGCTTAATATAGGTAATTTGTTTTGAAACTCAAATTTCCGTGGAGAAAAACTAAAAGCCTACCTGAAATGTATCCCAAATGCACCCCAGCCAGGCGACCACAGTTGTCAGCTGTTGGTGTGACGACAACGCTGACGTCACGGTGGGTAATCAGCCACTTAAAGTCATTGAAGCCTGTTGAATATGGTAGTAGTTTCCAGATAATGACGTCATCCACAGGCAGTTTTATTTGTCTTACTAAAGGAACATTTTAAAAATCGAAATATTGAGCTTATTGTAAATTTGTCGAGGAAATCATTGACGTTTTCAGGATTTTCGGCTAAAAATACCCCCAGTTACACTAAATTCCTGGATTAGACCAAGGTGCCACATTCCCTTTAAAATATAATGTCCCTGTGCTATAAAAGGCAAAAAAGCGAAACAGATTTGGTACAATGAGGGGATGCCGCCCCCGCAACGCCGCTGCCCCTATGGGGTACCGCCCCCCCCAACCGGCTAAGCATCCCCCATAGATTTTAGGAAAATTACACCCTTGATCGCAGGGGCCCTTTTCGACCGGTCCCCCAGCGAAATCCCGGTTACGTCCCCGGAATAACGTGGTTTTATTCCCCACGGCTGGAAACCGCCTTCCATGTCCGATCTGACACCGTGGTGATGATCCTTTTACACCCACGTCAATATTCTCTGTAATTGAGCAAGTGTGCCTCTCGGTAGTGGCCCGGATAAAATAAAACAAATAAAATAAGAAGGGAGGGTCCGACGACCCCCTCCTCTCCCCTTGGCTACGCCACTGGAATCGGCGTGTGGCGTGGAAAGCCTCAAAACAACGTCTTGAGCGATTTAAAATCGGAAATGCGCCTACTCATTTGTTTTTCTCCTCACGCGCGGCGCCACTTGAATGGGCGGTGCCAGCTACAAATTATAAGGAGCATGGTGCGGGATTAGGCCGCAGCACAGCACGAATATCCGTTGCTTTCTCATGGGCACAGTTATTATATTTTTAAAACACAAAGCCCAGTGTTGTCTGATGACTCCATTCATTTAAACGCGTGCTTGGCATCCAATGAAGAAAGCAGCAAAGCTGAAGGATACATTCAGATAAGCAGCCTGCCCGCGCAGCCCCGCCGTTTTTCCGCTATCCTTGAAAAACCTTATGGAGACCATCGGTGTTCCTTTTGGACGGGCGAGGGTTAAGCACAAGCTAGGCGCTGCTTCCTAGGCGCTGCTTCACACTCGTGATTTTAGGTTTTGATGTAGGGTCACTTGACCTTGAATAGCTCCTTGACCTGACATGACCTTACCTAAAGAATTTGGTCAGGTGTGTAAAATTGATCAGGGATAAGGTATCGTGAGTTTTGTTGTTCTGCGTCTCTTCGTTTTTGCGTTATCTGGGGAATAACCAGGAGGTGGGGGCGAAATTCTCCCCCTCCCCAGCGGGGCGCGTGTTAAGCATTGCTTATTTTAGTGCAAATAGCCTATCGTGACCCAACTCGACTTCTGAAAGTCAAAACATTGACCTGAACGTTTTAACATTTTCGGTAAAGTCATGCTGAAATTACACGAGCCTTCCAATGCACTTCGAAGATTTTCACTAACCCCCATATTTTCGGAATTAGAGGGGCCATCGATGACCCCCGGTGTGGCAAAGGTGGCACCGGACCCCTGCTTGGGCACGGGTTAACTTATTGGAGGTCATCAAAGGTCACCAGGGGTAAAAAGCAGTATATTGACGATAACTTCTGACCCTAATCATGCTTGGGCGTCGAATTAAACTTCATCGTGTTTGTCCCGTTACTGGCTTTCATTTGACATTAGCAAGACCATTTTGTCACTTCCCTCAGGTCGGGAGGTCATTATGTTCCACATAGCGGAGAAAGCCGTGGAATATTCCTATAAACTTTACTTTGCCTCGATAGATCTAATGGCATGAGAGCTATGCTCATTTGGCGTAATCGTTACATTTTTTTGTGAAAGTGGCCCGACCCAACATAGATTAACTTCTGGAGGTCGAACCATTAACCTGAGTAAAACATATGGAGTAAACCCATACTGAATTAACATGGGCTTCCCAAGCCACCTACAGATTTGCTTCAACCCCAATATTTTTGGAGGTAGAGAGGGGCGATTGATGCCCACCGGTGGGGTAAAGGTGGCACCGGATCCCCATTGGGTCGCGGGTTAAAAAGACCCCCGATGGCAGCAGCCCTATCCCCGGTTAGGCGGAAGTGTCACCTGATGCCCGAGTTGGAAGGGAAATACAAATCAGGAAAACAATCTTTACAATTGCATTTTTTGAGCATATCGTTGGGAATTCTACTGCGATGGAACTCCTCTGGAACTATAGAAGGGCATTTAATCTCCAACAGCAGCATCCATGGGAGATACCGGTTCTCCGATGGGAAAGGCGGAGCACTCGGAAGAGTGGCACCTTTTTGTACCTGATTCGTTTGCGAACATCAGCGAGAACAAACATTTGTACTTACAAACGCAAGCGAGTACAAACATGTGTGCATACCAATATTTCCGCTTTTGGACATAAGTTTTTGCGGTACTCAGCTCAACGAAACCTTTCAATAAGTTTATCGTCATTTCATGGAATGTTAAAAAATTATTAGTAGGTACATTTCTAGTACCAGTTGATGCAATGTAGTTTGCCTATCTCCTCGAATTGGGGGCGCAGCAGCAGCGTAGCTGGCTGCCACGCAGCCGGCCCGGGTTCAAGGCCCGGCAACTTCCCTGAACAAGGAGCAAGCTGGCTCCCGAGAAAACCTTCCAACAGGGTAGGAGTTAGAGACGCCATATGACCCTGGCAGTTGGTGTGGCGATAACAGGGGCGCAGCCAGGCCTTTGGTATGGGAGCACACCACTTTTGAGGGACATCCCGGGAGAAAAAGGGCACTTTTTTAACGTAATCTAAAAAAGTTACTATATCTTACTTTATATCAACTTTTGGGTACTTTTGGTTGAAGAAAAATGTCAATAGAGCATTGACGGAGAAGGAAAAAATGATTAAAACCGGAAAGAAGTGTCACCGAAACATCATGAAAGTAGCCAAAACACGACTGTTTCGGATACATTCAAGCCAGCTCATGCAAGTACTTAACATCAGAGAAATCAGTATAACCTGTGATATATGTCGCTATGTGCAAGGTAAGACATTGGAGTCGAAACATCATTTGTTATGCCCTCTGGTTTTGCCCTGACGAGTGAGCCCTGGTTGAACGCGGGTTAAGTTCCTCAGTCCCCACAATGGCCGTGGGAGAAGTGGCCTAGTAACATTGGAAGAATACAATTCTGCTGCCAGAATAATTTTGGAGATACCTTTTTAACGTATTTATTAAGTTCCATATTTTCAAAGACCGGTCCTA
Source organism: Lepas anatifera (assembly GCA_034440635.1). Classification (NCBI taxonomy): domain Eukaryota; kingdom Metazoa; phylum Arthropoda; class Thecostraca; family Lepadidae; genus Lepas; species Lepas anatifera. The sequence continues at coordinate 2,628,325 of JAOTON010000492.1, forward strand.
GTTGGAGTAAGGAATAGGCGAACAGGCCGGTGGTTTGGTTGGAAATGGTGTGACAGGGCTGAAAATTGTGAAAACTAGTTCTTCATTTAAATCAAATAGTAGAAATCCTGATTTAGGAGATTGTGTTCTGAGCTCAGGGGCACATGCCTTTTTATCACCCCTTCCCAGAATAAACCAGTGTAATAAGAAATTTATATAACTAGGGGTGCCTGGGCATCACAAGCCGTTTTATCGATGGCTCACTCCTCGTTAGCTCCATTTTACAAGAAGAGTTTGATCGTGCTCTTATTCCCCATCTATTCAAGACCAGCTCAGGTGGCTCCCTAGTGTGGACCAGAGCCCTTAGTAGCCTCCCCCACCCCCATCCCTTCAGAAGTGCATCCACGGAATAGACTAGTTCAGTGACCCCCCCCCCGAGGTGATGGGAGTTGGCCTTGTCTTCGTATTGTCTGTCTATTATAGACCAGCTCAGGGGGCCTCAGATGCAGAACAGAGCCCCCAGAGCAGCTCATGCTTTACCCAGGGACTAGGCTAGCTCAGTGACCCCAGAGATGGGGTCATCAGACTAGCTCAATGGGCCCCAGATAGGCTCATAGGGCCTTGAACCAGCACAAGGAGTCCCAGAACAATTTAAGGCGCCAGATCACCTCGGGGGGGAGGGGCTCAGCCCAACTGAATACCCGCCCCGATGGGCCTCCGAGCCACTTTCGCCCTGGTGGGGGTGTTTGAACACCCCCTCCAACTCTGGGAACTATGCGGGATAACGAAAAAATACGAAAGCCGGTGGATAGCTCATACAATTCCATGAAAAACTATGTCTGCCACTTTTTTGCTCATGCCGATATTGAGGTCATGACAGGTCAATGAAGGTGACATTTTGAGTAGAGTTTTTGGTCTCTAGCGTCTGACGGAGTCGAGTTAGAAGTCGAGTTAGAATAATTTTTAGACATCATTTGCTTCCTCCCGTCACGGCAAATCGAATGATATATAATATGACCATGCTAGGTCAAAACACAAAAATGGCCTGACCTCAGGTCAGGCCAAGGTCACTTTCCGACCTACCATATTCAATATGCATTTCAATCGACTCGCAATGGCAATCCAAACGTAACGGTATCAAAATAAAAGCTGTATCATAATTCCTGCAAAGTTATTGACCTAAGACTAAAAACTGCTTAAGTAGGGCCCCAGATGACCTCTCAGAAGTCACAGGTCAAAAATTGCAGCATGAACCGGGATAGCCCAGGATAGTACAATTTGGTGAATATTAAGGTATTCTCAGCTGCTCTGTATCTACACCAATAGAACCCATTTTCTGTTTTTTCCATGCTTTTCTAATGGAGTTCACAATCCACACCTGACCCTAGGTCATCAATATGAAAAATTCCGGAATACATTTTGCATTACTCGATGGGCCCCTTATGTGGTATAAGTTTCAACCCGATAGATTCACCAATTTCTTTTTATGCCACCTTAAACATTTTTGGAGGTGAGGTCACTTGACCTGCACTGGTGACCCGACCTATGATGACCCAACTTAAAAAATTTGAAAAAAATTTGCGGAATGAATTAAGGGTAAGGTGTGCAAAGTAGGGCGGTGCTTTGCCCCGCTGTTTTTCGTACTGTCGGAAAAACCCCAGGGGGTGTTCAAACACCCCCCACCGGAGCGAGGGTTAAAAAACTCACAAGCTCAGCGCTCAGACCAGCTCAGGATACCCCCATGGCCCATACCAGGTCAGGGCACCCACAGAACACAGATCTGCTCTTGGGCCCTAGATCAGCTCTTGGGCCCCAGATCAGCTCTTGGGCCCCAGATCAGTTCAGGGGCCCCAAGTCAGGCCAAGGGGCAAGATCAAGTCAGGGTGCTAAATCAGCTCAGGGATCCCTAACCAGGCCGGGGCACATTCAGTTTAGGAGCCTCAGAGCTGCCCAGGGGACACCAGATCGGCCCACAGGGCACCAGATCAGCTTCGGGGACAAGGAATCAGATCAGTGGTCCCCAACCAACTCGGGACCCAGATCAGCTCGGGGTACCAGATCAAGTCAGGAGGCACTTAATCAGCTCAGGAGCCCCATACCAGCTCAGGGGCTCTTATCAGCCTATGTGGGCCCGGCTCAGTTCAGGGCGCCAGAGTGCTGAAGAAATTACTTAATCAACTCAGGAGGCCCAGACCAGCTAAAAAAGGCACCAGATTGGCTTAGGGGACACCAAACTAGCTCAAGGGGCGCCATGCTAGCTCAGAGGGCATAAAATGGGCTTAGGAGGCTCAATGATGGCTCAGGAGGCACCAGATCGACTCAGGGGGCATTATTTTAGCCAAGGGGGCAACATATCTGCTCAGGGGGCACCAGGTCGATCAGTCAGGGGGCCTAGATTAGCTTTTAGTCCCCAGACTAGAGCAGGGGCATATATCAGTTCAGGGAACACAAGGTCAACTCAGGGTGCACCAGATCATCTAAGGAGACATCAATAACCAGCCCAGGAGGCACCTGATCAGCTCAAGAGGTACCATATTGGCTCGGGGGACAGTAGATCAACTCCGGGAGGCATGAGATTAGTTTAGGGGGCCAGATCAGTTTGAAGGGCACTTAAACAGTTAATAGGGCACCAGGCAAGCTCGGAGGCATCAGACTAGCTCAGAGAGCATAATATAGGTTCAAGAGGCACAATAATTTGCTCAGTGGGCACCAGATTGACTCAGGGGGCACCAGATTAGCTTAAAGGGCACGTGATCAGCTCAAGGGGCCAAAACTAGCTCAGTGGGCACCAGATGAGTTCAAGGGGCACCAGATTATCTCCGCCCGTACGATTAAGAGCGACGATGAGGCAATAGCTGGAAACGGATTACGTACCCATACTCTTCCTGGGTGCTTGGAAAGGCGACAGAATACCCTAGCTGACCAAAAAAGGCATTAAACTGTCAAACAATAGCTTTTATAGCTAAATGCCATCTAGTTGCATCAAGGTTCAACGGCGTAGGGCACTAAATTTCAAGCGGCACGGCCCAAAAGGGGTACACAGCCTAGCGATAAAAGGGCACCCCGGCACCGATGGGGGCACGTGCCCCCTGTGCCCACTCCCCTCCCTGGCTGCGCCTCTGGTCGATATGCCCCGGAATTATTATCTCCTCGAATAAAGGTTTTATGTATGGCTCCAAGAACCCTATGCATACTTTTTTGTAAATATTGATATCTATCCATATCACAATACAATCAATATTGATGTCGCTAGCGCCGCTCTCCATACAGGAGTGCAAACTGTTTTCAATGGTAAGAATTGTCTCCACAATAAGTGCCGGAATCCTTGCCCCCCTAAACCTTCCGGCTAGATCCGCCCCTGAGCGGCGGTGGATTCAGTTCGTCAGTTACATTCAGTCAAAATTCAGTTACAGGGTGAAGGAAAATTCATTTCAGCTTGGCCACCCTGTTAACTTCCTATCCCTCAGTGCACTCCGTAGACTTTCGTGCTTTTTGGTCATCTAGCGGCACAGTTGTATACCAAAGGTTACAAGAGACGTCGCAAGAACTGTGGCTGATTTCATTTGTGGGTAGTTTAATCTGTGGGCGGTTTGTTCATTCGGGTGGATGTTGTGCATCAGCTGTGGGCGCTTTTAAGTGTGGGCGATTTCAACTGTGGTCATATTTATCTCTCCCTAACAGGGCATTTTGTGGCCTATTTGAGCTGTGGGCACAATAATACGTGGGCGATTTAAGCCGTGGGCGATTTTGGTGTGGGTGATTTTGACTGTAGGCGATTTAAGCCGTGGTCGAATTAAGCTGTGGTCGTTTCGTTTGTGGGCGATTTGAGGTCTCCCAGCCAATATAGCTCATGCGACCGGCAACCGGCAAGCGATCAGAAATTTAAAGTAGTAGTCGCTCTGACGCTGTCGCGACCCGCCGCGCATCGCTGATTGTAGATGAAAGGGTATGTATGGCCTTGGACGAAAGGCAGAAATAACAAACACAGAAAGAAGGCTCTAGCTTCGATTAGATTGATAGAAAGCTGCATATTCATATGAAGGTGAGTATATATGTGAAGAGGAGCAGGGGAATTGACAGGTCAAGAAAAGAAACTTTTAGCAAGAGTCTGGAAGAGTTTATTGCCTTGATAGAAAGTTTGTGGTTTCGTCGGGGTTAGTTAAGTGTAAACCAAGGCCCTACTGGGCTCTAGCATAGGTGTATGGGCGGTGCAGTGGTTGAGGCCGGGAGTGGCCTTTAAAATTCCGATAACTATAGTTATAGGTATAGGAGGGGCGTTGTCCCGGACAGAAAAACTATACAGTGTATGCTTAGATAATTAATTTTGGCACTAGGTAGGTGCATAAAAATATTTTCATTTTTCACCACCTGCCGGTCTCGGAGGCCCCCTCTGCAGAGTTGGTCTAAGGGGGCCCCGATATTTCGTCTCAGGGGCCCTCTAGAGCTGGTTGTGTGGGAGAGGAGAGGAGGGGCACAAGAGTTGGTCTAGGGAAGCTCCCCAAGAGTTGATCTCCATACCACAAATGTAAGTCTTGGTGGCTCCCAGAGTACTTTCCCCTGAAGGTTGGTCTCAGAGGCCCCCAAAAGTTTTTTATTTGTGGAAATTCACCAATTCCTTAAAAAAATAATTGGAGACTGCATCAGGGGGTTTCAGTTGGTAAAGATTTACCTGCTTAACCCAAATTTTTCACATGGTATTAGTCAAACAATGCTGCTTGGAGACAATTTAAAAATATTTACTTTGAGAAAATTAAAGGAAATATCCATCCTTCAGTTCAAACAAGGGCTCTGAGAGTTTACCACCTGAGTACCCAAATTGGAAAATTTTTACTCCGCCATACATTTTGAGGGGAATTTTCCACTCACTCGCCATACATTCCGAGCTGAATTTTCCACTCGACACCCTAGCGCAAAACCTATTTTGGGTCACTGTGCTCTAGGAATAGCCTTCAGAACAGAGTGCTATTTGATCATGAATCAAGTTATGCATATAATAACAAAAAACGCAGGCTAAATGTCATATTTTGACCTTTAATGTACGTGGCTTAAGGGATGCAACCAAAAGAAGGTCTATCTTTTGGCACATTCATACAAAATACCCCAACAGTATTGCTGTCCTACAGGAAACCCATTTGTCAGATGAGGTAGAGTCTTGTTGGAGAAATGAACATGGAGGTGACATCATATTTTCCCATGGGATGTCCAGAAATCAAGGCGGTATAGCCATATGCATGCCAAAAAACATAGCAATGGTAACAGAGACCTTACACCGTGCTGAAAATGGCAGAATATTGGCGGTTAATGTGAAACAAAACAATTTTGACATGGTTATTATAGGTGTGTATGGCCCAGCTGGTCATTCAGTGCAAGAAAAGTTTAATTTTCTTCATGAGTTACGTGACACTTTAGATAAATTTGGAACAGGAAATGAAGTTGTATTAGGGGACTTTAATATTCGCTTGGATGAGGATAGACATGAAATTTCAGCAGAGCTTAGAGATCTATTAGAAATTTTCCTCTTAAGAGATGCTTGGAAAGATACTCACAGTACCGGCAAGGGTTTCACCTGGCAGAGGTCTAACCATAAAAATCAATCAAGACTAGACTACATCTTCATATCAAACACTTTATTCTCGTCCAATGTACTTCACTTCAACATCGACCCTGGCATTCACAGCGGTCATAGTTGTGTCACGCTAATCATGGAGTCCTGCAAGAATCAAAGAGGTCCATCCTTTTGGAAATTTAATCATTCTCTTTTGGGAAATGACGAATTTGAAAAATTGGTCAGAACCGAGATTAAAAAAAAGTCTGAATAACTCCGGAGTATATGAACCTAATGGTACCTTAGGAATTAAAATCGAGATTCTCTTAAGTAACATACGTCAAATATGTATGAAATTTGGCAAAAAGATGGCTGAACAGAGAAGGAAAGACGAAGGCGAGCTCGAAAACATAATACGTAGCTTTGAGGCAGACCTAAGTATTTTGACTGGAGAACAATTAATAGAATACAATGATAAGAAAGAAAAGCTTAACGATCTGAAATTGAAAAAGGCAAGAACAGCAATGCTCTTCTCAAAATCCCGCTGGGTAGAAGAAGGGGAACGGGCCACAAAATATTTTCTCAGAAGGGGAAAACAACTTTCTGCACAAAAAGTAATTAACGAAATTATTGAAGGGGAAAATATTATAACTGAAAATAAACTGATACTTGAGGCCTGCGCAAACCACTTTGAAAAATTTTATACCAAAGAGAATAGATCCAATGATGCGGAAAAAAATTGCATACATACAAAGAACACCTATACCGCAGTTGTCAAATGAAGACAAGGAAAGATGTGAACGAGACGTTGATCTAGAGGAATGTACTTTTGCATTGAGTAAAATGGCTAAGAATAAATCCCCGGGAGTAAGTGGATTCACGCCAGAATTCTTATTACATTTCTGGAATGATTTAGGGCCATCCATTGTTCAGTACATAAATGATTCACAAAATGAGGGATTGTTCATGACACATCGACGGGGCATAATAACGTTGATACCGAAAAAGGGAGATCAGAGATTCCTGAAAAATAAGAGACCAGTGTGCTTACTCGACGTCCTGTACAAGCTCATCGCGAAAGTTATTGCCATTAGGATCTCCTCTGTCATTGATGGTCTAATAGATAAAACCCAAACAGGATTTATTCGTGGGCGTCACATAGGAGAAAACATTCGATTAGTTCAAGACATAATTGAATACTGTAATGAAGACCAGCTTTCTGGTTTATTTTTATCTCTCGATTTCGCAAACGCATTCGACCGCCTAGACCATGACTACATAATACATACCCTGAGAGCATTCAATTTTGGCGAAAGCCTCATCAGCTGGGTTAACCTTCTTATCCGGGACATCCATTTAACCGTAGTGAATAACGGGTATTCATCACGATGGATCCCTGTCCAGCGCTCCACGCTACAGGGGTCATGTATAAGTTCTCTCATCTTTATCTTGGCTATCGAACTTCTTTCAGTAAGAATGAAGCTTAACAACAACATCCATGGCATTGTAATTTCAAAGCAAGAATATAAGATAAGCCTTTACGCTGATGATATTAATTTATTTATGTCAGACAAAAATCTGCATCTGAAGCCTTTGCTGTGCTTCATGAATTTGAGCTGATTTCTGGACTTAAACTAAACTCACAGAAATGCAAAATGATGTGGCTAGGGAAACTAAAAGACAGTACGGATACAATCTACAATCTAATACCGGAAACTAAGATTAAAAGTTTAGGTGTTGTATTCAGGGCTTCATCACCATGTTATAAAGAAAATGCCGAATCTGTATCCAAAGCAATTAGCACTACTTTAAATATCTGGCAGCAAAGAGATCTAACAATCAAGGGCAGAATAACGATATCCAAGGCACTTCTCATCTCCAAAATGGTTTCTATTGGTAACACGGGCATGATTCCTAAAAGATACCAAACAGAAATTCAAAGCAAAATCATGAGATTTATATGGAGGGGCAGACCACCCAAAGTCGCAAAAAAGGTGCTCTGCCAGCAAATAAAGAATGGGGGATTAAATGCCATAGATATAGAGAAATTCTGCCTCTCCCTCAAGCTAGCCTGGGTAGCAAAGGTGTTCAAAGAAGAACAACCCTTATGGAAAAAACTGCTTCAAGCTAGGGTAGGAAGATGCGAACTTGCTGACCTATTTAAAACATACATGAATCATCAAACAATAATCTCGTTGAAAATTTCCCAATTTTACAAGGATATATTGACTGAATTTCAAAAATATACGTTTCGGCCACTTACCAACTATAAGGATGTACAAAGGGAACCGTTATGGTATAATAGCCAAGTCAAATTAGCAAAAAACGACTGTTTCAAAACATTGTATCCCTCTAACATAAAGATTATAGACGATATTCTCGATATCACTGGAAACATAATGAGTTTTGAACAGCTTCGCAGGAAATACCCTAGTCTTCGAACAAATTTTTTGACTTATCAAACACTTATACGCGCCATACCAGATCTATGGGTTAATCATCATCAGCTTTTTTATTTCATTTTTCATATACAAACAGGGGGACAGAAGAAATGAATAGACCAGCAAAAGAAGACATGGGCAAAGCAAAGCAAAGGCTGAACAGCTAGCAACAGAATAGAACTTTACAGGCACATAGTATAAACAAAAGGAAGTAAGCAACCAGACCACGAGTGTAAAAGAGCACGTGTGTAGCATAGGCAGAATGAGCAAATCATAAAAACCTAACAAAGAGACAGTAACCATGGAACGAGAAAACAAACAGAAAAAGCCATAAAACAGAGACTGACAGGCTAACAGCATAACAAAGTAATATGAGCGTTAGAGAACGAAATGAACAAATATAACGCCAAAACACAGTTAAAAGAGCAAAATAAAGCTACAAGTAAACAAAACGGGACACAAAACAAAAATTAATAAGGTTAAGTTATAAGTAGATACGTAGAGGGCCCACATATGTTGAACATATTGAATCTAAGAAAATATTTAGTTATTAGAAGCAAGAACAAATATGAGAAATGAAGCAAAAAACAAATTAATGAAGCAAAAACAAATAAATGAAGCAAAGACAAAGCAACGAGCAGGAAGCCAGCAGCGCAAAAGCAGGACGCAGAACATAACCAGGCGAAATGAGAGCAGAGATGACACTAAGTGCGCAAAAAGCAAACGAGAACGGATAAACAAAAGTTGAGTTAAATGGAACAGCACAAGAGCAGCGAGAAAAAGCAAAAAGAGCAATACAAGACCGAAATGAACATTGCAAAACGAAATGAGCTCACGTAATATGGCGCGACACCTGATATATTTTTTTAAATACTTTCTCGCAGTCGTTCACGGTGAATTTGGAGATGATCCGCTGCCGCAGCTGGCCACGATAGTGACGCAGAAGACCACACAGGATAGACACCACGTGTTCTTCGTGCTCTACAACGCTGAGACCTTTCCGCTTGCGCTTGCGCGGAGTGTGCATAAACAAGGGGAAGAGAGTGCACAGGCCGAGGATTTCCACCAGCTTGCAGTTATCGGCACCCGAGGGGCCGGAGGTGGCGTAGTTCAACACCTTTAACGCCCCGTTCCGCGATAGCTTCTATTCTCTGAGCATGAGGTTCATCAGCTGGAGCCCCTCGCCCCTCAGGAAGCGTTCCTTGTTCTCCGCCACCAGCAGCACCGAGCAGAGCGCGTCGAACACGTTCTCCATGCACTCCTGCTCCTCTGAGGAGCTCGGGTCGTGGCGTTTGTAGTAGGCCAGCTGCTGCAGCAGGACGTAGATCCCCTCCAACTCCCCCTGCATCGTCCTGTTCTCCTCATGACTCTGCACCAGTACGGACAGCATCTCGCTGGCGTAAAGCTTGTTGGCGTCGAAGGGCGCCTACCACTGCAGCCCGGTCAGCAGCCACCGCAGCAGGCCCTGCTGGGCGGCCGGCAGGCAGGCCGCCGGCCGCAGCTCCGTCACGTTCTCTACTATGGCCAGCGCGCTGTGGACGCCCGCCGACTCCTCGGCCACGGCCTCGTCCAGCCGCTCCATGGTGTGAACCAGCACGGCGACCGCCTGCTGCTCCAGCAGCTCCGCCACCAGATGCTCGGCGCCCCGCTCAGCCTCGTCCGAGTTTGTGTTGACGTCAGTCAGCTCCTGCAGCAGGTCGATGACAGCTATGGTGACGTCAGTGTTGTCGTGGGCCAGCAGCGCCAGCAGCGAGCTCACCGCGCCCAGCTCCACCAGCCGCGGGAACAGCTCCGGGCCCGTGGCCACCGCGTGCAGCGCCTGTATGGCCTCGTGGAGGGCCAGTTCAGAGTCGAGGAACCCCTCCGGGGCGTCGGCGTGCTTGGTCCGCATCTCCTGGTTCTTGAGGATACACTTCTCCAGCTGTAGTACCAGCCGCTTCAGCAGGTTTTCGTCCATCGGCTCCACCTCCGGATCCTCCTCCACCATGCGCAGTATGTCATCAGTAGAGTGCTCCTCGCCCTCTCCGACCCCCGGAGGTGCTCGCTTCCGAGCCGGCTCCTCTTCGTCATCGTCGCCCTCCTGCTATCGCTTCGTGTTCTGGTCCGGCTTGTTGGAGGACACTGCTAGTAGAATTGATGTGACTCGAGCCATTTGGTAATCAACGTACATGGAAGCAATGTGAAACACTGGATCCAGAGTAATGGACAATCATTGCCAGGACTTAGGAGTCAGAGCAGGTGGCCTCGATCGGCATGCGACCTATTTCACAACTGTCGTCGTTAGCGACCCATTTCTAGGCGATCTTCACAAGAGCACATGACATGAGATGTAGAGAGAACACCTGAACATTTCAACACACCATACAGAGATTTTACACAGCGTCATCATCAGCAACAACTTCCAGGTCTCTTTTACAGGAGATACTTTATATGAGGTGCGGAGAGAAGCACCTAAACATTTCAAAACACCCTATAGGAACAGCTTTTATCTAAACAACATATGTGGGCCCAACAATTTTAGAAATAGAGAAAGATAACAAAACGAGAGAGAGAGAGAGAGAGAGAGAGAGAGAGAGAGAGAGAGAGAGAGAGAGAGAGAGAGAGAGAGAGAGAGAGAGAGAGAGAGAGAGAGAGAGAGAGAGAGAGAGAGAGAGAGAGAGAGAGAGAGAGAGAGAGAGAGAGAGAGAGAGAGAGAGAGAGAGAGAGAGAGAGAGAGAGAGAGAGAGAGAGAGAGAGAGAGAGAGAGAGAGAGAGAGAGAGAGAGAGAGAGAGAGAGAGAGAGAGAGAGAGAGAGAGAGAGAGAGAGAGAGAGAGAGAGAGAGAGAGAGAGAGAGAGAGAGAGAGAGAGAGAGAGAGAGAGAGAGAGAGAGAGAGAGAGAGAGAGAGAGAGAGAGAGAGAGAGAGAGAGAGAGAGAGAGAGAGAGAGAGAGAGAGAGAGAGAGAGAGAGAGAGAGAGAGAGAGAGAGAGAGAGAGAGAGAGAGAGAGAGAGAGAGAGAGAGAGAGAGAGAGAGAGAGAGAGAGAGAGAGAGAGAGAGAGAGAGAGAGAGAGAGAGAGAGAGAGAGAGAGAGAGAGAGAGAGAGAGAGAGAGAGAGAGAGAGAGAGAGAGAGAGAGAGAGAGAGAGAGAGAGAGAGAGAGAGAGAGAGAGAGAGAGAGAGAGAGAGAGAGAGAGAGAGAGAGAGAGAGAGAGAGAGAGAGAGAGAGAGAGAGAGAGAGAGAGAGAGAGAGAGAGAGAGAGAGAGAGAGAGAGAGAGAGAGAGAGAGAGAGAGAGAGAGAGAGAGAGAGCAGCAGGAGAGAACGGAAAAGGATAGGGAGAGCAAGTGAGAGGAGAGGAGACAAAGACATAATGCGGATATGATTTGGAAGTAATTAGAGATGGGACAAGGAGCAGGAAAGGAGTAAGTGACCTTGTCTGAGCTCCTTGCCTTACATTTCGCAATAAAGGACTAAATATAGTGACACAGGTTATCAACATTCTGAAATTGAGAGGTATGCAGCCAGCTAGCTATAATCTGAGTTTAGTTTATCCTGTTAAACCTTTAGTAGTTAAGTTAGAAGTTAGCGACAGTTTTCAAATGAGAGTCTGAAACGAGAGTCTAGTAGTTGCTTGTAAGTAATCTCTTAGTGACCTTTTTGAAAAAGCTTTTAGAGAATGGGATATCTTCCAAATCAGGGATTTGGGTGGCTATAGTATCATTCCAAAGTCTTGGGCAGTTCAGTGGAAGAGCAAAAGATCTGTACACGGTTTCAGCTGCAGTCTCTTGAAAATGCACAACCCTACGAGTAAATCTAGTAGATGTGTGTAGTTGAAATAAGTTTGAAAACACAGTTGGCAATTTCCCATGAATGAAGCTATGTAATATCATAATTTTCTGTTGATTGACAATGTCAGGAAATTTAAGCAGATTAAGCCTCTTAAATATGGGACTGGAGGTGGCTCGAGGTTCAGCCGAGTCAATTAATCGGATAATGCGCTTTTGGAGGTTAATAACTTTACTCAGATTGGTTTCAAAGTTGGTTCCCCATATATAGGCATTGTAACTTAGATAAGGGAGGATTAACGAGTTGTAAAGTAGAAGCAGAGTCTTATTGTTTAGCATAAATCTTGCCCTAGCAATGACGCCAATATTTCTTCTTAGGGTGTTGCACGTTTTGGTGATATGCGTTTTCCATTTCAAATTCTCGTCCATGTTCACTCCTAAATATTTCACTGATTCTGACCGATTTATCTGAGTTTGATTTAGGTATATGGATATATCAGGTTTTTTATCGCCTACTGAATATATCTGATAGAAAGTTTTTGATGTATTCAAAGAAAGTCGATTTGAGCAGAGCCAAGCACAAATTAAGGGAAGTTCCTGGTTTACTTTGTGTTCAACATCAGACAGTGATTTACCAGAGAAAAAAATTGAAGTATCATCTGCAAACAAAAAGTATCTAGGAACTAATGATGATTTGTAAATATCATTTATATAAATAGTAAACAAAATTGGGCCCAATATGGAACCTTGTGGAACTCCTACACATATATTTTCTGGTTGTGACATAATGTTAAGATCATCTAATCTAGTTATTTGTATTCTGTTTCTAAGGTAGGAACGGAAAATTTGTAGAGAATCATTTTGGATACCATATCTACTCATTTTCTTCAGGAGTATTTCATGGTCCACAGTATCAAATGCTTTCTTGAAGTCCAAATATATGCCTACGCATGATTTATTTTTGGAGAGACTGGATGTTATTTGGTCATGAATTAGGGATTTAGGCATGAAAGTAGAGTGCAACTTACGAAAACCGAATTGATAATCATACAAAACATTGTTTTTTTCAAGGAAATCAGAGAGTTGAGAGTGAAGAATTCGCTCGAGTACTTTGGATAGAACTGGCAAAATAGAGATTGGCCTATAATTTCCAAAATCATTGGTCATTCCAGATTTGAATAGAGGTTTAACAATGGCTACTTTTAGAATATCGGGGAAGGTTTGGCTTTCAAGGCATAAATTCATCAAATAAGTTATTTCATTGATTAGATGAGGAGCAAGTTTTTTTAGGAGGACAGCACTAATGTTGTCCGCTCCTGGTCCAGTATTTTTCAGATTTACGATGATGCTCATGATTATATCATTAGATACTGGCAAAAGAGTCATGCGATCAACTACATTAGCATTATTTAAGAAGTCTAGTGGATTATTTGCTGGCCGAGGTAGAAGGGACTCTAAGTTTTTGCCTATAGTAGCAAAGAAATGGTTGAACTGGGAAGCTATCTCAAAAGGGTTGGAAATGGCAGTCCCTTCACACTGAAACGACTCAGGAAGTTTATTAGTATTTTTCTTATTATGGCCAATAATGTTATTTATTGTTTTCCACAGCTTTCTTGAGTCATTTTTATGCTCTTCCAATTTTCTCCTATAATACACTTGGCCAGTGCACTTGGCCTCCCTTATAACTGAGTTTAGTCGATTTCTATATTGGGTGAACTGTACCCGATTTTGGGTGGTTCGGTTTTTTAAGAATTTTTTGTATAACCTATTTTTTATTTATGCATTTCACTATACCATGTGAAATCCATGGCTGAATTGGGTCAATTTTCTTATTAGTTTTAGTTTTCGACATTTCTTTCATTACATTTTGAATTGTTTCAATCAAGTGCTTAGCATAGGCATTTGCATCTAGGAGACGAGGGGTTGAGTTTAGTATGGCTTTGACACGTTGGCCCAGGGCATCAGCTAAGGAAAGATTGAAATGTAAATAATTGTATTGTGGTTTTGGTTTTGGAGGTTGATGCTTTACACTTAAATAAATCGGTAGGTGATCGCTGGTGTCATCAATTAGGATGCCAGAACTGTGAAGTAGCTGAGGGAAATTTATGAAAAAAATTATCGATTAAGGTCGCAGATGAGGTAGTTATCCTGGTTGGCAATGATATAGCTGGGATGAAACCACCGATGGATAAAGATGTTAGAAATCTATCGACCACTAGAGAATTAATTTGGAAGAGATCAATATTAAAGTCTCCAGCCAGGATACACTATTTATTTGTTTTGGATATATCTGAAACAACAATATCAAGGTAATTTAGAAAGGAGGTAGGGTCATAAGATGGGGACCTATAGCAAGAGCCTATGATAAGATTCGGGGATGAGTCCTGAATTACCTCAATAAATGATGACTGATATTCACAGGGTTTGGCAGCTAGATCTGAGCGGTAAATAAATTTAATATTTTCATTAACATATATCCCAGCTCCTTTCCCACGAAAAGATTCTGGGCAACAACTAAAGAGGCAATAACCAGGAATTCTGAAGCTGTTATTCAATGACTCATCTAGCCAAGTCTCTGAGATGCATATGACATCAATTTTAGGCTTAATTGAGTTCAAGAGCATAACAAGACTGTCAAAATTTTTAGGCAAGGACCGCACATTAACATGGATGATTGAAAGCTTCGAACCATTCAGAGTGAGAGATTTTATATCATGGTAGCAGCATTGGTTTGAGAAGATTAAATTCATCTTTAAGTGTGTTAGAATCATCATTTAGGTCTGTTAAATCAAGACTAAGCCGGCTGAAGTTTGCGTTGATACCATCATGTAATGATTCTGAGGCTGGCATAAGAGAAAGAAAAAAATAGAAAGTTGAAATCAAGTTTAAATAGTTTACAATGAATCTGTACACTGAGCTTCAATGCAAGGTACAAAAGCAGTAGACCAAGCTAATCCAAACAGCTTTGACTCAAGATTGGATTGATAAGTAATGATTCAATGGGCCCATGTGACATAGAAATGAGAGGCAGTTTAATCAATGACAGATGCAGTATCCGCTGAGACATGAGAGAAGTCCCCGGCACACAAAACAGGGAGGGCATAGCACAGGGTGTCAGGTCATCAGAAAAAAATTCCTCATCACTCTGCACCTCCGGCATCCTGGCCAAGGAAGCAGAGGAGCCCCAAACTCCCCCCGTAGGCATTAGGGAGGTCAGGTACTTGGTGCAAGCACAACCCCACATAGCACACCAAGGGATCCCAAACCTCAGACAGATTTAGGAATGGTGTCGACATTTACGTCCAGCGGAGGGGCCTGTGCCTCAGTGTTCACGAGAGTTGAGTCACAACTCTCAGAGCTACTAGAGGCACTCACATCAAATAAATCACTGGCAGCAGTGAGAGGTTTTCTGCCACTCCCGCCCCCATGTGGATGCTCCTGTACTACATGAGGATTTGGCAGTCCAGCCACTAATGGTGGGGTGGAACTAACCACCTGGACTTCTGTATGACACTCTATCAGGTTTGACACAGGATTGGTATGCCTTACTGTACTTGTTTCACCAGACCGAGGGGGAGCACTAAACCTTTGTTGCCTGTGAT
This sequence comes from Lepas anatifera, assembly GCA_034440635.1. Lineage (NCBI taxonomy): Eukaryota > Metazoa > Arthropoda > Thecostraca > Lepadidae > Lepas > Lepas anatifera. Next base: position 2,643,654 of record JAOTON010000492.1, read on the forward strand.
TGGCTGTCTGAACTTTTTCCACACTTTCTTGTTTTTCTGACCCCCATCCGTTCTGCTAGAGTTGGTTTTGCCCCTGGCGCCAGCTGGTAGGCCCCTACAGACCCCGAAAATTTCTTCCTTGGTGGACCCCACATGAACCTGAATTGGTCTCTCTCCATCCCTCACCTTCACAAAAATATCGCCTCGGAAAGTGAAGAAGCTTTTGAAGGGACAGTCCTCGTTATGTCTCATGTCGTTCAGGATCTGGACGACAGTCATCCTCTCCTTGGTCAGTGATTCGAAAATTATCAAACCATAGCGGAGAGGTTTGGTAGGTTTTAGGTACACCCTCATGCGATCGTCCAGGTCACGAAACCTCACAAGAATGGAGTTTTTCTTTTGGAGCCGGTGACAAGCCGTGATAGAGTCCATTCCCAGGGATATTCCTAGATGATTGTGAATGAGCCTAAGCGAGAGTTGTCTAGTGTTTTCCTCCTCAGATGGAGAGGGAACAGCTTTGCCAGTGAGGATTAATGTAAATTTTCTTCCATACTGATCAAGGGACTCTAGTTTTTGGGATGTTTCTATTTCTTTCCGGGTAAGTTTGTCGTGGTCCACCAAGACAGATTCCAAAAGTTTTTCCGCATGGGCTTGGGCGGACACAGCCTCCTGATGGAGTGAATGGGCAGACAACAACTCATCCTTAAGGTGTGTCAGTTCCTGACGCAGTTCTTTAATTTCACTTTCCATCATTGTGTTTTTGGCTTCAAGGGAGGCATATTTAATTTGCAGGTCATCGATCTTTTCGCGGAGGTTGTTTTTTGGAGCCATGACTACAATAAGGAACAGGAACAGTATCCAGCAGCAAAGAAAGTAAACAGAGTATACAAGTTAGCAGTTCTGGAAGAGCCAGCCACGGATAACCCTCAAAGATTAGAAGAGAACGTAGTTCCTATTTTAGCGCAGCTAAACAATCAATCTGGCGCAGGGGCAAAGGACAGCCAAACCAGAACCTATCATCAATCGCAGGCCTAGACTGTAAGTAAGGAAGCCCAAAATAATAAAGTCAGCTCTTTGGAAAAACTATGGCTACTACTCGAAATTCAAGTGCAATAACTTATCATCATTACCTATACGAGCGACATTTAACTCACTCACGGCACCAACCAAGATGGCTACCAAAACAAAGATGGCTACCGGCAAGGAAAACAGAGTAGTAATGGAAGCCGTCAGACAAGAAAAAATAAAAGATACAAAAAATGAATAACTAATTTTTTAAGAACTGAAAGACTTGAATCAAGAACAAAAAATTAAATAATAACAAAGACTACTAAAGACCTAAATTGATGTTATCTAATAGTCAGTACTATCACAAGGAGCTTCGACGTAGGTCACTGCTGTGCGGCGAAACGGAGCGAGCGCTGAAGCACGTCCGCTCCGGTCAGAAGCAGGAACAGGAATGATCTTCTGCAAACTGGAAACTACAGACCATTCTCAGAAACTGATAGGGGGAGCCCTACAAAATAAAAATCAATGAAGAATTGAAACCGGCAAAAGACACAAAAAGCAAACAGTTTTACCTGGACCAACTTCTAAAACAAACACCAGCAGCACAAATACGATGGGAAGGGGAAGGGCATACTATGGAATGGAGACGAATTTATGAAATACCTTATCAGTGTACAAAATCAACTAGACTGCAATCACTTCAATTTCGAATTCTTCATAGGTATATTCCGACGAAAAGGTACCTATTCGTCAGAGGGGTAACAGATTCGGAAAAATGCACGAAATGTAATCATACCGATACACTTAAGCACTTTATATTCTATTGCCACGACGTAAAACGTATTTGGGAGTTCGTTAAGATCAAACTTGCTAGCGTTAATAACAATATCCCTTTGCCATTAAGCCTCAGTGATGCATTATTTGGTCTAACGAACGGAAAACAAGTCCAGAATGTCATTATTCTCTTAGCTAAACAATACAAAATCGCCTGTAAATTGGGAACAACATATACAACGCCAAACATAGAGACATTCAAAAAAAGACTAAATGCATATATTGAAATAGAAAAAAACAGCTGCGTTTCAAAACAACAAATTAGCGAAATTTCAAGAAAAATGGGATGGTTTCGAAAACGCTTAATTTATCGTGAGCGCTGCTAGGAATAGGGATAAAACTGAGACTATGTAACTCAACCATGATCATTTGGTAACAGGATGTAACTAACTGTATGAGTTGTGTGTTGCTTTGTCCTATGAAGTAGGATGTTTTGTGACAGGAAATACAGCTTTCATGAGTGAAAAAAGATAGATAATAAGAACACTAGGCCAACTCCCATCATCTCGGGGCGGGGTCACTGAGCTAGTCTAGTCCCTGGAGGCACAACTGGGGGGGATGGGGGAAGCTGCTCTGGAGGCCTCTGATCCACACTTGGGGGCCCCAGAGCTGGTCTTGAATAGATGGGGAATAAGAATACAATGGAAATTCGCCTTGTAAAACGGAGCTAACGAGGAATGAGGAATGTCTAAAACGGCTTGTGATACCTAGGCACCCCTGGTTATAGAAATTGCTTATTATACTGGTGGATTCTGGGAAGAAATGATAGAAGGGCATGTGCCCCTGAGCTCAGAGCACAGTCCCCTAAACCAGGATTCTACTTATTAATTTAAATGAAGAACTAGTTTTCACAATTTTCAGCCCTGTCACACCCTCCCCATCCAAACCACCGGCCTGTTCACCTTTTATTTACTCACAGGGACCGATCCTTCAGAATATGGAACTTAATAAACGCGTTCAAAAGGTATCTCCCAAATTTTTCCGGCAATAAAAATGTGTTCTTCCAAAGACACTATGCCACTCCTCGTCCCACGGCGATTGTGGGAGGCAAGGAACTTAATCCGCGTTCAGCCAGGGCTCACTCGTCACGACAAAACCAGTGGGCATAGCAAAGGAATTTTCGACTCCAATAAGCCTTAGCCTGCACATTGTAACAGATATCACATGCTCCGCTGATTTCTCTGATGTTAAGTACTTGCATGAGTTGGCTGATTTGCCCTTAAATCTATCCAAAACAGCCACGTTTTGGCTACTTCCATGAGATTTTGATGATATTTGTTTCATTTTTTCGGTTTTAATGGTGTTTTCCTTCTCCGTCAATGATTTATTTGCATTTTCATTGAACCAAAGATGCCCAAAAAATGATCTAAACAAAGATATAGCAAGTTTTTTTAGGTTACGTTAAAAAGTGCCCTTTTTTCCCCGGAGTGCCCCTCAAAGTTGGTGTGCCCCCCCATACCAAAGCTCTGGCTGCGCCCCTGGTGATGACGCCTGTGGTCTACAGAAATTTATTAGGATGGCGATCGGAAGAGAGCTATGCTTTTGGGAAACGAAGAAAGCTTTAATGGGGATTAAACTGAGATCGATAGGAGGATGTTGTTTTATCAGGGCTTTGGTTGGCTGTGTTCATTGGCCTTCCTGTTTTCTGTAAACAGGAAGGCCCTTCAACTTTTTTGGAGGGTGCCTCCTGCGTGAAATTTTCATGTTTGATCGCTGTCTTTTCTGTATGCAGATGTGTCCTGTAAGTCAAACACGTTAAATGTCCCGAATAATCCCATACGAAAATCCCTTAGAACTGAGCGGGCCCAAGTTTTACGAGAAAACACGTCGTCTTTCGGGTGACGAAACTGTTCCCACCCAGAAATGGTAACTCCTGTCACTGCGCTGGTGGCTATGGAAATTTTCCTGAAATTAGCACAGTTTTCGTTTCTTTTGTCACTTAACCGTCTTTCCATACAATGTCACTCGATAAATCCAAACAGCAATGACTTTTCGCTGTATGTATGTGATACCACCAGCACTGACGTATGCAACTGAGAAGGCCACAACCATGTACATTTCAGTTCTTCCAGCGACAGGGAGTGGACGTGTTTTCCGCGCTCTTAGAAAATATAAAAATACTCCTGTTCTAATTGAAAATCAGCAATGATACCATACAGGTGAAGGATACATTTTTTTGGCTACATTATGTGCTAATTTTCATTCGCCTCGACCGTCTCTGGTGCAAGCTAGAAGATAAAAATAAGAGGTAATAATTTTTGGCCTATTATCCTCTTTTCGTCGCTAATCTTTTTCCTTGATTTTTTTTTGCGTTTCACGTGTTTTTAAGAGCTCCTTCAAGAAAAAAGCTTCTGCGGCGGGATCATTGAAATATTTCAGGATGGCTAATTTTAGAGAACAAGAAAAAACAAGTTTTGTGAAAGAGAACATCAGCACCGGAGATTAAAGAAAAGAAAAATATGCAACAATTGAACATCACTGAAGCAAGAAGGTCAACGCTGTCACAGACAAGATGGAGCACAAACAACGAAATTTATCAGATCGAAGACGAAATGAAAACGAAGCCGAAGAATCAAACATTTTCATCATCCTATTATTTTAGTTTAAATGTTTGAAGTGTCTGTGCGATTGTGTGTGTGTTTTTTTACCGGTACCTAATCCTTATCCGCATCCTTACTCTACCTGGAGGCTGTGAGCGCATGCGCCTGTGGCTGCAGCGACCCCTCCAGGTAGAATCCTATCCTCTTTATCCTCACCTTTCCTCATCCTTACCATCTCCTTCCATAGCTTATAATCACTTCATACTCATTGCGAAAACACTTTAAAAGCCACCTCACTTGTGTGGAAGTGTGAGTAATACATGATAATACTAAACAAGCATGTACACTTATCACTCCCTCAAAACACAAAACTACCTACACAAAGGCATCCACCCTCCCTATCTCCATCGTATTTCGTGAGTCTTGTATCTAGAGTATGGACAAATGGGAAACATCACAATATTTAAAGGCGTCATCATCTCCGTTGCACGAAGCATCCGTCGTTGAACTCCATGTTGATGTAGTAGGGTGCGTCGGCTTCGTCGTCGGTGGCCCTGCCTGGCTCAGAGTCGGTAACGCCCCACTCGGAGTCGGTCACGTCCTCGTACACATCCAGGTCATCGCCCAGGTGGGAGCGCCCTGTGGAGTGCGAGAGCGTCGACATTGAGCTGATGAGGTTCTGCAACGATGCCGACCGGGCCGCTTTTTTGGCGTTCAGACTGTACTGCCCTGTCGCCTGCAGTGCCTCTCGTCGAGCCAACCAGTCACTCACATCTTTATCACTTGAGCAAGTCAGGCCAGACAGACCAGTCTCTGATCGTGTCTTTTGTATTGGAGCTCCTGGTAGCGTATAGGTAGCTTTCTTTGATCGGTGTGAGGTGCCGAACACTTTGGACAGCATCTGTCGCATGCGAGACGTCTTCTGTTTGCAGCCGGTGCCCCGCATTCTGAGCAGGTTAGTCCTGCTGGAGGCCTGGTAGTCGGACAGGCTCTTCTGGTGCAGGTTTGGTGTGTCCACCGGCGCCAGGCCCAGGCTGCTACTGGCTAGTCTTCGCGCGTCTCCCTGTGGCATACGGCAGCCGTCTTCTGCGCAGTGTTGTGATGGTGGAGTTCCCTCGGTGGCGTAGTGCTCCTGGGTGGTTGACGTGGTGCTGTCTCGCGAGGCTCGGCCTGTCGGCAGCCTGGCTCCGAACGAGTGCGTGTGCACAGGCTGACTGGTGATGAGGCTGACAGGTGTTGATACTGAAGTCATAGCTGTCGGTGCCGGACTGGTACGTGTTTGTCCTTTATCCCCCAGTTGCAGCTCGCGCTTGTCCATGCCACTACACGTGCCTGTTGATTGAGCTGCCGGCTTGGAAGGTCCGCGTGGTATACCCGGTGAGGCGTTTACGCGCTCATTTCCGCAGATCACTCTGGACTGTCCTGACTGGTTGGCGGACTGACATCCTGTTCCCGGTGGAAGATGTCTTGCCGCGTGAGAGACAGACTGTGTCTGAAGCAGGGGAGGCGGTGGCTGGTTGGAGGCGACGCCGCTCCGCCCTGCTGCTGCTGGCTGGGTCGGCCCTGGCGTGGTCAGCTCTGCCAGCTGCGCCTCGCGCTGCTGCAGCCGCGCTTGCAGACGGTCCAGCTCGCACGAGGCCAGTGTGGACGCCTGCGCGAACTGGTGCCGGAGCGCGGCGGCGCCAGCCGCCTCGGCCTCGCACCGCCGCTGGGTGGCCTCCAGCTGCTGCCTACACTCTTTGAGCAGCTGCTGGTGGCGCCGGAGGCCCTCCTGCGCCGACGTCAGCTGCCGCTGGGTATCCAGCTGTCGCTGTTGCTCCTGGCCCAGCTGCTCCCGCGCTGCGGTCAGCTGAGCTTGCAGCTGGCGGCTGCACTCGCGCTGCTGCTCGTGCTCGCGGCCGAATTGCTCGCGCTCGGCTGCCAGTTGCTGTTCCGACCGCTTCTGCTCCTCTTGGTGATGCTGCTGCTGCTGGAGGAGCTGCTGCTGCGCTACCACAAGCTGCTTCTCTAAGTTATCTTGAGTTTGTTGGCTTTGTAGCTGCACGCTTACCATCTCCTGTTGTAGCTTCTGCTGCATCTTCTGGCTGTGCTGCTGCAACATCGCCAGCTGCTGCCTGAGCCGCTGCTGTTCGTCTTGGCACTGTTGTAACAGTTGCTCCCGCTGTACCTGCTGTGGACGCGGTAACGTCTCCTGCTCGCCATTGAGGGTTTTCTTTTTGAGGCTTGGAAGTGTGCTGGGAACAGTGCGTGGGAGTGGGAGCCGCGGGGACCCACCATTGCCGTGAGACGTCAAGGAACTGCATTGGAGCGGGAGCACAGGCTTATGATGCCGCATCGGCGGCGGCGGCTGATCCTCTGGCGGATGCTGAGGCTGTGGCAGCTGTTGTGGGTGCGGAGCTGCGGGCAGGTAGCTCTGCTGTTGCAGTATGATTGCTGCTTGGAGATGGGCCGGCTTGTGCTCACGCCGCGGCGGTGGAGGTACCGGCTGCAGTGCAGCGCTAGAGTGGACTTGCTGAGGCAGTGGGTGCTGTTGCGACTCCTGCGTCACTGGCGGTGGAGGTGGCGGAGTTGGCGGACACAACACATCACTGGCGGACCCGGAGGGGGCAGCCGTCGCCACCTGCCGGATGGGCCTCACGGGAGCGTTGCGGCGCACCTTCCGACTGGGGATGGGTGTGTGTCGTTTGCGAGCGGCTGCGGGGATGTCCCAGTCGCCGTCGTCGGCGCTGAGGCTGGCCGACTGAGCTGCGCCGTCAGTGGCCTCACGGGGCGGCGGCGGCAGGCCGTCGGCGGAGGCGGTACCGCGGCCTTTGCCGGCCGCTCCAGGGCGGGAGCGGTACGCCGGTGGGGGGCCGTCACTGTCCGGCGTCGATGATCCATCGCGGCTGGAGCTCCGCCCTGGCGCCCTCTGTGGAGCCAGCACCAGTGCCGGGCCGGGCTGAGTTAGGTAGGTGGGTGGCTGGCGGTGCCACAGTGCTTCACTGGCCTGGAGCTGGGTCGGCCTCAGCACTGACGCCTGTCCAGCCACCTGGCTGGCGGGCCCGCCGGTGGTGCGGCCGAGTGAGACGGGCGGCGGCGTCGCCTTGGCCTCCACCTCGGCGCACGCCTGCTGACACAGGCTGGACACGCGCTCGAACTCGCGGCAGATGGAGCTCAGCTCGTCGTCGCTTCCCCACGTCTCGGCCATGAATATCAGACTGGGTTCTCGGCCATGACTGGTGTGTGGGGACGGTGCTCCCGGGGCGGGCCCCCGGCGGCTGCGGTGACGGTGCGTTGCCACTGGACACCACCGCCGCAGGACACTGTCCGGGCAGGACTCGGTCCACGGCCGCCGCCAGCCACCCAGCCAGAGGCTCTCAAACAAGCCCTCTCCCTATCTGCTCCAGTAGGCGGAGTCGCCTTCTTGAAGATGGAGGCGAATCGCCCTGAGGCGTCGATAATGGTGTATCATTGCAGTTATAGATTAGCAAATCATATTTTGTGTATTTTAATGCCCGGAGTTTTTGTTATGATAATGTCTTGATAAGGCAATATCTATTTTTATTAGTTGACATGCAGCATGGAACTCCTCCGGAAAAATCGGCAGCTAGTTTAGTGCTGTTCACCATAAAATTTTCGTGTTCGGGATTTCCAGTGTGCTGGGCTGTGTGCTGAAATTTACAAACCGCTAGGCTGTTGGGGCGGTCTCTCCCGGCTCTGTTTATGAAGTTCGAGGGCCTCTTGAAGCGGGGCGCATGGTTGCTGAGATAAATAAACAGAGTGGACGGCTGGTGTTACTTCTCAGCAGTGTAGCGTGCTCGCGGGCCGAACCTGAACCGCGGCGCCATCCCCCTGATGCAATGCCTGTGATTGTTGCAGTTACTTCCCGTTACACCCGTTTGGCTTGAGCAAGCTTCAGACGGGCGGTCGAATCAGTATATGACGTGCCTAGGTGTTGGTCATGCGTTTGGGAATAAATATAGCACATGCCGTACTGAATCGTGAATTCGCAATATTGTCCAGTTGCTGAATGTGGGTTGGCATGGTTGTTTTATTGCTTCTGATTTTTTCATGCTGTTTATTGGGGTACTTCAGATGGCTGTGCGAACGGCTTAAATTGTACCGGGTCTTCCATCACTTCGAATCAGTGGTTGGTTTTTCCCTTGATGAGGGGGCTTCCTGTCTTGCAAAATATGCTAACTTGTGATGAGTGTTTTAATAATTTGAACATTCGTGATTTTTGCTTCGCTCCACTGTATGGAACCTGTTACGAGAAATGCCGTTTTAGGACAGAAGGCCTCTGTATTTTAAACGGTGCCTCTACGGCAACCTCCTGATACACCCTGCAATAACTGCCCTTGAGATAGTTAATACGAGGTCTTTCCCGGTCTTACATCATATTTGTCTGATGATGATCTTTTTCCTTCAACAGATGCAGTGAAGCTATATGTAAATCAAGTAGTAAGAAAAACAGACATGCTTTGCACTGCACTGGAACCCCCCCTTGTAATAGGCAACTAATTCTTATGCTCTTCATTCTGAAACAGGTAAGTCTGGAAAGGAAGCCATCCTAGAAGCGCTGTCTTTTTAAACGAAATGTTTCAGCAGAAGCGGGATTTATGAAAGTGAAATTACATCACTCTCCGGGTTTCAATGCTCTGCTCGGTTTAGTATCATTGCCTTACATAGCTGTCGTCTCATTTCCTGCTGATAAATGCAGCTGTTGACTGGCTTTGAATACGTGCTGGGCAGCGTCTCCAGCGCTGTACTTCGTCTGTGACTGGTAGTGCTGGGCAGGCGCTGCTGGGCGGAACGCTGTACGTCGTGTGTGACTTCTAGTGCCTGGCAGGCGCTGCTGATCGGAACGCTGTACGTCGTGTGTGACTGCTAGTGCTGGGCAGGCGCTGCTGGTCGGAACGCTGTACGTCGTGTGTGACTGCTAGTGCTGGGCAGGCGCTGCTGGTCGGAACGCTGTACGTCGTGTGTAACTACTAGTGCTGGGCAGGCGCTGCTGGTCGGAACGCTGTACGTCGTGTGTAACTGCTAGTGCTGGGCAGGCGCTGCTGGTCGGAACGCTGTACGTCGTGTGTAACTACTAGTGCTGGGCAGGCGCTGCTGGTTGGAACGCTGTACGTCGTGTGTAACTGCTAGTGCTGGGCAGGCGCTGCTGGTCGGAACGCTGTACGTCGTGTGTAACTGCTAGTGCTGGGCAGGCGCTGCTGGTTGGAACGCTGTACGTCGTGTGTAACTGCTAGTGCTGGGCAGGCGCTGCTGGTTGGAACGCTGTACGTCGTGTGTAACTGCTAGTGCTGGGCAGGCGCTGCTGGTTGGAACGCTGTACGTCGTGTGTAACTGCTAGTGCTGGGCAGGCGCTGCTGGTCGGAACGCTGTACTTCGTCTGTGATTTCTAGTGCTGGGCAGGCGCTGCTGGTCGGAACGCTGTACTTCGTCTGTGATTTCTAGTGCTGGGCAGGCGCTGTTGGTCGGAACGCTGTACTTCGTCTGTGACTGCTAGTGCTGGGCAGGCGCTGCTGGTCGGACGCCGCCCCTGCCGCCATGGCCCTGCACACGCTGGAGACGCAGCTGAAGAGCGCGTCGGCAGCCATCGTGTTCCTGGAGCAGCAGCACCAGGCCGTGCTGCGGGACCTGCACTCGGAGATCGACCAGCTGCGCCGCCGCTGCCGGGGTGAGTGCCCACTCGCCGCCGCTGCCGGGGTGAGTGGCCCATCCGCCTCCTGCGAGCCGGTCATGCCAGGTCAACTGGGCTGAAATAGGATGCGCATGTGATGTGACTAGGATCCAGATTTAGGCGTGTGCAGTTGAAGATGGAGGAGTTGATTGCTGTAGAATGCATTAGAATTGTTTGGCTGCTCCCTGGATTCCGCTCAACTGCCGCCGGCGGGCCGGGCCATGTCAGCGGGGTAACAAAGGGTGCTCTCCTTCTCATCAGCTGTAAGAATTGCAATGCTTCAAAGCATGTGGCTTTGAAGTCTCTTGATCGACATATTCGCCGTTGGCTCGAAAAGCAGGAAAACACGCTGCATAACTGATGGTTGGTGTTTCGGGTTCAACCACTAGTCGATTGCCGTGCATCTGTGTGGAAATTTCGCGTGCGGGATAAATATTTAGAACATACTGATAGACGGAAAAAGGATGCCAGCCGGGAGGTGGAAGTTACCGGAGTACCAGAGAAGACTTTTTTCACCCGGAAATTAAAATCGGCAGCATATTTCTAGCAGTGGTTGGAGACGGGTGCCTCCAACAATAGCACCTATCACTCATTTTCAGCATTTGTCGGCTTAGATCCGAGTGCGTCCTTTGATTAACCGAATTCGGAATGATTTCTGGGCTGCGAAACCACAGCCCCTGGTCACGAGCCGTCATGTTGTGACGTCATATGGGCTCCAGAAATCCCTTAAAGGGAGATACGCGAAAAAATTATTATTGTGGTTTCTTGCTATTTGAAAAATCCTGATAACGAAACTATCAATTATTTTTGCATCTTCGGCAAAATTTTGGGAGGCCACTTACTTATTATCGAAATAGGTTAACAGTTTCGATAAAACGCCCATCACTTACCCATGCCCATACCCATCACTTACTTTTCGAAAACTATTTAAAGTTGAAAAGTAATATTTTTTATAATAAAAATGTCTGTTCTCCTGTATTTTTATTTGAATTAATTTTAAAAAAGCTTTTAAAACTACAAAATGAATTAGTTTGCCCTAGAAAAGGAATAAACATAATTACTCAAGTCTTCAGCGGTGTCGTACCTCGGGTCTTGAGCCATTTTCTGCTTCCGCCCCAGGTTGACAAAACTTTTGCGTCAGATAGGTCACGTGACCCCGGTTTGAGAATTCCTAGACTTCTGATTGGTTAATTGTGATTTCTTTTAATCCCTATATTTCTGTCCCAAAAGAGTTTTGGAATGTTGTTTTTCTAAAGTATTTTTGTCTGTAGTAGTCCAAAGTTCTACATCACTGTTTAGGATAGATATGACCTAATTCTTAGAGAAATTGATAGCCTTAGCCGTGCGTACGTCATATACATCGACATGAGGTGTCCCGGTAAAGTCGTCTAGAAATGTTGACTTTGAGAGCAATTTTAAGGAATTTGCAGGCCGAATTCGCAAAAATGAGAATAGGACTTCTGAAACAATTTTTGTAACCTTTTGATATAGCCAATCATTTTTTTTCGCGTATCTCCCTTTAAAGGGAATGTGGCACCTTGGTTGAATCCCGGAATTTAGTGTAATTAGGGGTATTTTAGCCGAAAATCATGAAAACGACCATGATTTTTTTTTTGAAAAAGTACAATAAGCTCAATGTTTTTATTTTTAGAATGCTCCTCTAGGGTGATAAATAAACATCTGCCTGTGGATGACGTCATGACCTGGCAACTACTACCATATTCAATAAGCTTCAAGGGCTTCAATTAGCTGGCTGCTCACCGTGATGTCAGCCTTGTTGTCATGCGAACAGCTGACAACTGTGGCCGGAATACTGTGGTACATTTAGGGTACATTTCAGGGTGCATTTCAGGAAGGGTTTTTAGCTCTTTTTCTACGGAAATCCGAAGTTTCAAGACAAAGGATATATTGAGTACCGGGTTTTCCGGCATGCTTTACAACTTGGCTATCTCAGTAAGAATCACGTTATAAAGTTGCCACATTCCCTTTAACCTATGTACAAAATTGAAACCTTAACCAAATTTGGAAGTGTTTCTCCAGCACTTAAAGGATAAAAGTCCTGTTTTGAGCATTGATCTGCAATCTTTGGTCCTCTCCGTTCTGGTAAATGGCCTATAACTTGTCGAGTTTGGTTTCGTAGCTTCTTTGCTTTTGAGAAATGCCCTGCAAAGCAGAGAAAGACATTCCATTCACAAAACTGAAGTTTTTTTTGGGGGGGATATTTGCAAAGGGGGAGTCAGTTCACTTCATATCATTGCAACCACATTTGAGGAATATTGCAGTTACTGGCCCAGATCATGTAGCTGTTGCACAAAGCGTTCACAGTGTTGTTTTTGCTTCCCGTGAGTAAATGGCGTATTTATTTAAAAGGCATCATATGAATGTAGATACAAGAGGCATTGAAGCTAAGTAATTGCAAGTTTATTAATTCATTATTAAATTTTGGTAGAAACACAACAAGGCTTTGAAAGTCCTTTTGTGTCTTTGAAACCTCAATATTATAAACCTTCAGTGCACGCTTGTCGTGAACGCACATACCTGGCGTTAAAGGTAAGTTGACGAAACCCAGGGTAATAGAGGACGGGTACACCAAAGTTTAGTAGTGCAAGCCGCTAGATAAGCAGATCAAATATGCAAAAATATTGTTGCATTGCCACAATTTTCTCTTCAAAATTAAGAAATTGCTCGAAAATGATGAAAACAGCAGCTTAAAGCTCAAAAAAGAAATTTAAATGTATTTTTGTCTCCATCATTTAGGAAAACTGGTAGATTCTTCCAAATTTCTTCCAAACTAAGACTAAATATGGGCGCTCCAAAATAGCGGCAAACTCTGCGCTTTTTGTTCACTCAGTTTTCAATAGAAATTGAAAAAATTAGGTATCGGACGCATTTTGTTTGTTGCAAAGCTATTTATTAGACAGTTTGGTTTGCAGCAGATGTGAATTAAGTTACGAAAACTTACCGAGATTGATTGCAGTCAGTTTGAACCCTCTCTCTTTTATCTTTTTTAAGGAAAATATGTTTTTGTTCCTCAAGAGTCAAGATACTGCGTGTTGGGCCATATTTGTGTGCCAAAAAAGCAACTCACTAAATAGAGTGAGTTCTTGCAGCTTGTTAAAACAAGTGATTGGAGTCCAATTTGTGGAGAAGCCTTCCTTCCTTCCTGAGTTCTTGGTCAAAAGTTCAATATGGGCAGGTAAGTTTGTATTCTGACTCCACACTCACTAATTTTGGTTACCTAACAACTCTGATTGCCTGGTTTGCTTTAGTTTGAAGACTAGCAACAGCTATATTGCACTCTGTAAATCAAAATAGAGATGAAGTGAGATGAAATCAGTGAAACCTGTGCAAGGTTTCAGTAGTGTTAATGTTTTTTTGTTGAGCGGCTGCAGCATCAACTGTAGTCTACGCTGGAACACATTCCTTGTGTTTGGTGTGTTCTCCTAGATGTTTGGCATGTGGACTCTGATATCAGGGCAGGATTGAGTAATCCAAAAAATCTTTCTGAGGTGGAAAAGAAAATCGTATTTTTTCTGGTCCTGTTGCAGCCGTGATCCAAAATCTTATTAAGTGTGATTTCTTGAGACGCTAACTTGTGAAAACTTCCACATGTGATGCGTCTTGGGTACCAGCAGTGAGCTATTTCCAGCTGTCAAGATTGCTTAACTTCTAAGAGTGACTTTGTAGGTTATTGAGCTGCAGTACTTGTTTTTTTATAGGTGTAAGAAATAGTCCCAGTTTCTATTCATAGCCGAGCGTGGCCACACATAGTTTTTGGATGCAATCAATATGGTTGGAGCTTTTGGCAATGGTAACCATTTTCAATCCAATTCGTGTAAATCCACATACAACAAGATCTGGCAGGATTTGGCATTGTGATGGTAAAGATTTCCCTTACAGTGCAGAGATAAAGGAGAGTAGACTGGAGAGGGTATAACTTTCTTTTTTGATACCATACACGTATATTCACACTACGGGGCGATACATGATCCATACAGTGATTTAAAAAAAAAAAACAAGAAAACAAGCCCTGGCCGTGGTGGGCAAAGATAAACTACACGCGGAGGCGCTGGGCCCCGAACCCGTGACCGCCGACGGCGCGAGCGCTCTAAATTACGCCCAGACGGGCACGGGCTCGGAGCCCAGCAGACGCCCACCGGCCGGGCGAGTGGACAAATACATCAGAATGATGATGAGCGGTACAAGATCGGTACAAGCAACACACAGCTAAGGCGTGAGCGACACCAATAAAATACGGAGGCGGTCTCACACCGCGCAGACACCGCCCAGCATCAGCAACGTAGACCCGGCGAATCCACCACACCGCCCCGGCGAAACGCACAACGCTCTGTCCACCCGGGCAGCAACAACCGGACTCTGAAGCCGGGCCCCTCGACTCGCAGCCGACCCCCGCCGGGGACGGGACAGGGCTGATCGGCCGCAGGACAACTCAACGGCTCGGCAGCCTACGAACTTCCCCGACTCCGCTGTGGGAAGTCCCGCGGCGGCGGGGCCCTCCGAAGAATCCTCGCCACCGGCCCCGCCGCCCAGGAGACATACCGTCAGACTCGAGGGGGCGGACTCCTGATCTCCCCTCTCTGGAACCCGCGGAGCCGCCCGTCCAGGAGGCGCCGCCACCCCGATGTCCAGCCGGAGGCGCAGAACCAGTCCCGCGTCGACAGACGAAGACCGCCGTATCCGAGGAAGTTTGACGCCGCAACCCCCACCGCAGAAGAAACCTTATCCTCCGCAGATCGGCGACGCCGGGGGCGCTGCCCGCGCCGCCAGCGCACAACGTCGGGGCCAAGAGGGCCACCGGTAGAGGCGATCGCTGAGATCGGCGGCGGCAGAGACGACGATACACCGCCAAACTTGAAAAGTCGGACTCTATGATCCCCTTCTTCTCCGGACACCGCGCAGAGACAGGCACCTCATGAGCAGGCATCCAGAGGCAGACACCGCAGGAGTCGCCCGGCCAGAAGGCGCCGCCAGCCAGCGGTGCACGACGATCCCGCGCCGACAGATAAAGGCCTGCCCCGGCCAAAAACGTTTTACGCCGAGCCTCCATCACAGGAGAAACTCCAGCCCGCGCAGATGTGTGATGTCGGGACAACGCTCGCGGCACTAGCGGACTACACCGGGCCCCAGGGACCACCGGCAGCCGGCAGGCGAAGAAGAGAGGCCACGACTATCACCCCATCGCAACTCCAGCAGGATCCTCTCCTGCAGTCGACGACGTGTAGGCATATCCGGGATGGTATCAGTTGACTTCAACAAAGGTTGGACAGTTTAGAGTTGGACAGCCGAACAGCAGCTCCAGGTGTCCGGGTCTCCCTTCGGGTCGCACCCCAGTCGTAACCACACGTTGCGCCGGGGCCGGTACTAAAGCAGTAGGCGACCAGCGGCAGCAGTCACTTGAATCGGTCCCTCAGGCCCCCACGGCCGGTGCCAGATGAAGGTGCCGGACGCCGCCAGACACCGTGATGACACTCAGCACCAGGATGGTACAAGAGCGGCGCGCCTGAGCCGGTCCTCTTGTGTCTCCTCTAAAGACAGTGGCAGCGGGCTTTAGAGACAAAAGCAAAAATTTTTTATTAGACAAAACTAAAAAAAACAAAATTGTATCAACACTTCAGAAAAACATCATTAACAAAATTCATCAACAGAACAGTTAACCCTTAAACAAAACTTTAAAAATATGTGAAGGGAGAGTGAAAGAAAACTTGAATGGTGTACCAGAAATGTTGACAAATTCAAGATTGAAGTGTTCTATTGGTTACAGACCCTTTTGTATCCAGCCAAAGTGCCGTCGAAACCGTGATTGCTGTATCCTGATTCTCAGGTCTATCTGAATCGCCTCTAGCCCATGGAAACTGAGCCTTTAAGTTACAAATTAGTTGTAAAAAATAGATGAGAAAAAACAGTTAGGTAGGACTAGGTACTAAATTTGATATATTTATAATGAGCTGCAAAAGTTGGCAGAATAGCATGACTCCTGACAGAAAATTTGACTATTTTGTCTGTGGGTACTGAACCAGAACTGGTATCCCACTTGGACACAGTGGGATTCAATCTAAGTGCAATTCCCGAAGCTGATTAGTCTTGCCAAGTTGGGATTGTGTGTGCACATTTTTAGCTGCATTGCAAGAGAGATGCATGTAGTTTTGTCTAGATGCATATAGTTGCATGCAGGTGTAGTTCACCTGAATATTTTCTTGGAACGAAACGTTGAGTTTTACCCTTTCCTGATTTTTTTAGCTAATTGTTATCCTTATCCGCACTGTGTTTAGCCTTTTTGTTTCCTTCATTGTAGCTTTGGTCTAGACATTTAGACATTTTTAGCTTTGGTCTAGAGTTTTAGTTCACACACACACTCACACACACAGTTTTAGTTTATGCACAGACCATGCCACGTCTCATCTGTGCTTTTGCACCGATTTTCCGTGGCAAAAGTACAGCACTGTCTGCACAGCACTGTCGTGGCAAAAGCACTGTCCTTTCGCGCTCTTTTTTGCTCATTTAAGCAGTGTCTCTGGCAGTGTACTGGGTGGGATTTAGCTTTTGATCCTGGTCTGGGGTTTTTCTTTTTCCTTTTAGAGTTTCAAGTACTGACTACACTGCACACTTTTTAATGAGTTATTTTCATTTTTTAGTCACTGCAAACAAGTTTGCACCATTGAAATGTATTGGGCAAGCTACACTACGCAAAAGGAGAAAACGAAAAACCTCATTAAAAACGAAAAAAATGTCCTCATGAAACGATAAAATGTAGTTAAAAAGCAAGAAAGTGAATAACTATTTAGTTTGGTATTTGAGCCGTATTTCGTTTGTTCACTTTATGATTATTGTTTACGAGTGTGAGGAAGTTGTTATAGTCGTTACTGGAGCAGTTGGCGGCGTCGTGGGGTGGTTAATCAAATATTGAAGATATTTTGGATAATTATTGTGTATGCTAGGAAGACCGCATTGTGACATTTGGCAATACACTTGCGTGGAATCAGTGGTGGATCCAGGACTTCATTTTGAGCTGGGGGGGGGGCTAGTGTACTCGACCACCACCCACCAACGCCTCAGGTCAGTCTCCGCCTATGCACTCTCTGTATTTGCCAGTCTAGCTAATAAAACCAATCTTGGAATGACGGAATGATGTAATGCGTTACAGACGAACACATATAGCCTCTCCAGCTGAAGTGCCCTAAAACTCAAATTATCATCAGTCTCCGCCTATGCATTAGCTATTGGCACTTAAACATGGGGGGGGGCTTGAGGCCTTAGCCCTCCGCCTCGTATCCACCACTGCACGGAAGCTATCTATGAGTGATCAGTAGATATTGCATTCAGATGGTATCTTTTGAATGCGGATGTTTGCAGTGTGAAAAAATCGCAGGTGCCTGAACTTTTGCATTCTGGTTGACGTAGGCGGATCCAGGGAGGGTTGGTCCAGGGCCTCAGGTGGATGCAGGGAGTTTGTCCAATGTCCGTCAGATTTTTGTCAAGTATATTTCGAATTTGATGATTGGATGTTGGTTTAAAACTAAGTTTGCTTCCCTTTCTTGTCGAGTTTCTTGCCGCTTCGAGAAAAAGCGAAATTATCGCTAAACTACATAGAACAATTCCCGTGTCATCTTTATGAAAAACATTCTGAAAGCTTTTTTGAGCATCTAAAAATCACGTTTTCCCCGCAAACGTGGAAATCCAAAAAAGTACCGGGTGTAAAAATGCAGATTATCACTATCTACGCAGTTTTACGTAGACACGGTAAATTGAGGACAGGTATTGGTCCTAAAATTTCCAGAGTTCGTCCGTGCGTTTATTATATTTAAGAAAGTAGTTCGGTCAGAGATGCCTTTTTTATCCATTGGTATTTGACCAGTGACAATTTCAGAAATTCCCCCTTTCCCTGGTGACGCTTTACCTAGGCAGATCTAGGATTGCCGATCGGGGGGGGCACCTTCCCGAGAGAGGGGCGCCATCCGGTCCGGGGTCGCCACTTTTGACGGGCAAAACCTATCAGATGGGAGCAAAATCCTATCGGTGGGTGCCGATTTTCGCATCCTGGGGGAGGGGGAAGGGGTGGGAAGCGACATTTCAGGGGGTGCCGAGGGTTGATCATGGGGGAGAAAACGTGCCCTGCTTGCCCGCCCCCTGGATCCGCCTATGACGTTGTATTATCATTGTTAAATTAGTCAGTGTTGTTTGAAACGGTTTCGCTAACAGCCAAAATATTGTCCAGGTGCCCCAAATGATACAACAAATCAGCAGGTTTGGGTCAGAAAGTGAACTTAACCTAAAACGAAACAGGGAACCATGCTGCCTCCTCTATTGGCGGTTGGTGTGTCATTAAGCCGGACAATTATTATTATTATTAGATGACTACTGACATTCCCTGCTTTGCCCCGTTGGTATTCCATATTGTCCGTTTCTCCCAATTTGGCAAGTGGGTAACAAAGTGGCAGCTCTATCTTTGGTCATGTAGTGAAACATCTGAATGCTCACGAAGAGTTCTAAGCACTCGCTTGATTGAGTAAAACAAAACAACCATATCACTCGCAGTGCTCTACCCCAGTAGTTAAAAGCCGAAGCCGAGACTGGGATTCGAACTTACCATCGTCTGATTTCTAGACCATCGCTCTAACCGCTGCGCTACGCGACCGCCGGCGTACGGGGTGTGCGCCGGGAAATTTGCGGCTTACATTTGCATGGTTCTCGGAAATCGATTTTTTTAGGCATTTCTGTACATCTGACGTAAAAATACCAAATTGAAAGTGGAAAGGGCAGGGAACAGGCCTTCCAATGACCACGTTATATTTCTTCCAACAGCCATAGGCTGTGGTTAGCACGTGGTTGAAAATGAGCAATTTAACATGTAAGCCCTATGGAGCAGTCGCATTTGTACGCCGTAACAGTATATTGCTGCCAACTAACTTTGGAGGGGGCTGGACGAAACCGGGCGTGCCAGATATAAAACTTAGAAGATCTCAATATTACGAGTGAAAATACGCGGCAGTTTCCTGAGAATTTCGTGTGCTTTGTTTTCAAGGTAATAACAAAAAAATATTCAGAGTTCCCATGCTAGACGTGTGGCACATGAGCGGTAGCCTGACTGCGGTAATGTCCACTCTGCGAGAGTTATTTCTGAGGGCGGCGCCATGGGACCCGGCGGGCGGCGCGCCGTAAACAGGCCAACCACCACCTCCGCATGGCTGAAACCACCACCTCTGCCGGGAGGAGGAATATGATTTAAGCATGAGGCTTGCAACATGCTGTCATGTTCCTGCAGGCTGTGATCTAGCGTGGCAGGAACTGGGAAAACCTTTCCATGCGTCAGCGGTTCACGGTGCCCCCGTCATGGAAACAGCTACAGCGTTGAAGGTGTTGTACTGTTTTACACACTCTCTTTGTCAGCAGTGTTTTTTTACGGCAGCTAGCCTCGAGTTTCGAGAGCTTAAGCAAAACTAACCACGTGATGTTGTGTTTTTCCCCTGCACCTTTCACTGGCGTACCGGCTTGACCTCTGCCGTCGTACCATGAATAAGAGATAGGAAAATCCAACTCACATTCAGCGAAAATATGTGTGCTCATCGAGGTTTCATGTATGGTTCGATAGCACTGTTAACGCATTATAGTTTGGCTACTTTTTACAGCACAGCCAAAGCGGGTATAGAACACCAGGGTGATTGGATCGACCACATCCGGCGAATTAGTGAAATGAGCAGCGTTGGGTATGTGTTTGACACGAGTGTGAGACACTTGTACCCTGTCCTCACGAACCTCGCCCCCTCAGTCCGTAGATGGTGCTACCTGGTCGCGCTAATCAGGACACGCAGAGCGTTTTACCACATGGGGGCCCTGTATGTGAACTGCCGTCGGCCAGTCTCTGTCCGTATCCTCGGCAAGTCTAACTGTTGAGATTGACGTGTGTGTCTGGCGTGGATGTCAGTTTTGTGTTGGAGGAATTTGGATAGCGCTATCGGTTGTTTAGTTGTGGTGTTGCGGGCAAGCGCGAGTGATATTTTGCCAGCTACATGGAACGGAGTCAGCCTGGGCCTCTCAATACGTCCGATATCTGATCAAACTTTCGGCGACCGGATTCTGCTTTTGCGCTGAAGTTTATGGTCTTTTGAATTGTTCGATGGTTTTTGTCCGAACAGTTGCCGTACACTGAAATAAAGTATCGAACGTGTGTTAGAACCAGGCTGTGAACAAAACTTCAGATGATGCGTTTGGGGAGGTGGTGACTTATGGGGCATTCCAGGACAAAACGACCAAAAATATTTCAATTTGACACCACTATGTCTAGAAAAAATTTGAAACTTTGTCTCCGGGGTATTTTTGGGCCAGGAACACGCCTGTAAGAATCTTAGCCCCCTCCGACCAACGGTGACCGAGATATAGCCCGAGGCATTTTCGTGAGGTCACCTTGTAGACTCATCTTTGATGCTTCAAAACTCCAAAACGCATTGCTTGATTAACAAGTTTTGTATATCATTGAACTGGTCTTGAACTATACATTATTTTGAAAAAGAAAATTTCAAAATTTTAAAAAATTTTGACTTTAATTTGTTTGACCTTTTCTTTTTACCTAGCTTGACCTTTTCGCAGTTGAAATTGACTTTTTAGAAACCTCAAAAATTTTGCTTCATAAAATATATTTCGATAAAAAATTTAAAAAATGCGTTCTTGCTATAAATGCCAAATTTTTAGCACCTAAGGTAGGTATGCAGACGGTTTTTGACCACTGCGGTAGTACAGCCTTACGTTTAACACCGCAAACAAAGCGATTGTTTTTCTAATAGGCTGCTTGCAATCATATTGCATTGTCTTTACGACATTTTCATCGTGCAAGTGTCAGAATTTATGAAAATTAACACGCGCCCACACGAGGGGGGACGGCAACCGGGTTCCTCAGTTTTCTACAGGTAGTAAAAAAAAAACACCTTCGCGCAGCGCCACCCTACTTCATCTACCTCTAACTCGACATTTTTTCAACTTCTGGCAAAATAATTTAGGCCAACTGGCAAATGGTAGGTGCCGTAAATACTGTAGGTCAGCTGCCAACTGACTGGTGAGGGGGGTGACCTGAGGTAGATGGCCGTCGTTATGCCTTGTGGGACGTTCAACTTTGGTTCCTTAATCAACCCTTCATCGTGGGAGTTGCTCGTTTGGTTGGTAGGGTCGGGGTCTCCATAAAAAGTCCCTTGATGACTCTAGTGAGACTCCGACTCCTAAAACTGAACTGACAACAACTTGGACAAGATTTGTACAAAGAAAAATAGCAACCATTAAAAGTGATAGAGATCCATTGTTTCGGGGAGTCGAGGGCAAAGGAACTTTTTAGTAATGGGCCTTGCAGCCTTAAACGAAAATTACAAAGATGTCGCGACTTCATCAATAATTGAAACAAGTAATCCTATAAGCACCACTAACTCACACAAGTACATCTTCTCGGAGATGGAAAAATAGTATCAATACAAGGTGACCCAGTGCAGCACAGCATGCGTTTGAGAGGATTCATACAATGTAAAAAAGCGTCTGAAAGGCTTTCATTCCCATAAAGTAATTTCAATCTTCTCATATATGCAAAAAATGTCCTGAAATCATAACGCCTTCGACTTGATCACTTGAACAGGTTGCCTCACATGATATTTTTAAAAGGTGATCATTTCATAGCTGACACGGATCCCAGTTCAAACGCTACTTCGAAAGGCATTTGATTGGTGTGTTTTTTTAATGATTAGGGGTGGGAAATTTTGAACAATATCGAGAGCCACTGCATGAAAATAAATAGCAAAATGTATCATGTGTTTAGCCCTCTCACAGGCCGGTTGGAATACATTGCACCAATAAGTAGTATTTGAAATAAAAAAGAGAACATTCAAAGGATGTTTTACCACTTTTACCACTGTTTCCACTATTCATTGGAGGAGGTCGGGCACCCACAAATACATGTAATTCCACACTCCTGGTGCCTTGTATAATCATTGAACAATAAGGGAATACATTGAGATGACTTCAACACTGACACTAACTTTGTCCTGTACAGACGCATTCATTCACCTGCAATGATGGCCGTCAGATCACTCATTACTTAAGCCAAATAATCTATACCAGTATGTTTAATATTACCTTTGCATTGGACATTCACCATGACTAAATTTGCGACCATTCGCGCAGCACCCATAAAAGGAAGTCTATTTGCACAGCACGACACTGTTTGATTCAAACATAGGTATACGAAACCCGAACCTCTCTTCCTTTGTAGAGATTTCATTAGCAGTCTTGTTTACCTCTGGTATTCTTTGAAACTTGTATTCATTTTCCATAATCGCATCGGCAAACAGACTTTGGAGCTGTCTGGCAACATTGGCTATGCTTGATTGTGGAATGTGCAAGAACTTAATCGGGCTGGAAATTGTATGCGTAAGAAAAGCATGCGTACCTTTGGCATTACGTATTTGGTCTTTCACTGGACTTTTTAAACCATTGTGATAGGTTGCCGGTTTCGTAGTGCTCTCGATATAGTCGCAGGTGCCCTTGGTGTGAGACGTGGTGAAAACACTTCATTTTCCATAATTGAATTTTGCTTTGATATAACTTTTGCAATGGAATTAAACCTTTGCATTGCTTTGAAATCTTGTGCATGACAGCACCATTTGATGAAGTTCAATATATTTTTGCACTGTGCTGTACAGCTCTCCGTCAGGAGATATACATTCTCTAGTCATTTCTCTCGCTTTCAAGCTCCAGGCATAAGTTCTGAAAAAAACCACGAGCCATCGCGTGTTGTGTTTGGAGGCATGTTATATCACACAGGCTCTGTGGCCTAATTGTGGATTATCTCTGCTGTTCAGTAAACCATGTAGAATGAACAGTGCACTGGGAGCGACGCCGCTAAATAGCCAGTTTTAATCGCTACCGACAATGTCCCATACAAGCGTTTGGTCGGGTCACCTTTGAGGTTGCTCGAGGTCAAAGTATTCCTTACAGGAACTAAGTAGAAACCTAAATTTTGTGGCATAATAGCTGACAGAGGAGAGCCGTAAAAAAATGTTCAGCACCATTGGAATGCTCTTGTCGAGCCCGATCGGATTATATATCTTATAATCTTGTCTAGTCAAATTTCAAAATTAATATGTTTCGACCTAGAGCCGGGCTTAGGTCTGTATGGTAAAAAGAATGTTCACCAAACTGCAGTGGCAAGTCAGACACGAAAACGTAAAAATAAAACCTCCATCGCAATTTCCGACAATTCTCAATTCTCGCAAGTTATCAAAATTTACCAATTGCTCAATGCAATTCTAATGGAAAGATCGTGACCCTGACCTTGTCCCAGGCTATCGAAATAGAAATCCTGCAAGGCAACATTATCTTGCTCGGTGACCTTTCTATGTCATGTGAATTTAAGCACGATAGGTTAAATTTGATCTTACTGATGCACCTCCAAAGTTTTTCGAGGTTAGGTCTCTTGACCTGGGTTGGCAGGCTGACCTGGTATGATTTAGACCTAAAATTTTTCCAGAAGCTGTAAAAATTTGGGGCTAAAGCTAGAGGAAGTACGGTGGCGCTGCGCGAAGGTGTTGTTTTACTACCTGTGGAAACCTGAGGAGGCCGGTTGCCCGCCTCCTCGTGTGGGCGCGTGTTAATTTTCATAAGTTCTGACACTTGCACGATGAAAATTTCGTAAAGACAATGCAATATGATTGCAAGCAACCGATTACAAAAACAATCGCTTTGTTTGCGGTGTTAAACATAAGGCTGTACTACCGCAGTGGTCAAAACCGTCTGCATACCTACCTTAGGTGGTAAAAATTTGGAATTTATAGCAAAAACGCATTTTAAAAAAATATTTTATCGAAAGATATTATATGAAGCAAAATTTTGGAGGTGTCTAAAAAGGCAATTTCAACTGCGAAAAGGTCAAGCTAGGTGAAAAGTGAAAAGGTCAAACAAATTAAAAGTCAAAATTCTTAAAATTTTGGATTTTTTAAAATAATGTTTAGTTCAAGACGATTTCAATGATATACAAAACTTGTCAATCAAGCAATGTGTTTTGGAGTTATGAAGCATCAAAGATGAGTCTACAAGGTGACCTCACGAAAATGCCTCGGGCTATATCTCGGTCACCGTTGGTCGGAGGAGGCTAAGATTCTCACAGGCGTGTTCCTGGCCCAAAACTACCACGGAGACAAAGTTTCAGTTTTTTCTAGACATGGTGGTGTCAAGCCTTGATCGATCTGTCCTGGAATGTTATTGTTATGTTATGTTAATTAATGCTATTAAAAGACCGAAACACTTTTGCGTGAGATGGGTGAGGTTCCCTAATGTGAAAGTCTGGCGTTTCTTCTTCCGACTCGCACACTTCACGCTGGGGGAGAATGCAGGGGCCGCGAGGGCAGGTTCGGGGACCCCTCTGTTGGTCAGGCGATCCCCAACACACTGATCTGGATCAGGCGGCGGCATTTACCATGGATCGGTTTCGACAAGCCTCTGCCATTCCCTCAATCTATCCTGGGTGTGATCGCCGCTGTCAGGTGGCGGCATGGATGGTAAAGAAGGCTGTGTCCCGAAAATGACGGGACAGTAAGGTTGACTGTGCCTGTTACTGCTGGCAAAACATTAAGGTTAACTGTGCCTGTTACTGCTGGCAAAACAGTAAGGTTGACTGTGCCCGTTACTACTGGCAAAACAGTAAGGTTGACTGTGCCTGTTACTGCTGGCAAAACAGTAAGGTTGACTGTGCCTGTTACTGCTGGCAAAACAGTAAGGTTGACTGTGCCTGTTACTGCTGGCAAAACAGTAAGGTTGACTGCCTGTTACTGCTGGCAAAACAGTAAGGTTGACTGTGCCTGTTACTGCTGGTAAAATGTAGCATACGATGGCTACAGATATTCTTTTTATCACGAGCTGCCCAGCTTTTGCTGTTGATGAAAACTAAACATATTCTTAAGTATAAGGGATTGTCAAATTACGTTAGAACTGTTAGATTACTTCAACCATTTAAAGAAATCTTACAATGTTAGTTTAAATGGGTGAAGTAAGCTAATAATTCTAACGTAACTTGGCCTTTTCTTAGGCATTTCTCAATCTGTTCCAACCTAAACTCAATCCTCTCAAGTGTTCCTTAAACTGCGCATATAAATCAATAAATCATTGATTGTATCTAATGGTCTTAGTATCTAAGGGTATCTAAGGGTCTTAGTGCTGTATATGAGCTAGTTTTGTCGCGGCGAAGAAAGTTCCGGAACGCACATCGGGACATCCGTTCTCTGGTCACGTGGGAAAGATCTGAGCTGTGCGAAAATGAGCATCCTTGAAGGCGTAGGCTAAAAACGTGACTAGGTTGCACGAGCAATCAAGTTTTGAATGAAGTGTGTGATTTTCCTGTACCGCCTTTTTGTAGCTATTGCTTCCTGCGTTTTTCCTCATGAGGAGCCGAGTGTGTATATTTAAATCAAAGCACCTGCTAGTAATTTTGTGGGTACCCAGGTGCTATTTGTTCAGGCAGCGCGCAAGCATGGCCACATTCTGATGAACTAACTGGATGTATCGGAAATCACATAAAGTTGGAGGAATACTTATGTTTCTCGGAACGCTACAGGAAGACCATGACCATTGCGGTACAAAGCCTGGTTTTTATGGGAGGCGATTGAGGATGTCCGTTATGACTTCCTCATATATCAGTTAGCTGGTATTTTTGTAAACTTCGATAAAGGCCGCCAGGTATGTACGCGGCAGTGAAGGAGTGGTTGCGTCTGCTGTATGTATTCACTTAAATCGGGTTATTGGCTAATGAATTTTTACGATGGAATGGTATGGTGGGAGCACGTCTTTAATCCTCATAGAAGTAACTAGATAAAGTGAAAAAAGTAGCGGTGCGGTTTCTAATCCCGGTATAACCGCTAATCGGCTTATTGTCTTACGGAGAGCAGCCGCAGTGCCCGGATTATTGCTGATAAACCATTTAAAGAGTCTAGGCGAGGCTCTGCCGCTCATCATCTGCTCAGACTGGTCGTCGTGGAGCGGCGCAGAAAACGAAGGCGAAGGTGCGGGCGCACTGAGGGACAACTACACAGTCCAAAGCCTAGCGCTCGCTGCCGGCGGGTTCACGTGCAGTTTCCGGGCGTAGCTGGCTGCACCGGACGCGGGCCTGCGCTGCCCTCCCCCTCCCGTAGACCGCGGCCTAGTGGTGGCCCTGGAAGGTACGCATCTGCACCAACTCCCAGTCGGCCCCCTGGAGGGATCCCCATTCCCAGGTGAACCCAAATTCATTTGAACTCGCGAAGAGCTGTTTGGAGACGTCACACGCTGAGTATGTGGACTGATAGCAGCATCCAACATGCCCGCTACGGCGAGTAAAATGACACCGAGAGGGTGCTCCTCGCAGACCGGCACGGTTTCAACAGTGTTCGGGCTGCGGACTGGCCACTCTCTCGTGCTGCGAAGCTATCTGCATCAGCTGGGCGTAGGAGCTGACCCGACATCCCCGCAATGCGACAAGGGTGAAGAACCCCTACGCCACATTTTACAAAACTTCCCAGCGCGCATAGTGCTGCGCCGGCAAATTTTCGGCCAGAGCAGATCCGCCGTGGCCGAGATTCTGGCCGGTTCACTCCCGCTGGGGACCTCCATCGAGCGGCTGGCACGTCTCGAGCGAGGCGCTCCCCGTATAGCCCTGTCGATGAAGGGCGAAATGATAACCATCATCATCATCATATCATCATCATCATCATCATCATCATCATCATCATCATCATCATCAGGCTCTCATGTTTGCTCCAACAATTCACCTGGTCTTGAAAGAGCCTGAGGCCCGACTTCTTCTGACAGGACAAAATTATTCACCACAGAATTTCAAGTATCTCCACCCGGACCAGACAAAACTAACCTGTCTGCTCCAGGTGGGAATGCTGTTCTGGTCTCCGCCATGTGCTTTTTCTACTAGTTCCACTAATTACTGCATTCCACTGCGTTGCATGGAGAATGCAGCTCCAGATGAGCTGGTTGGCTCGTCTTGTATTCCAGATTTGATGGTATCATTGATTTAAACCTTTGCAGCTGAACAGCCCTTGCTGCAGTTCAGTTGGTGCGATCTAATCAGTCCATGGCCTGATATTATCTGATCGTCATAAATCTAGAAAACAGTCTTGTCTAAGTTAAAAGAAATGTGCCGTAGAATTTCAGAAGTTTTCTATTGTCTGAAAATTGTATGCGCTGTTGCAAATTATAAGAGCTGCTGAATTGGGGAGATGAAGACGCCAACTCTTGGGGTTTGAAATTGCACCATTACGAAATATTGAAATATAAATGTGTCCTTTAGTTAAATTACGGGTTAAGCCATGCTGTTGAAACTTCAATCGCGAGTCTTCTTGTACCCGTTACACCCTGTAAGATGTGTTGTGAATTTTGCAAAGATAAGAGGATCAGCAGGGATAGAACATTGTCACGTTTCGTAGTCGATTATCCTAGTTGCGAGCGCTGTGGGAGCGCAGCTGGCTCTCACGCAGTCGTGAGAGCGACACACCTGCAAGCCAGGGTGTCGTCACCTGTTTTATCGGGCCGGGGGCATGCACTTCGGCGGACTTAACCCTGTCCACAACTTGGGGGATGGGGGTTGCAGACTTATGACAGGAAGGAGGGCAATTCCTCATTGTATGATGATACATTTTTCAACAGCAACCGAATGGTGTCATGGACCCCGCTCATGTGGAGGATCGTTGTCTACAGCGCAAACAAACTGCGAACCTATGACTTCCCTGAGATGCGCTGCCCGGCCTTCTGTCATACAGTAGATTTCATACAATTCAGTTAATTCTGTGTTGGTCAGGGAAAGCCAAAACATGGCACCTCTCTCACCAGCTAAGGGGACTTCAGCTCAGCTCAGACTCAGCTCAGGTTCGCCCCGTGGGTTCACGTCCCCCTCCCTCTCTCCTTATCCGCTCATGCTTTCGATATCAGTGCCTGCAGTTATATGCCAGAGGCTTTCTCATCTACCTTACTTGTCTCCCCGATATTACAAGATGATTCGCGACGTAAAAAGATGGTATAAGCGTTAATTTTTTAACAAATGTTGCACTTTTGAAGGACTATCTTAGGATTAGGGTAGGGGTACTTCTCAAACTACCGAATACAGCCAAGGCTTGAGACTCATCCTCCAACTACCGAATACAGCCAAGGCTTGAGACTCATCTCCAACTACCGAATACAGCCAAGGCTTGAGACTCACCGAGTCACGGACATCTCCTGGCGCTTTTGACTCGTGTGCGCGCTTCAGATCCGTGCTGAAGGCTACGTGGTCGAGGAATGGGGAGGGGTGTAATCCTGCTGCTTTGCGGTAGAATTATCAGCCGATGGTGGCGCATGGTGGAAAAACGCTGGCCAAAAGCCGTCGCAGGACCTGTCATCGGAAGAAAAAATGGTGTCATCGAAACCGCACGTGTGGAGGATCGTAATCTACAGCACTTAAAATGAAACTAATACGTTCATTATCCAGGAGTCTTAATGTTCCTTCCAAAATTGATTAGGTAAGTTTTTGTTAGCCATCATTGGTTCATTTGCTGATGTTGAACAATATATCATATAGCGAGGAATTTCCAGCTTGCCTTTTCTGCTTAACGTCTGCTTTAACTTGATCATACTGATTTTCATGAAATGAGTGTGTATTTCATTTAAACGTATGGGGATCATCAGGTCCGTCGCCACCGCACACAAAGTGAGTGGATTTGTGAACAGACTTGTTGATGACTCAATTTTTTTAGTCGACTCAACTCTGACTTACAGCTAAATGGCTGACTCCGATTCTGACTCGACTCACTGAGCTGAAAATGGTGAGCCAACTCGAGCCAAGCCAAATTCAGAAGTGAGCCGACTCGATTCCGACTCAAATCAGCATTGATTCGGAGTCGATTCCGACTCAGAATAGTGGCAAAATATGCACAGAAAAAATGTACATTTCCTTCAATAGTATGCAAAATGCAGTATATTTATTCATGGCGTTAATCTAACTGCACATTTCCTTTAATAATATGCCAATTTCAATGCATTAATTCATGACAGAAATTATTCCTGCATAGGAATGAAGAAAGATGCCAATCGCGAACAGGTGAGTATGAGGAAGGACCTGATAGCTTTGCATTTTAAAGGCATGTCCTTCATGAGCAGTCATAATTGAAGCAATAAGTGACGTTTCAACTGCAAAAAAAACAGGAATCAATATTTGAACATATTATATTTTGAGAGGCAATCCCTGCCCCAGAACGTTCTGAACAATCCCGTGACGAACTTAAATTAGAAATAAATACTACACTGTGCACTGCCCCTATCCAGCACCTCACCAAAACCAAAAACATTGATGAATAATCGGCTTGTCCTCCCGAAAATGCTTTAGAAAACACGTAAACGTTAGAGATGGCGCATTAAAGACATTACGAAGCTAGCCTCGGATAGCGTAAACCTGACGATGAATAGCACTTTAAAAAATCACGTGATCAAAAAGGCGTAAGAAAAATCTGCAGGTTCATGTTAAGGTAATCATGCCTTCGGGGTACTAAAGCCTAAATGACCAGCCGTGTCATTGTGTTAGTCTGCCGGCAGAACGCAAAATAGTATGCTGTACGCATGAGCAGTACGGTATCATGGACTGCAAGATACATCACTGCGCATGCGTACGGCATACTATTATGCGTTCTGCTCGGCAGAATAACACGGCTACTAGCATTTTGTTGCGCACCGATCGTTTTGTGACTTATGTGGCGCGCGCGGGCAAGAGTGGTAAATAAAAATAATCGGCATCATCCTAATCTGAAGAGCGGGCGGTGGTTGTTTGTGAGTGAGAGGATTGATGTATATTTTTCAGTTTATCTGTTTCACAGTTTGAAATTACTCAGGCTACGCCAGAGGTAGGGCTGATATCTATTTTCCGTAAATAGGCAGTTTTCATTATCTACCAGTGGGTGTTCTCAAACCACGAAAAATTAAGATAGTGCTGTGAAATCAGCAGATAATTGAAGCTTTGGGTTTCTATTTCGACCCATTTCAAGGTTTATGTGCAAAATAAATTTTTGGTACCCTCTTTTTGATGCTGATAATTGTTTTTTAGTGTTTTAGCCAAAGGAAAGAAGAAAATAGAAAAATAAAGATATGGTTTCCTAAGAGTGAATTACCTTTTGCATGAGAATGAGCTTAGAATTTTGGATGGTGTGCATTTTCAAAGTTGAAAAAGTCTGATCTTGTGCCTAATCACACATTTTTCTGTATGACTCTGCATGCCATTGCTAGGATTAAATGAAAAAAACTGTCAAATGTGTGTGCTTTTTAAACTATATTTTACATAGCTTGTGTTGCTAACAACTGATCCAGGCCTGGGTCTAGTGTGGATATGAGAATAATGAATTACCTGGTATTACCAAATAGCAATATGAAATCCTTCAAATTAGATGTGAAAATTTCTAAAATGTCAGTCATGTGATCACTTATGTTAAGAAAATAGTGTTGAGTCCACTCAACTCTTGACTCACAGCATGGAGGCTGACTCCGATTCTGACTCGACTCAACTGGTTGTCCAGTTGAGTCGACTCCGATTCAACCCAAACATGAAGTTGAGTCGACTCAACTCTGACTCAAGCAAAATTTGAGTCGACTCTGAGTCGACTCCGACTCTGAGTCGCGACTCAACAAGTCTGTTTGTGAACCTTACATATTCTAATCCAGCTAATAGGAAAATGTCTGCCCTTAAAATATGTTATTCATTGTCTTCTGCTTACATTGCCCTCAGAATTTTTGTTGGTTTCAAACATGTATGTTCTCCGAATATATTTGGATGGAAAATGGAGGAAGAGATAGGATCGCCCAGTCTCCAGCAACTAGGCCTACTAGGATCTTGCAAATAAATCAAATGACGCTGTTATTTCATGCGGCGCGGGATAAAATACCGTTTTTATCGTCTTGTACTGTTTTGGGATGCAAAACTTATCGTTTATCACTTCAGATAGACTACCAAAGTGACTTTGCCGACCTGCAATTTGACGTTGCAGCTGCTTGCAGATAGGTTGTCTGAACGGCCGCGCTGGACAGCCGAGTGGATCATGCAGCCTGCCTCTATTAGCCAGGCCCGTAACTTACATGTGGGCTGCTTGCTGCACTAACGGTGCTTGACTGAGGATTATAACTCCGTCGCCCGTCGCCGCTAATCGTGGCATCGCACTTGTGGTTCTTGACTTACGTCTGAGGCCCAAAGTTGGCATGTTCAGAACATGGTTGATGAAATTGTGGGATCCAAACAGCACAGCTCAAAACTAATACCCAACGGACTTCTGTCCGGTGTGGTACAGCTGCTTACAGCCACTTATGATCTTTATAGGGGTAGTTTTATATAATTGGGAGGGAGGGGGTAGTACTGCAGCATGAATCTCACTCGTGGTCTAAACCAAGAGCTAAAAAGGTGGCTTAAGTGTTGCCAGATGGGCATCTGCCAACTGAACATTTCCAAACTTGCACTTTATGATAGAGGTCGTGGGATATACAAATCTTCCCTGGAAACGATGTATAGGGTCAGAACAGATTTTTCACCTACTCCGTATGAGGCAGCTGCGAAGAACAGCCAGGTTCTCCGTTACCGTAAATATTCGCCAGATCTAGCTGAAACTGCCGATATTAGTAGATTCAGTCCATAACTGGTTCTACCAGTATTGGGTAAACTGCCGCTGTCGTTGCCGATGTCTGTTGAGACGTGGCGCAGACATTCATTGTCCAAACAAATTTAGTGGCTGTAGTAATACTGTCCTTTTGTGAGTGAGATATTGGTGGCATCGTAGGTAGGAGGCGGACTAAAAGGTGGATTTTTCCACACAAAAAGATGAACCTTTTCATGTTCCTGGATGGTTTTTAATGTAGATTGATATGGAGACCACGAAAACTAAAAGGTCAAAAAGACCCCCACGATTTACAAAAAAATAAGAGCTAGAAAAAGCACAAAACGGCAATAGAAACTTCTTCAAAAGTGATATCGAAAATATTTCGGCCATTTTTCTCGTCAGGTCAATATCAACATCACCAGAGGTCAAAATAGGTCAAAATATCTAAGATGAGATTTACTAAGAAAACCTCATATATATCAGAAACTAAGATAGCTAAAAACATTGTTTGGACACCCTTCGAAAGCTCTTGAGTTGCTCTTTCATTACAGTGGCAATGATTTTCGGGTCAGGTCAAAGCCTGGGGAGCTGCAAGTCACTGAACATTGGGAATGTTCTTGGGAATGCCCATAGCCACCTATGCGTAAGGGCGTGTCCTTTTTCGCTAATAACTTCCAAACCAAGCAATATACAGCCATAGTTGATGCACCATTACAATTATCTCGTCAATATGAATTGCTATGCCAGGTCCAATTTAAAATTTGACATGACCCAGGTCAACGGTTTGACCCAACTTGACCTGGTATAGTCGTGATGTATATCGTTTGACTTGCAGTGATCATACAAACACTTTGGGGACCAAGTTCTATCTTTGTTTATTCAAAGTTTATAGAGTAAACACCGAAAAATGTTTATTTGACCTAAGATGACCTTTCAAAGGTCACAGGTCAAAATTTTGGGTATCAACTTCAGAGATGGGCTAAGAGCAAGTCGCAACCGATGTTTTAAGTTGATTCCATCCATATTTAATGAGAAAAGCTCATTTCGTGATTTTCCCCATGCATTTGCAATGGGGAGGTCATGCTCTGTACATGAACTTAGGTCACCAATATAAAAATCACGAAACATATGTTGTAGCTCCTGGGGGGCCCAATATGTGGTATGAGTTTCAACTTGATCGATTGACCCTTCTTTTAGTTATGCAGTGCTAAGCATTTTTAGGTGAGGTCACTTCACCTGGCCTGATGACCTGACCTGATATGACCTTGAGATAAAGTTTGCAGGAAACATGTAAAAATGATGAAGGAACAGCTAGACTAAGTTTGACGGCGCTGCGCGCCGCCGTTTTTCGGTCACTTCGTAAAAACCCGAGGGGGTCTATAAAGACCCCCCACCCGGACGAAGGTTAAGGGGTGCCGTTTCTGCAGTAAAAAACATGTAGTACAAAGAGGGCCATAAGCGGATCCAGGATTTCCGATATGAGCGCAACTTTTGGACGGCAAAACTTATCAGGTGGAAATCCTATCAGGGGGGGAAGATGAGCTCAGATGCTCACATCCTGGGAGGGGGCGAAGGTCGAAAGCAACATTCAGGGGACACCGAGGGTCGATTGGGGGGAGTACACACCCTCCCTTCCCTCCTTGCCCCGAGATTCGCGTAGGATGGGGGCCCCAGTTTGCATTCAAAGCATACATTCCTATGGGCTCTGTTTCGATGGTGCTGTTTTAAAAAAATAACTTTTGATGTCCTTCCCTGATAATGACGCCTATTTGTCCATTCGATTACTAGCTGGCCTTCGTTTCTCCCAAGTTGGCATGTGTCTTCGGTTGGAGGCTGCCCATAAGTCGTTATTTCCATGCCCTCAACATAAGAGCGCAGTGTCCTGAAATTACTTTTCTGCAGAGTGTGGGATGTCAAAATTCAGGAAAAAAGAGGTCCAAATTAATTGACAAAAAGGGGGAAAGCAAATGTAGGATCAGAATATCTCGGAAAACAAGTACATGTACTAAAACATCATATGCACATGAAATACAAAAACAAATAAGGGATGAACAATATTAAAATTAACTGTATTAACAGAAGTTAAACCAACTTGAGAAACCCACAAATCCAACTCCTGCCGAGTTCAGCATTTTTCCAAAACACAAGCATCAGAAACATACAAGAGAATACATTAATAAGCTGCAAACCTACAGTATTAAGATATAAGTAAAGCAAAGTCTGAAATACCTACCTACCAAAACAATACCTCGGGTGAGGTAAGTCTTGCTTTAGAACCTTTAACAAGCTGAAATGTCTTAAAGGCAGGGAAAATTCCAAAACTTGTCCATTTTAACAAAATATTTTCAAACAAACTTTTTTTTTGAAATTATACCTACATCAGCGGAACTCACTCCCTCCGTTTTCACTTGCATTCATGGAGAAATTGCAGTTTCATGGAGAAATTGCAGTATGCAATCACACAATAAAAATACCTGGTCAAATAGCCACCATGAAAATCATAACTTACCTTTACCCAGGTGACTGGATTTCTGAAACTTGAATTATACTACCCTCGTTGAAATAAAGAATGAACAACAGGTTGAGGTTCAGAATTTGCCTGCTTAAGCCATAAGACATACCAACACTGGCTTCTTAAAACGCTTAACAACTCTCAATCAAACTTACGTATGAGCTTCGACACCCTGCATGCAATCCAGAAACGTACACAAACACTAATCTCAACTGCGGCAAATTAATTTTCACAATGCTAAGAAAGACATCTCGCGTCAACTTAAGGCCAGCCTGTCGACACCGGTTGCCAATTACGGTTTTTCTAATGCGAGTAAACTGACCAGGCAGGCCCCCTGAGCGTGAAAAGGATGTCGAAATTCTCCACCTTTAAATCACGCAGAGATTCGGCGTTTGTAAAGGAAAAAACCATTTTTACCTTAATCTTTCGTTATTTTTTAAAAGCATCCTGAAATTCATGTAAATATTTTTGCTGCCTTTGGAGATATTCCGAGAAATACATAGAGGTGCAATTTTCATGATCCGTGAAGATTCCCTCTTTAGGTATTATTTCTTTAAAAACTAATGAACAATTATCCAATATCGGGATAGTTTTATCAAACAAAGACAGCCAAACTTTTAATTATATATATGGTAAACCACAAGAACATCGTAAAACTACAGTATTTCTTTTTAAAGTCAAGGATGTCGAAATTATTTAGCATTGTTCCTCTCAAAATTCCGAGTGACATGACCCAAAATATTGCTAAACAATATTGTTTTTTTTAACAGAAAATGTTCTGATTTCATATGCCGGGTTCTCAAAAGTTTGTTTTGCACAGAAACTTCAAAAATAAATGTTATAATTCACCCTGACCCGCGCGATTTCTAAGTATGTCGAAATTCAGTCGTAAGGAGCTCACGTCATCAAACTATATATTACGTCAGTAGCATTACATTTCAAGGCCTTGGGCCTTGGTTAGAAGGAGCCTCCAAGAATGGTGCGGTGACGATTCTTTGGGTTTCGAGCAATGTGAATGTCATGATGTCTCATACCAGCTTAAGCCTCAGGCAGTTTGAACCATCAGTTTCGGCTAGCAAATTACGAGTAATATTTCAGGTTTTTTATTTGTCCCTGGACTTCAATTGTCCAATGGTTCCGAGAGTCAGCGCTGCCGCTAGTCATCACGCTTATTTTGAATTCAGCTATATGTTTAAGACGAAGCGTACATCCCAAGCGTGTGAGGCGTGGGGGCTTGTGTTGTTGAAAGAGGAGAGAGTTGGAAAAGAGTGTGGTTTATAAAGTGGGGTATATTATCATTAGTCTTACTTTATTAGTACGCTAAGAGACGTGAGGGGTCGATGGCTGACTTTATTTTTCTTATATGAATGATTCAGCTTATTGCATCTCCGGTTTAGACATGCTGTCTGTCAGGCATTATCTTTCACATTCTGTGAGGTCTCCGTGTGCTTGTGAAGAAGCAATTGATGGGAATGTTATCTTTTACAGGGTTTTTTCCTTTTGAGCATTCATGGTAAAATATTTGTGCTAGAATCCTTCAGTATTCAAACTTCCTTCTCTCCAAAGATGAATGCTGTGTTCTATTTTGACATGGAATCAGTCCTGACGGGACTGTTTAAAGAATGCGCCATTCCATATGAAGGCAATAGTTTCACAAAGCTAGTGTTGCAGCATATTGATCGAATGGTATGTTGGCTTCAGTTGCTGGTCTGGCCCTGTTTCCATTCCTCACCTTCTGAAACAAGGAAACCGATAATGCTGCATTTTTATTCATCATCATATTTGACGTTTTAGGGCGCACCGACATCTGAGGTCATTCGGCGCCCATAACACTAAGTAAAATGCATAAATGAGACATATGTACAACAAGTTAACAGCATTTCAACAAGTAAGGTGTAAAACAGGTAAGTTTTTTAAAAAATCAAAGGGTCATACGTAAAAAAACAATACAATAATACTAATAAAAATAAAATGAATAGAATAAAATGTAAAAACTGAAGAGAATCGCAGACATTTTAACATCACATACCAAGGTCAGCGAAAAGGTAAAATGAACTTAGACACCATGTAAAACCTGAACACTACGAGGGTGAATATATGACATTAAAACCAACGCTCCTCAGATATAACATAATGGTAGCAATATCCACAGAACGTTGCTCGCCCAAAAGATAATTCAATGTCGGAGATCCCTGCAGATGTCGGTTTCTCTCTATCTCAGTCACGGCAATCTAAAAGGATATGTTTGACTGTGAGCCTGTCGCCACAGCGTGGACACTCCGGCGGGTCACGACGAGATAAAAGATATGAATGGGTTGAATGAGTGTGTCCCAGCCGCAATCTACACAGGACAACCTCCTCCCTTCTGGAGCCTGCACTACTTGAGGTCCACGACCCTAAGCGTGGTTTCAGCTCGCGGAGCTTCCTACCTTTAAAATCATCATCCCATCGACGTTGCCAGTCGCTAAAAACATACATTTTAACTTGCACGTACATGTCAAAAAATGGAACACGAAGACCTGTGGGGGCAGCACGTTCTGCCCCCGTCTTTGCACATCGATCCGCCCGCTCATTCCCGGCGATTCCGCAGTGACTTGGCACCCAAACTAAATCTACACATTTTCCCTTTCCCCTCAGGCTATGCAGTTTCTGCCTAATAAGGGTCAAGAGATAGGATGCTGACATATTATAGAAGTAAAAAACTCCAATGCCTGTACGGAAGACAACGAATCTGTAAAAATAACAAACTTTCTCGCCCTCAACTTCGAAACATGGTCCAGACAACGGAATATTGCGTACAGCTCAGCGGTAAACACAGATGCCTCGCGCGGTAAACTAAAACACTTTTCAACGCCGTCGCCAACAAATGCACATCCCGTGCCACCATCACCCTTCGAGCCATCAGTGTAAAAGTGGATGTGATTATTATAAGATTCAGAACAGAACTCCCTAAATAACTGGCGCATAACTTCAGGAGGCATATTTCTACATTGATCCAGTAAGCCCTTGTTTGTGTTCACTGCAGAGATAAGCCAAGGTTCAACCAAACACGCGTCACACGGTTCAATGAGATCTGTGTCTATCCCAGCCTCCACAAGCCAGGCGCGGACCCTTACTCCTGGATGACGGGCTGCCGCGCGGGATCCATTATCAACCTGGCGGAGCTGGGCGTCACCAAAAAATATTGGGTATGTGGGATGCGTCGGGGATTGTTTGAGTTTCAATACATAGCGCATGGCAAGTGTTTTTCGGCGCAAACCCAAATGGCATTTCATCGACGTCCACTAACATGCTTGATATTGGGGATGTACGGAATGCTCCCGTTATAACTCTAACGGCGTGATGGTGCACAATATCCAGCATGGTTTTTGCTGAATGGGGAGCGGCCTCATATACAATACTACCATACTCAATTTTTGAGCGTACTAATGACCTATAGAGCATGACAAGCATCTTCCTGTCAGCCCCGTACCTCATTTTTGTTAGGACTTTAAGTATATTTAATGTATCAAAACACTTAGCGCGGAGCTGCTTTAGATGTGGTATGTATGAAAGCTTTTTGTCCAGTGTGAGCCCTAGGAATCCCGTTTCCGGCACAACATCGATCAAATTTCCATAGATATACAACTTTGGGTCCTCACAATGCCCACGTCTGTTGCAAAAGTGCATGCACTTGGTTTTTACACTTGAGAAGCTTAAGCCGTTTTGTGTGCTCCACTGCTGCAAACGATCAAGACCGAGCTGCAGTCGCCTCTGTGCAGCGGCAGTGGTGGACGCCGTCACCCATATCGTAAAATCGTCTACAAAAAGTGCATGGTGTATATTCGTGTGTAAAGTGTCTGCTATGTCGTTAATCATAACTGCGAACAGGGTTATAGAGCTCACAGAACCTTGAGCAATTCCCCTCTGTTGTTGGTATCGATTTGATAAGACGGAGTTAACGCGATAACGAAAAAACCTATTTTCTAAGAAAATTGGATATGAACCATCCCATGTGCCCTCGCACGCCGAGCTCGAAAAGTTTCTGCAGGATGCCGTGTCTCCAAGTACAATCATACGCGCGCTCAACGTAATAAAACACCGCAATTGTGTGACATTTACGTACAAAACGCTTTGCGCACAGAGGCATCTAAACGAACTAGGTGGTCTATTGTGGAGCGGCCCTGGCAGAAACCATACTGGCTGTTACAAAGGAGCTGGTTGGATTCCAGATACCAAACAAGACGAATGTTAACCATTTTTTCGAACAGTTTACCCACACACGAAGTCAATGAGATAGGACGAAAGTCGTTGGGTGATGAGCCAGTTTTGCCGGGCTTCAAAATAGGTACGATATGTGCCTCGCGCCACTGATCTGGGGAACCATTATTACTCCAGATGTGATTATATATGTTTAGCAGAGACGATAGAGATGCATCAGGTAATTGGCGAAGCATATTATTGGTGATGTTATCAGGGTCAGGTGACATCGGCCTCACCGTGGAGAGTGCAGCTCTGAGCTCAGCTATTGAAAAAGGCACGTTGTAATGAGCCGAGTTATCCCGCCCAAAGTCGACCTCTTTTCTCTCCGCGATTTCACGGATTCGGGTAAAATGAGCATTTTCAGAGGAAACACTGCAACGATCATGGAAAGCTCTCGCCATGTGCTCAGCCACCTCTTGTGAGTCGGTTATTTTAAACCCGTTGGCTTCCAAAACTGGAGCAGACGGGGGACGATTTTTTCCCTGCATTCTTCGTATTTGGAACCAGACCTCAGCTGACGGAGTGAAACGATTTACCCTAGACACATATTCTACAAACCACCTTCTCTTCGAGTTCAGCGCAACGCGACGCGCAAACGCCCTAGCACGCTTAAAATTCGCGTGGTTTGTTGCTGTTGAGTGTGTGTTAAAAATTCTAAAAGCCCGTTTTCTGCTTAAAATGGCTGACTTGCACTCCTGGTTCCACCACGGCACAGGAGTGCGTTTTGGCTGCCCACGTGTCATCGGAATAAAATGTTTCGCTGCTGTCAAGATCATACAATTAAAATTCTCGACAGCCTGCGTGGCCGAGGTCTCCGGGGTGGGGTCCACCACACCACACGCAGCCCCGAAACCTGCCCAGTCTGCCCGCCTTTCGTTCCAGCGCGGGAGGTATGCTCCCGCGGGGCGAGGACGGTTCGGAGAGATAAGAATAGGGGAAATGGTCACTTCCGTGAGGATCATCCAGGGTGATCCAATTTAACTGGATGAGAAGAGACGGAGAACAAACGGAAAGGTCAATAGAAGAGAGAGAACCAGAGGGTACAGTAATGTGAGTAGCACAACCGGAATTGAGGAGGCAGAGGGAATT
Organism: Lepas anatifera; assembly: GCA_034440635.1. Lineage (NCBI taxonomy): Eukaryota > Metazoa > Arthropoda > Thecostraca > Lepadidae > Lepas > Lepas anatifera. Next base: position 2,683,155 of record JAOTON010000492.1, read on the forward strand.
AAGGTGAAGAAATCTCTCGACCGTGCGGCCCCGGTGACACGTGCAGCCGGCAGCTCCACCCCACCCTGAGTTGTGGGCGTTAAAATCACCAAGTAACAGGAAAGGTGTGGACAGCTGGTCGACTAAATTATGCAGATCATTTAAATTTAGATTGGCGCCCGGTGGTAGGTAGATAGAACACACAGTCAATTTAATATAACCAAGGTCTACCCGGGCGGCTACCGCCTGCAGCGCTGTATTTAGAGGTATGCTGTAGCAGGGAGCGGCATGGTGCACAGCAACCATCATCCCTCCGAATGCTATTGTTGAACTAAAAATATCTTTTCTAAAACTCTGATAATGCCGCATATTATAAGCAGCTCCAGGGGACAATTTTGTCTCCTGAAGACATAAGACAGAAGGGTTATAATCGGACAAAATCTGCTGCAGGTCGCTAAAATTTAAACGGAGGCCTCGGCACTTCCACTGTAGAAATGTCATTTAAGCTAAAAGAAAACGGGCTTACTAAAAATAGACGGCTTAACCTAACCTTTCCAAGGGGGCCCAGTACCCCCGTATGGCCCCCTTGCCTGGCCCCACGCTGGGACCACCGATTCGGTAGCGGACCGGACCACGGCTTCGTGCACCTTCAACAGAATGAGCACGCGCTCGCGTTGTTTGGGGCTCGCTGGGAGGGCTCACAGCAGGACGCTTTGTCGGAGACCTGCTCCGCGGCCCCTCAAAATTTCTCCGCATTGCCGTGACGGTGGAAGAGCGGATCTGGGCTGGAGGCTGTGCTGGCGGCGTCTGGGTCACTGGCAAGGTCGGCGGCGGCGGTGGAGGCGCTGAATCATCGCCGCCGGTGGGTGGTTGGACGGCAGGCGGCCGGAAACGCCTCCCCGTGGTGGAGTGCTTACCACCCCGTCCTACAACCGCCCATCCCTCCGTCTCAGTCGGTGCTTGGCTCGGAGTGGCACCAGGTGCCGACTCCAGGGAATCACCTCCAGTGGGTGATAGTCACCCCTTGGCCCCTTTCCCCGTTCCAGGGGTGGGCCCAACGTATTTTTGGCGTGAGTGGCCTCCTCCTCTGGAAGTTTCCAGGGAGGATCCACGTGCTCTGGATGTCTGGGGCTGGTCCGGAGGGGTACCAGTTGCCGGGCGCTTAGTGGGCGATCGCCCCGCGCTACCGGCTCGAAGTTTCTACGCACAGCCGCCACTGATGGTGTCGGGTTTGGTGGCTGCGAGGCTGGTGTGGTCGGGGATGGTGCGATAGCATCACCCATAGGAGGTACAATAGGGGAGGGAGGGCGGCGCCTCCCCGTGGGAGAGTGATGCATTTTTATTCATTTAGATCCATACATGTATTCGCGACAACAGCAACAAGCAACAAAAGACCATGCCAGTACATGTTAACAAAAAGCTAAAAACCAGTAGGAGATGCAAATAAGGGCACACTAAAAAGCTGTTCTTGAGGCCACCACCTCGCAAGCTGATGATGCTGCAAGCCGATGATTCTGATGATTTTGTTTAGGATGTCAAAATTCAAAATTTGGGATGTCAAAATTGATCAAGTCTGGGTGTGGGTTTCCACGCAAAATTCCCAATTTCAGGACACTGTAAGAGCGGCATCATTTCAACTGCGGCAGAGGGGGTGGCTGCCTTCCACCGTACCCCTGGGTCCGTTTATGGGTGACAAATATACCAGAAATGGTCAAGAAATATATGAGGAGCGTCAAAACGATGCGGTAGGGGTGACCTACGATTACATTTAGATAATGGCGCAGAGTATAGTTTGCGTGAAGTTGAACATCCTGTATTGCTCTCTGTTATCCGGGATCTCAATAAAGATAATGTAGGACAAGAAAGACTTTGTATTGGAGGATGACACAATACACGACCTGTATTAGATCAATGTGATCGTTGCAGGAAAGCTAGAGATGGACTACATACCTGTAGATAGGGGGGATTGTAGCAGGAAAAGTAGATATGGACTACATACCTGTAGATACAGGGGATTGTTGCGGGAAAACTAGAGATGGACTACATACCTGACCACATGTAATATTCGGCATATTCCACACTCATGCTTAGGAGGGAGTTGGTGGCCTTGTACAGTCTCATTGTTCCGTCGCTCAATGTAGGTGGTCTGAGAATCTCATCCTCAGTCATCATCACACTCATGATCAATTGGGTGCCATGAAGCCCCAATGATGATGATGATGAGGTGTGGGACTCGCAAACAACCTAGACTGGGGTGACGGAACGATGCTTATGAGAGAGACTGTACATGTACAATAAACTGAATACCACCACCGGTCTAGAGAAGGTGATGGAGTAGTTTCAGAGGTGGTGATGTTCTAGAGAGGTGGTGATGGAGACCTGTGACACTTGACAGTCTTCATCTGTGACCAGCAAGACTCCACCATCGAGCAGTGAATCAAGTACGTATTCCGCCTCGTCATCGACGACTTCGACTACAGGGTTTGAAATAGTCCAGACGGGATTGATGTGTTTTATCTGCATCCCACCAGGAAACATTTCAAAGAGAGGTTCGGCTCTCTGGCGCACATTTCAGGCGTCAACTTGTTCCTCGATTTCCCAGGAGACTCTGGCTTAGTTTCCAGGAGCGAGATGCGATCAGGGTAGGGCTGAGAATTAGGATACAGCGATCGTGGTTCCCATGACAATTTAGCTTGGATGAGGATAGAGCTGGAACGGATCGAAAAGTTTTCTATCTCAATTCTGTCTACATTTCTGGTGCACCAGTCACTTTTCCCTTTACTTCCTTCAATTTCCCTCCACCCAAATTTGCAAAGAAACTTTTCCCTCTGTAGTTTACTCCCTTTTGCCCTCTGCACTGTAAGGAGAATATTTACCATCACGTTGTCAAATGCTGTCAGATCTTGTTGGACACGGACCGACGAGAATCGGATTGAACCCCGATTTCCATTGCCAAAAGCTCTATGGGGATCGTAATTGTATCTGGATGCACCGTCCGATCGCGATAGAAGTTGTGCATGGTACTTAGGTCTCCTGACTAGGACATGACTTCCTGGTCATGTATACCAACATCGACAGCGTCATGCGTCGTCAATGACTTCTGACACCTTCACCTGTATGAAGAGGTTTTCAAGTCAGGGATACGCGCGGATCCTGTCTGCTGTGGAGGTTATTATCGGGGCGCGCCTGATGGAGCATGTTCCTCACTTCCTGCTCCTCGACGACCTGGGATAGGCTGCACTCTGCGTGCCCCACTTCGAATCAAGAAATTTCCACAGGGCAGCATGTCCCCCATCTAGACCTCACCAAGATTGTCTTCAGTTTTATGTATCAGAGCCACTTTTTTAATTGTTTTTACTTAGCAGACTTGCTGTAGTCCATGGTGCTCATCATTAGCAGTGCAGGCTTTCTCAGTCCAAGACATCCTTCTGTCCTGTCTGGCTGAGGGCGAGATCAGGTAAAGAAGCAATATATACGGTGTCGGTGGCTCCGCTCCCTGCAGATCCATACCATCCAAAGTTAGCAGAAGAAGGCCGGGGCCACCCGTCTCCAATCTGGACGAGACGAGAGTCGGCTCCATCAACCACGAACTGAGGAGTAGAGCCACCAAGGAGCTCGAAACGGCCACCTTCTCCCACACTGGAACAAAAGGGACCACCTGCTATCGGGGATCAGCGGGAGAAGAAGCTGTGGGAGCTGAGGAAGAAAGGTGCAGAGGCTGAGGAAGCCAATTCAGCACCGACAGCAGCGCAACGCTGAGCAGGGCGAGTTCACCACGATAAGTTACCCCAATTCTTCCCGGTCCTGAGAGGCGGAGGCCTGCATGACCTGTGAGTACACTCAGTGAGGGGGAAGGCAGAATGGCTCTACAGAGAAGTAGAGGTCGCCATGGTACACAGTTTTAGCGTCCATCCTGTCCTGTCCTATTTATGTCCCGTCCCATTCCAGCGCCGAAATGTATCCAAAATTACACCACCCGGTCCATATCCGGTTTTTGTGATAGTTTCAGCAAAATTGTCTTGTTCCTCCTGTCCTGAAGGAAACTTGAAGTTGTCATCCCATCCCGTGCATTTGCTTCTAACCTGGTCTTTATCCCATGCTGATATCTAACTAATCCAGGTACGCCAAGAATTCCTCCGCTTCACTCCCAAACGAAATGCTCAGACTTGATAAGGATCGCAAGAATCTACCAAATGAGACCTGTCCCCAGAACCTCGTCGCATACCTGAAGAGAATCAGCTATATGTCCATTTGGATGTAGACAGTTTTAGGGAGGCCCTGGTAAGCTGAAGAAGATAATATTATGGTCATGTTTGGTGTTGAAAATGTAGGAATTTTTACCTTTAACGTCGATATGTGACGTTTTGATCTGTAAATGAGCCGACAGAGACAACAGGGCTCCAAAAGCAGTTTCGGGGCAAAATAGCAAATTCTTCAGCTCCATGGTAGAGGGAGTAAAATAGTAAAATTTGTTTTAACAAAAACCAACGACGTATTCTGATGTTTTATAAGGAACCTCGCCGAAAAATTCCGGGGAACCCGAGGCTGTGAAATAGTCCTCACACAAGTATGGTCACGCATTCAGATCATACAAGGAAAACGCAAAAATACCTCACCTGTTCTCGAAATCAATGGACACAAAGTAACCGATCCCAGGGAGGTAACGAAACACTTTGCCGCTGCATTCCACGATCGATGCGGAAATACAAATATAGATGTCGACAGCACACGCCTCCGCACCGTGGAAGAGCGAAAGGGCATCGACTTTGGAAGCGATATATCGGCCTCATATAACGCAGCATTTTCATGGCGAGAGTTGAAGGTGGCAATAAAGAGCACAAAACAAGTCTCTCCGGGTTTCGACCGCATTACAAATCAAATGTTGACTCATCTGCCTGATATTTCACTTATATCTCTCCTTAGTATATTTAATCTCATTTGGCTTAAGAACGACTTCCCGGAACAGTGGTGTGACGCCATTATTATTCCTATTTTGAAGCCGGGAAAGTCCGGGTCTTCCCCCGATGACTATCGCCCGATTTCCCTCACGTCTTGTCTTTGTAAGCTGATGGAAAAAAATGATTAATGTTCGGCTAATGTGGTACCTTGAAAGTAATGAGCTTCTATGTAATCAGCAATGTGGATTTCGACAGGGGCGAAGTACCCTAGATCACCTTGTTCTGTTGGATGCGGCGATTCGAGAAGGGCAGGCATCTCGTCAACACACTGTGGCAATCTTTTTCGACGTGGAACGCGCATACGATACAACTTGGAGATACAAAATACTAAGTAAACTGCACGCCATGGGCATTAGAGGTCACTTAGGCTGGTTTTTGCTGAACTTTCTTAAAGAACGGTACTTCAGGTTCCGTGTAAATTCTTCTTTATCCGATAAATACACACAGAGCAATGGAATCCCGCAGGGCAGCGTTTTATCAGTAGCCCTGTTTGCTATTATGATAAATGACATTGTAGACGTTCTTCCTACAACCATAAAATGTGCCTTATTTGTAGATGATTTCACTATTTGGACAACAACCTCTACTACAAGTGCCGCTGCTAGGCAACTACAGCTTGTGCTCGACCGCCTAGAGCGCTGGAGTGTCGAGAACGGGCTAAGGTTCTCGTTGCCCAAAACTAAATGTATGCACTTCTGTAACCGCAGGCGTCCATGTGACGATCCAGTTCTTATTCTCTATGGCCAGCGTGTGGAAGTAGCAGATAGCGTTAGGTTCCTTGGGGTCATTCTTGACTGCCGTATGAGCTCTGTCCGTCACTTTCAGGACCTAAGAGAGAGGTGTTTCAAGTCACTGAATATTCTTAAAATCTTGACGAGAATGAAGTTCGGAGCCGACCGTGCAACTCTTCTGTTGCTATACAGGTCTCTCATCAGGTCAAAGATCGAGTACGGCTGCGTTGCATATGGCTCGGCGTCTGAAACAGCGAAGCGTATGCTGGACACTGTTCATCACCACGCAATCAGAATTATTATCGGAGCTTTTAGGACCTCACCAGTTAGCAGTATGCTCGTAGACATAAACGAAATGCCTCTAGATCTTCGTCGGAAGATATTGTCCATGCGATATGCCGTTAAACTTAAACAACATACAACACATCCTACATATCAGACATTCTTCGGGGACACCCACCTCCGTCTAGTTGAAACTGGGTCACGTGCTGCGGCTCGCCACCCGGGAGTCAGAGTTCGCGCCCTATTAGCGGAGGCTTATATTAGTACAGACCTTGTTGAACCATACGACCTGCCTGCTATCAATCCATGGCTGATCTCGAAAGCTAACACAAACACAGACTTGCTCGAGCGTTGTAGAGACTCGTCTCCTGAAACAATGCGCCAGCTTTTCATGGAACTCTGCTCGGAAATGTTTGAAAACCATATTCACTTCTACACGGACGGTTCAAAATGTGACAGCGGTACGGGATGTGCGTATGTTTGTGGCCGCACTGAAAAATGTTTTAGCCTACCCCAGGAAGCATCTGTTTTTACCTCGGAACTGTGTGCCATCTTTCGTTCCCTGGATGAGATATCCAAACGAAGGGCGAGAAAGTTCGTGGTCTTCACGGACTCACTGTCCTCTCTACAGGCATTGGAGTTCTTTTACTTCCACAGTACATCATCTTCTTATCTCCTGACCCTCATAAGACAGAAATTGCACAACCTAGGGCAGAAAGGAAAAACTGTGGAGATTGTTTGGGTGCCAAGCCATTGCGGTATAGGCGGGAACGAACGGGCGGACAGGCTTGCAAAGTCCGCGGGTGAACGCGCTTCTCTCCCCGGCCTCCGTGTTCCGTTCTTTGACCTATATGGTCTTACCAAAGACCATGCTATTCGTGTCTGGCAGAGCAGGTGGGATGGTGACCCCAAAGGAGTCAAGCTTAGAGGCCTTAAACCAAAGCTAGGGGTGTGGAAATCCAGCAGTGCGGGCTGCAGAAGAGAGGAGGTTATCCTCTCCCGCCTGCGGATCGGCCACACCCACGCCACACACTCCTTCCGCTTGGGTGGCGGCGATCCGCCAAGGTGTTCATGATGCGGAGAGCCGCTTAGTGTTAAGCATGTTCTTGCAGACTGCCAGGATTTTGAGGTGGAAAGACTGCGGCATCTTGGAGGATCACCATCACTGCATTCTCTTTTGGGACAAAATCGAACCGTGGAGCTCTCCGACATAATATCGTTTCTAAGAAGTGTTGACTTCAACGTAATTTACTCGCCGACATAGACATATAACGTGAACCAGTATCTTTTGACCCTCGATTCACACCTGTCACTCTACAAGTACAGCACCTTTCAAGACACAGTGACCTATCTTACTACCTGACTCGAAAAGTCTCGTTATATATCTACATGTCTTTCCTCTGTGCGCAATATGCTGAGTTATGGGCGCAATATGACCACTGCAGTCGACGCGCCCTTAAACCCCAACTATGATGATGATGATGCCCTATCATAGGCAGTGTGCGCGACACTGAAGGGTAGATGAGATCGTGCATGTGTGGGCATTGTATGTACAACAGGTATCAGTTCATGGTCTATAGACAAGTACTGTCCTGAATGTTTATATTAATCTTGGATACTTCTGGTGATGTAGAGTGTGTATCTGCATTCCTGCCGAAGCAAAATGAGACAATCGTCTGCAGCCTATTTTGGCCTGAAATGTGTTCAGAAGATACAGAAAACAGAAATGCCAACAGCAGCACCCAGCGCATCTGAAGTGCGATATAGCCCAGCCCGCTGAAAGTGCTTACAATACCTACACACACACGCGCGCGCGCGCACCCAGCACTGGACAACCCTCACATATGTTACGGCACTCGCGTAGCGCATGTATTTTACCCCCGTGGAGTTCACGTTCCGTGGTTGGACCTTTAAAAAATGCGCCAGCTTGATCTTCGTCCGCGCCGGTGCTGTACGAACGAGTTATTTTTAGCTGGTGATACATGCTAGCAAGGCATTCCAGTCAGGCACGTTTGACGTCAACGCCGAATATCTGCAATTAAGATGTCGAAACCATTTATGTGTACCCTTTAATGTCAACAGTCCTTGGGCCACTGGTTCGTTAATAAATGGTCACTATCCCTGAGCAATCGCTCAATGTAACCTTCACTTTTCACTCTTGATACTTACCACATAATGGGCCCACCGAATGCTACAGCATATATTCCGGGATTTTTCATATCGACGACCTAAGGTCAGGTACGAATATAATCTCTCCATTGGAAATGCATGTGGAAAAGAGTAATTGGGCTGTATTTTTGTAGATAAAGCTGAGAATACCTTCATATTCTCCAAATCGTAGAATCCTGGACCCCTTTCCAGGTTGATGTTACAATTTTTGACCTGTTACCTCTGAGAGTTAATCTGGGCTACTTAACCCTTGCCCCGGTGGCGGGTACGAGCCACCTTCGCCCTGGTGGGGGGGGCTAAAAAGACCCCCACGATCTCAAAAACAAAGAGAAAGTTCTTCAAAAATGATATCCAAAACACTTGGGTCATTTTTCTCGTCAGGTCAATATTAAGGTCATTGACGCCAGGTCAATATTAAGGTATTTTGACCAGAGGTCAAAATAGGTCAAAATCGCTGATATGAGTTGTACTGAGAAAACTTCGTGTATCTCAGAAACTATGATAGCTAAAAACATTTTTTCAACACCATTTGAAAGCTCTTGAGTTGCTCTTTCATTGCAGTGTCAATGATTTTCGGGTCAGGTCAAAGCCTAGGGAGCTACAGGTCACTGAATATTGGGAATGTTCTTGGGAATGTCCATAGCCACCCATGCATAAGGGCGTTTCCTTTTTCGCTGATAACTTCTAAACCAAGCAAGATGCAGCCATAGTTGATGCACCATTGCAATCCTCTCGTCAATACCAATCGACTGATATATAATATTGCTATGCCAGGTCAAATTAAAAATTTGACCTGACCCAGGTCAACGGTCTGACCCAACTTGACCTGGTATAGTCATGATGTATAATATTTGACTTGCAGTGACTATACAAACACGTAAGTGACAAAATGCTTATGAAATGCATACAAAAAAGTTCCATCTTTGCTTATTCAAAATATATAGAGTAAAGCACCAAAATTGCTGATTTGCCCTAAGGTGACCTTTCAAAGGTCACAAGTAAAAATTTTTGCATCAACTTCAGAAATGGGCCAAGAGCAAGTCGTAACCGATGTTTGAAGTTGATTCCATCCATACTTACTGAGAAAAGCTCATTTCGTGATTTTCCCCATGTATTTACAATGGGGAGGTCATGCTCTGCACATGACCTTAGGTCACCAATATAAAAAATCCCGGAAAATATTTTGTAGCTCCTGGTGGGCTCAATATGTGGTATGAGTTTGAACATTAGATAGTGACCTTGACGTGACCTCAGGTCAGGTCATTTTTGTGTTTTGACCTAGTATAGTCATGTTATACATCATTCGATTCGCCGTAACGAGAGGAAGCGAATGGCGCCTAAAATGTTTCTGACATCAGTAGTCAGACGCAAGGGCCCCGAAACTCTTCTCTAACATACCACCCTTGACCTGTTATGACCTCAATATTGACCTGAGCTAAAAAGTGGCCGATGTAGTTCCTTCATGAATTTGTATTAGCTATCCACCAGCGTTCGCGTTTTTTCGTTATCCCGTACAGCAGCCGAGTTCGAGGAGGTGTTTGAACCACCATGGCGAAGGTGGCTCAGAGGCCCACCGGGGCGGGTGTTAAGTCTCGCTGCGAGCGGATCTTGCCAATGGACTAGCTACTATCCTACCAACTACTTTCCATAGTTGAAGGGGACGACTCCTCAGACGGTCTTGGGCCTGCTCGTGATTCAGTTATGACAGCTGTCCCGCGTAGCCGCTAGAGGCTTTCATAGAAACGCATTTTGATAGGTTCAATGGCCAGCTTTATGTGGGTTGTAAGGTTAGGATCTCCAAGCGACTCAGTGGTGTAACGTGTTCACCGGTGGTTTCGACCTTATAGTAATCCAAGCAGAGTTTTTCATCACTCAAATATTTTTAGCCGACTCAACTCTAACTCAGCTTAGCGACTGATTGAGTTGGACTCAACTCAACACGTTGAGCCGGTGAGTCGACTATGACTCAGCTCAAATTCAGAAGTGAGTCGACACAACTCTGACTGGGGAAAAATTAAGTCGACTTATAGTCGACTTGTACTCGGAGCTAGGACTCAACAATCTTAATTCTGAAAAGTTTTTTTGCCCGTTGCACCAAAAAGTGGCTTGGTGAATCTGGAGCTACAACCATACCGCCGATTTAGACGTAATACTGTAACGGGGGTTTCTCGAAAACGGGGGTTTTCTCGGGGGCCTGGCACCGGTGTTGTGGGTGCGTGGCCGTCTCCTCCACCACCCGTTACGGAATATAGGGAGAGAGGCGATGCGGTCGGGAGCTGGGCGCACCTCCAGGACCGTTAGCGAGACACATAAGACACGCAGGTACAACAAACAATGAGCCTTTTCTTCAAAATTTTGTGTAGGGATTTTCTGTAGGGTGCCGGGAAGCATGAACACATTTCTAGCCGCTTCCGGGGCCGACTTCTTTTGTGATGATTTTAATACTTTCAAGACATGTGTGGTGAGATTCGTAAATGCTCGGTAGGAACAGCACTATCAGCTCTTATCTGTTTTTTATGTTTCTGTGTTTTTATATTTATATATTTTACCTTTTACCGTTTTTAGGAAGTATACTGTCTCGATTCTTGTGATTTAGATAGCCTTTTTTAATGCTTTGACTTCGCCTGTGAGTGGATTTTATCTTTTGGCGATTATTTTGAATAAATAAATAAATAAATAAAATTCAAAATTTATTTCCTCTCTCCCACCGAGCCAAATGACAAGTATTGTTTAAATTGTTAACATCAGGAAAATCAGGGCACGGGAGGACACTCTGTGAGTGTATGCCGCGGAGGTCATCTATGAGCCGGCAAGATTAGTTAGGAATGTGCCAAATTATGGAATGGGGTAGGGAACTGATTTTTAACATGGTGTTTTCTGGTAACTAGGATAAAAAGTAAGGGTTTTTGTGTCTAAAAAATGTTTTAAACATCGCAAAATTGTAAATATTCGCAAAAAGAATACTTCTAAACAGCAGTTGACGTCATATTTGAAGACGCTTGCTGATTGGCTATTGGCACCCGTGACGTCACTCGATAGTACGAATCTGAAGACCGCGGCCTGCTTGTGGTTATTTACGTTGATTGATAGGAGCATATAGGAGTGCTGTGTATTTACTAGGATCGCTGATAGTTTAGGAGCGTTTTCGTGCAGGAAGTGAAAATGGCAGACAGATTCCAGTGCTTCAAATGGTGTTTTGTGCCGTGCTGCAAAAATACCAACCTTAAAACTCCGAGCAAGATATTCTTGGCAGTTCCACGGAATATCGAAACACGGCGTCAATGGGCAAAGATGGCTCGCCGGGAGGATGCTGATTCTCTGGTGTCCGTGGCACCTTGGTACTGCTGTGAGGATCATTTCAATGTGAGTATTATGGGAAAGGAAATATGTTGCAAAATTTTTTTAAAAAGCTGTTGTTCTTCTCGTCAAACTAAACAGGGATGTGAGATGTGACATCCTCACTTTGTGTAATTTGTTGTGAGTTGCTTAAAGTTGCCTGCTATATGACCCATTGCACTTAAGAGACTAATGGTGGTGCAAAATTTGATAATGGTGTGGTATGACCCATTGGAAATTTTTTCATTATTTCACCAGGCAGTTTTTTTTAAACAAATCTGGCAAGAATACACCAATTGTTCCTCAAGGGCACTAGGAATGTGGATATCAGTCAATAATTCCTCAAGATTACAACTGCCTTGATTGCTTAAGAAGGGTCTTCATACAATAGGCAGATCACCTCGTGCAGGTAGTGGCCCAGCCAGCAATTTGGCTGGGCTTACATCATAGAAATATCACCTAACATGATTGAAAAAGTTTGAGCCTTCATTTTCACTTCATTGTTTTTTTTCATGTTTCTGTATCAACAGAGCAATCTTGATTCATTTGTTTGCTCTTGATTTACCATATTTTTATTTTTTAGCTGGAGGATGACGCCATGAACTTCAAGCGATTTAAGATGATGGGTGGACAACTACTCTTGCAGAAGGGAGTGAGGCCTCACAAGTTTGAGTGCCAAGGGCGAAGTCTTGTGCGGGTTCGAGCAGCTGCTGCTAAACGTGACCAGCAGCGAAATTTGGTGGAAGCATTTTCATCTTCTGAAGTAGAGGTGAGGGAAGATTTTCTTAACACATGCCGGTACAGCGGTCTGAGCCACCTTCACCGGTACAGGGGGGTTGTTGACAACCCCCTAAGATCTCAGTAACCATGATAGAATAAAACGGTTAACAGCATTGGATAGCCTGCCTCGATCTCTACAAAAAATAATTGAAGCATTTTTTGGTCAGGTCAAATTCAAAGTCACCAGAGGCATGGGCGTAGGAACGGGGTGGGCCAGTGGGGCCATGGCACCCCACCCAATATTCATGATTCTTAACCATTAGCCCTATGGCGTTGACTGGAAAGAAATGACTTAAAAATGCCCACTGGCCCCCCAATATTCTGGACGTTCCTACTCCTATGACCAGAGGTCAAAGTATGTTCTCATAGGGTCACAATGGAAATTTATGGTTTGTGCTGTAGCAACTGCCAGAGTAGAGATATAGAAAAAATATGGACACCATTGGAATCCCCTTGTCGAGCCCAATGGAATGAGGTACTTTTTGTCCTTCTCAGGTCAAATTTGAACTTTGACCTGACCTAAGGTCAGGTCAAGGTAATGTGAAGGTCAAAATAGGTCAAAGTGTATATCATTGGAAGCGCAAAGGCAAGGCGAGCACGATGACGCCAAAATAAACGCTCTGTCATCGTTATCTGCGAAGTTATTGCCATTACACTATTTTCCCATGTATTTGCAATGGAGAGGTCATGAGCTGTAACTCACCTTAAGTCATCGATATCAAAAATCTCGAAACAAGTTTTTTTAGCTCCCGGTAAGGGCATTATGTGATATGAGGTACAGATTGCTAACTTAACCGGCTTCTTACTTATGCGATCTTAAACATTTTTGGGGGTGAGGTCACTTAACCTGACCTAGTGACCTGACCTTACATGTCATTTACCTAAAATTTTCAGGAAAGATGCAAAAATGATCAAGGAACAGGTATGCCAAGTTTGCCGGCGCTGCGCGCCGCCGTTTTTCGGCTATCTGCGAAAAACCTGAGGGGAGGTTGTTAACAACCCCCGTACCGGCGCGTGTTAACCCTTGCAGGTACGGATGGTGGGTACCCTCCCGCTCAGGTTTTTCACTCGTGGCGGAATAACGGTGGTGTGCAGCCGCCGTACTTGGCATACCTTTTACCTCATCAATTTTTCAACAGTTATCTAAATTTTGGGTCAAGGTCATTTCGGTCAGGTCACCAGTGGAAGTTATGACCTGACTTCATAAAATCTGACCCTAAAAAGGATGGAGTATGAGAGAAATTGCTGTATCTATCGATATTAAACTCATATCAAATAATAAGCCTGCAGGGGCTGCAAAATATTGAACGGGATTTTGGATATCGATTACCTGTAAGGTCAGATACGAGTAATGACTTCTCCATTGGAAATACATGGGGAAATGGTTGAAAGAAAAAAAACTTCGCTGTGAATAGAGATACAGTGTTGATTTTGACCTCATTGTGATTTGTGTTTTGCTCTCGCCCATACATTCTAATGATATGCGTCTTGGCCCAATACCCAGTTTAAACTTGACCTGACCTAGAGTCAGGTCAAATCGTAAATTTTACCTTTCAATGTCAAACTATATATAATTCACGCAGCTTGCTGTGAGGATTCCAACTGAACAGTGTATGTAGTTTTGTTCCAGCTCTTTTAAGTCAGATGCTATGCTGGCCAAACCTCCATGTGCAGTGCACCATGTCCCTATAGTGACATGTTTTGACCTCTGGCGACCATGAATTTGACCCGACAAAAACTTTATAAATAATTTCTGTAGAGCTTTATTCGGGCTATCTAGTGCCGATTACCACATTTCGCTAACCAGTGTGTTTTTTTTAGATATTGGGGGGCCAGTACCTGCGAAGGTGGCGCGGACCTTCGTACCTGCGTGTGTTAAAATAAAGTGGGACTATGCTGGCTTGCATATTTTACATAGTAGATTGCTTTGGCTCTTCTGGAGCAGTGGTATTTGGCAGAATCAATCATTTTCCTCTATTGAAGGTCAAATGAATAAAATAATTGTCCTCCAGTCGAAACATCTTTGATAATCGTTTAATGCTCACCATTGGGGTTGCCTCCGAAATGAAACACTTCGAATTTTTTCAGGTGTCCGGAGTTCCTGACGAGGAGACTGATCAGCCCGGATCTGACGAGGAGGGGCAGCAGGAACCTGGAACGGCCGATAAAGGAGTACAGGCTACAACAGCAAGTTGTGACGCTGCTACTCAAAGTCTTTTAAAACACTCCCTCAGTGCTACGACCCAAACCGAGTGCGACGGGGGTAGTGCCCTCTACCGTTCCAAAGACCATGATAGTGATAGTTCCTATGAGCCATTTGACAGTGAACCTGAAAGCGAGGTGTCCCAAGAAGACATAGTGAACGACCTTCAGAACTTGGAAAGGATGAGGTCTCTGTGCAAGAGGTTTTCTAAGGACTATCTTGGTTTGAATGAGGAAGGCCTAGTCATTCTAGAACTTGTTTCTGAGCAAGTTAAGAGTGTTTGTGGCAGCCAAAACGCAAAGCTTACTTCGCTCGATGCTTGCATGCTTGTTATGGTAAAGATAAAACAGGATAGGCCGTTTAAACTAATCGCTGACGACTTCGGCATTAGCAGGTCATATGCTGGCCGGCTGTGGAATTTGGTATTACCCCAAATAGTAGCCCATGTCAGGTCCTTAATTTTTTGGCCAGATGCGGACGAGATCCGCGCCAACCTCCCGCTGGCGTTCAAGGCGCGGTTTAGTAAGGTGACTTGCATCATTGACTGCATGGAGATAGAAATAGAGAAGCCCTCTGGTGCTGTAAAACAGGCGAAGACATGGTCTGCATATAAAAACTGTAACACTGTCAAATTCTTGATTTCTATCATTCCCAGTGGCATGGTAAATTTTGTATCCGGGGGATACGGTGGTCGTACCTCAGACATGGAGATAGTTGAAAAATCTGGGTTCACTGAAAAACTCAAGCCCGGGATGGCGGTGATGGGAGATAGGGGTTTCAAGGGTATTGAGCCACTTCTCCGCAGTAAGGGCTGTTTCCTCATACGTCCCGATTCAGTGTCGAGTAACGAGATCCCGGCAGCTGACCGTGTTCTTTTCTCAAAGCAAGTTGCAAGTCTGAGAGTGCACGTAGAGAGGGCAATCCGCAGGATCCGTGAGTTTGCAATGGTTAAACCACACGCTGTCGTTGAGAATGCAATGATCCCACATCTGGACCGCATAGTGAATGCCGTATGCGGCTTTGTAAACCTACAACATGACTTAATCAAGGTTTGATCCGTAGAGATCAACATCGGAATGACTAGTTGACAATGCTGCTCCTCAAACAGCATTTAAACTAACCAATGAACTAGGAATGCTCGTACCCACTGCAAAATTGCCGCTGAAGAATGTGTGATGATGTGATGTTACCTGATTGATGTTCTAAATGCAGCACGAAAGTCATTATCTGTTTTCTACGCACCTTCTACCCGATAATTGACCTAGTTTCGGCCAAACTAAAATCGGGAAATGTTTGGTATAATTACCGGTCGATTGGAGAGGGCTCATTTGTTAAGTTCTCAACCGTCGCGAGGAATGTACTATGTTTCGCTTTCTCTGATCAACAGAGCTCGGAACCCACAAAAGGTGGAAGGCCATTTGCTAACCACTGACTCAATGGTTGCGTGTGAACACAACGAAATTATTTAAAACTATTCAAAATGATCACCAAATCACCAAACCAACCCTGCCATTGCAGCTGCCCAAGTTTTAGTAAGCATACCATGGGACATGGAAATAACATGTTTTATTTCGACCGCGCGGAAACATCTCGCTCGTCACAACTAGGCTAATTATGTGTCCTTCTACGCTGCCACAGACAGAAACAGCTCCTTAGCATTCTTGCCCCTGAACTGGACTGCACAGACATATCACCATCCCAGCAAAAGAGAACAACGGCGAACAATACAGTTACATACACCACGATTTCCACCTGGACGCCTGGGAGCGTTTGATTGTTCATTGTGGCACCATGTAGCGTCCTGCAATGAGCTGAGGGAACACAGCGCAGTACCAGAACGTTTTCGCTTGGTTAATTAGCGGCATCAGGAAGCTAGGGCACAGCACGTCCTTCACGATGCGTACTTCTCGAGTTTGCTCGAAGTTGGGAGCTGCTACACAGAAGTAACCACTGCTGCATCCAGTCAGCAGCATCTGCAGCTGCAGCTGAGCCCTATATCTAGACTGGATGACTCCTGAGGGTGACACATATCTGGGCACACTGTCCATGGTCATGGGACACTTCACCTCTACCACAGCGGTGATCTTCCCATCGGAGTTCCGGATCAGGGAGTCAGGGCTTGTTCCAAAGATGGCACGCTCCTTGTTCACAAACAGGCCAGACTTATCGCACTTACATTTTACAGCTTTTTCGAACTCTTTCAGCACATCACCCTCCAGTTGGCTACCTCGCTTAGTTGCTGGTGTTCCCGAGAACTGCGTCGCACCAAGCAGCGCCTCCACTAAATGTCCGTCACCTTTACGGCATCGGGCAGCTTCAAACAGGCGCGATGCTGTGATCCGGCCATACCGAAGGTGGTGCCAGGCTGGGGCATTCGCCTGACCCATCGTCCCCAGCTGGGCCATCTCGCAGTCCGAGTTTGCCACCACTGTCTCACAATATTGCAGGAACCGGTCCAAAGACCGATTTTCTTGTCCTTCATTGTCCAGGTAACCGTGGACGAGACGGTCCATGTTCAGCTTTTGAAGCTTGTCGTCAGCCAATCCCATTAGCTTGACAACCTGTGTCTGAGCGCCAAGCCCCTTCTCCGCCAGGCGACGAGTAGCAGCTTCGCGAAACCCAACGGCGTCCACCACTGGTTCGCGATGTTTTAGCTTGGCCTCCTCCTCTGAAACCGTGAACGGACCGGTGCCTTTGAGTCCGGACAGAGTGGCTCTCTTCCAGTAGCACTTGACATCCGTCACAGCTTCCTCCTCGCTACGTCTAAGAAGCCAAAACACGAAGGCAATCGTGTGCTTACAGCCCCCATTTTGAGCTTTGCATCCGGTACATGCAGCGTTGGTGATGCTCTTGCTCACGTTATTCACATCCACACTTACTTCGTAAGGGGTCTGGGTAGTCTTGTGCTCAGGTGTGACCTTGCCCTTTACAGTCACAGCTTGTTCTGTGATCTTCACAGACACATAGCCCACTGCATCTTCTCCGTAGCTTGCTCTTGATGCCCTGAAACAAATATAAAGGGTAAAATCATTAATCAACGTTAATCATATTAGTTAGTTCATTAATTAAATTTTACGTGATACATTGATCCTATTTCATTGGACCCATCTGCTTTACATTGCTTCTTAAATTTAATTATAAATCCTAGCAGAGGTGCCCAGTGGATGCTGGTTGTCGAAAATGTATACCTGTTATTGAGATGCTGAAATATATAAAATTAGAATCTTTAAATATCAGTGGTGGGCACTTCGATAACTCCCATCGCTAACGATTATCGAAGTCGTTATCGACGCTAACGTTTTCCCAGACCTGGCTAATCGATTATCAAAGCCACGTTATCGAAGTCGCAGTTTTGGGCACTTCGATAACGATAACTTTTTTCCTTTTTATCAATGCTTTTTCTCATAACCTATCATGTTTGCATAAATGAAAAAACGCGTATTCTATGCCAATCAGCTGCGTTTCAAATGGCTTCAGAAGGTGCTGAGGCGTTCATTGCTAAATACGTTTTTGTTTAATTACCCGCAGACAATTTTTCTGAGAGTTGTTAAAGAGTTGAGAGTACAGTTAAATAGGTGGTATTACCAAATGCATCCACTAGAAAAGAGGTTCACATAATTTTTTTCCAAAACAATTAAATTTACTCCCTACAGGGTCAATTGATAAGAGGTGACCTAATCTAATCCTCCATGGGAAATCCTGCATTC
The DNA here is from genome assembly GCA_034440635.1 of Lepas anatifera. Taxonomy (NCBI): domain Eukaryota; kingdom Metazoa; phylum Arthropoda; class Thecostraca; family Lepadidae; genus Lepas; species Lepas anatifera. The sequence continues at coordinate 2,701,300 of JAOTON010000492.1, forward strand.
CTACGCAGAGCCTCCTCCACCTATCTCAGCAAGACTTTCTGAAGAAGACAAGACTGAATTGGCTTTGTTCCACGCCGATCTTGTGATACAAATTTAGCCTGTCTACTAAAAAAGGCGTGGGATACAATATCATCTGGCCATCAAACTGACGTAATCTACACAGACTACTCTTCGGCGTTTCAGAGTGTCAACCATAACTTAATGCTTCACAAACTAGAAAACTCCTACCAAATCTCAGGTGCTGCTCTGAATTGGCTATCTTCCTACCTCACCAATCAGAAGCAAAGCGTAGTTGTAAACGGACAATTTTCTGATTGGACACCTGTGCGCTCTGGGACGCCAGAGGTTGGAATTATCTCACTGATCCTGTTTGCTCTTTTGATCAATGATCTCCCGGACAAAATTCAAAACGAATTGTCTTCTTTTTGCTGACGATGTGAAATTGTATCATGAAATTGTGACTCCTGAGGACACTGAGCTTTTACAGGCTGATTTGACACGTTTGGCGGATTGGTCTTATCTATGGAAGCTTCAACTCAACCCAGCCAAATTTAAATCATTTACAATCTCTTTGAAAAAAGAAACTGATCCTGAACACCTTCAAAACTCAAAAGGACGCCCTGGAAAAGGTATTTTCCATTCGGGACCTCTGTGTTTGGCTGGACTCAAAGTTAACTTTCGCAGAACACGTCAATAAAATCGCAAGTCGAGCAAACAGGATGTTAGGTGTGATGATTCGGTCGCTCCAGACTAGCCATCCATTTGGGAGAGTGAGAGAGAGGTTCAAGTTGAAACCTGAACCAATTTTAGTGGCATACTTCTCCAACGTTCACTCGATTCTTGAGTTTGGATGCATAATTTGGGGTGGGGCTGCAAAAATGCATTTAGGCAGATTGGAAAGAATTCAACATAAATTTCTTATTTGGCTAGCAACCGTTTCTACTCGTTAATTGCAAAACCTAGGTTATGATGAACTCCTGACACTCTTCAAAATTCCAAATTCGCAGCGTTTGTCTTTCTGCAGCGCAGATCGATTCCGCCTTTCTGCTTGGATGCTTTCCACTGCATGTACCGGCAAGAACATGCGCAATGGCAGGAACCTTACTAAATTTACCAATATGCTCAAAAGAAATCGTGAAGAGGGGTGCATTTTGTAGACTACCAAAAGCCATTAATGATTTCCTGCTCGCCTGCCCGCTCGCTGATATATTTAGTAGGCAACACATTAGGCGAGTTTAAATCACAATTCCGGAAATATGTCAGGCAGTAGGTCCGTATCTATTCCTCTTTGGTGTAAGATTTAAGAAATTTTTGTCTTTGCTCGTCTATTTAAGAATTTTTTTCTAGTCCTTAAAATTATTTTTATCAGTGCATGTATGTGACTTTAGCGATGTATGATATGATCTGACTGACATGTTATTTTATGTGATCTTCGACCTGAGCCGTCACTGGGGGCGCGCCCCTGTTGCTCAGGAACCATGAATAAATAAAGACCGCACTGGAGGCCACCAGTAAAAGATAATTGTGCCATCTGTTGAAAAATATTTGAGGAGAAAATTATTTTCTGTGCACTGTGAATAAATGTGGAACTCACTGCCCACTGAAGTTGTTACCACTCATGGTCTCAATGATTACCTACAAGGGCAATTGGGCAACAGAGGAGAACCAACTAGGTGAGTAATAATCTCTTAAGAATTCTGGCTGCAGTGCTGCTAATCTAATCAACACCGAAGGTTATAAGTTTTCATGAATTGTGGTACTAAGCATATATCAAACGACTACTTGAAATGCTTACCTCTGGTTCTTCACTGCTCGCATCTCCGCGGAGACGTAGAGGTCAGAGTTCGAAAAAAACTCGGCCACCATGAAGTGGTTGATATCAGGAAGATTTCTCGAATCTGCCTTAACAAAACCTAACTCCATTTCGAAAAATAGTCTTAAATTCAAACGAAAAACCGACGGAAGTCCTCTGTCTCCCCTCGCCTTTCGCCCTATATTTCTAATGCTAAACACATTTCGTATCAAGTGCGCCAACAATCATACTATCGAGTGACGTCACGCACTTCTCATGCCCTAAGGGGTTTTAAAGAAACCAAATTTTCGGCACAAAGGGGTGCTTTTTGAGAAATCATATATATTTTTGAAATCAGCGTGAATTTTAACGTTACAAAATGTCATTTCCCAAAAATGTGTAGCAGACCCCATTGTTTGAGAACGAAGGGGCAGTGGTGCCAACATAACGATAACTCTACTCAAATTTTCCCCTTTGCTAGTGTACTAAAATGATTCCGCTAACATGTGTGACTTGTCCGAGAAAAGTGTACAAATATAGGATATGGAAAATTTGTCCAAATTTTCAACTGATTCGCAGATGCCGCTGAATGTTTAGGACAAAGGACGAAATGAAATATAGCGAGCTGAGCGGAATATAGTCTAACGGAGGGTAATTTGTTTTATATAAATTTATAGAATGCCTGGACAGAGTTCTATGGTTCTTCCACAGAATAGCAATTAACTGCTTCCCATCTGTTTCTAATAAACGTATCGGAATCTTACCAGTTCATAGCTGAGGACAAAATTTCCATCGCCATGCCATTTTTTCATTCACGGCCAGCGTATTCATATGTAAGGTAAATTTTGCCGACGTGTACAACGGATGAAATCCTCAACGCTTTGATTAGTTGAAGACATCACATATTGGGTACATCATTTCTTCTTACGAATTTTTTCATGGTTGTCAAAATGCATGCCAATCGCACAATTCAGACTACGTTTGCGGGCGGAGGTTGACTGCGATATTTTGTTTGCGTGCGTGTTGAAATCCACTCAACTTAAGTTTATCGGGCGACTTTTAGAGTAATTCCCATAATGTACTCACCGAACGTCAGTGTACTCGCCTAATTCTTGTTTTGGAACAGAGTCTCTTGGAATTATCACATTACTTGCATTAGTATTTGCAACTGCGCCGGGATATTTCATGCTAGAATTAAATCGGTAGTTCAGACAAAAGGGGCAATAGAAATTAGTAGCGAATCAGTATCAGTTATACAGATTTGAGCAGGTGACACGATGGCGCCTATTACTAGAACCAGTTCTACGCGACAATGCTGGATGGTGCTTCCGTTCTTATTGTACCAATTTCTATTTTTAACGCAGTGGGGTTCGGACGTAATAGTATAAATAGAAGGGGGTTAAAGGAAATAGGTTCGTGCATGCCTCTAACCTCCCCTAGGCTGACAACGTTTTTTTATTCGATGCAGGTTTTGATTAGAATATTTGTGAGTCAGTTATTTTGGGGCAAATTTGTTGTTCGCCTTAATTGGTTTTCAGGCATGAAATTTCAGTCTAGCCGGACTTTTGAAGGGAATAATTAATTTCTTCTCCATCTAGGTGCACCGCAAAAGTCGGAAAACCTAGTATGAAGGAAGGGCCGCTCTACGCTCCACCCGTTCGCCAGTCACCAAGTCACGAGAAAGTGGGTCACCATGGTGGCAACTGTAGATCGCCGCCGCTCTGAATGCCGGTATCCACATATTTGTGCGTTTCCCCTCCCCCTTTCACGCGGGCATGGCCGTCGGAGGAGGGGAGCGGCCGAACCCGGTCGACACTGTTGTGACGCTTGTGTCCACGGGGCGGCGGCGCAAGTGGCGACAATAATTGTGGGATGAAACGTGGACATGCTTTCTATATCTGCAGAGTAAGGATGAGTCACGTACCGGCATGGTGTAAAGGGGAGTTTCATAATCGTGAGGAAATTTGGCCTAAAAAATGGTATTTTGAAGATGTTGTTGAGAAATCGTTTCTAGCCTGTTTTTCTCTCTCTCAGAGCCTCCTGGATTAAATGTTCGCACGATTTTTAGTTTGAAAGTCAGTGCACAGGTCGGACTACCCTTCAAATCCTGAAGGAGTCCTTCGAAATCACCCCATTTCGGCAATAAAACAAATTTGATGTTTTTGATTTAGAACGCCGAACATGCAATAACAATTACAATTTGGGAGTGGGAAATAAAGCCCCGTTTTTAGATCCGGCCGACTGACCGCGTCCTGGCGCCGGCCGCGTGACCGTCTCGCGCCTGCCAGATACCGTCGCCCGGCGCTCCGGGAGGGGCGTTTGTGCCCTCGGGCACCGTGCCTGCCAACCGACCCAGGCGGCTGGACAGAGTGGGTTCGCAGGGCGGCCTGTTTTGATCGAGTACACTGTCGGAGGAATGGAGACGGGGCGGCGGCGCAGGGTATGCGGTTGGGGTAATTAGGCCTCGAATTGAGAGCGCAATTCGTAAACTTTAGAATTGTATATTTTTCGAGTATGATTTCTACCTTAACGGATGTATTAGTGCCCGTGCGGTCACGCCGCCAGTCCGTCGCGTGGAACATCAGCAATTAGCGGATTGCTCAGTCAGCCCGCTTTGGGGGGATCAAACAAAGATGACAGCTGTGTCCAGGGTTAGAAAGGGATCCGGCATTTTCGTTCATATTATACCGTGCAGTGCCTGAACTACTGATTGGTTCCTTGGATAATAGGAAGGGATAGGTGTATACGTAAATAGCGAACTGTCAGATGGATGCATAATCACCGGCATGCACTGCGATGAAAAAGGTACACATAAACTTGACGCTAAGTTCTGAAGGGAGCGGATAAAATTTTAACGGCATGTCCAGTCCTGGGTACGCTAGACGTGAAGCCACTTAAATAGGATTTTAGCGAAGACTATCGCGAGCAGATAACGATACTCAGACTAAGTGAGATGTACTAGCATTGGACTTGCATAGCATGGACCAGGGCCGGGGTGGAAAGGACTTTTCTAAAAACAATTAACGGCGTATCCAATCACCTAATGATGTGAGCATGGCACCCAAATCCTCCACGTTTAAGGTGACTTTTCGGTGGTCTCACCACGTCTCGAAAAAGGGGGTCGGGGCCCTTCCGCCTCTGATCCAACCTGAGTGCCAAAAGGGGAATATATATATATATATATATATATATATATATATATATATATATATATATATATATATATATATATATATATATTTTCTAAACAGATATTGTTAAAAGTCACAGCAGCTTTTGCGTTGATGAGCTTTCTTGAGAGTTTTTCGATGTTTCTTGTTTGTTTTCTTGCCTCTGGATGAAGATTATTAAGGACCGATCCGAATGACATAAGTAAGGTAAAAATAAGGTATTTCATAGTTCCATTTCGTTTATATTTATATAGCGCGACGTTTCAAAAGTTACACACTTTTATCCTCAGGCATTTAAATGTAGTCTATGGTTTGGTGAAAAGGTGAAGAATGAATCATATTATGATCTCTTCCAAGTTTGAAAATGGTTCTTTCAAAATGTTAACATGTTTTCCACACGGCACTTTCAGTTGTAGCAGATCGCAAATATTAGTTTTGAATAAGGTTCAAACTAACAAGTAACACAATAGGTACTTACACGAATCATGAACTAACACATATCACGAATCACACTCTCAATCTGCTACCTTCATATAATGTGAGTATACCTCGTGCGTGTGTCTGAAGGTTTATTGATGGTTGTTTTTGTCTAATCAGAATGGTTTCTAAAACTTCAAGTCTGCGTGGGTTATGTTCTTTTGCGAGGATGGTCGTGTTGTTTACTAGTGTTCTTCGTGTGAGTGGTTCGTCGTGAAATTTATCGGTGTGCGTTAGTGGCCCCCCTGATTGTAAATGCATTGTTAGTCGTCTGCTGAGTGTGGTGGTTGTTTTCCCAATGTATCCACTACTTGGCTGGAGCGCACAGTCTCCTATGTTGCATTTATAGTAGTAGATGACATTGGTCTGTTTGATTGGTGTCTGGTCTTGTGTTGGGTTGTTTCTCATGATGAGAGATGATGTTTTTGGTGATTTGTAGTAGATGTTAAGCGATATGGTGTCATTGAGGTGTCTGGGTTTGCAGTTTCTGTGGATGATTGTCTTGAGTGCCTTTTCGTCAGCCTTGTATCCTGGTGACATGGTGTTTTTATAGAACAGGTTATGTTTAGTGCCATTATTTTCTGTGGTCTCTGCTGTCTGGTTGTTATTATCATTCATTTCTAGTGTGCCATTATTATCTGTGGTTTCTGCTGTGGGTGTGCTCGGTCTTTCTTTCATGTATTTAGCTAGCGTGTGTTTGGTTATGGTGTCGATAAGTGATAGTGAAAATCAATTATTAACAAGCATTTGCTTCACTCGCTTTAGCTCTTGATTCACAAGGCTCCATGAAGAGCAGTTTTTCAGTGCTCTGTGTATGTAAGCCCGGATAACGGACTCCTTATACCTCTGGGGACATTCGCTTCTTCCATGGAGACATTTTCCAGCATCTGTCTTCTTGCGATGTACATCAGTGACGTAGCTGGAATCGGAGGCATCGATGGACACGTCAAGGAAACAGATCTTATGGTTTACGCTTTCTTCGAAGGTGAATGTCAGGCCTGAAACGGTCTGTAGCTCCTGTCTCAGTTGGTGCAATACTGATATGTCTTTTACGTCGAGAAGGATATCATCTACGAACCGGCAGTAGAGGGAAACTTGGGGTTCAAAGTTAGGAAGAACTTCTTCCTCCACAGCGGCCATAAAGGCCTGTGCGAAAAGCACTCCGAGAGGGGAGCCCATTGCAATACCGTCTGTTTGCAGGTACATGTTACCTTGAGGACACCGGAAAGGTGCTTTGGTTGTACAGAGCCGTAACATCGCACGGAGTATATGTTCGGGAATTTCTGGTGCATCCAAGGTGGGGTGATGGTAGGCATACTTAGATAGTATTTCAATCGTTCTCTCTATCGGTACATTCGTGAAGAGGCTACTGACGTCCAATGAGGCGAGGAGTCCTTTTCTCTTCCTGCACTTGATGATATCTATGAGATCTGACGTAGAGTTAAGAGAATAGGTGGTTGGAATATACGGTAGCAATAGGTTGTTCAGCTTCTTAGCTAGTTGGTATGTTGGAAGCGGGATCTGTGAAATTATTGGGCGCAGTGGGTTTTCCGGCTTATGTGTTTTCGGGTTCCCGTAGAAGTATCCAGGCTGGAAATCTACTTCTTACTTCATTTGTAAGGTAGCTGTTTTTTACCAGTGTCCCACAAGGAGCATCCCCCACCGAAGGGTACGGGAGGGAAAAATTTATTAGCAACATTTTTGTGCGGCTGGCCATTAGGATGGGGAATGGATGAATGGTATTTGAAAGAGTGTGCGTATTTGGTTGAATGGAGACACGGATGTACTAGTTTAACCCTCGCCCCACCGGGGGCCATCGATGGCCCCCCTAAGGTTTTTCCGGGATAGCAGAAAAACGACGAGGCGCAGCACCGCGGTTGAGGGCTCTACCTCTCACTGCATCATTTTCCCATCATCCCTAAAATTTTTACCCCGGGTCACCCAAGGTCAGGTCACCAGACGAGGTCAACCAAGGTCACCTCACTTCAACTTTAGAGCTCTGTAAGAGCTACATTTCAAAGTCGATCGATTTGAAACTTCCTACACTTCATGACCCCTTCAGGGTCTACAAGGTGTATATCCGGGATTTTTCGATTTCGTGCCCTGAGGTCAGGTCACGAGTTGACCTCTCCCATTGAAAAAGCATGTGGAAAAACTGTCTTATGATCTAAAAGTCACAAAAGCGATTGAAAATGCTCAGCTTGATCAGAAAAGCGTTTTTGGACATCCTTTCACGGATTCCAGGGGCCATATTTGCCCTTTGACCTCTCCAAGGTCATCCAAGGTCACCAGGGGTCAAAAACAGTATTTTTACAATACCTTTTGACCTAATTGAGCTAGAGCGGTGAAAAAAACACCATCGTGTTTGTCTTGTCACTGGCTTTCATTTGATATACGGCAAGGTCACTTTTTGACCTTTGGTGACTTCAGGTCATATTAGGTCACGAGGTGACCTCTGGCGGTCAAACCACTGGCGGGAGGTCTTTACGTTCCACATAGCGGAAAAAGTACTGGCAATTTGCTATCAAATGTACTTTACCAGGCCTCAATAGCTCTAATGACATAACAGTTATGCCCAGTTTGCTTAATCATTGCATATTTGAGTGAAAATAGCCGATCTTGACCTAATTTGACCTCTGGAGGTCAAACCATTGACCTGAGCACTAAAACATGCGAAGTAATTTCTTACTGAATTCACGCGAGCTTTCTATTGCACTTTGCAGATTTGCGCTAACGCCCATATTTTCGGAGTTAGAGGGGGCCATCGATGCCCCCCGGTGGGGCGAAGGTGGTGCCGGACCCCGGTGGGGCGCGGGTTAAGGCCGGTGGGCACCTTACCCTCAGGGGACCGATCTTCACTTGCCGGATTCGTCCGGCAAGTAAAGATTGGAGCAACGGGGTGTGACGCGCCCGGGGCCCCAGTCAGCCTTGGGAGGCACGCCGTCGCATCGCCGCGGACACATCATGTCTAGCCCTCCGGCGGCCGCCGCCTCTTCCGACCTCAGTCGGTTAGAGTCGGCGTCTGTCGGCGGCGGCTCTGGTGATGAGGTCCGCGATGGTGCTGATGGCTGCCTCACGGGCCCTTTGTTACCTGGTCGGTAACCGTATTGGATCGGGTCAGCTCTGTCCTGCACCTCCCAGTATGTAGCTCCTGTTTGTTTTTGTTTTCTTATTTTGTTGATTATTTTTAGTTCCTGTCCCCTTTTGTGCTTTAGTTCTTGGTTCCACAGTTATTTGCCTTCTTCGGCATTTTATGGGTGTAAGGCGCCCACTCGAGGCCTATCTTGAGCCCCGGCGTTGTGGTTGCGTTCTGATCGGAGGGGTTGTGTGAGTATCTCTCGCCCCTCTGAGACGGGCGCACCTGCCCCTGTAGGCACTGTACCAGCCCTCGGGCCCAGCTATTGACAGCTGGTAACCCGGGGGGCCGAAGGTAAATATCTTTACAAGCTTCAACCTCCGCTAACCAGACTGCACGGATCCCGACCTCTGCCACAGCACAGACCACGTTGAGTTCACCCTCGCACACCACCGATATGATGGATTTTATGGAAGTCAGACACCCGCGCGGACTAGACCAGATCACTCTACCCCTACATGGGACAAGACCTCTTCTAAGGTCCTGGTCCTCACTCTGGATGAGGATCGGAAAATTAATCCTTTTCAGGTTGTCCATGCTCTGTCTAAATTTGGGACCACGACCCATGTCTATCGGCACAACGCCACCAATTTGGATGTCACCATGTCTTCAGAGGAAGAAACGTGCAGTCTATTGTCAGCTAAAAGCCTCTCCTACCCGGGAGAAGGAGGCTCCTTAATTTCGATAGCAATGACAGTAGCTCTCCACCCGACAAAGAACAGCTCTTCTGGTGTTGTGACTTGTCGGGAGCTCGCAGAGTCGACAGAACAGGACGTACTGAGTGGCTTGGAGGAACGGGGGGATGACAAACGTACGGAGAATGAGTAAGAGGCTTAACGGTGAGCTCGTAGCAACAAACACTTTCGTCCTTACATTCAATACCACGGAGTTGCCTCAAACCATCCGTGTAGGCTGACTTTCCGTGTGCGTGCGCAGATTCGTACCAGACCCAACGCGATGCTACCGATGCCACAGGTACGGCCATGTGGCGAAGGCTTGCAGGGGACAGGAGAAGTGTGGGAGGTGCTTGTTGGCAGGCCACGGCTCAGTGTCTTGCGAGGCTGACGTCCCTAAGTGCGTCGGATGTGATGGAGACAACGAGGCGTGGTCGCGCACTTGCCCCATGTTCCTTTCTGAGCGGGAAAAGATGGAAGGTACGGTCCTGGGAAGGTCTCCCAAAGAGGTTGCAGCACGGGGAGATAGCGGCTGTGAGGTACCTGGCTCTCCCAAACCATCTGTGATGGAGGAAACTACCATGCGGTCCTTCCCCTATCGTGACGCCCTTTGGGCGGGCCTGAGCGAAGGAGGCCGTCCTTCAATCTAGACTCTTCCCTGCGGGATATCGAGCATTTATTGGTCCGTGATTTTATGAGCCTTTGCAGTGGGCGGGTGCCACAGCCAGTTAACTGCTCCAGTACCCAGACAAGTGGAGTTAGGACCACAGAGGATAAGTGCATTCAAACTGACCCAATAGGGAACTCTGTTGTATCCCCAGCAGCACCACAGCTTGGCGATCATAGTGGGCCCATTAGCTGATAAGGGCACCCAAGCGGGTACCCGTGAAGGAGTTGTGATGGCATCGAAGGCCGCACAAACAGCAGACCCCTCCGGGAAGAGTGCTGAGACTGACGAGAGAGGGAAGCAGCCAGTCTCTGACTCGGGGGCTGCTGCACAAGTAGCAAAGAGGCAAACCAAGCTACAGAGACGTGAATCGGAGCGCTCTACCTCAGCGCCACCAAAAGGACGCAGCGCTCGAAAGGAGTCAAGTGTAGCGCTATTGCCAACCCCCGCAGGTAGCGACTCTACACTTATGCCACCACCATACCCTCCACCATCACCGCCGCCGAACAAAATCGACACAGGTCACTCAGGCACAGAGTCCCGTGAAGGGAAGCGAAGGCTTTCCCCCTTGTCCAAGTTCAGAAAAGGTATACCCCAACACGGCGCCAAAAAGCGTCAAAAACCAGATTTCCTCTTCCTGGACACAAAGGGGAAGAAAATTTGGGTGCCAAGAGTCCAAAAAGAGTTCCCTTTTGAAATAAAGCAAGCGGGCTCCCTAGAAAGTTTTGGAGAAGTCCAAAATGTTTGGCAGGATGTGCCGCGCCCTTGCGCTGTTAGTGATGACAGGCATTCTGGGCCGAGAGTCCGGGAGACCTACATGAACAGAAACACGACCTTCGTTCGCCGCTCTCCACCCAAGGGTCTCGGATATCCTGAGCGAACGGAGAGACCACCACAAGCGTGGCACGCACGCACGGCTTGGTGCCTATCTGAAATGTATGACGGTAGAAGCTGGGAGACTTAGTTGTGCTAACCATCTCATTTTTAAGTGACCTTTTCAAGCGACACAGAGTTGAAACCACATGTAGTATTAACACCTGAGAAGTTCTTGTAATGAAAGGTGCGATATGGCCAAGTCGCTGAAAGCGCTTCATCATCATTGGTGTTCAAGGGCGCGCCGACAACAAGGGTCATGTGGCGCCCATAACACTAGACAAGATATACACAATAGAGTTTCAGCATCTCACAGGGCTAAAAGTGTGTCAAGGAATGTAAATACACCGCACATGCTTCGACAAGTCAACGAGTGAAAAGGCAGGTGATTACGTCCTAAGATGGTTAGTAAATGACATTAAATGAGACACTCTTTAAAAAGGCAGCAATAGCCGTGAACTCAACGGTTGGCTGCTCTCCAAGCAGTGAATCCAGTGAGGGAGACCGTGAAAGTAGCGCTGTCTTTCAACCTCAAAATCTCGACAATCCACGAAAACATGTCGCACAGACAGGCGCTCCCCACAGCGAGCACACTCCGGCGGGACATATCTACAAAGTAAAAATGAATGTGTCGCGTGGGTGTGACCGATGCGGAGCATAGAGAGGATCACCTCCTCCCTCCTTGAACTTGCAGAACCTGAAAAGCGCTTACCGATCAGCGGTTTCAGGGCCCGAAGCCTTTGACCCTTTGGGTCCGTATCCCACCTGTCCTGCCATAATTTAGTAACGTGTTTTCGAATATGTGGGAACCAATCGGAACACGGGATCCGAAGGCCCGAGGGTACGGTGCCCTGTGCTGCCTGCTTCGCAGCGATATCAGCGCGCTCGTTTCCAACGATACCCGAGTGACTAGGGACCCAGGCTAGTATTACTTGCTTTTTCTTGACATGCGTTCGGTGAATTCTGTGTCTGATTTCATCTAAATAATATGACGATGGCGACTTAGTACCGAAAGACTCGAGGGCCTGTAGCGAGGATAGAGAGTCAGTGAATATAACACATCGGCGCTGTCTCGATAAAAGAATGGCGTCCAGGCAGCGTAGAATGGCATACAACTCCGCAGTGAAAACCGAAGCAGTGGGCGGAAGAGTGAAAGACCTCTCAACATTCTCACTTACAAAGGCACATCCGACACCGTCCTGACTTTTGGAGCCATCCGTATAAAAGAGCTTGTGGTTTGGATAAGAAGTCTGACAGTGCTCCAGAAAAACCTGTTGTGAGGCTACCGGAGTCGAATCTCTGGTTTTTGAGACCATGCTTGTGTCTACCGTTGGCTCAGCTATCACCCAAGGTTCGATGGACGGGGCCTGAAAAAGTTCCACCTGTTCCAAGTTAACTTGGGTGTCATCAAGCCAGCTAGCTATCCTGTAATCTGCGTGCCGGGCATGTTGAGCAGAGTGTTCAATTTGACGCCGATGTTCATCTGAGAAAAGCCTTCGGGAGGTTAGGTGATTTGGGAACTGAAAAAGTTTTAGGGCATATTGCATGCCATGCATTCTGCGCCTTAGGTCCAACGGCATCTCGCTCGCCTCCACGAGCATACTGGAGGTAGGAGATGTGCGAAAAGCACCGATTATTGTCCTGATGGCGTGATGATGAACTTTGTTCAGCACGCGCTTAGAGCTTTCTGTTGCGGCATGATATGCTATGGAACCATATTCTATTTTAGATCGGACCAAAGATCTATACAGCATAAGGAGTGTTTTCTGGTCCGCGCCATACCTGAGCTTGGTCAGAACTTTAAAGATATTCAGGGCTTTGAAACAGCTATCCCTTATATCCTTGAAATGTGGTACGTATGTTAATTTCCTTTCAATGATTACACCGAGAAAGCGAGTTTATTCTACTACAGCTATGGCTTATTTATACATTGTTAGGACAGGGTCAGTGCAATCATTTCGTTTACGACAAAAATGCATACATTTTGTTTTTTGCGTTGAAAACTTCCAACCATTTTGTCCGCTCCATCGTTCAAACTTGTCCAGAGCAATCTGCAATTGCCTAACGGCAGGTGGTGTGGATGATGCCGTGACCCAAATAGTAAAATCATCGAAAAAAAGGGCTGTGTTTACATTTGGAGGGATACCATCTGCTATGTCGTTAATAGCGGTTGCGAACAGAGCAACAGGGAGAACGCTGCCCTGCGGTGTTCCATCTCTTGCGTGTATTCATCGGATTCTGATGTGCCAACGCGGTATCGAAAACGTCTGTTTTTAAGAAAATTAGACAGAAACCGTCCCAGGTGACCTCGCACACCTAGATCGAAGACCTTCTGCAGGATACCGTGCCTCCAGGAGACGTCAAAAGCTCGCTCAGTGTCAAAAAGACGGCAATTGTGTGCTGCTTTCTGCTAAAACCTTTCCGGATAGAGCTAAAAGGTGGTCAATGGTGCTTCGACCCCTCCGGAATCCACATTGAATGTTTGACAATAGATTATTCGTTTCCAAAAACGACATGAGGCGGACGTTAACCATCTTCTCCAGCAACTTGCAGACGCAAGAGGTCAGTGAAATTGGGCGGTAGTCCCCAGGTGAGCTACCTTCCTTACCAGGCTTCAGTATAGGAACAATAACCGCGTCTCGCCACTGCTCGGGAAAATCATGCTCTACCCAGATTCGGTTAAAGATCTGAAGTAGAGATGCCAATGAGCTGTCAGGAAGATGGCAAAGCATTTCATTTCGAATAATGTCAGGCCCAGGCGAAACTGGCCTAACAGAACGAAGTGCTCCTTTCAGTTCAAGCATTGTAAATGGAACATTATATGAGGCAGAATGGTTATTTCCGAAGTTTACAATTGTTTGCTCTGCTCGTTCGCGTAAGCGCCTGAAGCTAGCATCCTGGACATGGGAGCTACATCGCATACTAAAGGCTGCCGCCATACGGTTCGATACTTCTTTTGTGTCAGTTATTTTGATGCCGTTATCATCTAATACGGGTGTGGATGGATATTGTGATCTACCCTGGAGTTGTTTGACTCTGGTCCAAACCTGTGTAATTGGTGTGAATCTATTCACAGTACAAACATACTCCACCCACCACCTCCGCTTCACATTTAACACAATGCGGCGGGCGAATGCTCGGGCACGCTTAAACGCTACTAGGGTCGTGGTTGTCGTACTCCTCCTAAAAACTCTAAAAAGCCCGCTTCCTACTTAAAATGGCCTGCTTGCACTCGTGGCTCCACCAGGGAACAGGCGTTCGCCTGAGTTTGCCAGACGTCATGGGTATAAAAGTCGCTGCAGCCTCCAAAATCATGTTGTTAAAGTCCCTTACGCTCTGAGTAGCCGAAGCCTCCGAAGAGAGGCCCACCAAACCACACGCACTCTCAAAGCCAGTCCAATCTGCCCGCCGTGTGCTCCATCGTGGAAGATTTGTTCTGCATACGGCTGTCCGGGTTCGTGAGATAATTATAGGGAAGTGGTCGCTACCGTGTGGGTCATCTAAAGATTTCCACCGGAGCTGGGCTAAGAGAGACGGTGTACAAATTGAAAGGTCTATAGCAGAGTGATTTCCAGATGGAAGAGATACGTGGGTGGGGCGACCGGTGTTCAAAAGACATAGAGAGTTTAGTTGGAGAAAGATGGAAGAGATACGTGGGTGGGGCGACCGGTGTTCAAAAGACATAGAGAGTTTAGTTGGAGAAAGCGTTCAAGTGTTCGACCTCGAGCACACGTACGGCCTCCAGCCACTCCCCACGCGGCGTTGTGGGCGTTGAAGTCACCCAATAACATATAAGGGGTTGGGAGCTGATCAACAAGGTTGTTCAGATTGTTTATGTCAGTGTTACCTCCTGGTGGTAAGTAAATGGAACAAACTGTCAGCTTCATAAAACCCAAGTCGGCCCGGGCTGCTACAGCCTGCAAGGTACTTCCTAAAGTGATTTGATGACATGGTATGGATGTGTGGACAGCTAACATCACTCCACCGTATGCTATTGTACTAAATACGTCTTTTCGGATTATATTATACTGTCGAACTGGAAAATTACCACCTGGACGCAGCTTAGTCTCCTGGAGGCAAACAACAGACGGATTGTAAGCAGATAAGAGGCTCTGCTGGTCCGAGAGGTTTGAACGAAGACCTCGGCACTTCCATTGTAGAAATTGTGTCATTTATGTAAAAGAGAACGGGCTAAGAGTTACTGCGGGCGACCACAGGTCTGTCTAGCCCTTCCACGGGGGCCAGAGCCCCCGGGTGGACCCTTAGCTGGTCCTCCCCCGGGCCACTGAGCCGGTTCCGAACCGGACCGCGGCTCCGTCCACTCTCCAATGAAGTGCCTCGGGCACGCGAAGTCTGAGGATGTCCGGGAGGGCTCTCAGCCGGGCGCTTTACCGGGGACCTACCCCGTGAAGAGCTCTCAAAATTCCCCCGCACAGCAGCCACTGTGGAGGACGGAGTTTGGGAGGGGAGATGCGATGGCGTTGGCCCGGTCTCTGCTGTAGACGATGGCGCAGATGCAACCCGAGGCGCTGGAACAGCGCCCCCAGCGGGTGGTTCAATGGGGACGGCGGGCGGCGCCTCCTGTGGGGGAATGCTTGCCTCCCCGTCCCACAACTGTCCAGCTCTCTAAGTCGGCCGAAGGCTCGTGGCTGGACGAGTGACCAATAGGCGCCGCCTGCTGGTGCTCAGGGGTGGGGCCATGGCCCCGTCCCACACCCCGGCAGGAGCCGGGGGCGGGGATTGAGTCAGGAGCGTCGCTCCGCTCCCGCCCCTCCCCGTAAGGAGGGAGGTTGTGGAGGAGGCGCCGCCTCCGGCTCGGGAGACGGAGAGAAGGGCTGGCGTGAAAACACCAGCCCCATCCTCCCTGCCAGGCGAACAAAGTCTGACACTGACAAGGATCGGATGACCTCCTCCGGGGTCATCCTGGGAAGGCCAAGGCCCCGGTACCGACAGCTTGGGCGTATGATTTCCGGGAGTGGGTGGCCTCGTAGGCGTACCGAGCCTTCCGGAAGCTCATACGCCCCTTCACTTTGATGTTAATTATTTCTTTTTCTTTTTTAGAATGGGGCAGTTGCGATCATATGCAGTGTGTGCGACTTGGCCTTGGCCACAGTTGGTACAGAATGGGGTTTCAGCGTTACAGGATATCGACTCGTGCTCCTTGGAGCCACAACGTCCGCAGGTTCGGGTACCTCTGCAGGATGAAGTAGTGTGTTCGTACCGGTGGCACGTAAAACATCGCATTGGATTGGGAACGTACGCTCTGACTCTCTCCTTAACATATCCTACCGTCACCGACTCAGGCAGATCGACTCCATCAAAGGTAAGTATTATTGAGTTTGTGTCTTGCATTTCTCCTGCCTTCTTAATCCTGATCCTTTTCGCTTCACAACACCAAAACAATTCAGTCCCTCTGCAATCTCCTCATCACAAACTCCGGCCAAGTCGAAGTAGTTGATCACTCCTTTGACAAAGTGCTTTGTTTTGTGCGCTTCGATGCAAACATTTACAGTGACATTTTTCTTTGTACATCCTCTTTGAAAACTAGTTAGAGTCCCTGAACAGACTGGCCGTCCCACTCTGTTCAGACATCAATTAAGGTCCAGGAGGTGACGACCGGACCGGGCGAAAGGGCGCCGTGCGCGTTGAAGAAGAGCTTGAGCAGATTCTAGGAGCAGTGACGACTCTCGCTGATGGGCTGAGGACGGGCGACGGCACCTTCAGTCGGCGTAAAGCACATCGGACGGGGAGGCACACTACGGCGCTGCCGAGCCGGGAGCCTCTCGATGTGACGACTGCCACAAAGAAGACGAAGAAGATAAGTCCGGAGGCCGGTGGGAGGGCATTCCCCATCGGACCGGTATGGGCTCCGGCCAGTGACGGATCCAAGGGGGGCCAGGGGCCCGGGCCCCCTAGCTCCCAAGCGCCCCAGTATAGCTTAGCTCATATCGGGCGCCGAAGGCGCCCGATATGAGTGGCGCGCCTGTACCCATCTCGTGCGCCAAGGTGGTAGATACCACTTATTCCACTTGAATCAACACCTACTTAAAACCATGGCAAAGCGCCCCTGCCCAAACATTAGACGCCTTTACTGGTCTTTTGCGCCCCAGTAAAATGTTGCAGATGAAATTTAGAAAGCTAACAAAAGCGCCCCGGCAAAGAAAAGGCGCCACTAGATAGCAAGATTGCGCCATGGGGAACTAATACACCCCTGAGTAGCCTAGGCGCCCTCTGGATGAAGCGCCCCTAGGTAGCCTAGACACCCCCTGGATGAAGCGCCCTACGGATATCATATGCGCCCTTGGCTAGGAAAGGCGCCCCTGGGCAGCAAAGGCAAATCTTGGTAACATATGTACCCCGGACAGCATAAGCGCCCCTGAGATAGAAGTAGGCGCTTTAGGAAAATGAAATGCTCACCTTGGGCAGAAAAAGGCGCCCTTTGATAGCCTAAGCGCCCAGTGGAAAAAGCGCCCTACGGATGTCATATGCACCCTTGGATAGCAAAGGCGCCCCTGGACAGCAAAGACAACCCTGGATAACACAAGTGCTGTGGACGGCAAAGGCGCCCCTGGGTAGCAAAGGCGCCCCTAGGAAGGCACCCCTTCGATAGAAACCCGCCTTTGGATAGCCTAGGCGCCCCCTGGATGAAGCGCCCTACGGATATCATATGCGCCCTTGGCTAGGAAAGGCGCCCCTGGGCAGCAAAGGCAAATCTTGGTAACATATGTACCCCGGACAGCATAAGCGTCCCTTAGATAGAAGTAGGCGCTTTAGGAAAATAAAATGCTCACTTGGGTAGAAAAAGGCGCCCTTTGATAGCCTAGCGCCCACTGGAAAAAGCGCCCTACGGATGTCATATGCACCCTTGGATAGCAAAGGCGCCCCTGGACAGCAAAGACAACCCTGGATAACACAAGTGCTGTGGACAGCAAAGGCGCCCCTGGGTAGCAAAGGCGCCCCTAGGACGGCACCCCTTCGATAGAAAAGCCGCCTTTGGATAGCCTAGGCGCCCCCTGGATGAAGCGCCCTACGGATATCATATGTGCCCTTGGCTAGGAAAGGCGCCCCTGGGCAGCAAAGGCAAATCTTGGTAACATATGTACCCCGGACAAAATAAGCGCCCCTTAGATAGAAGTAGGCGCCTTAGGAAAATAAAATGCTCACCTTGGGCAGAAAAAGGCGCCCTTTGATAGCCTAGGCGCCCACTGGAAAAAGCGCCCTACGGATATTATATGCGCCCTTGGCTAGGAAAGGCGCCCCTGGGCAGCAAAGTCAAATCTTGGTAACATATGTACCCCGTACAGTATAAGCACCCCTTAGATAGAAGAAGGCGCTTTAGGAAAATAAAATGCTCACCTCGAGCAGGAAAAGGCGCCCTTTGATAGCCTAAGCGCCCACTGGAAAAAGCGCCCTACGGATGTCATATGCACCCTTGGATAGCAAAGGCGCCCCTGGACAGCAAAGACAACCCTGGATAACACAAGTGCTGTGGACAGCAAAGGCGCCCCTGGGTAGCAAAGGCGCCCCTAGGAAGGCACCCCTTCGATAGAAACCCGCCTTTGGATAGCCTAGGCGCCCCCTGGATGAAGCGCCCTACGGATATCATATGCGCCCTTGGCTAGGAAAGGCGCCCCTGGGCAGCAAAGGCAAATCTTGGTAGCATATGTACCCCGGACAGCATAAGCGTCCCTTAGATAGAAGTAGGCGCTTTAGGAAAATAAAATGCTCACCTTGGGTAGAAAAAGGCGCCCTTTGATAGCCTAGGCGCCAACTGGAAAAAGCGCCCTACGGATATCATATGCGCCCTTGGCTAGGAAAGGCGCCCCTGGGCAGCAAAGGCAAATCTTAGTAACATATGTACCCCGGACAGCATAAGCGCCCCTTAGATAGAAGTAGGCGCCCTAGGAAAATAAAATGCTCACCTTGGGCAGAAAAAGGCGCCCTTTGATAGCCTAGGCGCCCACTGGAAAAAGCGCCCTACGGATATCATAGGCGCCCTTGGCTAGGAAAGGCGCCCCTGGGCAGCAAAGGCAAATCTTGGTAACATATGTACCCCGTACAGCATAAGTGCCCCTTAGATAGAAGTAGGCGCCTTAGGAAAATAAAATGCTCACCTTGGGCAGAAAAAGGCGCCCTTTGATAGCCTAGGCGCCCACTGGAAAAAGCGCCCTATGGATATCATAGGCGCCCTTGGCTAGGAAAGGCGCCCCTGGGCAGCAAAGGCAAATATTGGTAACATATGTACCTCGTACAGCATAAGCGCCCCTTAGATAGAAGTAGGCGCTTTAGGAAAATAAAATGCTCACCTTGAGCAGAAAAAGGCGCCCTTTGATAGCCTAGGCGCCCACTGGAAAAAGCGCCCTACGGATGTCATATGCACCCTTGGATAGCAAAGGCGCCCCTTGACAGCAAAGACAACCCTGGATAACACAAGTGCTGTGGACGGCAAAGGCGCCCCTGGGTAGCAAAGGCGCCCCTAGGGAGGCACCCTTCGATAGAAAAGCCGCCTTTGGATAGCCTAGGCGCCCCCTGGATAAACTAGGAGCCCGAGAAGGAAAACGAGCGCCCCACTGGGAAATACAGGCTCCCTCTGTATAACATAGATGTCCCTTATCTACCTTCAGCTGCCCTGGATTGGAGCAGCGCCCCCCAAGAGCAAAGGCGCCCTTGGACAAAAAGCCGCCTCCTGGTATCAAAGGCGCTCCTAGATAACATATGCGCCCCTTAGATAGAAATAGGTGCCCCAGGAAAGCAAAATGCGCCTCTTGGTTAAGAAAGGTGCCCTTGGATAGCAAAGGCGTCCTTGGACAGCAAAGGCAAATCTGGGAAACATAGGTGCCCTGGACAGAATAGGAGCCCCTTAGATAGAAATAGGCATTTCAGGAAAATAAATGCAACCCTTGGATAGAAAAAGTGCCCTTTGATAGTCCAGACACCCACTGGATAAAGCGCCCACGGATATCATATGCACTTTTGGAGGCGCCACTGGACAGCAAAGACAACCCTGGACACAAGTGCTTTGGACAGCAAAGGTGCCCCTAGGAAGGCACCCCTTCGATAGTAAAGGCGCCTTTGGATAGCCTAGGCGCTCTCTAAATAAACTAGGTGCTTGAGAAGGAAAATGAGCGCCCCATTGGAAAGTACAGGCTCCCCCTGTATAACATAGATGTCCCTTATCCATCTTCAGCTACCCTGGATTGGAGCAGCGTCCCTCAAGAGCAAAGGCGCCGCTGGACAAAAAGGCGTCTCCGTATATCAAGGGCACCCCTAGATAATATATGCACCCCTTACATAGAAATAGGCACTTCAGGGAAGTGAAAGGCGGCCTTTGGTTAGGACGGCGCCCTTGGACAGCCTAGGCGCCCTCTGCATAAAGCGCCCTACATATATCATATGCGCCCTTGGATAGCAAAGGCGCCCCTGGACAGCAAAGTTAACCCTTCTTGAAATAGATGATCTGGACAGCATAGGCGGTCATGGATAAACTAGGCGCCTGAGAAAGAAAACAAGCGCCTCACCTGAGAGTACAGGCGCCCCCAGGATATCATAGGTGTCCCTTTCTATCTTCAGCTTCCTATTGTCTATGGTTTGGCACACCTGTCCGACAATCGCGCGCTCTGTTACAGGGCTCGAGCGCTCAATTTGAGCATGGACTGCCTTAAACCACATTTCGTTAACCTATAACTGAAGGCTTAGTGCTCCATCGCTGCAAATGGGTGTCTTTTTCAGTATGTGCGCCCCACTTCCGAGAACGCTGCCCTCACCAACCAGCAGCCCTCCCCGCTAAGCAGATGAGCGCCTCTTTCTGATAACTAGGCACTTTATTTCAGTGTTCGAGCGCCTTATTTCAGAATTTTTATTCTCCATCTATTTTGGGCTCCTCCTGGATTGCAGAGGCGCCCCCTCAAGTGCAAAGGCGCACCTGGATAGAAAAGTGCGCACCATGTTTGCAAAGGCGCTCCAAGACAGCATATGCGCCGCTTAGATGGAAATAGGCACTCCATTAAAGTAAAATGTTCCCTTTGGGTAGCAAAGGCGCCCCTTAACAGCGAAGGCAGCCCCAGATAACAAAGGTTCTCTGGACAGCATTGGTGCCCTTTAATAAACTGGTGCCGAAAGAGAAAAATAGCGCCTCACCGGAGACAAAAAGCACCCCAGGATAACGTAGGGGCATGTATTTCAATCATGTCTGTGATTGAAAAATACATCTAGACAGCATATGCGCCCCTGGATAGAAAGACACCCCTGGGCAGTAACGGCGCCCCTGGAAAGCAATAGTGCGCCCCTGTGGAGAAAAAAGCCGCCTCCTGAATAACCTAGGCACCGCCTCCGAAATATCAGATGCCCGTGGATAGAGCAGACTGCCTTGAATAAAACAGCGGCCCTGGATAGTAAAGGCGCCCTTTTATAGCATAAGCGTTCCTTAGCAACAATATGGGCGCTACATGAGCTCAAGGTTCACGCGCACCTAAGCCCAATAATAGAGCAATCAATCGATGCCAAAGCATTCCTTAAAGCACGGGCGCCAAACTTCCTAAGAAGTAAAGGCGCCTCTGGGTAGCAAAGGCGACCCTCGACAGTGGTGTAGGTATTCCTGAATAACAGCAGCGTCCCTTGATAAGAATAGCCCCAAGATGGCACAGGTACCCTGCTGATAGGAAAAGCGCCCCTGAATATCAGAGGCACCCTCTGAATGAGGTGCCCATGGAGAGCATAAGGGCGCCCTATGTATAGCAAATTGCTGCCCCCTGGATAGCCTAAGCGCCCCTTGCATAGGGTAGGCGCCACTGGGTAGTATAGGTTACCTAGAATAAAAATACGCCCCTAAATACCAAGGTGAACCTGGATAAGAAAAAGCTCCCCTTGGGCACTGGGTATCAAAGGCACCCCCGGAACAGCAAAGATGCCCCTGGATAGCTAGGTTGCGTCCATTGGGGAGCGAAGGCGCCCCTGGGTGGCACAGGTGCCTCATCGAAGCAAAGGCCCCTCCAGAGAGCATAAGTGTCCCTGATGAGCACAGGTACTCCTGGACAGCCCCTAAATGACGTTGCATAATGTTACGACACCTATTATGACGCATGCTATTACATCAAAGTAAAGGTTATTCAGTGTTTAGATCAAGGTTACAGGTCAATTTTAAAGGTCACTGGCCTTGATGATCAATGCTTGATCAAAGGTCATTGGTAAGCTTGGGCACAGCGCTAGTTATAGCGTAAATTAGGCCTAATTTGTTGGGTTGTGCCGTAATAGGTCAATGACCTTGAAGGACCTTGACCTCAAAAATTGCAGACATTGTTTAGAGCCTTCCCTTTTGGCCTCAGCCCTGTTCTAGAGTATTCGCGCCCCGTTCCGGCCCGTTGGGGGGGGTGCTTGAACACCCCCTCGAGGTCTCCCAGTGGCACGAAAAAACGTCGGCGCGAAGCGACACAGTACTTGTCATTCCTTATCATTGATCAATTCCGCAACTTTCCCTCAAAATTTAAGGTTGTGTCATCTCAGGTCAGGTCACCAGCGCAGTTCAAGTGACCTCACCCCAAAAATGTTTAAGGTGGCGTAAGTAAGAAAAGGGTGAACCTATCGAATTCAAGCTTGTACCATATAATGGGCCCAAAAAGTACTAATAGATTTATCCCGGGATTTTTCCCATCGATGACCTAGGGACAGGTACGAAACATGACCTCTCCATTGAAAATGCATGGGGTAAAACGGAAATTTGCCGAAAAAATTGCTCTATGTCTGCAGACGCCGATTGGAATACCTTCGGATTCCCCAAATCATAGTATCCTAGGCCTCTTTATCGGTTCATGTTGCAAGTTTAGACATATTACCTCTGAGAGTTCATCTGGGGCTTCCTAAGCAGGTTCTAAGACTTGGGTCAATTGCTTTGCAGGAAATATTGATAAAACCCGTATTTTGATAACATTTTTATTGCTATTGTGACTTGATTCATATGCATACTGACTATGCTAGGCTAGATGGTGACCTTGACCTACCCATAGGTCAGGTCATTTTTATGTTTTGACCTAGTATAGTCATATTATGCATTATTTGATGATTCGCCGTAACGAGAGGAAGCGAAGTGTGCCTAAAAATGATTCTAGCTCAACTCTGGCAGATGCTAGAGTATATAGACAGAGACATGTTGTAAGCTTTGTCTCGGGGGAGGGACCCCAGCGCTGATCCCTGGAAAAATCCGCAATAGCCCCCCAGGGGCCCTCAGGGAGTCAGGAAATCTGGCGTGGGTGGAATCCGGTAGGAGGGATTTTGGGTCTCCAAAATCAGCTGAGGGGCCCGTGCCAGTTAAGGGGACCTAGATAAGGGCGCCCGACGAGCTCATTTGACCTCAGTGCCAACACAGGATTCTCAAGACCAGCGTGGGGTGCCTACCTATCTAAACGGTTTTTAAATAGGCTCAGGGACCCAAAACTAACCCAGGGGTTCAATTTTCAACTCATGGGGCCCAGACACTCTGAGGGGAACCTGCAGAAGCTCAGAAGGCCTATAAAACTAATAGGGCCAGACTAGCTGGGTGGCTCGCCGAACTAGTGTCCAGATACGCACAGCGGGCCCCAAACAAGCTGAAGGGATCTATATCAGTTAAACGAAAACGATACCAACCCAGGGGACAATGACCAGCTTAAGGGACACTAATCCAGCTTGGGGCTCAGAGCTCAGAGCTCCAGTTTTTAGCTCAGAGGGCCCAGGACCTGTTGATGGGGCCCTATATCAATAAAAGGGCCCCGAAAAGCTTAATAGGCTTCAGCGGCGACATATAGGTTTCAAGTTCAGTGTGAGAGCCTAGTTAACTAAAGCGGTTCTAGATCAGCTGAGGGGACTCGATATAAACTCAGTGAAGTCACCAAAAACTCATGGGCCCAGGCCCGCAGAGGTTCTGCGGCCTATGAGGCTCAAGTTAGCGTCAATCGGGTATTTCTGTATGGAGCCGTTAGCCAGGACAACTGTGATAAGTGGAGGTGGTGGATACGACGCCCCAGTTTTTGCCATGACCGAAGATAACTGTATTATTTGCTCATCGTGCTTCAGTTAGCGTCAGTGGGTGCTTTCAGCATTTTCTACCACGGTACCAGTCGTTAGCTGGCCCGAAATATGCTTGATGGTAAACGTGAAGATGTCTTCACTAAGAGGAAGCCTTCATGAAAATAAGCATTTACAAATCCTTTTTAAACGCGTTTTTCATTGACACTGGCCGCCTTTCGGGTGGTAAATTGGCCAGTGGCGGATCCAGGGGGGGCAGAAATGGCATTCCCCAAACGGAAAAGCTCGGGACAAAACTATGTTTTCGCCGCCAAAGCGATCGACCTCCTTTTTCCCCTACTCCTTTTTAGTTTATAAGCAAGATTTTGGTGTTTCAACTCTCAACTTCAAACAGAACATAAGTTGATAAGATGTTGCCTGGCCTGTCCCCTCGAATCCAGAAATGTAAAAAACACTGAAGATTATATATTCCGGCACAGCCCTTCATCAGAATCATGGAGTAAATATCAATAATTCTCATTTATAGTATAGCCAGCCTTGGATAGGAAGAAGTATCTCGAGCCCTTTTTTGGCTTTTCGTCTGAAATACCCCAAAATTCTTCCGGCAAGTGATATTGGTGGCGCAGCTTTTGGCTGCTTGACGTTTTTTTTTTTTGCTTTTCGACTGTGGTTTGTCCCTTCCAAACCGACCGGCTAGATCCGCGACTGAAATTGGCGCCCCTCAGGTTCGGCGCCCCCCATGTTCGGCGCCCTCCGAGCCTGGGCCCCCCCCTTAACGAAATCCTAGATCCGTCACTGGCTCCGGCCCATACTGGCGTAGCCGAACAGGCTTTTCCGGTGAAGATGAAGATAAGTCCGGAGGCCGGTGGGAGGGCATTCCCCATCGGACCGGTATGGGCTCCGGCCCATACTGGCGTAGCCGAACAGGCTTCTCCGGTGAAGATGAAGATAAGTCCGGAGGCCGGTGGGAGGGCGTTCCCCACCGGACCGGTATGGGCTCCGGCCCATACTGGCGTAGCCGTCAGGCTATTCCGGTGAAGATGAATGAGGTGGAGGCCGGGGGAGTGACTACTACTCCTGGACCGGTATGGGTGGCGGCCCATATTGGCGCAGCCGACCGAGGCTGTTCCCTCAGGAAAGACGAGTCGTAATGACGATTACACTCGATTGTTACGCATTTTATATTTTATAAGGGGAGAACACGGTCGGTCGCATCGACGGAGATCGGCCGTGCCGCGGTAGGGCTCGACCGAAAATCCTATTTCCCTTTGGGCACCACGTCGACATTAGGGCGGCCCTGGATCCCATCGCTATGCATATCGATGTACATATATATATATATATATATATATATATATATATATATATATATATATATATATATATATATATATATATATATATATATATATATATATTTATATTTATATATAACGATGATGAGAAAAACCGAGAGAAGTTTTGCGATAATTAGACAGCTGTGAGTATGCAATTTATCTTAGGGTTCATAGTAGTGGAGGGGATATTTTAATAACTGGGACCTCTAATTACCATCAATGCGGGCCCTTGCGATTGGATAGAGCTTACGGAGGCAAGGAGTTCCCTATGTGCGATTGCTGAGGCGTACCCCGTAAGCTTAGGGATGGGAACTTGCGTTGATCATTGTTTCGGACAGGGAGGAAGCCACGTATCAGGCATAGATTGAGGAGACATAGTCGGTCCCTGACACCGCTCCTATGCGGGTTAGTTGGAAAGGAGCGCTCCGGGGGTGGCGTCACTAAGATGTTAATTTACGTAGATATTGATTTGGCCTAACGCGAATATTCTAAAATCACCAAAAAGGGGGGGTATAATCATGTTGGCTCATACAATGGAAGCTTACTTGGCTATGTGCATGAAATGGCTCATTGTTTGTTGTACCTGCGTGTCTTATGTGTCTCGCTAACGGTCCTGGAGGTGCGCCCAGCTCCTGACCGCATCGCCCGTCTCCCTATATTCCGTAACGGGTGGTGGAGGAGACGGCCGCGCACTTTACAACACCGGTGCCAGGCGCCCCAAAGAAACCCCGTTCCCGAGAAACCCCCGTTACAATACTACCGTCTTCCTACCCAAAAACTCAAACAAGACTACACACTGACTTCGCATAGGGTGCTTGAGTACGATGAAATTATGTACAGCACTACGGATCTGCAATACTGCAGTATTGTAGGATGTAAGATATACTGTATACGCTTTGAAGTAACTCACAGCCAGGGGCTCCGCCACTGATTTCAAGTTTGGGAACAAGTTCAATGGGCTGCCCTCGAGTTGTGGGTTGGCTTCTCCGGCGGATCAAAGGCTGAAGTTTTTCAAGCTAATCCCTGTTTCAGGAGCGTCCATAGCCATTCCAGTGGCCTCCTTCCCTGACTTGTGGACCTGCTGTGCCTATTTCATTCCGGCCTCAAACAGCTAAGTGGCCTTTGCGTCGGCCCAGGTGCCTCGTGGGGGCTCCGTTATCATCTCGGATGCCTCCTGCACTGTGGAGGAACCTCCTCCTCTTGCGTTAGGAGGACTCTACTTTACACAGTATTCTGCACTCGCGCTTAGGCACCGGGGTCTATGTATTCTATTTTTCAGGGACATCCACGGTTGCTGGCGCAGTTGGCCTCGAACTCAGACTGATTAATTTGTAGTGCAGTTGGCGGTTCTCAGTATAACTAAATGCTCATTTACAGTGGCCTTGGATCCTTCAGTATCGCCATTGGACCTCCAGTGGTATATCCAGGCGTCCTGCACGGTTCGGATGTTTTTTTCGATCCTGGAGACTTTCTTTAAACGGGAAAATCTTTTGGAGCCACAATGGATCATTTTTGTGATATCGTGTTCCAACCGACAGACCTGTTCAGTATTGGGGGCTTCTGTGCTATTTTGAGAACCTCCGTCGTATCATCGACCTTCGGTGCTACCTCCGGGTCTCACACAACAATCCTAGACCCCTCTGCGGTGACCCAGGGCCTGCTTTATTATCTTCAGGGTCTCTTGCGCTGTCCAGAGGTCCCCGCATGGTCGTGACACCACCCCCTGCCAACATTGCACGGGGTGTACAGCAGTGGACGTGGAGGCTGACTTTTGCGGTACGCTACTTTAAAGTCCCTTCTCTATCAAAGTTAGAAAACCTCCTGTAGCGGCCTCCACTTTTCAAAGTGGTCTCAGCTGGTCTTCGCCCCAGTGGTGTAATCGCCATTGGTGGTGGTTCCGATGAGGTTCAGCGCTGCTGCTCAGCATTCTCACCTGTGACTCACTCTGCCGCCGCCACCGGGCCTGTCCCCACTCGGTGCCAGATTTTGGTGACCTCATCAGGCTGCCCAGTGATGAAGGCGCTCCATAGCCTTGTTTTTTTCTTATTCTTCAGCACATATTTCCTAACCTCCCCTAAGATATCCTGGATCTATGGGTCAATGCATATCTTCGTGGTCGATTCCTGACCTGAAAAGTCCAGGTAATGGCCCCTCTACGAGTAATTTAGGAAAATCCGGCGAGCCGTCCGTTTTAAAACAGACCGTGGCCACCCGGCGATTGCTGTGGTCCTTCTGAGCGATGTCAACCATTTTCTCGCTGTTCATAGGCCTCTGGCCTCCTGGCCGGGTTTGGGTCCCTGGCCAGAATAAAAGCTATCTTGAGTGCCTTCCACACCAGCTTGAAGATAGTCAAGGGTGGCCCTGGGGCTCTCTTAACGTACTGCCTCGAGTGCCTCGAGTACTAGTGGGTACAGCTACTAGTACTAGTGAGTATGCTGCAGGGCCTTCACGAAAGTTGGGGAGCTGTCCCATCTATATAAGTTTGGTGAGTCCTCCCTTCCCTCTGGGGGAGCCTCTGCTTGCAACGCAGATGTGCCCGCGGCTGGGTGCTTTTTACCTCGTGCCGCTTGCGCCGCCCTCCAAAGCTAGCTCTGCCGAAGTCTGAAATAGTGCGGGTCACCTGACCCCCTGCCTCGCCGCTAGTTCCGGGTGACGGCAAGCGGTATTCGATCTACAATGTAACGCCCACTCCAACTTGATCCGGTTGCACATGTCGCTGGAGGTGAGGTTAGTAGAACAAATATTCATATCGGATCATGAGAACATAGGCGGATTGAGGATGACAAAGAAAGCAGATTCCCCCTGGTCTCGATCTAGCGTCAACCCTCCATCCTGATCGTGGGCGTCCCTTTGAAAAGTCGCTTCTCCTTGCTCCTCGCCCACAGGATGCGAGAAGTGACGGCGCCGGGAGGCGATCTGCGTGCACCGTTGATGGGCTACACCACCAAAAATGTGGCCTCCTTACCGTAAATGACACCTCTGCCCCGATCCAAAGTCTGGGATCCGTTTTCTGTTCCGATGCATTAAGTACCGAGATGTTAGCAAAAATGTTTTCAATGGGAATGTGAAGTTTAGTGCGGGTCAGGAGTATCCTTACTGCATGATGTCCGTTTTTGCGCTGTGTTGGCTTCTACCTATACATATTCAAAGCGCTAAATATCAAAGTCAGAGGTGTCTGATCTGCTCAAAAGATCTGCTCAAAAGCGATACCGTAAGGCAACAAGATATCATGATATAAAGAGAAAATAAAAATGACCCGGACAGATTCAGAGCCGATCAAAGGACTCCGGTGGAATCACTCGTCCAGCTGTCGGGCCGCACCATGATATCAAAGAGCGGTTAGCACAGCTGTGGCTCCGGCTGGGGTGTTACAGAGACCTACCGTTGGCTGCGCCGCAGCGGGAGAGGCTCGTCTGCGCCGGTGATCGGGTGCTGCGCGGTCGCGGGACACGGCCACTCACTGCGCGCCGGCACGCTCGACTGCCACGCCGCTGCCGCCCGCCGCCGCTGGTGTGCCGCTCTCGCGGCGGTGCGCTGCAGTTTCGATACGCCGCGATAATATGCTAAACGACGCGCGGCCGCATTCCGGCGCGTCGCGTCCGGCCCTGACCCCGTCCCAACCCGCGCGGCGCCGCCGGTCAACGGTACTTCGGGCGGCCGTGCCTACTCACATGCGCGTGCACCGTGCCGGAGCCGCCTGGGCGCCGCGCGAGCGCCACCAGTGTCATCCTGCGGCTGGCAGGTACCGTTATAAGCCCGGCTCACAATTTGACAGGGGACATGTGGATTTTGCACATCTACCATTCCCCCCACGTCTAATGGCCGAGAGGAACTTGGCAAGCTTTGAGCCACCTGTCATTTGCTCTAGCAAACATGGGGATAGCGGATTGTGCGAGTTCTTTTTCGTAGTTGAAATGGAAATCCGTGGTTGGCCGGATTTTGGCGGAGATCAGGGGAAGATACTGGCAGGGGCGTAGCCAGGATTTCGCTCAGGGAGGGGCGGCGCCCCGAAAAGGGCCCCTGCGACAGCGCCAAAAGGGCCCTGATGGGTAAAAGGGCCCTGCTTGTTACAGAATAGAGGGCTTAAGAGGGCCCTGTCTGGTATAAAATGCCAAATTTGGCCACAGAGCATAGTGCGGGCGAGCCGCGCTTCGCGCGGCTAGTGTCCTTAGGGGGGCCCTTCGGGCCCTCAGGGAGGGGCGGCTGTGCCTGCCGCCCCCCCTTTGGCTACGCCCCTTGATACTGGGCTGCAAGATGATGCTGCGAGATGGCTGATGTTGTCACGCGTCGCTTCAGACCGGTCCCCCCGACTCGGAGTACCTCGAGCGCTGTAGCTGGAAGAGCTCACCGCCTGATGCAAACTCGTTGCGCAAGAGTCGGCGGACGTCTGGCATGTTCGAATGGGTCGTAAAATTTTATATCTGATCTAGTACCACGTGCGCCAGGACTACATGCATAGCCGACTATTTGTGGGCGGCGCGGTGTGCTTTATGGACGTGGCGCGTGCATTGTTTTGCGCCGTGGTGGCTGCGGCCGGGCGGAGAGGTGGGTGCTGGGAGGGCTGAGAGCGGGTCCACGGCGGGGCTGGCTGACAGGTGCGGAGAATTCTCCGGCGCTCGGCAGCCGGTCCCGTTACCCTGCAGAGCTTGTCAGCATGAATAATTACCGCCAACTGCGAAATAGCGGACCCGCCGGATGTCATCCTCTCCAGGTCCCAGATGACCACCGCTCCGCCGCCTGTCCAATCACAAACTGGGCGCCGGCGCATCCTCGGTGTGAGCTTCTCGGAAAGATATGTAATTTGGCCGATCGTCTCGTTTAATCGCGTGACGCGGTCCTGTTTCGAATTAAAAACGTGAAACGATGCGATAAAGGCATACGCGTCGGAAAAGGGGGGCCAGGGGGCCTGGCCCCCCACTTTTTGGCCAAAAATTTCCTGATCTCAGTCAAAATGAGAGAAAACCGGACATTCTTATATCCAGCCGCTGCGGGAGGCAACGAAGAGCCCAAATTCGCACAGTTTTTGGTCCTGACGTTAAAAGTTTTCCGTCAGCATCAGGTTGAAGTTTGGTTGGCCCCCCCCACTTTTTTCCGGTGGCGACACTTATGGATAAAGGTGTTGAGTTGGGTGATGAAGGGATTCACAGAAGATGCCCGCGGACGGTTACTGCTGTGTAAAACTAACATTGATGTTACGTCGGGTTTGCATGCGCCCGCTATTATGGTAATGGAAGATTAGGAGGATGATGGTCCGTTGTGTGGCGTGTGATCGAGTCACGAAGGCCCGCCGCGCTACGCAGCGGCCCGTGCTTTGTGCGCATTTATCTTGTGGACTTCTGCTCTGAGGGATGCTATCTTGTGTGTTGATAATTGTAGATTGGCTTCCTCTTGGCAAGATCTTCCATTGGACTTATTCGCGTGAGACCAGGAGAAGCTACTTCTGCAAAGTTTAATTACCGTAGGTATACATTAAAGCTGATGGGTGTCTCTTTGGTCAGGATTAGATACTTGCCGTCAGTACTGATGCAGGGGCTGTGCTGCCGAATGTAATTACAATAATGCATCACAATTACCCCTGGATGAGCGCTGAGTGGCCGTGATCTGACCATGATATCGAATTCTTATGCATAACTTTAACTATAGGGTGAGCAATGGGCGTGGCTGCTGCCGTGAAACTGGACGATTGCAGTCGCCCTGTGTTGATGCGGAACCATTCCGGCCCTGACAGGGAGTGGGGCTGGGCTGACGGGGCGCCCTGGTGTACTCACCTGTTCAGGAGTATTGCCAGCATACTGGGCCGCCAAGGAGGGGCAGCGGCGGCGCGCTATCTCCCCTTTTCGGCCCGTGCCTTACATAACCTCTGATAAAGCCGGAAAATATTATGTAAGAACAGAGCCAGGTTTGGATTGATGGCATAGAGCGCGCGATTAAACCGTTTCTTGGATCACCGCTGTGCTGCTGCGGGCCATTGAAAGAAGCTCTGCTACGGCTTGGCGTGGTAAGAAGCTATGATAATTCAACGTGTGTCGTATAGACCTAATAATGCGGGCAATATCTAAAAAACATCTAATGATAGCTGCGGGGGTGCAGTCGCATCGGGGAAGCGCATTCGACTTCCATGTCGCTGACCCTGGTCCCAATCACAGGCGCTAATCTGTATACATTTTTCTGATCCCCATAATACCCTCCCAACAGGGTGAGAGTTCGTTGTCTTCTGCAGTCGGTGCGTCGTAAAGTCTCTCCTCTCTCTCTCTCTCTCTCTCTCTCTCTCTCTCTCTCTCTCTCTCTCTCTCTCTCTCTCTCTCTCTCTCTCTCTCTCTCTCTCTCTCTCTCTCTCTCTCTCTCTCTCTCTCTCTCTCTCTCTCTCTCTCTCTCTCTCTCTCTCTCTCTCGCTCCTTTTCCGAGTTCCAGTTGCACCGTGCTCGTCTCCTGACTATCCGTATCAGCGTTCATGCAGAACGTGGGACAACATGGGTCTTTACTGGCACGTGGAACGTCGTTTTCACTAAGCTGGAAGTACCCAATCGTAAAGGCTGGCCTTGACACCCCTTTAAGCTACGGTGCTGATAAATCTGGACATTTAGAACCCTGACGCAATCGGGAAAAATGCAAACTTATGGCATCGGCTGCAGGCTCTCCTTTTCCAATGGGCAAAATCAAAAAAGCTTCCCAGCAAATATACCCTCGGAGGAAAAATAGTACCAGGTCGACCTCGCACAGAAATTCCATAGAACGCAACCTGAATCCTTCCATTAGACCCTTCCTCAAATCGTGTGATAGCACGACTAAGAAACGTGGAGCGGTATGATTTGGGGGCATTCCTCTGTTTCCCTGTTAGACAGCATGATTTCATGGCTTGACCGTGAATACGAAATTCAGTCGTCAAACTGGTTAGCGCAAGTCAGCGCTAATCCCATCCATCAAGTTCTGCGTCTTGCCATCAAAAAGAGCTTCAGCGTGGATTCTGCTTATATCTGGTGGGGAGTTTGGAAGTGAAAAGTGGTGTCAAAGCTTCCTGAAGGTTTTAGGAAGCAACGCTGAAAGCCGAGGGGTCTGTCAGCTCACGTCAGAGTTGTTCATTAGTTCAAATGGGACTTGAGATCTATGCTGTGAAACGTGTAAGCTTTTAATTTGGGTGTAAACTGCAATTACATACGGGGTCGGATCCAGACTGACGGTTGGAGGGGGAGGGAGTGGCAATGAGGCCCGAAATCGTAAAAACGTTTCTTTTAGAAAAAAATCGGGGGTTTGCGGGGGGAACTTGCCTGGTTTGTCCCCACCCCTGGATCTGCCAGTGATTAAATATCATGATCGTGACTAGGTTCAAGCTCGTGCTCAAGTTACACGACTGATCAAGGTACACTTCATTTTACGCGGGAATAAATACGTTCGGAGTAAAGCAGTCTCACTGACGGTGCCAGTAACATTCGCCAGAAGGAAGTGTGATGTGATGGAGCAGGTGCGGATCTCGGTTTCATGCGGGTGGAGGGCATTGTTCTGGAATCTAACCAAGGTGCCCAACCTGCCTTGTGGTGGTGGAAAAGGTCAGTGTGCGGTTCCAGTTTCTGACGGCGACTTGTCTCGCCCTGTTTCGGGGTTCTGGAATAGTTTTCTGAACACTCCGTCTGGTCGTGCCATACATGCTTTGAAAGTAATAGCATTTTAGACACTTTCTCAGGCCGCTTTTTTCTTCTCAATATGGAATTGTCACGAAAGGTTCGCATGTTGGTTGAATGCAGGAGCGGCCATGTGTTAAGATTTGGAGGTGGGTGGACGTGCGACGTGCAAAGATGGCGACTTTCATGCAGAAGCTTCCCAGTTCGAATCCTACCTGTGTCATGTTACTATTTATTTGAAAACGATTCCACGCCTTTTCGGCCGCCGTGTAAGCGACCTCCAGACAGGGCAATATGGACTCTTAGTCCTCTATTTTTTGCAGTTTATACCATAGGCTTAGTCAACTGACATAGGGTTAGCATTAAAACTTCACATTTCAAATGGGCAGTTCGTCCCCCTCCCCCGCCTCTGCTGGTGCCGCTCATTGTTGAATATACGACCCCTTCACCCTCCGCCTAGAAGCCAGTGTGTTATTGATAAAAACACTGCTCATTTTATATTTTAAAGGTACTGGTCTCCAATAGCCGCAATGAGGACTGCGTAAAACGCGATATTTTTAAAAAGTGTGCTGTATTCTGGGGACAACTGAACCGGTTTTATAACTTTCAGATTGGCGCAATAGTGTAGCAGATGGTCACTCTCATCCGGGGCTGGTTTATTGACAATTGCGCATCTGCCCTGATGCTCCAATCTCCTGTGGGGCACTAAGGCGTCGGAGCTATGATAATTCCAACGTTTTTAATCCACTAACGTCGCAGGTATAGTTGATACGTAGGTGAGAGGTGGTGCCAAGAACACTGGTGGATCCAAGGAGGGGGATCAAGCCGGGTAATTTCCCCCAAGCCCCCGTTTTTGCCGATTTTATTTTAAAACATGTTCTTTACGATTTTGGGCCCGATGCCCCCCCAAACCATCCACTTAGATCCGACCCTGGCCAGGAGGGCCGATGAGTGCGCATGCAGCCTCACTGCTGAGAAATGTTTAATGTTGTTTGACTGACGAATCGAATCCAAGTGTGCGGTTTCTACTGTCCGTTAGTTTGTCAAAGAAACTCTCCAGTCGCCAATGACTGAGTGGTTATCTTCAACCTGACTGGTCCCTTGCAGTTCCCAGAGACTCAAATTCAGTCTTCAGTTCTCAAGTATGTGGGGGATTGTTATCCCTCGAGATTTTGTTTTAACCCGGTGTGTTTAGTTAAAAGGGACTATCAATAGGAAGTAGGAACCAAAGTGGCACTTATCGATTTCGGCTATTGTTCTGGATATGTTAAAACATTTCAAGTTTCAAACTAGTCGTTGAAGGCATTTGTAGTCGCCAGGTCGCCAGTACGGAGGGCACGGCTAGTTCGGGGGTCTTAACAACCCAGCCAGCAATTCCGGGCGATTCCCGTACGGGGACGCTAGTGCAAAATGGTGGGAATTGGTCGGGGAAACCCAACCGGAGGGTTGGGGAATCACGAGCGTTTGCTTGGGATTTGAGACACTTCGTACGGGGAAATTTTGATTGGGGAAACGGTAGCTTTCCCCACTCTTTTGGTTGGGGAGTTCCCAATCGTTCCCCACCACGGTATGCCAAATCAAGGAAGGTCTGTATACCGAACCCGTACGGGGATCCCCTACCTATCCCCGTACACTAAGGTAGGGTTTCCCCGAACCCTCCCCATCGCCCTAATCTATTGGGTACGGGGATTCCCAACCGATTCCCAGACATTCGCTTGTGATTTCCTCAACTTTCCCCCACCGCAATATGTGAGTTGAACCCCGAAAATGGGCTGATCCCGTTCGGGGAATCCCAACCCAATCCCACACGTCCATGCGTTACTTCCCTGGACGTTTCCTCACAGTTTGAGGCATCATTTTGATGAAATATATTATAAGTGTTATTCTGACTGCCAAGGAAACGCCCATCAACAATAATATTTACTCTCATACACCGATTTAGTGGGATTCAGGGGTGTAATTTTCTATCTCTTTGGGGTGCCCGAGCACCCCCAATCCCAATTCGAGCACGCCCAATCATGTGCTGAGCACCCCCAATACATGTGCCGCCCCTGGCATGCATGCATGCACCGCTACCCTGAAGAGTTTCACCCTATCTCATCACTGCCACCCCGATTCGTGCCGCCCCTCACAAGTTTTTCCCGTCCCGGATTTATTATTTCCGCTCTGATTCCTTCCACCTCTAGCTAATCAATGCGACCTGACTTATCATTTCCCCCTGATTTATGACGCCACATCACTGCCGCCCCCCCCGATCACTTTCGCCAGCAATTAATCACTGCCGCCCCCCTCCGGATGGTTACTGCTGCCTTTTGTTCATCACTGATCAGCTGGCTGATCACTGAAACCCCTGTTTTATCACTGCTGGCCCTGGCTAAACACCTCGGTTTGTTGTAACACCCATATACTTGCCCTTCCTGGTGAGTCACTGTCGCCCACCGAATCATCTTTGCCGCCCCCAGCTGATCACTGCCGCCCCTCGTTCACCACGGCCGCCCCTTGCTGATCACTGCCGCCCCCTGGCTGATCATTGCCGCCCCCTGACTGATAACTGCCGCCCCTTGACTGCTAACCGCCACCCCTGGCGGATGACTGCCGCCCCTGGTGAGTAACTTCCGCCCCCTGGCAGATCAATGCCGCCCCCTGGCAGACCACTTCCGCCCCACTGACTGATAACTGCCGCCCTCTGGCTGATCATAACCGCCCCCTGGCTTATCACTGGCGCCCCCTGACTAATAACTGCCGCCTCTTGGCTGATCATTGCCGCCCCTGACTGATAACTGCCGCCCCCTGACTGATCATTGTCGCCCCTGGCGGATAACTGCCGCCCCTGGGCCGATCATTGCCGCCCTCTGACTGAAAACTACCGCCTCTTGGCTGAAAACTACCGGCTCTTGGCTGAAAACTGCCGCCCCTGGCTGATCACTGCCGCACCTTGACTGAAAACTGCCGCCCCTTGGATGAAAACTGCCGCCCCCGGCTGATTACTGCCGCCCCCTGGCTGATTATTACCGCCCCTTGGCTGCTAACTGCCGCCCCTGGCTGACTGCTACCGCCCCTGGCTGATCATTGCCGCCCCCTGACTGAAAACTGTCGGCTCTTGGCTGATAAATGCCGCCCCCTGGCAGATCACTACCACCCCCTGCCTGATAACTTCCGTTCTTGGCTGATCACTGCCGCCCCTGGCTGATCACTGCTGCCCCCTGACTGAAAACTTCCGGCCCTTGGCTGATAACTGCCGCCCCTGGCTAATCACTGCCGCCCCCGGTGGATTGATAAGTGTCACCCCCTGGCTGATAACTTTTGCCCCTGGCTGATGGCTGCCGCCGCTTGACTGATAAATTCCGCCCCCTGGCTGCTAACTGGCGCCCCAGACTGATCACTGCCGCACTTTGGTTCATAACTGCGGCCCCTGTATGATCACTGCCGCCCCTTGTTGATAACTGCCGCCCCTGACTGATAACTGCCGCCCCTTGGTTGATAACTGCCACCCCTGGCTGATCACTGCCGCCCCCTGACTGATAACTGCGGCCCCCTGGCTGATAACTGCCGCCCTTGACTGATAACTGTCGCCCCTGGTTCATCACGGCCGTCTCCCGGGGCAGTGAGCATCCTGGGGATATCTGGGCGGTGAACATTCTGGGGGAGCATCCTTCTGTGGATAGCACTAACATCATGTTATATTTGAGGAGCGTTAGTTTTAATGTCATTTATTCATCCTAGTAGTCTTTCAGGTTTTACATAACGTCGAGCTTCATGTTACCTATAGTCTCTGACTTTAGTATACCGTGTGAAATTGTTTGAGTCATTTTTCATTTTTGTGTTTCATTTCATCTTTTATGTGTTTTATATAATCTTTTTTCACTGTTAACACCCTTCCAGAAAGCAAACAGCAGCCCACAATCGTCTAATCGTTATCTGTTTGTCTATTGGAGCAATTCTCCGAGCCGAGTAAATGGTACACTGCTGTGCCGTGCTTTTACTCTTTTAGTAGCAGCCAGAGGTGAAATTTGTCATCTCTTTGGTGTATGCGAGCACCCCTAATCACAATGAGAGCACCCCCAATACATGCGTCGCCCCTCGGCTCAGCATTTCTGCCCTGATTCATGCCGCCTCCGTCTTACCACTGTGATCATGCCACCCCGGTTAATCACTAGCACCCTGGTTTATTCCGCCCCGGTTCATCCCTGACGCCTCCCACCTATCACTGTCACCCTGACTCTTGCCAACCCTGACTTATTACTGCCGCTCTGATTCAAACAGCACCCCGCTCATATCTGCTGCCAGTGGCTCACCAGTGCTATCCCCAGCTTATCACTGCCACCCTGTTTCATGCTGCCCCCAGCTCATCACTATCGCCTCGGCTAATGAACGCCATCCCTGACTTATCACTTCCGCTCTAATTCATGCCGCCCTGAGTTCATGACTGCCGCCCCCATTTGGGGACGGTGGATTCCATTTTCGGGAGGATGTACAAGATTTTCGGGAGGGGGCGCCTTCCTTCTCAGGGGAAGGGAACGCCTTCATCCCCAGGGGGCGCCCACTCAGGGGGGGGCGCCGACATCATCTCCCTGCGTTGAATCAATAAATTGGGTCTATTTGCCCTCCATGGGATGGCTTTGATGAAAGGGGGCACCAGTCACATTTGAAACTGTTTTTATTTTGCACAGAGGGCCCTTCCTCTTCAGGTAGGCCATGTTTAGGTCTGATGTTTTCTTGGCCGGCCGGGGGCGCTTACCCGGACGAAGCCAAAACTGGGAGTGCAAAAATATACTTTTGCACGCCCTCATTTTTTTCAGGATGTGAAATTGCACACCCTGCCCCCTCCCCCGGAGTTCGCCGCCCCTGTCCCAGCTTATTTCTTCCGCCCTGATTCGTGCCACCCGCAGTTTATAACTACTACCCACGGCTCACCATTCCCGTCCTCGGCTTATGCCCTTTGCCTTGATGCGTGCCACCCCCGGGTAATCAATGCTACCCCCTCCCCAACTTATCACTTTCGCCCTGATTTGTGCCGCCCCCTAGTTCATAACTCCCGTCCCCGTGTCTTCACTGCCGCCCTATCCTTATCACTTCCACTCTAGTTCGCGCCGCTCCTAATTCATAGCTATTGGCCCTGGCTCATCACTGCCGCCCTCGACTTATGACTTTGCTTTGTTTCTTGCCGCCCCGGCCAATCACTGTCGCCCCCAGCTTATCACTTCCATCGTAATGTGCGCCGTTCTTAGTCCATAACTACCGCCCTGGGCTCATCACTGCAGCACTGATGCTTACCTCCCCTGTGCGTTAGGGTAAAATAAAAGGGCCATGCAGGCGTACAGAGGAGTTGCCATATTTCTTAATATTTACATTGGGGGCGCGGTAGTGGAGTGGTCAGCGTAGCTGGCTTCCATTCAGACCCGGGTTCAAGGCCCGGCGGCTTCCCTGAACAAGGAGCAAGCTGGCTCCCGAGAAACCCTTCCAACAGGGAAAGAGTTGACGACGCCATATGACCCTGGCAGTTGGTGCGTCGATAAGCCCCAAAAATTAATTAATTAATTAATATTTACATAATAATACACGCATTGTTTGGAGCACTATCGGTGTTTTTGCTTTCTTTCCTTGTAGTGATTAAAGGGAATGTGGCACCTTTATAACGTGATTTTAACTGAGATAGCCAAATCGTAAACCATGCCGGAAAACCCGGTAGTCTATATATCATTTGTCCTGAAACTCAAAATTCTCGAAGAAAAAGCTAAAAACTACCTGAAATGTATCCCTCATGTACCCTTAGCAGTAGGCCACAGCTGACAGCCATTTTGGTGTGACGACATATGCTGACGTCACGGTGAGTATCAGGCAATCGAAGCCCTTGAAGCCTATCGGATATGGTAGTGGCTGCCAGATCATGACATCATCCACATGCAGATTTTTATTTATTTCCCTAGAGGAGCATTTTAAAAATAAAAATATTGAGCTTATTGTACATTTGTTAGAGAAATAATGGACGCTCAGATGATGTTCGGCTAAAACTACCACTAATTACAATGAATTTCAGGATTCGACTAAGGTGCCACAAGGGAATGTGGCGCATTGGTTGAATCCTGAAATTTAGTGTAATTAGAGGAACTTTTAGCCGAAAATCATGGAAGCGTCCATTATTAACGTCCATGAAGTTAGCGACGGATTCGCATTCGGATTCAGCGACGGATTCGCCCGAAATGGCGTCTTCTGCAATTTCGTTCAAATTCACACCATAGGCTCCCCGTGCCATCAGCAACACACCCCTAAAGTGATTTTCCGTCACAATCACCCGTTCACCCGCTAGAGGTAAAAAAGTGAAATTCACCCGAAACGCCCTCCGATTTCGCTGAAATTCACACCATAGGCGCCCCTTGCCCTCAGCAACTCACAGCTAAAGTGATTTTCCGTGACAATCTCCCGTTCACCCACTAGAGGTGAAAAAGCGAAATTCACCTGAAATGGCGTCTCCTGCGATTTCGCTCAGATTCACACCATAGACTCCCCGTGCCCTCAAGAACTCACCCATTAAGTGATTTTTCGTCACAATCACCCGTTCACCCGCTAGAGGTGAAAAAGTGAAATTCACCTGAAACGGCGTCTCCTCCGAGTTCGCTCAAATTCACACCATAGGCTCCCCGTGCCCTCAGCAACTTACTCCTAAAGTGATTTTTCGTCACACTCACCCGTTCACCAGCTAGAGGTGAAAAGGTGAAATTCACCCAAAGTGGCGTCTCCTCCGATTTCGCTCAAATTCACACCATAGGCTCCCCTTGCCCTTAGCAAATCACAGCTAAAGTGATTTTAAAGTGATTTTCCGTCACACTCAGCCGTTCACCCGCTAGAAGTGAAAAAGCGAAATTCACCCGAAACGGCGTCTCCTCCGATTGCGCTCAAATTCACACCAAAGGCTTCCCAAGTCCTTAGCAACTCACCCCTAAAATTATTTTCTGTCACACTCACCCGTTAACCCGCTAAAGGTGAACAGGTGAAATTCTCCCCAACTGGCGTCTTTAGCATTGGATTCAGCGACGGATTCGCCCGAAATGGCGTCTCCTGCGATTTCGCACAAATTCACACCATAGGCTCCCCTTGCCCTCAGCAACTCACAGCTAAAGTGATTTTCCGTCACATTCCCGTTCACCCGCTAGAGGTGAAAAGGTGAAATTCACCCAAAGTGGCGTGTCCTGCCATTTCGCTCAAAGTCTCACAATAGGCTCCCCTTGCCCTTAGCAAATCACAGCTAAAGTGGTTTTCCGTCACATTCACCTGTTCACCCACTAGAGGTGAAAAAGTGAAATTCATCCAAAGCGGCGTCTCCTCCGATTTCGCTCAAATTCACACCATTAGCTCCCCGTGCCCTCAGAAACTCTTCCTTAAAGTGATTTTCCGTCACACTCACCCGTTCACCCGCTAGAGGTGAAAAGGTGCAATTCTCCCTAACCTGCGACTTTAGCGTCGGATTCAGCGACGGATTCGCCCGAAATGGCGTCTCCTGCGATTTCGCTCAAATTCACACCATAGGCTCCCCTTGCCCTCAGCAACTCACAGCTAAAGTGATTTTCCGTCACACTCTCCCGTTCACCCGCTAGAAGTGAAAAAGCGAAATTCACCCGAAACGGGGTCTCCTCCGATTTCGCTCAAATTCACACCATAGGCTCCCCTTGCCCTTAGCAAATCACAGCTAAAGTGATTTTCCGTCACACTCACCCGTTCACCCGCTAGAGGTGAAAAAGCGAAATTCACCCGAAACGGCGCCTCCTCCGATTTCGCTCAAATTCACACCAAAGGCTTCCCCTGTCCTCACCAACTCACCCCTAAAATTATTTTCCGTCACACTCACCCGTTCACCCTCTAAAGGTGAAAAGGTGAAATTCTCCCCAACCGGCATCTACATCGTCGGATTCAGCGACGGATTCGCCCCAAAATGGCGT
This sequence comes from Lepas anatifera, assembly GCA_034440635.1. Taxonomy (NCBI): domain Eukaryota; kingdom Metazoa; phylum Arthropoda; class Thecostraca; family Lepadidae; genus Lepas; species Lepas anatifera. Next base: position 2,741,972 of record JAOTON010000492.1, read on the forward strand.
CTCCTGCGATTTCGTTCAAATTCACACCGTAGGCTCCCCGTGCCATCAGCAACTCACCCCTTAAGTGATTATCCGTCACAATCACCCGTTCACCCGCTAGAGGTAAAAAAGCGAAATTCACCCGAAATGGCGTCTCCTGCGATTTCGCTCAAATTCACACCGAAGGCTTCCCCTGCCCTTAGCAACTCACCCCTAAACTTATTTTCTGTCACACTCACCCGTTCACCCGCTAAAGGTGAAAAGGTGAAATTCTCCCAAAGTGGCGTCTCCTCTGATTTCGCTCAAATTCACACCATAGGCTCGCCGTGCCCTCAGAAACCCACCCCTAAAGTGATTTTCCGTCACACCCACCTGTTCACCCGCTGAAGGTGAAAAAGTGAAATTCACCCAAAGTGGCGTCTCCTCTGATGTCGCTCAAATTCACACCATAGGCTCCCCGTGCCCTTAGAAACTCACCCCTAAAGTGATTTTTTTGTCACACTCACCCGTTCACCCGCTAGAGGTGAAAATGTGAAATTCTCCCTAACCGGCGTCTTTAGCGTCGGATTCAGCGACGGATTCGCCCGAAATGGCGTCTCCTGCGATTTTGCTCAAATTCACACCATATGCTCCCCTTGCCCTCAGCAACTCACAGCTAAAGTGATTTTCCGTCACACTCACCCGTTCACCCGCTAAAGGTGAAAAGGTGAAATTCTCCCCAACCGAAGTCTTTAACGTCGGATTCAGCGACGGATTCGCCCGAAATGGCGTCTTCTGCGACTTCGCTCAAATTCCCACCATAGGCTCCCCTTGCCCTCAGCAACTCACAGCTAAGGTGATTTTCCGTCACACTCTCCCGTTCACCCGCTAGAGGTGAAAAAGCAAAATTCACCTGAAACGGCGTCTCTTGCGATTTCGCTCAAATTAACACCATAGGCTCCCCTTGCCCTCAGCAACTCACACCTAAAGTGATTTTTCGTCACACTGACCCGTTCACCCGCTAGAAGTGAAAAAGCGAAATTCACCCGAAACGGCGTCTCCTCCGATTTCGCTCAAATTCACACCATAGGCTCCCCGTGCCCTCAGGAACTCACAACTAAAGTGATTTTTCATCACATTCACCCATTCACTCGCTAGAGGTGAAAAAGTGAAATTCAAGCGAACAGGCATCTTTAGCGTCGGATTCAGCGATGGATTTGCCCGAAATGGCGTCTCCTGCGATTTTGCTCAAATTCCCGCGATAGGCTCCCGTGCCCTCAGCAACTCACCCCTAAAGTGATTTTCCGTCACATTCACCCGTTCACCCGCTAGAGGTGAAAAAGTGAAATTCACCAAAAAACGGCGTCTCCTCCGATTTCGCTCGAATTCCCACCATAGGCTCCCCTTGCCCTCAGAAACTCACCCCTAAAGTGATTTTCCGTCACACTTACCCGTACACCCGCTAGAGGTGAAAAAGCGAAACTCGAGCGAACCGGCGTCTTCAGCGCCGGATTCAGCGACGGATTTGCACGAAATGGCGTCTCCTGCGATTTCAATAAAGTTTACACCATAGGCTCTCCCTGCCCTGAGCAACTCACAGCTAAAGTGATTTTCCGTCACACTCTCCCGTTCCCGCTAGAGGTGAAAAAAACAAAATTCACACAAAACAGTGTTTCCTCTGATTTCGCTCAAATTCACACCATAGGCTCCCCTTGCCCTTAGCAAATCACAGCTAAAGTGATTTTCCGTCACACTCAGCCGTTCACCCGCTAGAGGTGAAAAAGCGAAATTCACCCGAAACGGCGTCTCCTCCGATTTCGCTCAAATTCACACTAAAGGCTTCCCAAGTCCTTAGCAACTCACGCCTAAAATTATTTTTTGTCACACTCACCCGTTAACCCGCTAAAGGTGAACAGGTGAAATTCTCCCCAACCGGCGTCTTTAGCGTTGGATTCAGCGACGGATTCGCCCGAAATGGCGTCTCCTGCGATTTCGCACAAATTCACACCATAGGCTCCCCTTGCCCTCAGCAACTCACAGCTAAAGTGATTTTCCGTCACACTCTCCCGTTCACCCGCTAGAGGTGAAAAAGCCAAATTCACCCGAAACGGCGTCTCCTCCGATTTCGCAAAGGTGAAATTCTCCCCAACCGGCACCTACATCGTCGGATTCAGCGACGGATTCGCTCCAAAATGGCGTCTCCTGCGATTTCGTTCAAATTCACACCTTAGGCTCCCCGTGCCATCAGCAACTCATCCCTAAGGTGATTATCCGTCACAATCACCCGTTCACCCGCTAGAGGTGAAAAAGCGAAATTCACCCGAAATGGCGTCTCCTGCGATTCTGCTCAAATTCACACCATATGCTCCCCTTGCCGTCAGCAACTCACAGCTAAAGTGATTTTCCGTCACACTCACCTGTTCACCCGCTAGATGTGATAAAGCGAAATTCACCCGAAACGGCGTCTCCTGCGATTTCGTTCAAATTCACATCATAGGCTCCCTGTGCCCTCAGCATCTCACCCCTAAAGTGATTTTCCGTCACACTCACCCGTTCACCCGCTAGAGGTGAAAAAGTGAAATTCACCCGAAACGGCATCTCCTCCGATTTCGCTCAAATTCACACCATAGGCTCCCCGTGCCCCCCTGCAACTCACCCCTTAAGTGATTTTTCGTCACATTCACCCATTGACTCGCTAGAGGTGAAAAAGTGGACTTCAAGCAATCCGGCATCTTCAGCGTCGGATTCAGCGACGGATTCGTCCGAAATGGCGTCTCCTGCGATTTCGCTCAAATTCACACCACAGGCTCCCCTTGCTCTCAGCAACTCACACCTAAAGTGATTTTCCGTCACACTTATCCGTTCACCCGCTAGAGGTGAAAAAGTGTATTTATATTTGAATTAGTTCAAATATATATACAGGAGAACAGACATTTGTACTATAAAAAACATTACTTTTCAACTTTTAAATATTTTTCGAAAAGTAAGTGATGCTTATGGGCATGGGTAAGTGATGAACATTTTATGGAAACTGTTAACCTATTTCGATAATAAGTAAGTAGCCTCCCAAAATTTTACCGAAGATGGAAAAATAATTGATAGTTTCGGTATCAGGATTTTTCGAATAGCAAGAAACCACAATAATAATTTTTTCGCGTATCTCCCTTTAAGAAAGGAAGGGCAAAGAAAATAGACCGACTGAAGTCATTACCTTACCGTACTGGTGAGATCAAGATGTAGGTTCATGCCAATGGCACTTGTCTGAACCACTTGAGACTAAAAGTGACTACATTCTGAGACAAACTGCTTGAGAATAATACCGAACGTGAAAGCAGTAGCCGTTTTAGGGGATGGTCCAGGCCCAGGCTCTCTTGCAAAAATCCGAGAGCTTTTGGTACCAGATGCTTTGTAAAAAATTACGCAAGACAAAGAATGAAGTGAATTGAAACACTTGAGTCATACTTGTCCTAAAAAGCACAAAGCAATAACAGCGCTTTCAGTACATTCCTTGTACGTCATTTATCCTGGGTATTTTTCAAGGGCAGTGGGTATTTTCTGGAAAGAATGGCTGGCACCAAAAGCTGTCGGATTTTCGCAAGAGGGCCTCGACAATGCCCCTTGTCTGAAGCAGGATACCTTTACCTAAAGGTACGTTCAAGAGGGATTCCACCACGCATGGGTGACGTCATATGAACACGGCAAAATTCCTTCACCTTTGTTCCTTGCGTCAAACTGCCGCTTATGATACTGCCCGCTTACGAATTTGTGAGAATACACAGTAATCAAGTTTATCCCAAATACAATAAATAAACATTTTATCTTTGATTCTAAGCCTCTTTTAAAAAAAATTGGATATTTAATCATTCAATTTCCCATGTTAAATGACGCCGCTTTGGGTGAATTTCACTTTTTCACCTCTAGCGGGTGAACGGGTGAATGTGACGGAAAATCACTTGAGGGGTGAGTTGCTGAGGGCACGGGGAGCCTATCGTGTGAATTTGAGCGAAATTGCAGGAGACGCCATTTCGGGTGAATCCGTCGCTGAATCCGACGCTGACGCCGGTTCGCTCGAATTTCGCTTGCTCACCTCTAGTGGGTGAACGGGTGAGTGTGACGGAAACTCACTTTAGCTGTGAGTTGCTGAGGGCAAGGGGAGCCTATGGTGTGAATTTGAGCGAAATCGCAGGAGGCGCCATTTCGGGCGAATCCGTCGATGAATCCGACGCTAAAGACGCCGTTTTGGGTGAATTTCACTTTTTCACCTCTAGCAGGTGAATGGGTGAATGTGACAAAAAATCACCTTAGCTGTGAGTTGCTGAGGGCACGGGGAGCCTATGGTGTGAAATTGAGCGAAGTCGCAGAAGACGCCATTTCGGGCGAATCCGTCGCTGAATCCGACGCCAAAGACGCCGGTTAGGGAGAATTTCACCTTTTCACCTCTAGCGGGTGAACGGGTGAGTGTGACGTAAAATCACTTTAGGGGTGAGTTTGTAAGGGCACGGGGAGCCAATGGTGTGAATTTGAGCGAAATCGGAGGAGACGCGGTTTTAGGTGAATTTCACTTTTTCACCTCTAGCGGGTGAACGGGTGAGTGTGACGGCAAATCACTTTAGCTGTGAGTTGCTGAGGGCAAGGGGAGCCTATGGTGGGAATTTGAGCGAAATCGCAGGAGACGCCATTTCGGGCGAATCCGTCGCTGAATCCGACGCTAAAGATGCCGGTTCGCTTGAATTTCACTTTTTCACCTCTAGCGAGTGAATGGGTGAATGTGACAAAAAATCACTTTAGCCGTGAGTTCCTGAGGGCAGGGGGAGCCTATGGTGTGAATTTGAGCGAAATCGGAGGAGACGCCGTTTCGGGTGAATTTCGCTTTTTCACCTCTAGCGGGTGAACGGGAGAGTGTGATGGAAAATCACTTTAGCTGTGAGTTGCTGAGGGCAAAGGGAGCCCATGGTGTGAATTTGAGCGAAATCGCAGGAGACGCCACTTTGGGCGAATCCGTCGCTGAATCCGACGCTAAAGACGCCGGTTGGGGAGAATTTCACCTTTTCACCTTTAGCGGGTGAACGGGTGAGTGTGACAGAAAATAATTTTAGGGGTGAGTTTCTAAGGGCAGGGGAAGCCTTTGGTGTGAATTTGAGCGAAATCGGAGGAGACGCCGTTTCGGGTGAATTTTGCTTTTTCACCTCTAGCGGGTGAACGGGTGAGTGTGACGGAAAATCACTTTAGCTGTGATTTGCTGAGGGCGCGGGGAGCCTATGGTGTGAATTTGAGCAAAATCGGAGGAGACGCCGTTTCAGGTGAATTTAATTTTTTCACCTTTAGCGGGTGAACGGTTGATTGTGACGGAAAATCACCTAATGGGTGAGTTCCTGAGGGCACGGGGAGTCTATGGTGTGAATTTGAGCGAAATCGGAGGAGACGCCGTTTCGGGTGAATTTCACTTTTTCACCTTTAGCGGGTGAACGGGTGATTGTGACGGAAAATCACTTTAGGGGTGAGTTGCTGATAGCACGGGGAGCCTATGGTGTAAATTTGAACGAAATCGCAGGAGACGCCATTTCGGGCGAATCCGTCGCTGAATCCGAATGCGAATCCGTCGCTAACTTCATGAACGTCCATTATTTCTCAGCCCGATGTTTTTATTTTTTAATGCTCCTCTAGGGAAATAAATAAAAATCTGCCTGCGGATGATTATTTAGTGACGATGTACCAATGATGATGATGACCTGACCTGATGGTGAGTTTCAAGACAAATGATACAGAGAGTACCGGGATTTCCGGCAGGGGCGTAGCCAAGGGGGGGCGGCACGGACAGCCGCCCCTCCCTGAGGGCCCGAAGGGCCCCCTTGAGGACACGGGCCGCGCGAAGCGCGGCTCGCCCGCACTTTGCTCTGTGTCAAAATTTGGCATCTTATACCAGACAGGGCCCTCTTAAGCCCTCTTCAGCACTCAATTCTGTAACAAGCAGGGCCCTTTTTACCCATCAGGACCCTTTTGCGCTGTCGCAGGGGCCCTTTTCGGGGCGCCGCCCCTCCCTGAGCGAAATCCTGGCTACGCCCCTGGTTTTCGGCATGCTATACAACTTACACGTCAATCGTGGACAGGGCGCAGGGAGGAGGTCACGTACCCTCCCCCTTTCATTGGTGTCGGAGTGTCCTTTGATCGCTAGGCGGTGTACCCCGTTTGGGCTATGCCGCTCGAAATTTATTGGCCTAAACTGTCGAACCTAGATGCAATTAGATCACCTTTAGCGATTAAAACCATTGTTTTACAATTTAGTACCTTTTTTGGTCAGCTAGGGCATTCTGTCGCCCTTCCAAACACCCCGGAAACTATGGGTACGTAATCCGTGGCCAGCTAATGCCTCATCGTCGCCAATAATCGTACCGGTGGAGCTAGTCTGGTGCCCCTTAGCTCATCTGGTGCCCACTGAGCTGGTCTTGGCCACTTGAGCTTGATCACGTGCCCTCTAAGCTGATCTGGTGCCCGTTGAGTCAATCTGGTGCCCCTTGAGCAAATAATTGTGCCTCTTGAACCTAGCTAATGCTCTCTGAGTTAGTCTGATGCCTTCGAGCTCGCCTGGTGCCTTAATAGCTGTTTTAGTGCCCCGTGAGCTGATCTGAGCCCCCTGAACTGATCACATGCCTCGCAGCTGTAATATTTTGTCCCCTGAGCCAATATGGTGCCTCTTGAGCTGATCAGGTGCCCCCTGAGCTGATTATTGATGTTTCCTAAGATGATCTGGTGCCCCCTGAGCTGGCCTGGTGCACCCTGAGCTGATCTTGTGTTCTCTGAGCTGATCTATGCCCCTGCTTTGGTCTGGGGGCTAGGAGCTGATCTGGGCTCCCGGGCTGATCAATCTGGTTTTCCCTGAACAGATATGTTTCCCCCTGAGCTAAACTAATGCCCCCTGAGTCGATCTGGTGCCTCCTGAGCCCAAATTTTCCTTCCTGAGCCCATCTCATGGCCACTGAGCTCGTCTTGTGCCCCTGAGCTATTTTGGTGCCCCCTGAGCCAATCTGGTGCCTTTCAAGCTGATCTGGGCCTCCTGAGTTGATTAAGTAATTTCCTCAGCAGCTCTAGGGCCCTGAGCTGAGTTGTGCTCACTGAGGCTGATGAAGGCCTCTGAGCTGGTATGGGGCTCCTGGGCTGATTAAATGCCCCCTGACTTGATCTAGTACCTCCAAGTTGATGTGTGCCCCCGAGCTGATCGGGGACGACTGAGCTGATACCCTGCTCTCTCTCTCTCTCTCTCTCTCTCTCTCTCTCTCTCTCTCTCTCTCTCTCTCTCTCTCTCTCTCTCTCTCTCTCTCTCTCTCTCTCTCTCTCTCTCTCTCTCTCTCTCTCTCTCTCTCTCTCTCTCTCTCTCTCTCTCTCTCTCTCTGTCTCTCTGTCTCTCTGTCTCTCTGTCTCTCTGTCTCTCTGTCTCTCTGTCTCTCTGTCTCTCTCTCGCTCTCGCTCTCGCTCTGAGTTGATATGGTGCTCCCTGAGCTGATCTAGACCCCTGCTCTGGTCTGGGGACTAGGAGCTTATCTGGGGCCCCGAGCTGATTGATCTGGTGCACCCTGAGCAGGTATATTGTCCCTGAGCTAAACTAATGCCTCCTGAGTTGATCTGGTGCCTCATGTGTCATCATTGTGCCTTCTGAGCCCATCTGATGCCCTCTGAGCTAGTCTGGTGCCCCCTGAGCTAAGATGGTGCAAGGCCCTATGAGCCTATCTGCGGCCCATTGAGCTAGTGTGATGACCCCCATCTTTGGAGCCACTGAGCTAGTCTAGTCCTGGGCCGAGCATGAGCTGCTCTGAGGGGCTCTGATCTACACCAGGGGCCCCCTGAGCTGATCTTGAAAAGACAGAGAATAAGAACACAAGGCCAACTCCCATCACCTCGGGGGTCACGGGGCTAGTCTAATCCCAGGGGGTACAACTGGGGGAATGAGTGGCAGCTGCTCTGGGGGACTCTGATCCACACTGGGGGGCCCCTGAGCTGGTCTTGAATAAATGTGGAATAAAGACACAGTGTAAACTCCCCTTGTAAAATGGAGCTAACGAGGGATGAGGCGTCATCGCTAAAAAGGCTTGTGATGCCTAGGTCCCCCGGGTTAAATAAATGCGTATTATACTGATGGATTCTTGGGAAGGGTGATAAAAATGCATGTGCCCCTGAGCTCAGAGCATAGTCCCCTCATCCAGGATCTCTACTAATTAATTTCAATGAATGAAGAACTAGTTCTTCACAATTTTCAGGCCTGTCACATCATCCCCATCTAAACAACCAGTCTGTTTACTTTTTCTTTACTCCAGCTGGGACCGATCCTTGAAAATATGGAACTATTAAACGCGTTAAAAAGGTATCTCCCAAATTATTCCGGCAACAAAAACTGTATTCGTCCGATGTCACTATGCTACACCTCCTCCCACGGCCATTGTGGGAGTCGGGGAACTTAATTCGCGTTCAACCAGGGCTCACTTGTCACGACAAAACCAGTGGGCATAACAGATGAATTTTCGACTCCAATATGTCTTATCTTGCACAAAGTGACAGATATCTCAGGCTCCCCTGATTTCTCTGATGTCAAGTAATTGCATGAGTTGGCTGATTTGTCCTTAAATCTATCTCAAAAAGTCGTGTTCTGGCTATTTTCATGAGATTTCGGTGACACTTTTTCTGGTTTTAGTTCAGTTTTCCTTCTCCGTCAATGCTTGATTCACATTTTTCTTGGACTAAAGGTACCCAAAAGTTGATATTAATTAAGATATAGTAAGTTTTTTTAGGTTACGTTAAAAGTGCCCTTTCTCTCCCGGGGTGCCCCCAAAGGTGGTGTGCTCTCCCATGCCAAAAATCTGGCTGCGCCCCTGATCGTGGAAATATTTAAAGCTCAGATTGGATTATTTTAAGAAGTGTATCTAGCTTTGGGATGTCGCCTAAAAAGAAAGTACGTTTGGCAAAAGCTGTAGAATACCTGCCCAACATTAAAATAGAATGTACTCTGTGCTATAAAAGGCGCAAAAAAGCGATGAATATCAGATTTGGTGCAATGAAGGGGTGCCGCCCCCCAACACCGCCGCCCCTATGGAGTGCCGCCCCCACCGGCTGAGCACCCCCAAAGATTTTGGGAAAATTACACCCCTGGTGGGATTGTCCTTATAAGAATGTTCGCGAGAATCACATGACTTCTAGCCTGATCCATGTGGATAAAATGAAAAAATATATGCAAAAAAGTGTATTTCACATCATTATGCTTTTCTATACAATGTTTTTTTATACAATATTTGTCTCACCAACAGTTTCATCGTCATGTTCAGGGGATAAACATCAATTGTTGTATTTGAAGTGGTAAAATTACGAAAAGAAGTTATATAGAACGATAACAATGAATTTTTACAATGTATTTTTACAATTCACAATTCACAGATGTACACAACGTTCACATTACTACCGTTTTAAAAAGATGAGGGAGGAGTTCAGGGTTCAGTGATAGAGAAGTGATAGTGAGGCAAATTTCAGACAATCAATTGTTCTGAACTGCGCTGAATCATGATATTCCTAGCGTGAGGTATGTTCACTTCTTGGCTTTGACCGTGCTGTGCAGTACAGCTTTGGTTCACTGTTTTGTGCATCCTTTTCCGGCTCTGCGTAGACAGCTGAGAACAATGTCCGCTCTCCGTATCCCCGTCGGCCTATGCTTGGCCTGCTGCAGTTGAAGCGCTGCGCCTTTTCTTACGAGCCAGCTTTGAGCCAGCGCGCCGGTCTCGCGACACAGATATCCAGTGCGTGACACGTTGATTGATCTCCGAGCGAGATCCCTTGCTGTCCTTATACAGTGCATCTGCAAAAGATAAACATCGGTATAAATTAACAAATCGTACAACCGAAATCTAGGGCAACGAACTGGAGCACCAAATGGATCTAACAAAAACATATTGTAACGCTAAGTAACATAACGTAAGGTGTAACGTTAATCATAGGCATTGCGTGGCCAACTATTCGTGAGCGGGCAGCGATGGAAAGCACCTAAGGCTAGTTATTGGATGATGCCTGTTTGAGCCTGCACTTAGACAACGAGTAGCCTGACAACTCCTGCTAACAATGAAAAGAATAGAACACTATAATATTTTTTGGCAGATGTGAAATAATAGCAGAGTAGTATCTGAGATAACAGCGTTAATCAGGGTCAGGGACGTCGTCGGAGACAACACCGCTCCCGGAAAATGGGGGCTGCTCTGGTTATCTTATTATTTCTCAATATATAGTTTAACGAAGTTTTGTAATGTACGCTTTGGAAATGTGGCACCTACAAAATACACTTGTAATGTTTTTTATGATATTGTAGTGTCATTTATTACAATAAAAATACTCATGTAATATCTAGCTGAATAGCATAGAAAAGGGGACATAGGTTTCTACCGCTCATAGGTTTCTTCCTTGGTGACGATACAAGTTCCTTATGTGTACTGAAGGAAAGGGAAATGTGCAGGGTAATCACGTTTTCACCCACCACATATAATTTCAGAGAGGGTCATCTCAATCAAATAGCTCTTGTCGTTCTGTCCATTCAGGGAAAACTGTCGGCACAGGCTGGTGCTAAAAACCTGGGACATCATCAGGTGCAGACTACTGGCCAGTCAGCCAGTGGCGCTCTTCCGAAGTTCTAAAAGCCGCAGAAACCAACGCCGAAAGTTTTCGTAGTAGTAAATCCTTCTATGCATAGCAGACGCTGTTTTTGTTATTGGTGTTTTAACGAAGGTCGAAATAATAATATATTTAGTCTCAGTGGCGGATCCAGGGGGGACAAGAAAGTCATTTACCCCTCCTCCCTCCCTCAAACGGAAAATTTTGCGACAAAACTATGCTTTGACCCTCCCCCAATGCAGTTGACCTGCCTTTTGCCCCGGCTCGTTTTTAATTTATAAGCAAGGTTTTGATGCTTCAACTCTCAACTTCAAACAGAACCAGTCAACTTCAGGGTAAACATTGGGCATTGGATAGCAAAGAAACAAGCATCTTGTGCCGATATCTTTCACTCCGTTACGTTTTCTTCGACTTTGGCTGGCACCCTCCAAACCGACCGGATAGATCCGCCACTGTTTAGTCTATGGGTTACCATTTTGGTGTTTCACTACGCACCTGCAGCAATGTTTATGCAGTTATACTCATTCCGACGCATATGAAAGAGAGATATGCCGTCAACATATTGATTAGAGCTCACATCACTGGGATACACTCACATACATAGAAAGCTTTTGGGCTACACAAAATATAGATAAGGTGTCGATTCAAGGGCCAGAGGAAAGGACTGTGTACATTGCCGAAGAGACTTAAGCATAAGTGCCAAGATAAGAATATTATTCATTGAGATGTTCTTTGGAATGAGTAATGAGTAAGAGTCCGACACATTATCTTCAATGAATATGGCTGAACTTAGAGTGCTAGGTCAGAAATTTGCCTGTTTTCTATCTGTAGTTAGAATCCAAATAGTTCAGCGAGTTTTACCAGATGGTTGTCATTCAATTTTTTATACTTAATGTATCTAAATTGTGGGAAATTTCACGAGAAAACCGTTTAATTGGACGATCTTGAAATTTTTAACTTCATGAAACATGTATAACATACTATTCTAAACGTGATGTTAGATATTTTAAAACCAATGATAGTGCATGAAGCCCACAAGATAAAACAATGTACACGATCCACAAAACGTCATCATTGGCATAATCATGACTTACCCACATCCTCATGTTTGCATCGTTGGCGAGCTGCCTCTCAGCCTCCTCAAAGTTGCACGTCGTGAGCAGACGCCGAAGAGAAACGCTCTCTTCATCAAGGCACAACTGCCTCAAGGAGGCCTCTATTTCATCGAGGGAGCATTCCACGCATTCGAGCCGCGTCAAGATCTCGGCGATCCCCGTCATTAATCGACTGCAATCTGCCGGTGAGAAAATTGTCTCTGAAAGAAGAAAATACCACACTGCGCACAAGAAGAATATAAACAGCAAGTGCAGAAGCAGCTAGTGGGCAGAACCACAGAAGCGACATAGCCTAGTCGCTGAGGCGCCCTAAACCCCAACACCGCAGAACCACAGAATGAAGCAAATTGTGAAGTAGTGAAGTAGAGCTCAATGAGCTTATAAGCGCATAAGCTATAAGAGAATATTGTCTTTACGATACATCCTATAGGATGTATCGTCAAGGCAATATTCTGTCGAATTGGATCGGTTGAAAAAAACAGTTTACGGATAGAGCACGGCCTGGTGAAATTATGGTAGAAGAAATGTTTAAAGTATCTCTATACATATATTCATACTATAGCACTGCAAGGTAAGCCAAGCTGACCGCATTTCTCTGTGCACCCATAGTCGGAGGACCTGGGGTCCGATTTTGCAGGGGCGGTGGCAGTCAGGGTACGAGCGGAGGTGGCGCTCGTCAGCCCTCCGGGACGAACACCTGCTGGGTCTGATAACAATGCAATATATGCTATTTTGCGGAAAAGCAATAAGTCTTATATCCAATCAAATAACCTCACGAATAGTTTAATGAAAACACGTGACACCACACATTCGTTGCGTGATGTCACATTAAACTTCAGCCAAATTGGAAATAAATCAGAAATTTGTTTAACCAGCCTATAGGAAAGGTAACAGAGACCAAAATCCGACAAGGGGACTAGATGGAGTAGTTTTTTCAGCAGGAACGTAAAGATTAACTGGCCCCCCACCTTGTTGGTGGTGACGCTTATGCATGGTAAGATATTCAAAGGGACAAGCTAGACATACCCACGGTAAGATTATCATAAAAAACCAGCATCAACGCACCAGGTTCCATGGAACCTGTTTTCCTACCATCCAAATGGAAGTAATCTTCATCAAATGTTCCTGATCTTTTTAACGATACTACTCACCACTAGTATAAACTATGACAAAAAATTAAGTAAGATTAACTTAAAAGCCTTTATTTCGATGATACCATTACGTTTGAATTATCATTGCGAGTCGATCGATATACAAATTGACTATGTTAGGCTGATGTGACACTTGAGCGGACCTTAGATCAGGTCATCTTATATTTTGACCTAGTATAGTCATATTGTACATCATTGAATTCGCATTAATGAGGGAAGCGAATGCTACCTAAACATTGATTCTAACTAAAATCTGCCAGACGCTAGAGCTTAGAAACTTTTCTCTAACCTGTCACCTTCTTTGACCTGGTATGACTTTAATATTGACGTGAGCCAAAATGCGACTTAGGCATTTTAGTTATGAATGTTTATCAGCTATCCGCCAGCGTTAGTGTTTTTTCGCTATCCCGCAAGGAGCCGCGATCAAAGGTGTGTTTGAACCCCCCCGCCCCGTTACCAGAGCAGAGGTGGCTCGGAGGCCCACCGGGGTGAGTGTTAGCAGAGGAACAAACTAGGTATAAAACAAAACAGTGTCCAGTGGTGCTGTCAACGCCACAAGTTCGTCGCACAACGTGGAACAGCACGAGGAACAGCGCACTTTTAGAGCATTCGGATGTTTCATTTTTTGAGAAGGAAAAAATAAGCAATATGGAACATATGACATAATTCTGGCACGTGGATCCAAATACGGACTGGGAATGTCCAAACTAGACAACCGTTAACCAGGGGTGTGGATTTATATCTAATCAGGGGTGCCCGAGCACCCGAAGGAAAAGTTTAATTCGAGTTAACATGTCCTCATTTTCGTGTTTTTAATTTGAAAGAATTTTAACTATTGTTTTTTGCTCCTCAACAGGCCGGTGGCAAGGCTAGAATGCACTTTATATTATGCTAGGTCCTTTTTATCATGAGGGCTATTGGCATTATTAGAAATTAAGCCACCCGAACCATTTTCGAGAAACCACGCTCCGGCCGTCAACCATGACTACATTAAGATATATATCATTTCGTAGAGGTTAGATGGTTATCATAACTTCTTTGACCAACATAAAATCCTCATTTTTGAATAAGCAACATGTTAAGCGTCGTCACGCGGGCTTTTCGCACAGCCCACCTGGGTTCAAGTCCCAGCCAGCTTCCTGAGCAAGATGCAATTGGATCCCCCGAATCCCTCTCAGCAGAAATGTAAATTGTGACGAAATACATTGGCGGACGCGAGGGAGGGGCGTTCCGGCTATGGTCCCCCCCAAAGCGCTGGAAGAGGGGGCCAAACTATCTTTTTCCCCCAAAGGCTGGATAAGTTTTTGAAAAGGTGTTTACACTAGGTTTGTCGAGCAATTAAATCTTCGCTCCATCCCCCCCAGGAGAGCGATCATGTACTTAGAGAGGTAGCTTATACTAGGTCAGTCGAGCACCCAAATCGCAGGTCCCACCACCCTCTCCCCCCCAGGAGGAAAGGCAGACATGGGTTTCGCCCCCATCCCTCCCAAAAAAACTCGGGTCTTCGTCCGCCCCTGACCAAATATATTTCAGAAGTTGTTTCTTCATTAAGCCTGGGTAATCAGTCGTGAAGATGAAAATACAAAAAGAAACTATTGATACTTAGCATTATCATTAACGTGATTGGGGGCCTGATCACCTCATAAAATATGTGCGTACCTGTATAAGCATGTTAACATATCCACAACACGTACAGTTTTCAGGACAGGCCGCAAAACATGCAATCGTGCTTACCTGTCTTAAGTCACTATGACAAAGTCAGAAGCCGTTGACGAAGTATATCAAAGTCTTCTTGTTCATATTCTCCCTCAACTTCTTCAAAGGCATGTGTCGACATCGTTCTTAATCAAGCTTTACAGCAAAATCCGTTAATCGCACAATTGCTTGCTTCTCACGGACACCATCACCGTTCCACAGACTGCCGAAAATTCAAATGAGGCAGAATATCCGCTGGCATGACAAGAGTGGCTGTGAATCCTCTTCAAGAAAGGCAGATAGCCTGTAAACGTGGATGTGATTGGTCAGTTGGGAGCCCTGTTTATGTTGAAGGACATGGTTGGTCGAGAGACTACCTGGGATGAAGGGACGGCTCATGTGTCAATAGTTAACCGTTAGCCTCGGGAAGGGTCTGGTGTGTTTGTGCAGAGATCATAGGCGCGTAAACGTTGGAAACAAGGGTACTTGCCCCCCCACAGATTGACCTTCGGTACCCCCTGGTTAGGATCCCCGATCATGTGCCCCTCTCCCTGATCATGTGCCCCCGATCATGTGCTCTTCCTCCAGATCAGAAATAATGTATCCGCCCATGCCCTGGCCTCCCATGTTCCCACGCCTCTGTTAGAGTTAGTGGTAGTGAGGCACTTTTAAATATTCATTAAAATTTGACTCAATTATTTCAGGATCTCTCCTACACTCGAATATAAAAGTCTATAAAATTAGGGGAGAAAAATAGTCGCTGCTGAAGAAGCTTTTTCTTGGGGCTCAGTGGTGCCCCAACTGCAGAGGTCATACCGGAAGGAAGAGAAGAAAGCTAGGCTTGATCTATGTTAGAGCACCAAACCCTGCCTCTGGGTGGGACCGAGCCAGTCAACTTGGTAAAACGTACAGAGATTCACGGACCGAGCCTATCACACACGCCAATAGTCTCAACCACCCAGACCATCAGCTAGCCAATTTTAGTTCACAGCTCATCGCACTGTGTTTCTCCAAACGTTTTCTAATTCCCTTCCAAGATTTTAATTACTAAGGGGCTACATATTTCACAGATTTGTCTCCTGTTTCTATACTTCTATGTTTTTTGTAATTTCTTTGTACGAAGTATCATAACAAACTTCCTAAGCTCACATGCAGCCAAATGGAATTATGTAGTATCACAGGAAAGTAGGTTTAGTAAAGGAGAATATGCACTGTTAGATCTGTAAGTAAGCATCTGCGTACCCAAAGACACTGCATGCAGAAGACATCTATCAGACTGCATGCAGAAGACATCCAAAGACATCTATCGACAGGGCATAGCGCAGGAAATTTAAGAGGGGACAGCACCCATCGTCGGTGTCACTTGAACTGATAAGAACGGAAAGCGCTCCACTATTATTGCCCGTTTTATTCTGCATATGCCTGCGAAGACGTCCAGTTAGTCATAAAGGTGTTAAATTGATTGATGGGCGGTGACAGCACAACAGGTGAGGGAACCTCCAGCTGTGACAAATCCCTGGCACTGCGGATACCCAAACTCGCAAACTGGAAGGGTTTCCAGCAAAAATGACATTTGAGAGGGCGGAAACCAATGACAAATGGGACGTTCCGAATAATGGACCGCCCCACAATTATTAAAAGCTCGGGGCAGACGCAAGTATGGAACTTATGGAGCATGACTTTCAAGCAGCCAGCTAAGCCCTTTCCATTGTTTGATTCGTAATGGGGTTTACAAATACTTATCTAACTTGCACTGTATTTTTTGGCGTGATATTATTTATGTGGGCTAAGTTGCTCTAAAACAAGCATGCTGATGAAGCCAACATTTCAGATGTTGTGTCTGAAATGGAGTAATTGCAAAACGTTTCGGTGCGTTATTCTCAAACATAAGAAGTTATTGATACGAGTTACAGTTTTCATTGCTTAAGCTGCAGCCATAAGCTAATGTGAGAAACATCACCTTGCGTTGTTAAGTGGCAATCTAGGGCCAATAGCTCTCGCACG
This sequence comes from Lepas anatifera, assembly GCA_034440635.1. Lineage (NCBI taxonomy): Eukaryota > Metazoa > Arthropoda > Thecostraca > Lepadidae > Lepas > Lepas anatifera. The sequence continues at coordinate 2,758,530 of JAOTON010000492.1, forward strand.
CATCTGTATTGCTATACAAATTCCAACTTTGAGGCTTAAATGGTATTCAACTAGCTGGGATTCTGGTCTTGTCTAGCATTCAAGTATCAAATATGTGGGTGGGCCAAGAATACTTATTGAACACTATCAAAATATGTACTGAAGTAACATATCAGAGAGCCAGGGAAACTTGAATTAAAAGAGGAGTTTGAAATATCCATTAATGTTTTAGAGGAGACATAACCCTTCTATACAGGTACATAACATTTAGAATATCTGATCTTTCAGAGTGCTAGCTGTCAACAGCTAGCTGAATTAACGATGCCAATATATCAGTTATTTAGGCTAAAAACATGTGCCGACAGTTAGGTCATAGAGTATCTACGATTGTCGTATTTGGTCCTTCCACTGCAGCTCACTGGAATTAAGGAATGCCTTCAGTGCCTTATTCATTTTAGCGGAGGGTTTCCTGGTCAGAACTCCACAACAGAACTATTTTCCGGCGTCTCCGTCAGCCCCACTCATCTCGGTTATCCCATACCGCAAACATCCCATCAATGGCCACTGTAGTCAGTGGCGTGTCTCCACCCACCTGTCCCTTCTGTGGGTGCGCGTGTGCGGGTTTCAGTTTCGCTTTAAATTGTGCGAGTCGCCTCCTCGGAGCGGGGTTCACAGCGGGGCTCCGCTCCCGACCGATCATTCCGGGCGCTTCACCGTAGCTGTTTTTATCGCTCTGCGCATGCTTGGCGCTGTTACGTGACCACACAAAAGGGCAACTGTAGGCCTCGGCGAGTATTCAGCGACCCTTACCTTCCATGATATGTCAAGAAAACGTATGCTCTGCCTGGCTTCCGTTTCACACCTTCTTGGGTGGTCTTGGTCATTTGAGTCGTTTAGATTTATTAACAGAACCTATGAATATCATTTCAGTGTTTGTACAACATAAGCTTGCAAACCAAAACCAGTGGAAATTTAGCGAGGAAAGGAAAAATTTGTCATATGGAAGGAATAGTTTTTCACATTTCTTATATGCTGCATGATTTGTTGGGATCTACCTCATGCTTTGCACCCTCGGATCCAATTTTGCACTTCATGGAGGAGTTTGGGTTGCTCTCCAAACAGTTCTAAGCATTTCGCCTATAAAGCCTATCCTCTGCCCACGATACAAATTTTGGGGTTTAACTATGCTTTAACTGCCAGGATTACTAAAAGGCGTTGCCAAATCTTACCCGCTGGGAGGGATTTGGGAGATCAGATCAACTTAGTTAGAGACTTTCCCGGAACATGAACCCGGAAACTGTGCTCAGAAATCGGACGCTCTATCACAGAACCATGCATACCCCTTCATGAGCCAATGATATAATTCTGCTGGTGAATATCATATGCATTATTATGTTCGTGTTCATATGTTCATGTTCATATGTTATTATGTTATGTTCATATGTTCATATGCATTATTGATGACAAATATGTGCCGGACACTCATCCACTCATATAAATTCATCCCCCATTGAACACGAAAGGACAGCGGAGGCTCGTCTCCTTACTTTTGATACTCCAACACTTCCTGATTCCAGTTCAATCGAGACGAAATCGGAAAATACTATAACCAGCAAGATAAAAAAACAGCAATGACTCCATATTCAGTGAAGCTTCAGCTCCAGAGAGCAAAGAGAAAAAACCTTGTCAGCAATATTTTTGATACTGACTGACCGTTCACTCTGTTACTGACCGCGACGCGCGGGCTGCTGACGGCGGTATTTTTATCAAGCCATTGACGTGGCTATAGTGGGTAGGTGGGATAAGCACACAGGCTGTTGAGAATGTGGGCCAGGAGCTGTCCGGGTGAGTTTGGACTAAATGTTTTCATTCAGATAAAAACTGCAAGTTAAGGCTAGCGGAATCTTGCCGTCAGATATAGTTCCGCCACATATATTATACTAAAATTTAGTACATCAAAAACGTCAAACGTACCATATTATTTAATGGATGAATTATTTTATAATTATTATTAAATTATATTAAATAAATTTTATATCGATTAAATTATATCCAGAGTATTCACTCGACTTATGATTGTAACTTATACTTGATCCTTGATAATGACAGCCTGTGGCAAATTCAACCAGAAACAGAAAAGCTTAAAACTTAAGGGGCCTCCCTAGGGAATCCCAAACAACCCCCAAGTCCGAAATTGATAGGGGCTTCCTAAACAAATCCCGCGCGGGGAACTCTTCTCTTTCCCCCACCTCTTGGAAGAGTGACCAGTACGGTAGGGGAATCCATCACGTTACCCAACCTGGTTGGGTATCGATTGGGATTCCCCATACGATCCCCAACTGTTTCCCCAACCTTCCCCTACCAAAATGCTGGCTGGGAAAGAGGTCCAAACAAGAAATATGTGTGAGTGCAGCGGGCCTCAGCATTGCGCCACGTTTCCAAGTTCAACTCATACCACACGCGACTCTGGAGAGAAGGGTTTCGGTAGGCGCTGAATTTTACCTTTTTCCGCGAAAGGTTACCCCTGGGGCAAATAAAATTTCGACCTATTGGTTTCTCGGCATGGTCTATCACATGGCTATCTCAATTCGAATCCCAATATTAATGTGCCACATTCCCTTTAACGTTCCACATAGCGCAGGTACGGTCGCCCCGCTGAGGTCACCCTCTCACCAGTCAGTTGCCAGCCGACCGACTTAAGGAAGATATGAGCGCCGGAGCGTCTTAGGGAATCAATTCCACGCCTTCACATACACACTGCCACTGCATGTTTCTGAGCGGCGGGCCGGAGGCCAACGCTCTACCCACTGATCTACCGGGGCGGCATCAGCCTGGTTGTGCCGTCTGGAAGGGATCGCCAGGCTCTGGGTGGGACAGCCATCCGTTTCCAGCCTCGCGTGTGCCGTCGCCAGCCGTGGTAGCCCTCTCTCCCAGAGCCTCAGTCTGCCCGGACTCGCCCGTGCACCGAGTGGGGCCCCGTTTGGGTTACCGACGCAAGTCCCGTACACTAGCCCTCCCCCTCCCCCCATTCTGCACAGCCTCTGGACCGAGGGACTGGCTCCGGAATGATTCGTGGCGCTACGTACGATGCCATATTGATGGAACTCATGGGCTCAGGGAATCTGCAGCCATTTCTCTCTCGATATATGGCGACAGAAGTTAGGCGGTGTAGAGTCAGATGCCAGAGGCGGTGTAGTCTCAGATGCTGGGGGCGGTGTAGAGTCAGATGCCAGAGACGATGTAGAGTCAGATGCCGCGGCCGGTGTAGACTCAGATGCTGGGGGTGGTGTAGAGTCAGATGCCAGAGACGATGTAGAGTCAGATGCTGGTGGCGGTGTAGACTCAGATGCTGAGGGCGGTGTAGAGTCAGATGCCAGAGGCGGTGTAGACTCAGATGCTGGGGTGGTGTAGAGTCAGATGCCAGAGGCGGTGTAGACTCAGATGCTGAGGGCGGTGTAGAGTCAGATGCCAGAGACGATGTAGATTCAGATGCCGGGGCCGGTGTAGAGTCAGATGCCAGAGGCGGTGTAGACTCAGATGCTGGAGGCAGTGTAGAGTCAGATGCCAGAGACGATGTAGAGTCAGATGCCGGGGGCGGTGTAGACTCAGATGCTGAGGGCGGTGTAGAGTCAGATGCCAGAGACGATGTAGATTCAGATGCCGGGGCCGGTGTAGAGTCAGATGCCAGAGGCGGTGTAGACTCAGATGCTGGAGGCAGTGTAGAGTCAGATGCCAGAGACGATGTAGAGTCAGATGCCGGGGGGCGGTGTAGACTCAGATGCTGAGGGCGGTGTAGAGTCAGATGCCAGAGGCGGTGTAGACTCAGATGCTGGGGTGGTGTAGAGTCAGATGCCAGAGGCGGTGTAGACTCAGATGCTGGGGGCGGTGTAGAGTCAGATGCCAGAGACGATGTAGATTCAGATGTCGGGGCCGGTGTAGAGTCAGATGCTGGGGGCGGTGTAGAGTCAGATGCCAGAGACGATGTAGATTCAGATGTCGGGGCCGGTGTAGAGTCAGATGCTGGGGGCGGTGTAGAGTCAGATGCCAGAGACGATGTAGATTCAGATGTCGGGGCCGGTGTAGAGTCAGATGCCGGGGGCGGTGTAGAGTCGACGTGGTGGGCGTAACGAAAGTCTGTGGAGTTGAACTATAAATTGGATGCAAGGACTGGTATGGTGCAGGCTCCATTGATTGAGACTGATTGACGTGATAGGAACCCTAGCGTTCGGAGAAGTGAGAACGATGGATTTGTTTAAATGTCGGCCGTCTCTTCAACGGCAGAAATCCTCAGACTGCACAGGAGCGTGACGCTGAAAACACATTCCTATAAAAGATAGGCTATCAATATTTGGGGAGCCACATCCAAAATGATATTTGAATGGTTTTGGGCCGCGTCTTTCTATGACTACGCTGGTGCCGTTTTTTTAGCCATAGTAGCCATCAAAACAAGATCGAGAAGCTGGTAGAATCTAGAAAATTTTCGGTGCACCTTGTCGGGAACGAAACCAGAAGGGAAACATTTCTGAAGAAAGGGGAGTAAATACTGAGTGTGTTTTTTATAATCAGCTGCAACCCGAAACAGGCAGCATGCGACCTAATGTAAGCAGCAGTAGGAAGAGCGATTATTGCTATTCGTGGTAAATCGATCCAATTTTGGTGCGTGAAATAACGTCGTCCGCTCCTGGAAAGAGGTGGTCTGTCGGGAGAATTAGGAACCATTTGCCTAGCTTAAGCTAAATCGGTCTTTGTTTTCATTTCGGGTAAGGGGAAAGTCGGGAAAAGTATAGATATTCACCGGACATATATTCCGTCGCGTCGGCTGCACGTTTAAGATTAATCCGTACCTTCAGTTTTCCTTTCCCGACAAGTGGCATTCACACTTGCCTCTAGCAATCCATTTTTCACTGCGGAACTTGCGTTTTGATGGACGACACTTTCTCCTGGCTTTTCAGCGTTTCAGGTCATTCTCTGCTCAGGGTTTGTCGCCATTATGCCTGGTTAGTTGAACTCGCTTTAACGTTCCTTGCTGTTTCTGTGTAGAGAACTGCGATTCTCATTGGCTTCGAAAGTGCCAAGCCGCCGTTGATGTAGCGTGCTTGTGTTTTGCGGACAGAGCTGCAGTTCTCGTTGGCGACACAGACGTCGTCGCAGCTGTCTGAGGCAGAGGCGAAGCACCGCCGGCAGACGGCCGAGCTGCGGCGCCACCTACAGGAGCAAACAGAGGCTGCCACCGGCGCGCAGGCGGAGCGGGACAAGCAGGCCGGCACCGCCGCCGCCCTGCAGCAGCAGGTCAGCAGAGAGAGAGAGAGAGAGAGAGAGAGAGAGAGAGAGAGAGAGAGAGAGAGAGAGAGAGAGAGAGAGAGAGAGAGAGAGAGAGAGAGAGAGAGAGAGAGAGAGAGAGAGAGAGAGAGAGAGAGAGAGAGAGAGAGAGAGAGAGAGAGAGAGAGAGAGAGAGAGAGAGAGAGAGAGAGAGAGAGAGAGAGAGAGAGAGAGAGAGAGAGAGAGAGAGAGAGAGAGAGAGAGAGAGAGAGAGAGAGAGAGAGAGAGAGAGAGAGAGAGAGAGAGAGAGAGAGAGAGAGAGAGAGAGAGAGAGAGAGAGAGAGAGAGAGAGAGAGAGAGAGAGAGAGAGAGAGAGAGAGAGAGAGAGAGAGAGAGAGAGAGAGAGAGAGAGAGAGAGAGAGAGAGAGAGAGAGAGAGAGAGAGAGAGAGAGAGAGAGAGAGAGAGAGAGAGAGAGAGAGAGAGAGAGAGAGAGAGAGAGAGAGAGAGAGAGAGAGAGAGAGAGAGAGAGAGAGAGAGAGAGAGAGAGAGAGAGAGAGAGAGAGAGAGAGAGAGAGAGAGAGAGAGAGAGAGAGAGAGAGAGAGAGAGAGAGAGAGAGAGAGAGAGAGAGAGAGAGAGAGAGAGAGAGAGAGAGAGAGAGAGAGAGAGAGAGAGAGAGAGAGAGAGAGAGAGAGAGAGAGAGAGAGAGAGAGAGAGAGAGAGAGAGAGAGAGAGAGAGAGAGAGAGAGAGAGAGAGAGAGAGAGAGAGAGAGAGAGGAGAACCGACCGACGCTATGCGCCATAACCACGTCATTAACCTATCTTGTTTTCCAGCCTGTCTCTTCAACAGTGTTGCAGAAACATGGTCAAGGCCTGCTGCAAATGGTTTTATAGTTACAGAGTCTTCAGCAAATTGGCACTTGTGGAAGCAGAAATGGAAGCTGTAAGAATATGTTATTCAGAGCTTCTTTAGGACGTTGAAACCTCCGCCCCTCAAAAAAACACAACGTGTGATACCGCAGTTTGAAGACCACTTAAGATACGTTTTGATTTGTTTTCGTGTAATTCATGTAGCAATCTGAACCCACTTGGACCCCCGAAAATATCCAAGCATCGCTAAATAGAAAATGCAATGAGTAGACACACGTAAGAATAACAACTCACAGAGCGGTGAGTCTGTCAATAACGTCCGTATTCTGCCATCTAGCGGCCAATGTTAAAGCTCAGTGTAGCGCGGCGGTCGCTCTGACGCTGGGCGCTGGTCGGCAGGTGAGGTGGACCCAGGTGCAGCTGCAGAACGAGTGCGAGGCACGCCTGCAGGTGACGCGGCAGCTGCGGGCCGAGATCGCCGACCGGGACGCTGCCATCGGCCAGCTATCGGAGCAGCTGCACCGGGCCGGGCTCCGACTGCGGCGCCACCGGCCCTCCGTCTCCGTCGGCTGTCAAACGCCCTCCAGAACGGACAGTCGGCCCGCCAGCAGGCTGGAGACGCCCCGTGCCCTGCAGCGTCCCCCTGCGGCGGCGCCGGAGACGCCCCGCTCTAAACAACGCCCCGCTGCGGCGGCGCCGGAGACGCCCCGCTCTCTTCAACGTCCCCCGCGGCGGCGCCGGAGACGCCTCGTGCCCTGCAGCGTCCCCCCTGCTGCGGCGCCGGAGACGCCCCGCCCTGTGGACCGGTCGGCGGACACGGCGCGGAGGGTGCTGGCCAGCGGTGCCGGCCGCCGGCGCTGCTCCTCCAGTTCAGTGTCGCTGCCGCCCATCCAGCTGAACCAGTCGGTGGGCGCCGGCGGCGGCGGAGGACGGCAGCTGATGCGGCAGCAGCTGCGGCTGAGTCGGCCGGCGGGCGACGCTCTGGCTGTGGAGGGGCCGGCGCCAGCCTGCCGCTGCCGCCCTCCCTGCCCGGAGACTCGCCGTCCTGAGGCGGCCGGCGGGCGATGCTCTGGCTGTGGAGAGGCCGGCGCCAGCCTGCCGCTGCCGCCCTCCCTGCCCGGAGACTCGCCGTCCTGAGGCGGCACATACAGATCAGTATAACTAGTCAGTGCCGAGAGTGATGTGCTGTTGTCAAATGTCTAGACAGGCGTCGTGCTTAGCATGAGCCGCATACAAACTCTGCAAGTTCAGTCCATGTGAAAGCAGATGATTAGAACATGCATTATTTCCTAGGAATCGAGCCATGCTTTCAGTCCCAATGGAAGCGAGCAATGATTTCTGTCTAGATAAAATCCACCCTGATTTCTGTTAAAATCCACCCTGTACTGTTCTGACGAAACCCATTCCATAAACATGGCCTGGACGTTGACCGCGTCAGTGGCTGGTGCAACCACGCCGCGGCGTCAGCCTATGTTTACCGATCCATACCTCGGCGCTTGGACCCGGCTGGGAATCGCCTCTGTTTTCGACCGGGTCGAACCGACCAAGCCAGGGTCACTGCCAGCCAGACAAGTGCCCCCGGCGCCGCGCCGGCGCCCAGCTGCCGATGTGATGGTGATTGTGTGCAATATGGCTTTTGGAGTAGAGTGCGGCGCTGTGTGTTGAATGTGTTTTGTTTAGTATCTCTCCTCATGGTGATACCCCCACATGGACGGGAACGGTGCGTGAAGCAAGTTGGTCCAAGTATCGTTGCCGAGAATGCGGGTTGTTGACTGATTGCCTAGCGCAGTATGGTGTTGATGTCATATTCTATAATGAGGTGTGTTACATTCCCACTATTTAGTTATATCGGGAACATTTACCTTTGTTGGTGGATTTTTCCTGAGTTGATGTCCACTGATTATAGATGCATTCGTGGCAGGAAGCACTCTTCCTGAAAACTAAGTTGTCACAAATCAGAAAATTGGTGAACTACTTAATTTTCTCGTTAGCAATGAGAGGGGGTGCTCGGGAATATAGCCCATATATACACACACACACACACATATATATATATATATATATATATATATATATATATATATATATATATATATATATATATAGCCCAGCGAGCACGTGCGTTTTGCACTTCGACGGTAACTCTGTCCTCGGGCTGCTTCTTGTCACACGCGTTTTTGTTCTGTCCGAACTAGGCTGTAATATCTGGCGAATCCTCAGCGTCCTGGCTTGGCTCAACCTCTTGCTGCTCCTCAGTTTCGGCGGGATATGGTTTGACGTGAAGTCCTTGTATTGAGCTAGTCATGGCCATATGGTGGCCTAGCTCCTGCATGTGTGAAACGATCATCGTACCTCATGGCCCAGGGGGCTACTTTGAACTTATGCTCGAAGCAACCGCACCTGTCCTTCGTGTATCACTCCAGCACTCTAGTCACAAACAACGGATGTCTTTCGCACACGCCCTAGCCTTGCATTATGTTGCCTTGTCTGCTTTGTCGAGAGAGCCTATTCTCGTGTGCGCTGCGCGCTCCTGGCGTGGCTGGCGGCCGAGCGGCCCACAATCGGTGCCTTGCGTGTCGTGTGGAGGCTAACCTGGCGCAGTGGCCGGCGGGTTCAGGGCCTGCCGGCTTGGCGCTGGCCGCTACTCAGTTGGATCGTTACGTGACTGTGTGTGAAGTCTGGCGAGTTCTGTGATACGTCCGTCCGTCCGCGCGCCCCTCGCCTGTTTGTTACTTTACGCCTCCGCTCGCGACCGGTGAAATATCCGGGAGAAGAATATGGATCGATGGGGAGGGGTCTCACTCATATCTGGCTAGACGTGGTGTGATACTAAGAACTGTTCGTCACTGGCCTCAAAACTCTCGATAACGTGGGCTACTGTGATGGTTGCCGTACGGAAACGACTTGTTCGAAATACACTCATTGAAACGACTGGTTTATAATATCACCACGCGGAGTTTATTACACAAGATCAATGGATGATAATGGATGAGAGATGTTATTGACAAGAAACATACGGATGATCAACAACTCAGATATACACGGTGGCGCGCCAGCAATGACTGAGCCGGCCGGGCCATGGCCGCCGCCGGTTATGCGAAGGAATATAAGTCGAGGTAAAGAGCTCCGGACCTCAAGCACGGCCTCAAATAACAAACCCTCGAGGCCGTGTTCACTCGCTAAATGCCTTTAACGGGGGGGCGCCGTGTCCCAGAACGGGTCGTCGCTGGGGCAGCTGCGGGCGGCGCGGAGCGCGCCCGCTGGTAGTGACTCATTCACCATATCGTGGTGTCTCTTACGAACGTGTTCTCCGCTCATCATACCTTCAAGAAGCGTCTGATGCAATGTTCTGGCTGCAGTCCTAAAGAAGACACACTGCACGTCAGAAATTAAACCGAGACCGCTCAGTTACAACAATGCACCTCCAGTCAAAACTGGCTCAACAAACTCCACAGCATTAAAGCAAGACATCATATCCCCACCAGACACCACATCTCTCCTATCTGCGCAGCGATCCATCTTCGGTGGCGTGTTGTACATTGATAGCACGTCTTAAACGGTATGGTTAACTCTTATGTACCGTCTGACTCATAAACATACACTGCTCAGACATACCGCGAGTCCGTCGCCGCGGGCGAACAGCAACAAGCACTCAGCCGCGGCCGCCACCATGGTCGCTTCACTATCTACCACGAGGCACGCAATGTGCGCGCATTTTATATAACATGACGCCAAAAACGGCGCTAATTATCCTGCAAAAATAAGGCGTCGCACCTCTGGCAACCGATTTCGGAGACGGGGCAGCAATATGCGTGCGTCGTTGCATGAAAACCCCTTCCCTTTGAAAGTGAACACACAATGCATACTCATCTGGCAGCTGAATGGCAACACATGGCGTTACAGTACACATGGGAGGCAGCGGTGCCTGGCGAGCTGGGACGCAGTGGCCGCGGCGGCATGCAGAGCTCTGCCGTCGGCAGTCTCCCGCGGCTCGCACCGTCCTCTTCGCTGAACATACGCGCAACGAACTGGACTATGTCATTGTAGTGTATATATATATATATATATATATATATATATATATATATACATATATATATATATATATATATATATATATATATATATATATGAACACTATTCAGTGCCATTAGAGAAAGAGTTATCTGTCGGAACCAGCATACTATGGGTGAGATTCGGAGGAAGGTGTAGGGATTTGTGTCCCATAATTCTGCGGTTCTCTAAAGGACGCCAAACTTGACAGACAGCAATGGCTCTGAAGTCTGAACCGAAGGTACTCTTCACGGGTGCATCTTGCCCACGCTAAGGGGGAAACGTAAGGCCACGACGTGCAATGTGCGGACTGTCTGATGTATCGTCCGTCGGACCCGTAGCCGCAGCATAGACCAGCCGAGACGAGGTCTTCAACAACACCAAGATGATGGAGCCGTGCTCGAAGCGGGATGGACTTCAAACTCCACACGCACTCCGAAAGCAGTCATAGCGAAGCATAGCACCGATTGAGGCGCGACGCCGGCAGATTCTTCCCGGCTGATCAGGGACGCTCCATCCTGCCGCCACTTTGGCGCTCCTCAGTCAACAGCCGGGCATAGCGAGAAAGTCGCCATAAAGACGAAGAAGCCGTCGGTCGGCGTCCTCCTCAGGCATCGTGTCACACAGCAAATGTGGCCGTGTGAGTGTTACGGTACTTTTCGTCCTTAGAGCGGTCGTACTGGTCGATAAGCCACTGCTGGTTCAGGTAGAAAAGACGGGCGACAAGATGATACAGCGAATAACGCGCTTTAATTTGACTATACATGCCGACGAAAAAGGCAGCGAAGAAGAGGATGCCGCAGACCAGTGTCCACTTCTCGCTGGTGGTCAGTTCTGCCTCGTCATACAGATGCCGCCGCTTGCCAGAATCCTGCCGGATAGGGATGCCGAATCAGTGGGGAGGGGGCAGCCGGGCGGATCGTCTCAAGCGCAACCCAAGTTTCAGTATACCGTGCTGATGAAATGATCAACACGGTTCCAGTCATGCAGCTTGCTGAGGTTCTCAGAATTTGAATGGACAAGGATGGACGCCGCAGGTCACGAGGTCAAAAAACTTATAACCGCGATGTCCCAAAATCAGTTTGCACTTGGATGCTGAGGGGAAAGGTTTTACGACAATATCCACTGAGCGAATCGGACATTTCGACTCAAAAATACTGGGATGCATCATTTTTTACATGAGTGCTTTACGCGAGAAATCGACGTTCCTTCTGGACTTTTAAAACAGTTTGATTTCCTGAGCAAACAAACAACTTTTGGTTTTTGGAGTTGATCTCTATAGTGAGAATGAAGCTAGAACAGGGCAAGGTTAAAAATTACGAGTTATTAATGGAAATGGAGACGAGCTGCATATAGAGCTCAAAACTGTGACGTAGAACATTGCGCTAAAAGCTGTAACGAGTGAGTGGAGAATCAGGTTTCAAAAATTTAATCATTTGGAAAGAGGGGAGTCACATAATTTTTACTGGGGGGAAGGGGGGCGACCCCGGACTGGCGATGACCGGGGAGGCAAATTCTGAGAATTTTCGCTGCATATCAAACACTAACGACGATGCACTACATCAACAAACTTACATCCATACATTCACGCAGGTAATGAGGAGAGCAGGGAGAGCATGCACAAAATTCAGTCCACGTCCAAAATTTTGGAAAGGACGTCCTCCCTGATTTGCAAGTGGGGGGATGCGTCCTTCCTCCCTCGCTTTCGATGTCCATACTTGGAAAAGCACGTGCCGCTAATGCCTTACAAGCAAACCTGCGTATTTACTTTAATCCTCAGTGTGCCCAAAAATGTGTCGATATCGGTGGTTTTTTGGCCGCCAACTGACACCTCTAGCATTATTTCAGGATCGTTATGCATGTACACATTGCAGTAAGTAATGGTGTGTCTAGACTCGATAGCTGTAACTTTGCATCATTTTTAACCGGTCAAACCTGCCTCTCAGAATCTTAGCAAGCTGCTTTCTGGTGGGTTTGAATCCGACTTGGGGTGCAGAGCAGCCCCTCAAGATCGTGTCGTGTAGATTTAGCGGTATAATAAACATAGAAAGTTTTAACTCTTCAGTCAAAACTTACATTACTTGTTTTTGAGACTGTACATGAAAATAGCATCATTGCTAGATTAAATCTAAAGCCTCGGCCACACGGCTAGATTAAATCTACAGCATTGGCCACACGGCCTAGGTGGCTTAGTGGATAGAATTTCTGTCTCCTAAGCCTCCGCGCGGTACCGGGTTCAGATCCCAGCGGAGCTTCTGAGTAAGTTTATCTAATCCATCAAATCCCTCCAAACAAGAAGAGAGTTGGCGACGATGTGTAGCCTTGGCAGTTGGCGCGTCCTTAAACCCCAGTAATTATCAGCGTCGGCCACGCCGGAAATCTCGGGAACGTCCTCGCAACAGTCACGCATGTGCTGGCAGATCGGCTCACCTGCTTGAAGCAGAAGATGGTGACCACAGCGCATGTGATCATCACCACGGCGGAGATGAGGAACAGGCTGTGCAGCAGCTTGTCCCGACAGGAAACGGCCGGCACCAGCCAGCGACCCATGCGGAACCTCTTGTGCCGCTGGTACTGGTACTGGCACAGCTCGCACTGCGGCGCCCGCTTGGCGCGGCGGCTGGAGACCTCGATCCAGTGCTGCCGGCGGAGGAACACTGGTCAGCGGGCACACAGAGTCGGACTTCACTGCTGAGGTCAACTAGCACTACAGCGGCCAGGATCCGCCGATCACGCGGAGCGTCCGTCACTTCCTGTGACCTTTCACCGGGATGCTGCTGCCGCGCTTTCTTTAGTTTCGGCTTGGATCGGGTCCATCGACAGTCGGTGAATAATACTCTTTGGCACTTATCGGCGCTCCAACTGTCAGGGCTATATCGCGTCTCCAACTCTTTTTCTGATGGAAGGGTTTCTCGAGAGTTAGATTGTTCCTTGCTCAGAGAACCTGCTGAGCCTCGAACCCGGGTCGGCCGCGTGGAAAGCGCGCATGCTAACCACTACACCACCACGCCCCTTCGACGGTCCGTTACGGGGTTTCGACCAAACAAGGTCCATCCTTGCAATGACAGTAAACAGTAAAGTATAATCTGCAATTAGTTCACCACCTCGATACTCGTTCACATGCCGAACGCAGCACGCAGCTGAAACTGACGGTTTGTTATGAAAACGCTGATATCTCAGTCCAGCTCACCATCTCCAGACATGTTTCGTCCTTCCAAAACGTGAACATTGCATAGCTTATATACAGTTGAGCTGAGACCAGACTTTTCCAGTTTACTGGCATCGAAATAGTATCGGTCAGGTTTCCTTCACGGGAATTCTGATGCGGCAATACCACTGGCCAGGGAGTGAGCGGGGGCTGCTTGTTCTTTGTTTGTGCTTTTGCGTATAGACGGTAATAAACAAGAAAATGTCAACCTACGGCTGTGATAAAAACACACATTTTGATTTAGTTTCATCGCTCTGGAATAACATTTTTGCGAACTCTTCGCAATTATGGATAGTAAAACGCTGAAACCACTCGGGCACACGGGCACGCTCCTGGTCAGCAGTGAGTGAGGATTACCGACACCGTGCAGCCATTGCAGTTGGTACACCTTAAAACCCCACAAACGACCCAACCGTGGAGTCAGCGCCAACAGAAACAGCTGAGCCCTGAGCGTGGCGCGGGTCAGAGCTCACCATCAGGCAGGAGGTGTGGATGAACTGCATGGTGCCGGCGCAGCGGCAGGGAGAGATGAGGTCGGAGCGCTCCTCTGATGGCATGTGGCAGATCCGACAGATGGGCATGGAGGCGGTGGAGGCGGAGGCCGCCAGCGACGGCTCCGACTGCGAGTGGCGCAGCGGCGGCAACAGCGGCGGCGGCGACGGCGCCTCCGCCACGATGGCGTCAGGTAGGCTGCCCCGGGCCTCCAGCGACCAGCTCCGCACCCTGCCGGGACAGGGGCCGCACATCAGCTGGAGCTCACTGGCCGACGACGGCTGAGAGGGTACAACAGTCACAGGCACGTCAGAGGAGCACGGTCTGACACACAATGCCGAGTACTGGCGACCTGAGCGCCGATGGATATGGAGGTTAGAGCTCCAGCATAAGGCCGGATGTGAGCTAAACACATCACTGTTAGGGATACCAAGGTATGTGTCATAATGCAATGAGAAAATGTGTTCTGTTCATTAGCTAAAACAAAACACAATAGGGTAAACAGACACACATGTGGCCATGGGTCGTACAACATTGATTGAAGCTCTGAAAAAAACGGTAATGACTTTGTGTCTGATCAAACGCGTCCACCAATTTGAACAAACTAATGTATTGACGACGCTACGCAAACCTTGAGGATACACTTGGTACGCATGGAAGCTTCTGTGTTTACAGTGTCGAGTCTTTGAACCTAATCAATATAAGCGCAGTTCCAGGGTAACCCGAGACCGGCAAGTTTACACCCTCCTGGGCCTGCAAGGGCAGTGCTGCGCCCGCACACCACCCAAGTCACGATCACAACACCGGATCTGTACTTCGGGATGAGCCAGGAGGGTTTTCAATCCATTAGCCTGGGCCATTGCGTCGTTTCTTTTTTACGCCCTTTTCTGTCCGGTCTTTGCCCTGTCATTTTTCATCTTTCTTGTAAGCCAACCTCTCCCGGGCTAGTGGTGTTTGATCCCCAAACAGTCTTCCTACTTTTTGCGGCGATGCTAAGAAAAAATGCATGACGAAGAGTGGCATCTCCACAAACTGCGCAGAGCTACAATTCAAAGATATTGGATCGAACAGGTTGCGGGTATTATTATTGCGATCAGAGCGATGACTTGAAAAAATCTTATTAGGTTGCACAGGCATAACATAATAGCCATAATAGGCTGTATAGGCATATAATCCCGGTGCATTTTCAATCGCTTGAAGCACAGCTGCAGGAAAATAAAGCAATGCGAAGCTGCGTGGCCGAATGTTCCGACCCTCATGTTAGCAAGAGTGGTATCGAGAGTTTCGGCCCTCATGTTAGCAGAGGGGCAACGGAGTTCCGGCCCTCATGTTAGCAGGGGGCAACGAGAGTTCCGGCCCTCATGTTAGCAGAGGGGTAACGAGAGTCCCGGCCCTCATGTTAGCAAGAGGGGTAACGAGTGTCCCGGCCCTCATGTTACCAGAGGGCTAACGAGTTCCGGCCCTCATGTTAGCAAGAGGGGTAAAAGGGCGTCTGTCGGTTGTGTGCAGTAAAAGGTATGCTACACCCTCCCCCTTTGCCACGCGCCCCGCTGAGGGTGCGAAATTCGCCCCCTCCTGATTTTCCCCAGATAAGGCAAAAACGAAGAGATGCAAAACAACGAGACTTCTAGTTCCTTATCCCTAAGCAATTTTACGCATCTGACCAAATATTTTAGGTCAGGTCATGTCAGGTCATGGAACTATTCAAGATCAAGCGACCCGACCCCAAAACCTAAAATCACGAGTTTGATGCGGCACCTAAGGAACATTTGCCAACCGATCAGTTTGAAACTTTCACAATATGATGAGGTCATTAGGGTCTATAAATCTGCTATCACTGAATTTTGATGCTGTTGACCTAAGGTGGGGTCAATTTTTTGGTCCCCATTATAAGTCTATGGTGAAAAATAGAAAGGGCTCGTTTTCAGTAAGTACTTGATAGATAGATTTAAAAATCCTTAAACCGTGTATTCTTTCCACGACCCTGACCATGAAGTTGAGTTTTTGACCGTCTGATCTCTCAAACGTCATGTCAGGTCACAGGAGCATACATTAACCTCTGGCTGAATGGAGATAAAACTCCTATTTTGCTTGCATTGTGCTTATCTTGTCACGAGGAGTCGATTGATATGTAGCATGACCATACCAGGTCACTCTGTCACCCTGATCTAGCTCGAGGTCAGCTCATGTTCACAAATTGATCTAACACGGTCATATTATACATCATTAGATTTGCCACGATGAGAGGAATCCATTGATGCATGAATATTCGCTCTAGCTCCACTGAGTAAAAATCTAGGGGAAACGTAGACTGCCCTGTTGTAAACCTATGGAACATCCTTTGACCTATGCTGACCTCAATATTGACCTGACATAAAAATACTTCGTACAATTTCTCTTCGTCTCGTCAAGAGCTTTCGAACGCCGTCCGCAATTTTTTAACTCTCCTGGGAAATGAGATACGGAGGGGGCGAAATACGCCCCCAGCGGGGCGCGTCATGTCAGGGACCCCAGCGGGGCGCGTGTTAATACTTCGATAACTGGAGAGGGCAACATGGCTCTCACAGGTGCCCTTGTTGGAACTCTTGACATAAGTGAATACAGGGGGAGAGGCAAGAGCGCAATTTCCCCCAATAGATCCTCGGCGCCCCCTGAAATGGTCAGAACGCACCTGAAAGGCTGGTGGTAACCCCTGCACTATCGTTTCCCACACACCCCTTCCAATATGCGAGTATAGGCGCCCCTGCGATAGGATTTGGGGCCAGCCTGATAGGTTTTGGCACCCAAAAGTTCCCCCTCCCCGACCATGTACCCCCCCGATCGGAAATCCTGAACCCGCCTTTGTCTCTTGGCAACGTCACTTACGAGTGCCCATGGCTTCACACAAAGCCCTCATTGCCAGCACCAAAAACCCTGTCTTGCGCCGTCTACGCAGTAGAAACGCCTTCTGATCTCCACAACTAAGACAAACCGGACTTTGAACCTATTCAGCCGATGCAGCCTGCTTGAAACCAATAACCAACCACATACCTGAGCAAAGCTTGGATTTGTACGATTTGCAGCACTTGAGACAACGTCAATGTAAACATGGTGTCTTGATAAGAAAATAAGCTGTGCGCTGCCGAAACCGTAACAATAGCATTGCTTTGATCTGAGACACTGATTACCACCAATGCAATCTGGCATAATAGCAAGCATATCATCTCTTCAGATACCCGCAGCACTCACAAGACAAGTAAATGAAGTTCCGTTAGCCCAGCGGGAAACATACGCCAACCGTAGTAAGAGTATTTCTCCATTTGGCGCTGTGCATAGAATCCCAGTCTCAAAATACACCCCCATTTTCTAGGTTTTGTGTCGGAAAAATAATACCTCTCTGTTCTGGCTCTGCCAAGTATTGGCCTCACAACGTGATTTTAGTCACAGCATCAAACAGAATGTAGGAGCAGTTCTCCGCCGAGAGCCCATACAGCTGACTTTTTCAGGTTCCGTTCAAACATCGTCAGAAAGGCCTGGCAAAGCAATAGACGAGAGCGAGGGCGAGGGCGAGAGCGAGAGCGAGGGCGAGAGCGAGAGCAAGAGAGAGAGAGAGAGAGAGAGAGAGAGAGAGAGAGAGAGAGAGAGAGAGAGAGAGAGAGAGAGAGACTGTCCAGCAAGGGAAGGATGGTGCTCAGGTGTGTAACATTCACCTTTCTGGAGCGCACCAGCTCCCGTTCAAGTAAAAGGGCACCTCTGAACGTCGGAAAGCAACCCGAAAGCTTTTAGACCACACCTGAGTATGCTTACCATAGTGCTCACAGTAAAAGGTCACTTAGGTGCGTGCTGAACATGTCTTCGACCAATGATCTGCTAATATTTCCATTTGTATTGACATGTTGCATAGGCGGATCCAGGGGGGCAAGGGGGCACGTGCCCCCCCGATCGACCCTCGGCGCCCCCTGAAAGGTCGATGGCGCCCCCATGAAATGTCGCTTCCCACCCTCCCCCAGGATGCGAAAGTCGGCGCCCGCCGATAGGATTTGGCAGCCCACCTGATAGGTTTTGCCGGTCATAAGTGGCGCCCCCTGGTCCGGGTGGCGCCCCCCCAGGAAGGTGCCCCCTCCGATCGGCAATCCTGGATCCGCCTATGACATGTTGGGCTACATCACCCCAGGGTAATAGAGGACGGGTACACCAAAGTTTAGTAGTGCAAGCCGCTAGATAAGCAGATCAAAAATGCAAAAATATCGCTATATTGCCACAATTTTCTCTTCAAAATTACGAAATTACGAAATGGCACGAACATGATGAAAAGAGCACCTAAAAGCTCAAAAAAGAAAATTAAATGTATTTTTGTCTCCATCATTTAGGGGAAACTGGTAGATTCTTCCAAATTTCTTCCAAACTAAGACTAAATATGGGCGCTCCAAAATAGCGGCAAACTCTGCGCTTTTTGTTCACTCAGTTTTCAATAGAAATTGACAACAATTAGGTATCGGGCGCATTTCACACGCCGGTGACGAATGAAGTAAGAAACGGCTTCTATTCTGACAGTTTTTCCGGTCTCGTCGTCAGAAGCCGGTGACGAACGAAGTAAGAAACGGCTTCTATTCTGACAGTTTTTCCGGTCTCGTCGTCATCGAAGTTGTTGTCAGAAGCCGGTGACGAACGAAGTAAGAAACGGCTTCTATTCTGACAGTTTTTCCGGTCTCGTCGTCGTCGTTGTTGTTGTCAGAAGCCGGTGACGAACGAAGTAAGAAACGGCTTCTATTCTGACAGTTTTTCCGGTCTCGTCGTCGTCGTCAGAAGCCGGTGACGAACGAAGTGAGAAACGGCTTCTATACTGACAGTTTTTCGTTCTCTGTCAGAAGCCGGTGACGAACGAAGTAAGAAACGGCTTCTATTCTGACAGTTTTTCCGGTCTCGTCGTCTGTCAGAAGCCGGTGACGAACGAAGTAAGAAACGGCTTCTATTCTGACAGTTTTTCCGGTCTCGTCGTTGTTGTCTGTCAGAAGCCGGTGACGAGCGAAGTGAGAAACGGCTTCTATACTGACAGTTTTTCGTTCTCTGTTGTCCGTCAGAAGCCGGTGACGAACGAAGTGAGAAACGGCTTCTATACTGACAGTTTTTCGTTCTCTGTTGTCCGTAGTAGTCAGAAGCCGGTGACGAACGAAGTAAGAAACGGCTTCTATTCTGACAGTTTTTCCGGTCTCGTCGTGGTTGTTGTCTGTCAGAAGCCGGTGACGAACGAAGTGAGAAACGGCTTCTATACTGACAGTTTTTCGTTCTCTGTTGTCCGTCAGAAGCCGGTGACGAACGAAGTGAGAAACGGCTTCTATACTGACAGTTTTTCGTTCTCTGTTGTCCGTCAGAAGCCGGTGACGAACGAAGTAAGAGATGGCTTCTATTCTGACAGTTTTTCCGGTCTCGTCGTCGTTGTTGTCTGTCAGAAGCCGGTGACGAAAGAAGTAAGAAACGGCTTCTATTCTGACAGTTTTTCCGGTCTCGTCGTCGTCAGAAGCCGGTGACGAACTAAGTGAGAAACGGCTTCTATACTGACAGTTTTTCGTTCTCTGTCAGAAGCCGGTGACGAACGAAGTAAGAAACGGCTTCTATTCTGACAGTTTTTCCGGTCTCGTCGTTGTCTGTTGTCAGAAGCCGGTGACGAACGAAGTAAGAAACGGCTTCTATTCTGACAGTTTTTCCGGTCTCGTCGTGGTTGTCAGAAGCCGGTGACGAACGAAGTGAGAAACGGCTTCTATACTGACAGTTTTTCGTTCTCTGTTGTCCGTCAGAAGCCGGTGACGAACGAAGTAAGAAACGGCTTCTATTCTGACAGTTTTTCCGGTCTCGTCGTCGTCGTTGTCTGTTGTCAGAAGCCGGTGACGAACGAAGTAAGAAACGGCTTCTATTCTGACAGTTTTTCCGGTCTCGTCGTCGTCGTTGTCTGTCAGAAGCCGGTGACGAACGAAGTAAGAAACCGCTTCTATTCTGACAGTTTTTCCGGTCTCGTCGTCGTCGTTGTCTGTTGTTGTCAGAAGCCGGTGACGAACGAAGTAAGAAACGGCTTCTATTCTGACAGTTTTTCCGGTCTCGTCGTCGTCGTTGTCTGTCAGAAGCCGGTGACGAACGAAGTAAGAAACGGCTTCTATTCTGACAGTTTTTCCGGTCTCGTCGTTGTTGTCTGTCAGAAGCCGGTGACGAACGAAGTGAGAAACGGCTTCTATACTGACAGTTTTTCGTTCTCTGTTGTCCGTAGTAGTAGTAGTAGTAGTAGTTGTTGTCTGTTCTGAGGACTGGTATCAGATACTTGAAACTTGCAGGGATGAAAGGCAGGAACCCATAAAAAATCCCGACGGCTGCAGATTTTCGAATTTTGCAAAAACTTTTCCAAAATTTTGGATTATATTTTTATAAACTTTTATTTTTCTATTTTTCTATTTTCAGTCTACAGCTCTCAAACTTACACTCTTTTACACACAATCAATTACCAGTTGTTGCTCAAAGTTTGAAGCAAAAAATCCAAATTTGTACTTCCAAAATGATTTTTTGAAACTTTTACCTCCATCTTGTAGTGAAATGCATTACCAAAGTTATAAGTTCGAAATATCTGAAGATATGATGCTAGGTGTTCCAAACTGGATTTTTACAGACAGAATGGACTGTGCATTACTGCATAGACACTAAACTGAACCAAAAGCATAATTTTGAAGGTCAGTTTTGGCCCTTTTTCCAAAACATTGCAATTATGGCCTAAAACGTTAAAACCATATAACTTTCAAAATTCTGGACATTTTTGAACGCAGTTTTCTTTGTTGAGATGGGTATTGTCATTACAACAACATATTCTAAATCCAAATTTCTGAGTTAATGGGAAATATTTTTTGCAAAAAATACAACATTTTTTTCGGAATTTAAGACTACATATTTCCAAATTTTCTTTTCGAAATTGGTACCAAAAAAAAGCCCGGCTCAAGTTCTACAACCGTCTGCCTGACCATACCCGCGCGTCTCCCATAGGTTTTGAGCTATATGATGATAAAGACTGAATTTGATGCGGTTTTCATAGGTTGTAATAGATTCATCACGTGATAAAGTGCCTTTATACTCAACTGAGATATATGGCTCTCTCTAAACTTTTAGTATGGGAAATTATGAGCTCTGCCGTTTTTGTTTCATGAAGCTCCGACGACTAGTTCGCCACTGAGGGGCAAAATACTTCGGTCCCGTTTTTCCCGCAGCAGTAGTGACGTCATTCTGCCCTTCTTGCATGGACCTTCTGTGCTGCGGCAATAGGCTGCAGCCGGTAAATGCGTGCAAGAAAGGCATAACATTTTTATCCGAGTGCATACAGCGGGTGGCTAGCCGGTCGGGGCGGACGGGAACCTGACTAGAGGGCAGAGGGTGCCGAGCCGTGTTTAGAGATCCGAGGAAGTGAGCAGTGATGCCCTCAGGTATCTAGGGAACGGTAGCAGGGTCCAGAGGCGTGCTGAGATAGCTCATGGGAAACATTTCGGACGGGGGAGCAGTGAGGATGGGGGCTGGTACGGGACTGGAGCTTTCCCCGCCATTGCCTCGGAACAGCTTCTGTGTTTGTATTAACCATAGATATTCTGACATTGGGGGGGAGTTCAGCCCCTAGCTCCGCCCATTGTATCTACCACCATTTGAATAGCCACCATGTATGTATATAAGCATATGAAAGATTGAAGATTTCGTTGCACTCCGTACCAAATTACCGAACAATATCAATGAGAGGCAATCGACCATGCAGATTTCGAATGTGGTATTCAGGTCAACAAAAGGTCACTGCGCATGCGCACTGGAACTAATGGTAACAGAGGCTATCTCGGCAACCTACTGGTCGATTTTTTTGAAATTTTGTGAACAGAAGAATATCACGAAATGTAAGTAAAAAATGTCATTGAAGCTGCACTACTCTGCGCATGCGCAGCAGAAATTATGAAAATAAACCTGAAAGGCGAGGATATTTCAGAGGAGGACCTGAACAGAGGGAAAGCCAACGTGCTTAAAGTTAGCATGAATGTTTTGTCACCCTTGGTAACAACAAAGGTCAGTGCGCATGCGCATTAGAACTTATGGTCATGGAGGCTATCTCGGGAGCCAATAGACCGAATTCGCTCAAATTTTTGCGAGTAAAAGCAGAATAGCATCTGCTAATCCTTATTGATGGCATTATGACGCTGCACTATTATGCGAATGTGTATTAGGAATTCTAAGGAATAATAGGCTCTAAGGGATCATTTAGACCAGAAGACAAACAAACGGCATATTAACACGCTTCAGTCAACTATAACGGTATCTTTGCTCTCATTCACTGCAGACGTTACTGCGCATGCGGACTGGGAGTAGGGTAACCAAAGCTAACTCGTTAACAAATTGGCTGAATTGGGTGAAAATCTGCAGGTATAGGTGAAATACGGTCGGCAAACTCATCATATTTTATAATGTATCTCCTTTCTTCTGGTCATGCCCAGTCTTTACTTAACAAAACAACCATTATACGTGTGTTTATCTATGTGATGACATGAACAGAAGACAAACGTGGCGCAGTGTGCAGAGACATGTTAGTTTAGGAAAACATGGACTTACACATGGGACTGAATATAGTCAGAATGAGAACACAAAACCTAAAACTCCAACATTGCGTTGTTATAAGTATCAAACTGCTGAAAACACTCGCCTGTCAATCGAAATGTTTGGCTAACGTACATTGTCACCGGCTTCTCCTGCGCCGGAGCGGCACCTGCCGAGGCCGCAGGCCGAGGTTGTTGTTGTTGTTGTTGTCTGTTCTGAGCGCTGGTATCAGAGACCTAAAACTTTTGTGGATAGAAGGCACTTCCAAATGAATAAGCACCACGGTTGTCAATTTTCAAAATTTTCAAAATTTTGCCCAGAATTTTGCATTATGTGATTTTTAACTTTTATTTTTCTATTTTTGCCAATTCATCTACAATCTTCAAACTTGCACCCTTTTACATCAGACGAATTTGTACTTGACACAAAAAGTTGGAAAGAAAAAGCTTTAAATTTAGGGCTCTAAATTAGCTTTTAAACTTTGCACCCTAAATTTGGCATAAAACTCATGGTCTAAACTACAGGCTCGAAATATCTGACGCTACAGCAGTTCAGGTTCTGAGTCAGATATCAACGTAAAGGCCGGTTTGTGCAGTACTGCACAAACACAGAAACAAAACAAAAACGGAAATTTAAGGGTCCTTTTTGGCCCATTCCGTGAAGGTCTGCATTTCCCAAAATATCATTCAAACCCTTATATTTTCCGATCTAATTGATAAAATTAGTTCCCATTTCAGATAATAAAAGAGAATAGCCTCCTTTATTATATATTTAGAGATAAAAACTTTCAGACTGAAACTTTTTATTTTATAGGCAAAAATAAAATATAAGTTTTTAAAATTTTTATTCTCAGCCCCCTGGTTTCCAGACCATGATAGCTACGGTATTGAACTTAACACGGCTGGATAGAAAACTTCGTTGCCGTCATTTTTCTCACTCATACCCCCACTTATCTCTTACGTCTTCCGCGCTATAAGCCGTAAAATACATTTCAAAGTGGTAGTTTTATCAGTTCATTTTTGTTTCACACCGGGGTTTAGGGTGGTTAGAGTCATTGGAGGGAAATGAAATTTTGCATGCAGCTAGGTAAGAGACATATGTCGACATTCCATCTGCATAGATATCAATGAAACACCAAGTTACCTTTACAAACATGCCGTTTCTCCACGCATCGTTGTAGCAAATCACCACGCGTCACCCCTGCGTCCACGCCGCGGCAACGCCGGCGATCGGCGCGGCCGTTTCTGTTTATTTATGGTCCGGTAAAAAAGTACCCAATACTACCCATAATGCATCACAAGTAATTAGAGTACCGTAAAAGTCCGAGTTTACAATAAGAGTATTATGTTTCTGTTTTTGGACCATGGGTGGATCCAGGGAATAATTAGGCTAGGTGCCCCCCACTCTTCTCCCCCATCCCCCTCCCCCAACCCTCAATCGACCATCGGCGCCCTCTGAAATTGTAAAGACACGCCTCTCAAGGACGATGACGCTCCCTGAAATGTCGCTTCCCATACGCGGATCCAGGATTGCCTATCAGGGGCGAGGTGGAAGGGGAAACTTCCTGGTGGGCGCTATCTACACCAGGGACGCCACTTTTGGCCGGAAAAACCTATCAAGTAGGCGCTAAACCCTATCAGTAGACCCCGATACCTGCATCTCGGGGAAAACGACATTTCAGGGTGTGCCATCGAACTTTCCAGGGGTTTCCGGGACAATTTCAGGGGGGCTAAGATTCTATGGGGGGCACCTGTCCCCTTTCCCCCTTGGATCCGCCTATGTCGTTTCGGGGGGGGGCACGGAGGTGGGGTCGTTACGGGTGTGGGGGGTAAGGAGCTCGAGCATAAGCGGATCCAGGACATCAGCATGGGGGTAGGGGCTAAAGAGTTCGAGCATAGGCGGACCCAGGACATCAGTACGAGGGTGGGGCTAGGGAGTTAGAGCATAGGCGGATCCAGGACATCGGTACGAGGGTCAGGCTAGGGAGTTAGAGCATAGGCGGATCCAGGGCATTAGTACGGGGATGAGGCTAAGCAGCTGAGCATTAGCGGATTCAGGACATCAGTACGGGGTGAGACTCGGAAGTTCCAGCATAGGCGGATCCAGGACATCAGTAGGGGGGTAGGGGCTACGGAGTTCGAGCATAGGCGGATCCAGGACATCAGTAGGGGGGTAGGGGCTACGGAGTTCGAGCATAAGCGGATCCAGGATATTAGTACGGGGATGGGGCTAAGGAGATCGAGCATAGGCGGATCTAGGACATCTGTACGGGGGTGGAGATAGGGAGCTCGAGCATAGGCTGATCCAGGACATCAGTATGGGTGTGGGGCTAAGGAGCTCGAGCAGAGGCGGATTTAGGACATCAGTACGGCGGTGGGGCTAAAGGGCTTGAGTATAGGCGGATCAAGGACATCAGTACGGGGGTGAGGCTAAGGAGCTCGAGCATAAGCGGATCCAGGATATCAGCACGTGGGTAGGGGCTAAAGAGTTCGAGCATAGGCGGATCCACGACATCAATACGGGGGTGGGGCTAAGAAGCTCGAGCATAAACGGATTCAGCTGATCAGTACGGGGGTGGGGCTTGGGAGCTCGAGCATAGTCGGATCCAGGACATCAGTAGGGGGTGGGGGCTAAGTAGTTCGAGCATAGGTGGATCCAGGGCAGTACAGAGGTGGGAATAAAGAGCTGGAGCATAGGCGGATCCAGGACATCAGTATGGGTGTGGGGCTAAGGAGCTCGAGCAGAGGCAGATCCAGGGCATCAGTACGGGGGTGGGGCTAAGGGGTTCGAGTATAGACGGATAAAGGACATCAGTACAGAGGTGGGGCTAAGGAGCTAAGGAGCTCAAGCATAAGCGGATCCAGGACATCAGCTCAGGTGTAGGGGCTAAAGAGTTCGAGCATAGGCGGATCCAGGACATCAGTACGGGGGTGGGGCTAAGGAGCTCGAGCATAAGCGGAGCCAGGATATCAGTACGGGGTTAGAGGCTAAGGAGTTTGAGCATAGGCGGATCCAGCATATCGGTACGGGGATGGGGCTAAGGAGATCCAGCATAGGCGGATCCATGACATCAGTATGGGTGTCGGGCTAAGGAGCTCGAGCAGAGGCGGATCCAGGACATCAGTACGGGGCTGGGGCTAAGGGGCTCGAGTATAGGTGGATCAAAGACATCAGTACGGGGGTGGGGCTAAGGAGTTCGAGCATAAGCGGATTCAGGACATCAGTACGTGGGTGGGGCTCGGGATCTCGAGCATAGGCGGATCCAGGACATCAGTAGGGGTAGGGGCTAAGAAGTTCAAGCATAGGCGGATCCAGGGCAGTATAGAGGTGGGGCTACGGAGTTCGAGCATAGGCAGATCCAGGACATATGTAAGGGGGTGGGGTAAGGAGCTCGAGCATAGGTGGATCCAGGACATCAGTTCGGTGGTGGGGCTGAGGTCTCGAGCTGGGGCATAACTCGGTAACAAATAGGCTGAATTGGGTGAAAATCTGCAGGTATAGGTGAAATACCGTCGGAAAACCCATCATATTTTATATTGTATCTCCTTTCTTCTCGTCATGCCCAGTCTTTGCTTAACAAAACAAACATTATGCGTGTGTTAACTTATTTGATGACATGAACAGAGGGCAAGCGTGGTGCAGTATGCAGAGACATGCTAATTTAGGAAAACATGGGCCTAGACAGGGGATTGAATGGAGCCATAATGGGAACACAAAACCTAAAACTCAAACATTGCGTTGTTATAAGTATCAAACTGCTGAAAACACTCGCCTGTCAATCGAACTGTTTGGCTAACGTACATTGCCACCGGCTTCTCCTGCGCCGGAGCGCCACCTGCCGAGGCCGCAGGCCGAGGTTGTTGTTGTTGTTGTTGTTGTTGTTGTTGTTGTCTGTTCTGAGCGCTGGTATCAGAGACCTAAAACTTTTGTGGATAGAAGGCACTTCCAAATGAATAAGCACCACGGTTGTCAATTTTCAAAATTTTCAAAATTTTGCTCACAATTTTGCATTATGTGATTTTTAACTTTTATTTTTCTATTTTTTGCTAATTCATCTAGACTCTTCAAACTTGCACCCTTTTACATCAGGGAAATTTGTAGTTCACACAAAAAGTTGGAAAGAAAAAGCTTTAAATTTAGGGCTCTAAATTAGCTTTTAAACTTTGCACCCTAAATTAGGCATAAAACTCATGGTCTAAACTACAGGCTCGAAATATCTTAAGCTACAGCAGTTCAGGTTCTGAGTCAAATATCAACTTAAGTCAAGGCCGGTTTGTGCAGTACTGCACAAACATAAAAACAAAACAAAAACGGAAATTTAAGGGTCCTTTTTGACCCATTCCGTGAAGGTCTGCATTTCCCAAAATATCATTCAAACCCTTATATCTTCCGATCTAATTGATAAAAATTAGTTCCCATTTCAGATAATAAGAGAGAATAGCCTCCTTTATTATATATTTAGAGATAAAAACTTTCAGGCTGAAGCTTTTTATTTTATAGGCAAAAATAAAATATAAGTTTTTAAAATTTTTATTCTCAGCCCCCTGGTTTCCAGACCATGATAGCTACGGTATTGAACTTAACACGGCTGGATAGAAAACTTCGTTGCCGTCATTTTTCTCACTCATACCCCCCACTTATCTCTTACGGCTTCCGCGCTATAAGCCGTAAAATGCATTTCAAAGTGGTAATTTTATCAGTTCATTTTTGCTTCACACCGGGGTTTAGGGTGGTTAGAGTCATTGGAGGGAAATGAAATTTTGCATGCAGCTAGGTAAGAGACATATGTCGACATTCCATCTGCATATATATCAATGAAACACCAAGTTACCTTTACTAACATGCCGTTTCTCCACGCATCGTTGTATCAAATCACCACGCGTCACCCCTGCGTCCACGTCGCGGCAACGCCGGCGATCGGCGCGGCCGTTTCTGTTTATTTATGGTCTGGTAAAAAAGTACCCAACACTACCCATAATGCATCACAAGTAATTAGAGTACCGTAAAAGTCTGAGTTTACAATAAGAGTATTATGTTTCTGTTTTTGGACCATGAGTGGATCCAGGGAATAAGTAGGCTAGGTGCCCCCCCACCCTTCTCCCCCCATCCCCTCCCCCAACCCCCAATCGACCATCGGCGCCCTCTGAAATTGTAAAGACACGCCTCTCAAGGTCGATGACGCTCCCTGAAATGTCGCTTCCCATACGCGGATCCAGGATTGCCTATCGGGGGCGAGGTGGAAGGGGAAACTTCCTGGTGGGCGCTATCTACACCAGGGACGCCACTTTTGGCCGGAAAAACCTATCAAGTAGGCGCTAAACCCTATCAGTAGACCCCGATACCTGCATCTCGGGGAAAACGACATTTCAGGGGGTGCCATCGAACTTTCCAGGGGTTTCCGGGACAATTTCAGGGGGCGCTAAGATTCTATGGGGGGCACCTGTCCCCTTTCCCCTTGGATCCGCCTATGTCGTTTCGGGGGCGGGGGGGGCACGGAGGTGGGGCGTTACTGGTGTGGGGGTAAGGAGAACGAGCATAATCGGATCCAGGACATCAGCATGGGGGTAAGGGCTAAAGAGTTCGAGCATAGGCGGACCCAGGACATCAGTACAAGGGTGGGGCTAGGGAGTTAGAGCATAGGCGGAACCAGGACATCGGTACGAGGGTCGGGCTAGGGAGTTAGAGCATAGGCGGATCCAGGACATCGGTACGAGGGTCGGGCTAGGGAGTTAGAGCATAGGCGGATCCAGGACATTAGTACGGGGATGGGGCTAAGCAGCTGAGCATTAGCGGAATCAGGACATCAGTACGGGGTGAGACCCGGGAGTTCCAGCATAGGCGGATCCAGGACATCAGTAGGGGGTAGGGGCTACGGAGTTCGAGCATAGGCGGATCCAGGATATTAGTACGGGGATGGGGCTAAGGAGCTCGAGCAGAGGCGGATCTAGGACATCAGTACGGCGGTGGGGCTAAGAAGCTCGATCATAAGCGGATTCAGCTGATCAGTACGGGGGTGGGGCTCGGGAGCTCGAGCATAGTCGGATCCAGGACATCAGTAGGGGGTGGGGGCTAAGTAGTTCGAGCATAGGCGGATCCAGGGCAGTACAGAGGTGGGGCTACGAAGTTCGAGCACAGGCGGATCCAGGACATCAGTAAGGGGGTGGGGTAAGGAGCTCGAGCATAGGCGGATCCAGGACATCAGTGGGGGGGTAGGGGCTACGGAGTTTGAGCATAGGCGGATCCAAGACATCAGGAAGAAGGTGGGGTAAGGAGCTCGAGCATAGGCGGATCCAGGACATCAGTAGGGGGTAGGGGCTAAGGAGTTCGAGCATATGCGGATCCAGGACATCAGTACGGAGGTGGGGCTAAGAAGTTCGAGCATAGGCGGATCCAGGACATCAGTACGGGGGTGGGGCTAAGGAGCTCCAGCAAAGGCGGATCCAGGCCTCAGTACGGGGGTGGGGCTAAGGAGCTCGAGCATAGGCGGATCCAGGACATCAGTACGGTGGTGGGGCTCGGGCGTTCCAGCATAGGCGGATCCAGGACATTAGTAGGGTGGTAGGGAATAAAGAGTTTGAGTATAGGCGAATCCAGGGCAGTACGGAGGTGGGGCTACGGAGTTCGAGCATAGGCAGATCCAGGACATCAGTTCGGGGGTGGGGCTAAGGAGCTCGAGCATAGGCGGATCCAGGACATCAGTGCAGGGGTGTGGCTCCGGAGCCTGAGTAAAGGCGGATCCAGGACATCAGTACGGGGGGTGGGGCTAAGGAGATCGAGCATAGGTGGATCCAGGACATCTGTACGGGGGTGGGGCTAAAGAGCTGGAGTATAGGCGGATCCAGGACATCAGTATGGGTGTGGGGCTAAGGAGCTCGAGCAGAGGCGGATCCAGGGCATCAGTACGGGGGGTGGGGCTAAGGGGTTTGAGTATAGGCGGATAAAGGACATCAGTACAGAGGTGGGGCTAAGAAGCTCAAGCATAAGCGGATCCAGGACATAGCACATGGGTAGGGGCTAAAGAGTTCGGGCATAGGCGGATCCAGGACATCAGTACGGGGGTGGGGCTAAGGAGCTCGAGCATAAGCGGAGCCAGGATATCAGTACGGGGTTAGAGGCTAAGGGGTTTGAGCATAGGCGGATCCAGCATATCGGTACGGGGATGGGGCTAGGAGATCCAGCATAGGCGGATCCAGGACATCTGTACGGAGATGGGGCTAAGGAGCTCGAGCATAGGCGGATCCAGGACATCAGTATGGGTGTCGGGCTAAGGAACTCGAGCAGGGGCGGATCCAGGACATCAGTACGGGGCCGGGGCTAAGGGGCTCGAGTATAGGCGGATCAAAGACATCAGTAAGGGGGTGGGGCTAAGGAGCTCGAGCATAAGCGGATCCAGGACATCAAGAGGCTAAAGAGTTAAAACAGGTAGGGGCTAAAGAGTTAAAACATAAGCGGATCCTGGACATCAGTACGGGAGTGGGGCTAAGGAGCTCGAGCATAAGCGGATTCAGGACATCAGTACGTGGGTGGGGCTCGGGAGCTCGAGCATAGGCTGATCCAGGACATCATTAGGGGTAGGGGCTAAGGAGTTCAAGCATAGGCGGATCCAGGGCAGTATAGAGGTGGGGCTACGGAGTTCGAGCATAGGCAGATCCAGGACATATGTAAGGGGTTGGGGTAAGGAGCTCGAGCATAGGCGGATCCAGGACATCAGTTCGGTGGTGGGGCTGAGGTCTCGAGCTGGGGCATAACTCGGTAACAAATAGGCTGAATTTGGTGAAAATCTGCAGGTATGGGTGAAATACCGTCGGAAAACCCATCATATTTTATATCGTATCTCCTTTCTTCTCGTCATGCCCAGTCTTTGCTTAACAAAACAAACGTTATGCGTGTGTTTATTTCTTTGATGATATGAACAGAGGGCAGGCGTGGTGCGGTATGCAGAGACATGCTAATTTAGGAAAATATGGGCCTAGACAGGGGATTGAATGGAGCCATAATGAGAACACAAAACCTAAAACTCCAACATTGCGTTGTTATAAGTATCAAACTGCTGAAAAAACTCGCCTGTCAATCGAACTGTTTGGCTAACGTAAATTGTCACCGGCTTCTCCTGCGCCAGAGCGGCACCTGCCGAGGCCGCAGGCCGAGGTTGTTGTTGTTGTTGCCTGTTCTGAGCGCTGGTATCAGAGGCCTAAAACTTTTGTGGATAGAAGGCACTTCCAAATGAATAAGCACCACGGTTGTCAATTTTCAAAATTTTCAAAATTTTGCCCAGATCTTTGCATTATGTGATTTTTAACTTGTATTTTTCTATTTTTTGCTAATTTATCTAGGGTATTCAAACTTGCACCCTTTTACATCAGGGAAATTTGTAGTTTACACAAAAAATTGAAAGAAAAATTTTAAATTTAAGGCTCTAAATTAGCTTTTAAACTTTGCATCCTAAATTTGGCATAAAACTCATGGTCTAAACTATAGGCTCGAAATATCTGAACATACGGCAGTTCAGGTTCTAAGTCAAATATCCACTTATAGGCCTGTTTGTGTAGTTCTGCACAAACACAAAAACAATATGAAAACGGAAATTTAAGGGTCCTTTTTGGCCCATTCCGTGAAGGTCTGCATTTCCCGAAATATCATTCAAACCCTTATATCTTCCGATCTAGTTAATAAAAATTAGTTCCCATTTCAGATAATAAAACAGAATAGCCTCCTTTATTATATATTTAGAGATAAAAACTTTCAGACTGAAACTTTTTATTTTAGAGGCAAAAATAAAATACAAGTTTTTAAAATTTTTATTCTCAGCCCCCTGGTTTCCAGACCATGATAGCTACGGTATTGAACTTAACACGGCTGGATAGAAAACTTCGTTGCCGTCATTTTTCTCACTCATACCCCCCACTTATCTCTTACGGCTTCCGCGCTATAAGCCGTAAAATACATTTCAAAGTGGTAATTTTAATCGGTTCATTTTTGCTTCACACCGGGGTTTAGGGTGGTTAGAGTCCTTGGAGGGAAATGAAATTTTGCATGCAACTAGATAAGAGACATATGTCGACATTCCATCTGGTTAGATATCAATGAAACACCAAGTAACCTTTACTAACATGCCGTTTCTCCACGCATCGTTGCAGCACATCACCACGCGTCACCCCTGCGTCCACGCCGCGGCAACTGCCGGCGATCGGAGCGGCCGTTTCTGTTTATATTTATGCGGTTATGGTCTGGTAAAAAAGTATCCAATACTAGCCATAATGCATCACAAGTAATTAGAGTACCGTAAAAGTCCGAGTTTACAATAAGAGTATTATGTTTGTGTTTTTGGACCATGGGTGGATCCAGGGAATAAGTAGGCTAGGTGCTCCCCCCCCCTTCTCCCCCATCCCCTCCCCCCAACCCCCAATCGCCCATCGGCGCCCTCTGAAATTGTAAAGACACGCCTCTCAAGGTCGATGACGCTCCCTGAAATGTCGCTTCCCATACGCAGATCCAGGATTGCCTATCGGGGGCGAGGTGGAAGGGGAAACTTCCTGGGGGGCGCTATCTACACCAGGGACGCCACTTTTGGCCGGAAAAACTTATCAAGTAGGCGCTAAATCCTATCAGTAGGCCCCGATACCTGCATCTCGGGAAAAACGACATTTCAGGGGGTGCCAACGAACTTTCCAGGGGTTTCCGGGACAATTTCAGGGGGCGCTAAGATTCTATGGGGGCACCTGTCCCCTTTCCCCTTGGATCCGCCTAGGCCATTCCGGGGGGGGCAAGGAGGTGGGGTCGTTACGGGTGTGGGGTAAGGAGCTCAAGCATAAGCGGATCCAGAACATCAGCACGGGGGTAGGGGCTAAAGAGTTCGAGCATAGGCGGATCCAGGACATCAGTACGAGGGTGGCGCTAGGGAGTTAGAGCATAGGCGGATCCAGGACATCGGTGCGAGGGTCGGGCTAGGGAGTTAGAGCATAGGCGGATCCAGGACATCGGTACGAGGGTCGGGCTAGGGAGTTAGAGCATAGGCAGATCCAGGACATTAGTACGGGGATGGGGCTAAGCAGCTGAGCATTAGTGGATTCAGGACATCAGTACGGGGTGAGACTCGGGAGTTCCAGCATAGGCGGATCCAGGACATCAGTAGGGGGTAGGGGCTACGGAGTTCGAGCATAGGCGGATCTAGGATATTAGTACGGGGATGGGGCTAAGGAGATCGAGCATAGGCGGATCTAGGGCATCTGTACGGGGGTGGAGATAAGGAGCTCGAGCATAGGCTGATCCAGGACATCAGTATGGGTGTGGGGCTAAGGAGCTCGAGCAGAGGCGGATCTAGGACATCAGTACGGCGGTGGGGCTAAAGGGCTTGAGTATAGGCGGATTAAAAACATCAGTACGGGGGTGAGGCTAAGGGGCTCGAGCATAAGCGGATCCAGGACATCAGCACGTGGGTAGGGGCTAAGTAGTTCGAGCATAGGCGGATCCAGGGCAGTACAGAGGTGGGGCTACGGAGTTCAAGCATAGGCGGATCCAGGACATCAGTGGGGGGGTAAGGAGCTCGAGCATAGGCGGATCCAGGACATCAGTAGGGGTGGGGCTAAGGAGCTCCAGCAAAGGCGGATCCAGGCCTCAGTACGGGGTGGGCCTAAGGAGCTCGAGCATAGGCGGATCTAGGACATCAATACGGTGGTGGGGCTCGGGCGTTCCAGCATAGGCGGATCAGGACAATAGTAGGGTGGTAGGGGCTAAGAGTTCAGTATAGGCAAATCCAGGGCAGTACTGGGTGGGGCTAGGAGTTCGAGCATAGGCAGATCCAGGACATCAGTTCGGGGGTGGGGCTAAGGAGCTCGAGCATAGGCGGATCCAGGACATCAGTATGGGTGTCGGGCTAAGGAGCTCGAGCATAGGCGGACCCAAGACATCAGTACCGGGGTGGGGCTAGGAGCTCGAGCATAGGCGGATCCAGGACATCAGTACGGGGTGGGGCTAAGGAGCTCGAGCATAAGCGGATCCAGGACATCAGGACGGGGTTGGGGCTAGGGAGCTCGAGCATAGGCGGATCCACGACAGTACGGAGGTGGGACTACGTCGTTTGAGCATAGGCGTATCCAGGACATCAGTAAGGGGGTGTGGCTAAGGAGCTCGAGCATAGGCGGATCCAGGACATCAGTACGGGGATGGGCCTAAGGAGTTCGAGCATAGGCGGATCCAGGATATCACTTCGGGGGTGGGGCTAAGGAGCTCGAGCATAGGCAGATCCAGGATTACCGATTGAGGAGGCGCCGTCCCGGGGAAGGGGTGTAATCCGAAACATAGGGCGCCACTTTTGACACGCAAAATCCTTCTGATGGGCGCCGATTTTTGCATCTTAGGGGGATGGGGTGGGAAGTGACATTTCAGGGGGTGCCATCGAATGCTTGAGGGGGCGCCGTGACTATTTCAGGGGGCGCCGAGGATCCACCAAAGGGGGGCACGTGCCCCCTATCCCCCCCACCGTCCTGAATTCACCTATTAGCTCCAGCCTTCCCACCATTGCCTCAAAACATCCTCCGCCTATGCTATAGCTGTAGGAATATTCACATGGGGGGGGACTTAGCCCACTAGCCTCGCCCCTTGTATCCGCTATCGTATTTAGACATATAAATAATATATAAATCTCGTTGCACTCTTTTCCATATTAACAAACAATATTAATAAGAGGAAATCGGTCGTGCAGATTTTGAATCTGGTCTTCAGGTCAATGAAAGGTCACTGCGCATGCGCAGTGAAACTAATGTAAAACAGAGGCTATCCCGGTAACCTAAGGGTCGATTTTCTTGAAATTTTGTGAACAAGAAAATGACACGGAATGCAAACCACAAATAATGTCATATTAAAGCTGCACTTCCCTGCGCATGCGCAGTAGAAATCTCAAAGATAAGCCTTAAAGGTGAGGATATTTCGGAAAAAGACATGAACAAAGGAGAGCCAACATGCTTAAATTTAGTATGAAAGTTTTGACACCCTTGCTTACTACAAAGGTTAGTGCGCATGCGCATTAGAACTTATGGTCATGGAGGCTATCTCGGGAGCCAATAGACCGATTGGGCTCAATTTTTGCGAGTGATAGCAGAATACTATCTGCTAATCCCAATTCACGGCATTATGACACTGCATTGTTCTGCGCATGCGCAGTAGGAATTCTAAGGAATATCAGGCTAGAAGGGATAGTTTAGACCAGGAGACAAACACACGACATACCAACATGCTTCAGTCAATTATAACGGTATCTTCGCTCTCATTCACTGCAGACTTTACTGCGCATGCGGACTGGGACTTAGGGTAACCAAAGCTAACTCGGTAAGAAATAGGCTGAATTGTGTGAAGTTCTCCGGGTATAGGTGAAATATGTTCGGCAAACCCATAATATTTTATATTGTATCTCCTTTCTTCTGGGCATACCCAGTCTTTACTTAACAAACCAAACTTTATACGTGTGTTTATTTATGTGATCACATGAACAGAGGGCAAACGTGGCGCAGTGTGCAGAAACATGTTAGTTAAGGAAAACATGGGCTTACACATGGGATTGAATGGAGTCATAATGAGAACACAAGAACTCAAGTCCCAACATCGCGTTAGTATATGTATCATACTGCTGAAAACACTCGCCTGTCAATCGAACTGCTTGCCTAACGTACATTGTCACCGGCTTCTCCTGCGCCGGAGCGGCACCTGCCGAGGCCGCAGGCCGAGGTTGTTTGTTACAAAGCTATTTATTAGACAGTTTGGTTTGCAGCAGGTGTGAATTAAGTTACGAAAACTTACCGAGATTGATTGCCGTCAGTTTGAACCCTCTCTCTTTTATCTTTTTAAGGAAATGGTATTTTTGTTCTTAAGAGTAAAGATACTGACTGCGTGTTGGGCCATATTTGTGTGCCAAAAAAGGAATTCACTAAATAGAGTGAGTTCTTGCAG
This sequence comes from Lepas anatifera, assembly GCA_034440635.1. Classification (NCBI taxonomy): domain Eukaryota; kingdom Metazoa; phylum Arthropoda; class Thecostraca; family Lepadidae; genus Lepas; species Lepas anatifera. The sequence goes on from JAOTON010000492.1 coordinate 2,793,909, forward strand.
CTTGTTAAAACAAGTGATTGGGGTCAAATTTGTGGAGAAGCCTGGCTTCCCCCTGAGTTCTTGGTGAAAAGTTCAATCTAGGCAGGTGAGTTTGTATTCTGACTCCACACTGAATGATTTTGGTTACCTAACAACTCTGATTGTCTGGTTTGCTTTAGTGTGAAGACTAGCAACAGCTATATTGCACTCTGTAAACCAAAATAGAGATGAAGTGAGATGAAATCAGTTAAACCTGTGCAAGGTTTCAGTAGTGTTTATGTTTTTTGTTGAGCGGCTGCAGCATCAACTGTAGTCTACCCTGGAACACATTCCTTGTTTTTGGTGTGTTCTAGATGTGTGACATGTGGACTCTGATATCAAGGCAGCATTGAGTAATCCAAAAAAATCTTTCTGACGTGGATAAGAAAATGGTATTTTTTTCTGGTCCTGTTGCAGCTGTGATCCAAAAACTTATTAAGTGTGATTTCTTGAGACATTAACTTGTGAAAACTATGTGATGCGTCTTGGGTATCAGCAGTGAGCTATTTCCAGCTGTCAAGATTGCTTAACTTCTAAGAGTGACTTTGTAGGTTATTGAGTTGCAGTACTTGTTTTTTTATAGGTGTAAGAAATAGTCCCAGTTTCCATTCATAGTCAAGCGTGGCCACACATAGTTTTCGGATGCAATCAATATGGTTAGAGCTTTTGGCAATGGTAACCATTTTTAATCCAATTCTTGTAAATCCACACCCAACAAGATCTGGCAGGATTTGGCATGTGATGATAAAGATTTGCCTTACAGTGCAGCAGGGGCGTAGCCAGGGGGGCACAGGGGGCACGTGCCCCCCCCATCGGTGCCGGGGTGCCCTTTTGATTGCCAGGTGGTGTACCCTCTTTGGGCCGTGCCGCTCGAAATTTAGTGCCCTACGCCGTTGAGCCTAGATGGAACTAGACTGCATTTGGCGATTTAAATTATTGTTTGACAATTAAGTGCCTTTTTGGTCAGTTAGGGCATTCTGTCGCCTTTCCAGGCACCCGGGAAGAGTATAGGCACGTAATCCGTTTCCAGATAATGCCTCATCGTTGCCAATAATCGTACGGGTGGAACTAATCTGGTGCCCCTTGAGCTCATCGGGTGCCCCCTGAGCTCTGGTCGTGGCCCCCGGAGCTGATCATGTGCCCTCTGAGCTGATCTGATGCCCTCGTAGTCAATCTGGTGCCCCTCTGAGAAACTAATTGTGCCTTCTGGACCTATATAATGCTCTCTGAGTTAGTCTGATGCCTCCGAGCTTGCCTGGTGCCCTATTAGCTGTTTTAGTGCCCCTTGAGTTGATCCGGGCCCCCTGAACTTATTTAAGGCCTCCCGTAGTTTATCTGTTGTCCAGGGCCGCAGCCAGGGGGCACAGGGGCACGTGCCCCCATCGGTGCCGGGTGCCCTTTTGATTGCCAGGTGGTGTACCCCCTTTGGGCCGTGCCGCTCGAAATTTAATGCCCTACGCCGTTGAACCCAGATGGAACTAGACCGCATTTAGCGATTTCAACTACTGTATGACAATTACGTGCCTTTTGGTAGCTAAAGCATTCTGTCGCCTTTCCAAGCACCCGGGAAGAGTATAGGCACGTAATCCGTTTCCAGATAATGTCTCATCGTCGCCAATAATCGTAGGGTGGAGCTCATCTGGTGCCCTGGAGCTGATCATGTGCCTTCTGAGCTGATCTGATGCCCTCGTAGTCAATCTGGTGCCCCCTGATAAAATAATTGTGCCTTCTGAACCTATATAATGCTCTCTAGTTAGCCTGATGCCTCCGAGCTTGCCTGGTGCCCCTTGGCTATCCGGGGCCCCTGAACTTATTTAATGCCTCCGGAGTTTATCTACTGTCGGAGGGCACACGGGGCACTGCCCCATCGTGCCGGTGCCCTTTGATTTTTACCTTTGGGCCGTGCCGCTCGAAATTTAGTGCCCTTCTCTTGAACCTAGATGGAACTAGACTGTATTTAACGATTTCAATTACTGTTTGACAATTAAGTGCCTTTTTGGTCAGCTAGGGCATTCTGTCGCCTTTCCAAGCACCCGGGAAGAGTATAGGCACGTAATCCGTTTCCAGATAATGCCTCATCATCGCCAATATCCGTACGGGCAGAGCTCATCTGGTGCCCCCTGGAGCTGATCATGTGCCCTCTGAGCTGATCTGGTACCCTCGTAGTCAATCTGGTGCCCCCTTGAGAAAATAAATGTGCCTTCTGAATCTATATAATACTCTTTGAGTTAGTTTAATGCCCCCGAGCCTGCCTGGTGTCCTTTTAGCTGTTATAGTGCCCCTTGAGCTGATCCGGGGCCCCTGAGCTTATTTATGCCTCCTGGAGTTGATCTACTGTCCCGGGGGTGCAGCCGGGGGGGGGACACATGGGGCACGTGCCCCCATCACTGCCGGGGTGCCCTTTTGATTTCCAGGTGGTGTACCCAATTTGGGCCGTGCCGCTCGAAATTTAGTGCCCTAAGCCGTGGAGCCTAGATGGAACTAGACTGCATTTGGTGATTTAAATTATTGTTTGACAATTAAGTGCCTTTTTGGTCAGTTAGAGCATTCTGTCGCCTTTCCAACCACTCGGGAAGCACAAAGGCACGTAATCCGTTTCCAGATAATGCCTCATCGTCGCCAATAATCGTACGGGTGGAGCTAATCTGGTGCCCCTTGAGCTCGTCGGGTGCCCCCTGAGCTCTGGTCTTGGCCCCCGGAGCTGATTACTTGCCATCTAAGCCGATCTGGTGCTCTTGAGTCAATCGAGTGCCCCACTGAGCAAATAATTGTGCCTCCTGAACCTATATAATGCCCTCTGAGTTAGTCTAATACCTCCGAGCTTGCTTGGTGCCTTAGTAGCTGATTTAGCGCCCCTTGAGCTGATTCGGGACCCCCGAGCTGATCTCATGCCTCCCCAAGTTGATTCTGTCTCCTAAGTCAATATGGTGCCTCTTCAGCTGATTAGGTGCCCCCTCAGCTGATATTGATGTCTCCTTAGATAATCTGGTGCCCCCCTGAGCTGGTTTGGTGGGAACTGAGCCCACCTTGGGCCTCCTTACGTGATTTCATGAGCAACTCTAAAGCCCTGAGCTGGGCCCACAGAGGCTGATGAGGGCCCCTGAGATGGTATGGGGCTCTTGAGCTAATTAAGTGCCTCCTGACTTAATCTGGTATTCCCGAGCTGGTCGGGGACCACTGATCTGATTATCCCCGAAGCTTATCTGGTGTCCCCTGAGCAGCTCTGGGGCTTTTGAACTGATTGGGCCCCGAGCTGGTGAGGGATCCCTGAGCTGATTTAGTGCGCCTGACTTGAACTTGCCCCCTGCGCTGATCGATCTGGTGCACCCTGAGTAGATATACTGCCTCCTGAACTTAACTAATGCCCCCTGAGTCGATCTGGTGGCTGCTGAGTCATCAGTGTGTCTCCTGAGCCCATCTTATTCCCTCTGAGCTAGTCTGGTGCCCCATGGCTAATATGGTGCCCTTTAAGCTGACCCGGGCCTCCTGGGTTGATTACGTGATTTCCTGAGCAGCTCCCAGACCCTGAGCTAAGCTGGGCCCACAGGGGCTGGTGAGGGCCCGAGATGGTATGGGGCTCCTGAGCTGATTAAGTGCCTCCTGACTTGATCTGGTATTCCCGAGCTGATCTGGGCCCCCAGCTGGTCGGGGACCACTAATCTGATTGTTTGTCCCCGAGGCTGATCTGGTGCCCTATGGGCCGATCTGGTGTTCCCTGAGCAGCTCTGTGGCTTTGGAACTGCTTGGGCCCCGAGCTGGTGGAGGAATTCCTGTGCTGATTTAGTGGCCCTGACTTGATCTTGCCCCCTGGCCTGACTTGAGGCCCCTGAACTGATCTGGGGCCCCAAGAGCTGATCTGGGACCCAAGAGCGGGTCTAGGTTTTGAGGGTACCCTGAGCTGGTCTGGGCACTGAGCTTGTGAGAGCCTCTTAAGTTGGCTTGAGGCCCCCTGAGGTGATCTGGCGCCTTAAACTGTTCTGGGGCTTCTTGAACTGGTTTAAGGACCTATGAGCCTATCTGTGGCCCATTGAGCTAGCCTGATGACTCATCTCTGGGACCGATGAGCTAGTCCAGTCCCTCGGTGAAGCATGAGCTGCTCTGTGGCCCTGATCTACATCAGGGGCCCCTGAGGTGGTCTTGAATAGACAGATAATAAGAACACAAGGCCAACTCCCATCATTTTTTTTCCGACATTGACGGCCCGAGGGCCCTATATTTAACCGTCACTTGGCAGTCGAGGATCACCTAACAACGCAATCAGGAATCACGAACAATACAAAATCCGCGACAAAATTCAGATACGGGTATCGATGGCGCAGTTTCACACCTAGACACAAAACACCGATATAAACGCGATCAGGACATATGAACACATACACACACACGCACCTTCAGACCGATTGTTTAATTGGATTCACCCGCGTGTATTGTTGTGATGAAGAAGCTGGTTAAGATAACTACTATTTTTTCAATATCTGAATGAGGCCTCCCCATTTTTTCTCGAAAAATTCCGAGTTACCTTTTAGTCTGCTTGCAGTTTGCTCCTTTTCGGCCTCTGTTTTTAGAATGTTCATAAAGTAAGTTACTTCGGGTTTCACAGTGTTATTACGAGCTTTGTTGATGACCGATTTTGCTAAAGTGACGATTAATTTCTGGATCGGACTTAACTCATGTAAAAAGAACCAGGACTGTGCGGTCCTTGGAAGCGGTATACCATACCTGCGTTCCAAATTGTTTTTTATATCATGGATAAATTTTTGTACGATTCTGCAATGCCAAAACAGGTGAGTTATCGTTTCTATATTGTTAGTACATAGAGTGCAAACATATGTATTTGATATTCCTATTGTATGTAAAAATCTGTTTGTAGTGATTATTCTGTTAGTTATACGATAGTGGAGATAAAGCAGAGACGTAGCCTTCGTAGCCTGTTTTAGTTCTAACATAGTTCCAGTTTGAAAAAATCCTATATCTCTTTCCCATTTTTTCTCTAATGAATTATTGTTATTGCTTCTAACTTTCGAGATTACAAACTGCTTATAGCAATACCGGTTTAACTTGTGATGCTTGCTTTTGAAAACATTGAGCCTGTAAGGGATATTTGGTCTCTCGAAGCGAGTTTGCATGCCAGAGCTACGCACTTCGTCAGGCAAACTTCTAATTAACGCCTCATAACACAAAAAGTTCATTGAAATGCGGTAATTACGCCTAATTTCTTCTCGTGACAGTACATTTCTATTTTCAGAATTAAATAAATCCCCTATAAATCTTAGACCTTTTGCATCCCATTCCTTAATACAAGATGTTTTGTATTTAGTAAAGTCCGAAAACCAGCTAGTTTCAGTCAGTATCTCTTGTGGCAGCGCGTGATAGGTATCATTGAAGTGAATAAGCGACTGCACTACATCGATCCAAAATGGATTTTGAAGCTGGTTTTTTACTCTTCTCAATTTTGCATTTCCGAAAGTTAGCAAACACGAGGGTTCTGGTAGTTCAATTCTTGCAACTTTTACCCAATCCGCGGATGACTCAATCGCTCTTCGTAGCCATGATAGTTTAAGGCTGTGAATGAACGCATTTATATCCAACATCTGAAGACCGTCGGCCTCATACCCCTGAATGATTTTTGAACGTTTAACCTGGTCGGGTTTACCCCCCAAAGAAACCTAAACAAAAGTTGTACTATTCGTTTTACATATTTAGCCGATGGGTTCGGTAGCGCCGTCAGGAGATGAACAAGTTTCGATATTAGCAATGATTTTATCACGATGATTTTACCAATAGGTGTTATGTGCCGCCGCTTCCATTGGTTAATTTCCTGTTCAAGTGCTGGCAATTTTTTATCTAGGTTAAGTTCAATAACATTATGGTTGGTGCGATTGTATGTTATACCGAGGATTTTTATATCTTGTACCCATTTGAAATTGTATTGCTGGGTTATTTCGTTTTCCTTCATTGAACCAATTAGCATGCAATATGTTTTTTCCCAGTTCAGTTTTAGCCCTGAGTGTTTTGAGAACTCAGTAAGTTCACTAATGGCACCTTTGATTGACCTATCCGAGCCTTCCAAGAAAATAATTGTGTCATCTGCATACTGACTGATACGTATTTCTAAGTCTGGTGTAAGTTTGACACCACGTAAGTTTTTTGATTGATTGATTTGGTTTCCGAGTACCAGAACCGACAAAACAAACAGATATCCAGAGGCGGGATCTCCTTGTCGGATTCCTCGGTGCAAAAATATTTTTCCCCAAGGAAGCCATTCATTTGGATGCGGGCATAGTTAGAAGAGTTCAAGTATTGTGTATGAATGAGTCTTAGGAAATTGTCGCCAAAGTTCAATTTTTTTAATACACATGCTAAAAAGGGCCAGGAGACAGTTTCAAACGCTGCCTCAAAATCTGCAGCCATCAGTATGCCAGGTATATTTTGCCTATTTACTTGCTCTATAACATCATATAGCAGACGGCTATTTTCTCCTATAAACCTGTTACTCATATACGCTGACTGAGATGCTGTTACTAATTTGTTAAGTACTTTTTTAATCGATTTGCGATTGCTGTTGAAATAATTTTGAAATCAACGTTGAGCAAGGAGATTGGGCGCCAGCCTTTAAGGGAATTTTGAGATTTTCCGCCCTTCGGAATCATTGTTATCAAACCTTCTCTATGCGTCATGAGGTTAGTTTCATTCGAAAGACTGTGTTTGAAAGCTCGATACAAGAATACGCCGATTTCTGTCCAAAAGGCTCTAAAAACTCAACTGGGAAGCCATTGCTTCCCGGAGTTTTTCCTTTTTTCATCGATGTTAATGCTAGTGTCAACTCTTCTAAGCTTATTGGTGTCTCGAAGTATTCTTTCTCAGTTTCGCTTAGTTTTGCTTTAATATTTTCATTTATGAAATCCATGTCTGTGACATTCTCATTTTGCTCAACATATTTATTCTTTAGTCCTTGTGTGAAAGCAGACAAAACTTCGCTCGTTTTGCTTATTTTCCTATCTCCGTCCTGGATATATTCAACAGTCTTCCGCATTATGTTTCGTTTTTCGAGAGAAAGGAAGTACTTCGAGTTCTTTTCACCCTCCTCGTGCCACTGGGCTCGGGAACGTACAATGAGTCCTTCTATGTATGCTTTTCTATGACTTTCAAGGGCCAATTCAGCTGTCTTTAAGGCTTCAAAGCTTTCTGGGGAGTTCATTGTCATTATTTTTTCATGAGCAGCAGTTACATTCTTTATCAGTTCTTTTTCCAACATTCGCCTTTTTTGCGCTTTCCTTTTGCAATACTGAACGGTTTCTCCCCGTATTAACATGATTAGTGTTTCGTAGAATAGGGTATCACTTATCTTAAATTGAATGACAGGGAAGTTTTCTATATTGGCGACGAAGTCTTCATTATAAACCGGAACAGCATACTCTAGAACAACCTTTCTTATACAATCTTTTACGAGGTCTACGTATTGTTCTTCTCCCAAGACAGATTGGTTAAACTTCCACATACCGGGACCGCGTTCTTTAACTACATTTTGAATTCGCAAAACAAGCATATCGTGATCTGTTCTATACCCTGGCTTTATCAAAACGTCTTGAACACTGGGCATCAAATCGTCATCAATAAAGAACATATCTAGCCTTGCCCCTTTAAACGGGTTATGCCTTCTCCAGGTGTAGCAGTTTTTATCTGGGTTTTTGCTTCGCCAAACGTCGAACAATCTGTTTTCATTTACAAATTCTAAGAATCTTTGTTTTGCGTATGTGTTATATTCACGAGAGTAGTTATGAGAATCCTTAACTGAATCAACAACAAAGTTAAAGTCTCCTCCTATGATTATGTGGTCTGAATGAATAGGGTCTAACTCTCTGATCAGCCCTTCGTAAAATTCTGGTTCATCACTGTTGGGGCCATAAATGCTTACAAATGTAAAAGTTAACGTACCAATTCTGCTTACAATGAAAACGTAATTTCCACTTTGAGAATGTTTTTCCATCATTGTTTCGTGTTGAATTTTGTTTCTTACAAGAATGCTTGTGCCTCGACTCCTGTTAGAAAATGTTGCATGATAGCACTTTCCACGCCACAGACTATCGAAATACTGCGTAGTATCACCAGTTAAATGAGTGTCCTGACGAAATATAATATCAATATTTGTATTTCTAAGGAAATTCATCACATCTCTACGTTTTTTACTTGGCCCAAACCTCGGCAATTCACGGATGCAATTGTCAATTCAACCATTTAATTAGGGAATATTCGTGATTGCGAAATTTACGAAAGAATCTTAAGCAAAGTAATAGAGGCCTTACTAGCCACTCTTAACCAGCTTGGTTGTTGGTTCTGTTCCAACTGTACATGGTGTGCATCGTGTTGTGAGCGATACCGTAAGTCTGGAAGAGATCTCGGAACTGAAACGCGATAAGTGAGGTGAGGGATGCACCTGTGAAATATAATACAAAACGTAATATGAATGCTGACACTCAACTGCAAGCGACATCTAGTGTCCACGGAAGTATTGATAGTACTGACATTTGTCGGACGCCAACTCCCATCATCTCGGGGCGGGGTCACTGAGCTAGTCTAGTCCCTGGAGGCACAACTGGGGGATGGGCGAAGCTGCTCTGGAGGCCTCTGATCAACAGTTGGGGCCCCAGAGCTGGTCTTGAATAGATGGGGAGAAAAAAACTCAATTGAAACTCCCCTTGTAAAACGGAGCTAACGAGGAATGAGGAATCTCTAAAACGGCTTGTGATACCTAGGCACCCCAGGTTAGGCACCCTATATAAATTGCTTATTATACTGGTGGATTCTGGGAAGGGATGATAAAAAGGCATGTGCCCCTGACCTCAGAGCACAGTCCCCTAAACCAGGGTTTCTACTAATTAATTTAAATGAAGAACTAGTTTTCACAATTTTCAGCCCTGTCACACCATCCCCATCCAAACCACCGGCCTGTTCACCTTTTATTTACTCCTCACTGGGACCAATCCTTGAGAACATGGAACTTAATAAACGTGTTCAAAAGGCATCTCGCAAATTTTTCCGGCAGCAAAAATGTGTTCTTTCAAAGACACTATGCCACTCCTCGTCCCACGGCGATTGTGGGAGGCAAGGTACTTAATCCGCGTTTAGCCAGGGCTCACTCGTCTGGACAAAACCAGTGGGCATAACAAATGAATTTTCGACTCCAATATGCCTTAATCTGCACACTGTAACAGATATCACATGCTCCGCTGATTTCTCCGATGTTAAGTACTTTCATGAGTTGGCTGATTTGTCCTTAAATCTATCCAAAACAGTCGTGTTGGGGCTACTTTTATGACATTTTGGTGATATTTTTTCCTTTTTTCGGTTTTAATCACGTTTTCCTTCTCCTTCAATGAATTGTTTGCATTTTTATTGAAGCAAAGATGCCCAAAAAATGATATAAACAAAGATATAGTAAGTTTTTAGGTTACGTTAAAAAGTGCCCTTTTTCCCCGGGGTGCCCCTCAAAGCTTGTGTTTCCCCCCTCATACCAAAGCTCTGGCTGCGCCCCTGCAGTGCAGAGATAAAGGAGAGTTGACTGGAGAGGGTATAACTTTCTTTTTTATTAGACAAAACTAAACAAAACAAAATTGTATCAACACTTCAGAAAAAAATCATTAACAAAATTCATCAACAGAACATTTAACCCTTAAACAAAACTTTAAACATATGTGAAGGGAGAGAGAAAGAAAACTTGAATGGTGTACCAGAAATGTTGAAAAATTCAAGATTGAAGTGTTCTATTGGTTACAGATCCTTTTGTATCCAGCCAAAGTGTCATCGAAACCGTGATTGCTGTATCCTGATTCTCAAGTCTATCTGAATCGCCTCTAGCCCATGGAAACTGAGCCTTTAAGTTACAAATTAGTTAAGAAATAGATGCGAAAAAACAGTTAGGTAGGACTGGGTACTAAATTTGATATGTTTATAATGAGCTGCAAAAGTTGGCAGAATAGCATGACTCCTGACAGAAAATTTGAATATTTTGTCTGTGGGTACTGAACCAGAACTGGTATCCCACTTGGACATAGTGGGATTAAGTGCAATTCCCCAAGCTGATTAGTCTTGCCAAGTTGGGATTGTGTGTGTGCACATTTTTAGCTGCATTGCAAGAGAGATGCATGTAGTTTTGTCTAGATGCATATAGTTGCATGCAGGTGTAGTTCACCTGAAGATTTCCTTGGACCGAAACATTGAGTTTTACCCTTTCCTGATTTTTTTAGCTAATTTTTATCCTTACCCGCACTGTGCTTAGCCTTTTTGTTTCCTTCATTGTAGCTTTGGTCTAGACATGGAGTTTTAGTTCACACACACACTCACACACATAGGCAGATCGAGGGGGGGCAAGGGGGTCACGTGCCCCCGATCGACCCTCGGCGCCCCCTGAAAGGTCGATGGCGCCCCCTGAAATGTCGCTTCCCACCACCCCCCCCAGGATGCGAAAGTCGGCGCCCACCGATAGGATTTGGCGCCTTCCTGATAGCTTTTGCCGGTCATAAGTGACGCCCCCTGGTCCGGATGGCGCCCCCCCGGTCCGGATGGCGCCCCCCCGGGAAGGTGCCCCCCCGATCGGCAATCCTGGATCCGCCTATGCTCACACACACAGTTTTAGTCTATGCACAGACCATGCCACGTCTCATCTGTGCTTTTGCACCGATTTTCTGTGGCAAAAGTATAGCACTGTCTGCACAGCACTGTCGTGGTAAAAGCACTGACCCTTCGCGTTCATTTTTTTTTGCTCATTCCAGCAGTGTCTCTGGCAGTGTACTGGGTGGGTTTTAGCTTTTGATCCTGGTCTGGGGTTTTTCTTTTTCCTTTTAGAATTTCAAGTACTGACTACACTGCACACTTTTTAATGAGTTTTTTTCATTTTTTAGTCACTGCAAACAAGTTTGCGCCATTGAAATGTATTGGGCAAGCTACACTACGCAAAAGGAGAAAACGAAAAACCTCATTAAAAACGAAAAAATGTCCTCATGAAACGATAAAATGTAGTTGAAAAGCAACAAAGTGAAAAACTATTTAGTTTGGTATTTGAGCCGTATTTCGTTTGTTCACTTTATGATTATTGTTTACGAGTGTGAGGAAATTATTACAGTCCTTACTGGAGCAATTGGTGGCGTTGTGGGGTGGTTAATCAAATATTGAAGATATTTGGATAATTATTGTGTATGCTAGGAAGACCGCATTGTGACATTTGGCAATACACTTGCGCGGAATCAGTGGTGGGTCCAGGACTTCATTTTGAGGTGGGGGGGGGCTAGTGTACTCGACCACCACCCACCAACGCCTCAGATCAGTCTCCGCCTATGCACTCTCTGTATATGCCAGTCTAGCTAATAAAACGAATCTTGGAACGACGGAATGATGTAATGCGTTACAGACGAACACATATAGCCTCTCCAGCTGAAGTGACCTAAAACTCAAATTATCATCAGTCTCCGCCTATGCATTAGCTATAGGCACTTAAACATGGAGGGGGCTTGAGGCCTTAGCCCTCTGCCTCGTATCCACCACTGCACGGAAGCTATTTATGAGTGATCAGTAGATATTGCATTCAGATGGTATCTTTTGAATGCTGATGTTTGCAGTGTGAAAAAATTGCAGGTGCCTGAACTTTTGCATTCTGGTTGACGTAGGCGGATCCAGGGAGGGTTGGTCCAGGGCCCCAGGTGGATGCAGGGAGTTTGTCCAATGTCCTTCAGATTTTTGTCAAGTATATTTCTAATTTGATGATTGGATGTTGGTTTAAGACTAAGTTTGCTTCCTTTTCTTGTCGAGTTTCTTGCCGCTTCGTGAAAAAGCGAAGTTATCGCCAGACTACATAGAACAATTTCCGTGTCATCTTTATGAAAGACATATTGAAAGCTTTATTTGAGGCATCTAAAAATCATGTTTTCCCCGCATACGTGGAAATCCAAAAAAGTACCGTCGTGTTAAAATTGCAGATTATCACTATCTAAGCAGTTTTACGCAGACACGGTAAATTGAGGGCAGGTATTGGTCATACAATTTCCAGAGTTTATCCGTGCGTTTATTATATTTAAGAAAGTAGTTCGGTCAGACATGCCTTTTTCATCCATTGATATTTGACCAGAGACAATTTCAGAAATTCCCCCTTTCCCTGGTGACGTTTTACATAGGCAGATCTAGGATTTCTGATCGGGGGGGCACCTTCCCGAGGGGGGGCGCCATCCGGTCCGGGGTCGCCACTTTTGACGGGCAAAACCTATCAGATGGGCGCAAAATCCTATCGGTGGGTGCCGATTTTCGCATCCTGGGGGAGGGGGAAGGGGTAGGAAGCGACATTTCAGGGGGCCGCCGTGATCATTTCAGGGGGTGCCGAGGATCGATCATGGGGGAGAAAACGTGCCCCCTTGTCCGCCCCCTGGATCCGCCTATGACGTTTTATTGTCATTGTTATATTAGTCGGTGTTGTTTCAAACGGTTTCGCTAACAGCCAAAATATTGTCCAGGCACCCCAAATGATACAAAAAATCAGCAGGGGCGGGTCAGAAAGGGAATTATAACCCAAGACGAAACAGGGAACCATGCTGCCTCCTCTATTGGCGGTTGGTGTGTCATTAAGACGGACAATTATTATTATTATTAGATGACTACTGACATTCCTTGCTTTGCCCCGTTGGTATTCCATATTTTCCGCTTCTCCCAATTTGGCAAGTGGGTAACAAAGTGGCAGCTCTATCTTTGGTCATGTAGTGAAACATCTGAATGCTCACGAAGAGTTCTAAGCACTCCCTCGATTGAGTAAAAAAACAACCATATCACTCGCAGTGCTCCACCCCAGTGGTTAAAAGCCGAAGCCGAGACTGAGATTCGAACTCACCATCGCCTTACTTCTAGACCATCGCTCTAACCGCTGCGCTACGCGACCGCCGGCGTACGGGGTGTACGCCGCGAAATTTGCGGCTTACATGTGCATGGTTCTCGGAAATCGATTTTTTTAGGCATTTATGTACATCTGACATAAAAATAACAAATGGAAAGTGGAAAGGGCAGGGAACAGGCCTTCTAATGACAACGTTATATTTCTTCCAACAGCCATAGGCTGTGGCTAGCACGTGGTTGAAAATGAGCAATTTAACACGTAAGCCCTATGGAGCAGTCGCATTTGTACGCCGTAACAGTATATTGCTGCCAACTAACTTTGGAGGGGCTGCATCACCCCGCGGTCGCCGCTCAGCGATGTTTTCATCGGTTAGTCCGGAAAAGCAGCCATAAGGGGTGAAATCCTTGTTACCTCACTGTGTCGGAGAGGGCTACCGAGGCAGATTGCAATCATTTCGGGGGAGAACATGTACCCGAGTACAGGGGCGTTATTTTCTATCTCTTTGGGGGTGCCCGAGCACCCCCAATCCCAATTCGAGCACCCCCAATCATGTGCTGAGCACCCCCAATACATGTGCCGCCCCTGGCATGCATGCATGCACCGCTACCCTGAAGAGTTTCACCCTATCTCATCACTGCCACCCCGATTCGTGCCGACCCTCACAAGTTTTTCCCGTCCCGGATTCATTATTTCCACTCTGATTCCTTCCACCTCTAGCTAATCAATGCGACCTGACTTATCATTTCCCCCTGATTTATGACGCCACATCACTGCCGCCCCCCCGATCACTTTCGCCAGCAATTAATCACTGCCGCCCCCCTCCGGATGGTTACTGCTGCCTTTTGTTCATCACTAATCAGCTGGCTGATCACTGAAACCCCTGTTTTATCACTGCTGGCCCTGGCTAAACACCTCGGTTTGTTGTAACACCCATATACTTGCCCTTCCTGGTGAGTCACTGTCGCCCACCGAATCATCTTTGCCGCCCCCAGCTGATCACTGCCGCCCCTCGTTCACCACGGCCGCCCCTTGCTGATCACTGCCGCCCTCTGGCTGATCATTGCCGCCCCCTGACTGATAACTGCCGCCCCTTGACTGCTAACCGCCACCCCTGGCGGATGACTGCCGCCCCTGGTGAGTAACTTCCGCCCCCTGGCAGATCAATGCCGCCCCCTGGCAGACCACTTCCGCCCCACTGACTGATAACTGCCGCCCTCTGGCTGATCATAACCGCCCCCTGGCTTATCACTGGCGCCCCCTGACTAATAACTGCCGCCTCTTGGCTGATCATTGCCGCCCCCTGACTGATAACTGCCGCCCCCTGACTGATCATTGTCGCCCCTGGCGGATAACTGCCGCCCCTGGGCCGATCATTGCCGCCCTCTGACTGAAAACTACCGCCTCTTGGCTGAAAACTACCGGCTCTTGGCTGAAAACTGCCGCCCCTGGCTGATCACTGCCGCACCTTGACTGAAAACTGCCGCCCCTTGGATGAAAACTGCCGCCCCCGGCTGATTACTGCCGCCCCCTGGCTGATTATTACCGCCCCTTGGCTGCTAACTGCCGCCCCTGGCTGACTGCTACCGCCCCTGGCTGATCATTGCCGCCCCCTGACTGAAAACTGTCGGCTCTTGGCTGATAAATGCCGCCCCCTGGCAGATCACTACCACCCCCTGCCTGATAACTTCCGTTCTTGGCTGATCACTGCCGCCCCTGGCTGATCACTGCTGCCCCTGACTGAAAACTTCCGGCCCTTGGCTGATAACTGCCGCCCCTGGCTAATCACTGCCGCCCCCGGTGGATTGATAAGTGTCACCCCCTGGCTGACAACTTTTGCCCCTGGCTGATGGCTGCCGCCGCTTGACTGATAAATTCCGCCCCCTGGCTGCTAACTGGCGCCCCAGACTGATCACTGCCGCACTTTGGTTCATAACTGCGGCCCCTGTATGATCACTGCCGCCCCTTGTTGATAACTGCCGCCCCTGACTGATAACTGCCGCCCCTTGGTTGATAACTGCCACCCCTGGCTGATCACTGCCGCCCCCTGACTGATAACTGCGGCCCCCTGGCTGATAACTGCCGCCCTTGACTGATAACTGTCGCCCCTGGTTCATCACGGCCGTCTCCCGGGGCAGTGAGCATCCTGGGGATATCTGGGCGGTGAACATTCTGGGGGAGCATCCTTCTGTGGATAGCACTAACATCATGTTATATTTGAGGAGCGTTAGTTTTAATGTCATTTATTCATCCTAGTAGTCTTTCAGGTTTTACATAACGTCGAGCTTCATGTTACCTATAGTCTCTGACTTTAGTATACCGTGTGAAATTGTTTGAGTCATTTTTCATTTTTGTGTTTCATTTCATCTTTTATGTGTTTTATATAATCTTTTTCACTGTTAACACCCTTCCAGAAAGCAAACAGCAGCCCACAATCGTCTAATCGTTATCTGTTTGTCTATTGGAGCAATTCTCCGAGCCGAGTAAATGGTACACTGCTGTGCCGTGCTTTTACTCTTTTAGTAGCAGCCAGAGGTGAAATTTGTCATCTCTTTGGTGTGTGCGAGCACCCCTAATCACAATGAGAGCACCCCCAATACATGCGTCGCCCCTCGGCTCAGCATTTCTGCCCTGATTCATGCCGCCTCCGTCTTACCACTGTGATCATGCCACCCCGGTTAATCACTAGCACCCTGGTTTATTCCGCCCTGGTTCATCACTGACGCCTCCCACCTATCACTGTCACCCTGACTCTTGCCAACCCTGACTTATTACTGCCGCTCTGATTCAAACAGCACCCCGCTCATATCTGCTGCCAGTGGCTCACCAGTACTATCCCCAGCTTATCACTGCCACCCTGTTTCATGCTGCCCCCAGCTCATCACTATCGCCTCGGCTAATGAACGCCATCCCTGACTTATCACTTCCGCTCTAATTCATGCCGCCCTGAGTTCATGACTGCCGCCCCCATCTCGGGGACGGTGGATTCCATTTTCGGGAAGATGAACAAGATTTTCGGGAGGGGGCGCCTTCCTTCTCAGGGGAAGGGAACGCCTTCATCCCCAGGGGGCGCCCACTCAGGGGGGCGCCGACATCATCTCCCTGCGTCGAATCAATAAATTGGGTCTATTTGCCCTCCATGGGATGGCTTTGATGAAAGGGGGCACCAGTCACACTTGAAACTGTTTTTATTTTGCACAGAGGGCCCTTCCTCTTCAGGTAGGCCATGTTTAGGTCTGATGTTTTCTTGGCCGGCCGGGGCCCGCCCAAATCCGGGGGCGCTTACCCGGACGAAGCCAAAACTGGGAGTGCAAAAATATACTTTTGCACGCCCTCATTTTTTTCAGGATGTGAAATTGCACACCCTGCCCCCTCCCCCGGAGTTCGCCGCCCCTGTCCCAGCTTATTTCTTCCGCCCTGATTCGTGCCACCCGCAGTTTATAACTACTACCCACGGCTCACCATTCCCGTCCTCGGCTTATGCCCTTTGCCTTGATGCGTGCCACCCCCGGGTAATCAATGCTACCCCCTCCCCAACTTATCACGTTCACCCTGATTTGTGCCGCCCCCTAGTTCATAACTCCCGTCCCCGTGTCTTCACTGCCGCCCTATCCTTATCACTTCCACTCTAGTTCGCGCCGCTCCTAATTCATAGCTATTGGCCCTGGCTCATCACTGCCGCCCTCGACTTATGACTTTGCTTTGTTTCTTGCCGCCCCGGCCAATCACTGTCGCTCCCAGCTTATCACTTCCATCGTAATGTGCGCCGTTCTTAGTCCATAACTACCGCCCTGGGCTCATCACTGCAGCACTGATGCTTACCTCCCCTGTGCGTTAGGGTAAAATAAAAGGGCCATGCAGGCGTACAGAGGAGTTGCCATATTTCTTAATATTTACATAATAATACACGCATTGTTTGGAGCACTATCGGTGTTTTTGCTTTCTTTCCTTGTAGTGATTAAAGGGAATGTGGCACCTTTATAACGTGATTTTAACTGAGACAGCCAAATCGTAAAGCATGCCGGAAAACCCGGTAGTCTATATATCATTTGTCCTGAAACTCAAAATTCTCGAAGAAAAAGCTAAAAACTACCTGAAATCTATCCCTCATGTACCCTTAGCAGTAGGCCACAGCTCACAGCCATGTTGGTGTGACGACATATGCTGACGTCACGGTGAGTATCAGGCAATCGAAGCCCTTGAAGCCAATCGGATATGGTAGTGGCTGCCAGATCATGACATCATCCACATGCAGATTTTTATTTATTTCCCTAGAGGAGCATTTTAAAAATAAAAATATTGAGCTTATTGTACATTTGTTAGAGAAATAATGGACGCTCAGATGATGTTCGGCTAAAAGTACCACTAATTACAATGAATTTCAGGATTCGACCAAGGTGCCACAAGGGAATGTGGCGCATTGGTTGAATCCTGAAATTTAGTGTAATTAGAGGAACTTTTAGCCGAAAATCATGGAAGCGTCCGTTATTAACGTCCATTAAGTTAGCGACGGATTCGCATTCGGATTCAGCGACGGATTCGCCCTAAATGGCGTCTCCTGCAATTTCGTTCAAATTCACACCATAGGCTCCCCGTGCCATCAGCAACTCACCCCTAAAGTGATTTTCCGTCACAATCACCCGTTCACCCGCTAGAGGTAAAAAAGTGAAATTCACCCGAAACGGCGTCCCCTCCGATTTCGCTCAAATTCACACCAGAGGCGCCCCTTGCCCTCAGCAACTCACAGCTAAAGTGATTTTCCGTGACAATCTCCCGTTCACCCACTAGAGGTGAAAAAGCGAAATTCACCCGAAATGGTGTCTCCTGCGATTTCACTCAGATTAACACCATAGACTCCCCGTGCCCTCAGGAAACTAACCCATTAAGTGATTTTCCGTCACAATCACCCGTTCACCCGCTAGAGGTGAAAAAGTGAAATTCACCTGAAACGGCGTCTCCTCCGAGGTCGCTCAAATTCACACCATGGGCTCCCCGTGCCCTCAGCTCCTAAAGTGATTTTTCGTCACACTCACCCGTTCACCAGCTAGAGGTGAAAAGGTGAAATTCACCCAAAGTGGCGTCTCCTCCGATTTCGCTCAAATTCACACCATAGGCTCCCCTTGCCCTTAGCAAATCACAGCTAAAGTGATTTTCCGTCACACTCAGCCGTTCACCCGCTAGAGGTGAAAAAGCAAAAATTCACCCGAAACGGCGTCTCCTCCGATTTCGCTCAAATTCACACCAAACGCTTCCCCTGTCCTTAGCAACTCACCCCTATAATTATTTTCTGTCACACTCACCCGTTCACCCGCTAAACGTGAAAAGGTGAATTCTCCCCAACCGAAGTCTTTAGCGTCGGATTCAGCGACGGATTCGCCCGCAATGGCGTCTTCTGCGATTTCGCTCATATTCACACCATAGGCTCCCCTTGCCCCCAGCAACTCACAGCTAAAGTGATTTTCCGTCACACTCTCCCGTTCACCCGCTAGAGGTGAAAAAGCGAAATTCACCCGAAACGGCGTCTCCTGCGATTTCGCTCAAATTCACACCAAAGGCTTCCCCTGCCCTTAGCAACTCACCCCTAAACTTATTTTCTGTCACAATCACCCGTTCACCCGCTAAAGGTGAAAAGGTGAAATTCTTCCCAACCGAAGTCTTTAGCGTCGGATTCAGCGACGGATTCGCCCGAAATGGCGTCTTCTGCGATTTCGCTCCTATTCACACCATAGGCTCCCTTGCCCTCAGCAACTCACAGCTAAAGTGATTTTCCGTCACACTCTCCCGTTCACCCGCTAGAGGTGAAAAGCGAAATTCACCCAAAACGGCGTCTCCTGCGATTTCGCTGAAATTCACACCATAGGCTTCCCTTGCCCTCGCAACTACACCTAAAGTGATTTTTTGTCACACTGACCCGTTCACCCGCTAGAGGTGAAAAAGTGAAATTCACCCAAAGTGGCGTGTCCTGCCATTTCGCTCAAAGTCTCACAATAGGCTCCCCTTGCCCTTAGCAAATCACAGCTAAAGTGGTTTTCCGTCACATTCACCTGTTCACCCACTAGAGGTGAAAAAGTGAAATTCACTCAAAGCGGCGTCTTCTCCGATTTCGCTCAAATTCACACCATTAGCTCCCCGTGCCCTCAGAAACTCACCCTTAAAGTGATTTTCCGTCACACTCACCCTTTCACCCGCTAGAGGTGAAAAGGTGAAATTCTCCCTAACCGGCGACTTTAGCGTCGGATTCAGCGACGGATTCGCCCGAAATGGCGTCTCCTGCGATTTCGCTCAAATTCACACCATATGCTCCCCTTGCCCTCAGCAACTCACAGCTAAAGTGATATTCCGTCACACTCTCCCGTTCACCCGCTAGAAGTGAAAAAGCGAAATTCACCCGAAACAGCGTCTCCTCCGATTTCGCTCAAATTCACACCATAGGCTCCCCTTGCCCTTAGCAAATCACAGCTAAAGTGATTTTCCGTCACACTCACCCGTTCACCCGCTAGAGGTGCAAAAGCGAAATTCACCCGAAACGGCGCCTCCTCCGATTTCGCTCAAATTCACACCAAAGGCTTCCCCTGTCCTTAGCAACTCACTCCTGAAATTATTTTCCGTCACACTCACCCGTTCACCCTCCAAATGTGAAAAGGTGAAATTCTCCCAAAGTGGCGTCTCCTCTGATTTCGCTCAAAATCACACCATAGGCTCCCCGTGCCCTCAGAAACCCACCCCTAAAGTGATTTTCCGTCCAACCCACCTGTTCACCCGCTGAAGGTGAAAAAGTGAAATTCACCCAAAGTGGCGTCTCCTCTCATGTCGCTCAAATTCACACCATAGGCTCCCCGTGCCCTTAGAAACTCACCCCTAAAGTGATTTTTCGTCACTCTCACCCGTTCACCCGCTAGAGGTGAAAATGTGAAATTCTCCCTAACCGGTGACTATAGCGTCGGATTCAGCGACGGATTCGCCCAAAATGGCGTCTCCTGCGATATTGTTCAAATTCACACCATATGCTCCCCTTGCCATCAACAACTCACAGCTAAAGTGATTTTCCGTCACACTCACCCGTTCACCCGCTAGAGGTGAAAAAGCGAAATTCACCTGAAACGGCGTCTCTTGCGATTTCGCTCGAATTCCCACCATAGGCTCCCCTTGCCCTCAGAAACTCACCCCTAAAGTGATTTTCCGTCACACTTACCCGTACACCCGCTAGAGGTGAAAAAGCGAAATTCGAGCGAACCGGCGTCTTCAGCGCCGGATTCAGCGACGGATTTGCCCGAAATGGCGTCTCCTGCGATTTCAATAAAATTCACACCATAGGCTCTCCCTGCCCTGAGCAACTCACAGCTAAAGTGATTTTCCGTCACACTCTCCCGTTCCCGCTAGAGGTGAAAAAAGCAAAATTCACACAAAACAGCGTTTCTTCTGATTTCGCTCAAATTCACACCATAGGCTCCCCCTTGCCCTTAGCAAATCACAGATAAAGTGATCCGTCACACTCAGCCGTTCACCCGCTAGAGGTGAAAAGGTGAAATTCTCCCCAACCGGCACCTACATCGTCGGATTCAGCGACGGATTCGCTCCAAAATGGCGTCTACTGCGATTTCGTTCAAATTCACACCGTAGGCTCCCCGTGCCATCAGCAACTCATCCCTAAAGTGATTATCCGTCACAATCACCTGCTCACCCGCTAGAGGTGAAAAAGCCAAATTCACCCGAAACGGCGTCTCCTCCGATTTCGCTCAAATTCACACCAAAGGCTTCCCCTGTCCTTAGCAACTCACCCCTAAAATTATTTTCTGTCACACTCACCCGTTCACCCGCTAAAGGTGAAAAGGTGAAATTCTCCCCAATCGGCACCTACATCGTCGGATTCAGCGACGGATTCGCTCCAAAATGGCGTCTACTGCGATTTTGTTCAAATTCACACCGTAGGCTCCCCGTGCCATCAGCAACTCATCCCTTAAGTGATTATCCGTCACAATCACCTGTTCACCCGCTAGAGGTGAAAAAGCGAAATTCACCCGAAATGGCGTCTCCTGCGATTTCGCTCAAATTCACACCAAAGGCTTCCCCTGCCCTTAGCAACTCACCCCTAAACATATTTTCTGTCACAATCACCCGTTCACCCGCTAAAGGTGAAAAGGTGAAATTCTCCCCAACTGAAGTCTTTAGCGTCGGATTCAGCGACGGATTCGCCCGAAATGGCGTCTCCTGCGATTTTGCTCAAATTCACACGATATGCTCCCCTTGCCCTCAGCAACTCACAGCTAAAGTGATTTTCCGTCACAATCTCCTGTTCACCCGCTAGAGGTGAAAAAGCGAAATTCACCCGAAATGGCGTCTCCTGCGATTTCGCTCAAATTCACACCATAGGCTCCCCTTGCCCTTAGAAAATCACAGCTAAAGTGATTTTCCGTCACACTCACCTGTTCACCCGCTAGATGTGATAAAGCGAAATTCACCCTAAACGGCGTCTCCTGCGATTTCGTTCAAATCCACATCATAGGCTCCCCGTGCCCTCAGCAACTCACCCCTAAAGTGATTTTCCGTCACACTCACCCGTTCACCCGCTAGAGGTGAAAAAGTGAAATTCACCCGAAACGGCGTCTCCTCCGATTTCGCTCAAATTCACACCATAGGCTCCCCGTGCCCCCCTGCAACTCACCCCTTAAGTGATTTTTCGTCACATTCACCCATTGACTCGCTAGAGGTGAAAAGGTGGAATTCAAGCGAACCGGCATCTTCAGCGTCGGATTCAGCGACGGATTCGCCCGAAATGGCGTCTCCTGCGATTTCGCTCAAATTCACACCACAGGCTCCCCTTGCCCTCAGCAACTCACACCTAAAGTGATTTTCCGTCACACTCACCCATTCACCCGCTAAAGGTGAAAAAGTGTATTTATATTTGAATTAGTTCAAATATATATACAGGGGAACAGACATTTGTACTATAAAAAACATAACTTTTCAACTTTAAATAGTTTTCGAAAAGTAAGTGATGCGTATGGGCATGGGTAAGTGATGAACATTTTATCGAAACTGTTAACCTATTTCGATAATAAGTAAGTAGCCTCCCAAAATTTTACCGAAGATGGAAAAATAATTGATAGTTTCGGTATCAGGATTTTTCAAATAGCAAGAAACGACAATAATAATTTTTTCGCGTATCTCCCTTTGAGAAAGGAAGGGCAAAGAAAATAGACCGACTGAAGTCATTACCTTACCGTACTGGTGAGATCAAGATGTAGGTTCATGCCAATGGCACTTGTCTGAACCACTTGAGACTAAAAGTGACTACATTCTGAGACAAACTGCTTGAGAATAATACCGAACGTGAAAGCAGTAGCCGTTTTAGGGGATGGTCCAGGCCCAGGCTCTCTTGCAAAAATCCGAGAGCTTTTGGTACCAGATGCTTTGTAAAAAATTACCCAAGACAAAGGATGAAGTGAATTGAAACACTTGAGTCATACTTGTCCTAAAAAGCACAAAGCAATAACAGCGCTTTCAGTACATTCCTTGTACGTCATTTATCCTGGGTATTTTTCAAGGGCAGTGGGTATTTTCTGGAAAGAATGGCTGGCACCAAAAGCTGTCGGATTTTCGCAAGAGGGCCTCGACAATCCCCCCTTGTCTGAAGCAGGATACCTTTACCTAAAGGTACGTTCAAGAGGGATTCCACCACGCCTGGGTGACGTCATATGAACACGGCAAAATTCCTTCACCTTTGTTCCTTGCGTCAAACTGCCGCTTATGATACTGCCCGCTTACGAATTTGTGAGAATACACAGTAATCAAGTTTATCCCAAATACAATAAATAAACATTTTATCTGTGATTCTAAGCTTCTTTAAAAAAATTGGATATTTAATCATTCAATTTCCCATGTTAAATGACGCCGCTTTGGGTGAATTTCACTTTTTCACCTCTAGCGGGTGAACGGGAGAGTGTGACGGCAAATCACTTTAGCTGTGAGTTGCTGAGGGCAAGGGGAGCCTATGGTGTGAATTTGAGCGAAATCGCAGGAGACGCCATTTCGGGCGAATCCGTCGCTAAATCCGACGCCAAAGACGCCGGTTAGGGAGAATTTCACCTTTTCACCTCTAGCGGGTGAACGGGTGAGTGTGACGAAAAATCTCTTTAGGGGTGAGTTGCTGAGGGCAAGGGGAGCCTATGGTGTGAATTTGAGCGAAATCGCAGGAGACGCCATTTCGGGCGAATCCGTCGCTGAATCCGACGCTGAAGATGCCGGTTCGCTTGAATTTCACTTTTTCACCTCTAGCGAGTGAATGGGTGAATGTGACAACAAATCACTTTAGCCGTGAGTTCCTGAGGGCAGGGGAAGCCTATGGTGTGAATTTGAGCGAAATCGGAGGAGACGCCGTTTCGGGTGAATTTCGCTTTTTCACCTCTAGCGGGTGAACGGGAGAGTGTGATGGAAAATCACTTTAGCTGTGAGTTGCTGAGGGCAAAGGGAGCCTATGGTGTGAATTTGAGCGAAATCGCAGGAGACGCCACTTCGGGCGAATCCGTCGCTGAATCCGACGCTAAAGACGCCGGTTGGGGAGAATTTCACCTTTTCACCTTTAGCGGGTGAACGGGTGAGTGTGACAGAAAATAATTTTAGGGGTGAGTTTTTAAGGGCAGGGGAAGCCTTTGGTGTGAATTTGAGCGAAATCGGAGGAGACGCCGTTTCGGGTGAATTTCGCTTTTCACCTCTAGCGGGTGCACGGGTGAGTGTGACGGAAAATCACTTAAGCTATGATTTGCTAAGGGCAAGGGGAGCCTATGGTGTGAATTTGAGCGAAATCGGAGGAGACGCCACTTTGGGTGAATTTCACTTTTTCACCTCTAGCGGGTGAACGGGTGATTGTGACGGAAAATCACTTTAGGGGTGAGTTGCTGATGGCACGGGGAGCCTATGGTGTGAATTTGAACGAAATCGCAGGAGACGCCATTTCGGGCGAATCCGTCGCTGAATCCGAATGCGAATCCGTCGCTAACTTCATGGACGTCCATTATTTCTCAGCTCGATGTTTTTATTTTTTAATGCTCCTCTAGGGAAATAAATAAAAATCTGCCTGCGGATGATTATTTAGTGATGATGTAACAATGATGATGATGACCTGACCTGATGGTGAGTTTCAAGACAAATGATACAGAGAGTACCGGGATTTCCGGCAGGGGCGTAGCCAAGGGGGGCGGCACGGACAGCCGCCCCTCCCTGAGAGCCCGAAGGGCCCCCGAGGACACGGGCCGCGCGAAGCGCGGCTCGCCCGCACTTTGCTCTGTGCCCAAATTTGGCATTTTATACCAGACAGGGCCCTCTTAAGCCCTCTTCAGCACTCAATTCTGTAACAAGCAGGGCCCTTTTTACCCATCAGGACCCTTTTGCGCTGTCGCAGGGGTCCTTTTCGGGGCGCCGCCCCTCCCTGAGCGAAATCCTGGCTACGCCCCTGATTTCCGGCATGCTATACAACTTACACGTCAATCGTGGACAGGGCGCAGCGAGGAAGTCACGTACCCCCCTCTCATTGGTGTCGGAGTGTCCTTTGATCGCTAGGCGGTGTACCCCGTTTGGGCTATGCCGCTCGAAATTTATTGGCCTAAACTGTCGAACCTAGATGCAATTAGATCACCTTTAGCGATTAAAACCATTGTTTTACAATTTAGTACCTTTTTTGGTCAGCTAGGGCATTCTGTCGCTCTTCCAAACACCCCGGAAACTATGGGTACGTAATCCGTGGCCAGCTAATGCCTCATCGTCGCCAATAATCGTACCGGTGGAGCTAGTCTGGTGCCCCTTAGCTCATCTGGTGCCCACTGAGCTGGTCTTGGCCACTTGAGCTTGATCACGTGCCCTCTAAGCTGATCTGGTGCCCGTTGAGTACATCTGGTGCCCCTTGAGCAAATAATTGTGCCTCTTGAACCTAGCTAATGCTCTCTGAGTTAGTCTGATGCCTTCGAGCTCGCCTGGTGCCTTAATAGCTGTTTTAGTGCCCCTTGAGCTGATCTGAGCCCCCTGAACTGATCACATGCCTCGCAGCTTTAATATTTTGTCCCCTGAGCCAATATGGTGCCTCTTGAGCTGATCAGGTGCCCCCTGAGCTGTTTATTGATGTCTCCTAAGATGATCTGGTGCCCCCTGAGCTAGCCTGGTGCACCCTGAGCTGATCTTGTGTTCTCTGAGCTGATCTATGCCCCTGCTTTGGTCTGGGGGCTAGGAGCTGATCTGGGCTCCCGGGCTGATCAATCTGGTTTTCCCTGAACAGATATGTTTCCCCCTGAGCTAAACTAATGCCCCCTGAGTCGATCTGGTGCCTCCTGAGCCAAAATTTTCCTTCCTGTGCCCAGCTCATGGCCACTGAGCTCGTCTAGTGCCCCCTGAGCTATTTTGGTGCCCCCTGAGCCAATCTGGTGCCTTTCAAGCTGATCTGGGCCTCCTGAGTTGATTAAGTAATTTCCTCAGCAGCTCTAGGGCCCTGAGCTGAGTTGTGCTCACTGAGGCTGATGAAGGCCTCTGAGCTGGTATGGGGCTCCTGGGCTGATTAAATGCCCCCTGACTTGATCTAGTACCTCCAAGTTGATGTGTGCCCCCGAGCTGATCGGGGACGACTGAGCTGATACCTTGCTCTCCTCTCTCTCTCTCTCTCTCTCTCTCTCTCTCTCTCTCTCTCTCTCTCTCTCTCTCTCTCTCTCTCTCTCTCTCTCTCTCTCTCTCTCTCTCTCTCTCTCTCTCTCTCTCTGAGCTGATATGGTGCTCCCTGAGCTGATCTAGACCCCTGCTCTGGTCTGGGGACTAGGAGCTTATCTGGGGCCCCGAGCTGATTAATCTGGTGCACCCTGAGCAGGTATATTGTCCCTGAGCTAAACTAATGCCTCCTGAGTTGATCTGGTGCCTCATGTGTCATCATTGTGCCTTCTGAGCCCATCTGATGCCCTCTGAGCTAGTCTGGTGCCCCTGAGCTAAGATGGTGCAAGGCCCTATGAGCCTATCAGCGGCCCATAGAACTAGTGTGATGACCCCCATCTTTGGAGCCACTGAGCTAGTCTAGTCCTGGGCCGAGCATGAGCTGCTCTGAGGGGCTCTGATCCACACCAGGGGCCCCCTGAGCTGATCTTGAAAAGACAGAGAATAAGAACACAAGGCCAACTCCCATCACCTCGGGGGTCACGGGGCTAGTCTAATCCCAGGGGGCACAACTGGGGGAATGAGTGGCAGCTGCTCTGGGGGACTCTGATCCACACTGGGGGCCCCTGAGCTGGTCTTGCATAAATGTGGAATAAAGACACAGTGTAAACTCCCCTTGTAAAATGGAGCTAACGAGGGATGAGGCGTCATCGCTAAAAAGGCTTGTGATGCCTAGGTCCCCCGGGTTAAATAAATGCTTATTATACTGATGGATTCTTGGGAGGGGTGATAAATATGCATGTGCCCCTGAGCTCAGAGCATAGTCCCCTCATCCAGGATCTCTACTAATTAATTTCAATGAATAAAGAACTAGTTTTTCACAATTTTCAGGCCTGTCACATCATCCCCATCTAAACAACCAGTCTGTTTACTTTTTCTTTACTCCAGCTGGGACCGATCCTTGAAAATATGGAACTATTAAACGCGTTAAAAAGGTATCTCCCAAATTATTCCGGCAACAAAAACTGTATTCGTCCGATGTCACTATGCTACACCTCCTCCCACGGCCATTGTGGGAGCCGGGGAACTTAATTCGCGTTCAACCAGGGCTCACTTGTCACGACAAAACCAGTGGGCATAACAAATGAATTTTCGACTCCAATATGTCTTATCTTGCACAAAGTGACAGATATCTCAGGCTCCCCTGATTTCTCTGATGTCAAGTACTTGCATGAGTTGGCTGATTTGTCCTTAAATCTATCTCAAAAAGTCGTGTTCTGGCTATTTTCATGAGATTTCGGTGACACTTTTTCTGGTTTTAGTTCCGTTTTCCTTCTCCGTCAATGCTTGATTCACATTTTTCTTGGACTAAAGGTACCCAAAAGTTGATATTAATTAAGATATAGTAAGTTTTTTTAGGTTACGTTAAAAGTGCCCTTTCTCTCCCGGGGTGCCCCTCAAAGGTGGTGTGCTCTCCCATGCCAAAAATCTGGCTGCGCCCCTGATCGTGGAAATATTTAAAGCTCAGATTGGATTATTTTAAGAAGTGTATCTAGCTTTGGGATGTCGCCTAAAAAGAAAATACGTTTGGCAAAAGCTGTGGAATACCTGCCCAACATTAAAATAGAATGTACTCTGTGCTATAAAAGGCGCAAAAAGCGATGAATATCAGATTTGGTGCAATGAAGGGGTGCCGCCCCCCAACACCGCCGCCCCTATGGAGTGCCGCCCCCACCGGCTGAGCACCCCCAAAGATTTTGGGAAAATTACACCCCTGCCCGAGTAAGGCCGGATGGCGCGGAAAAGGCATACACCGAATCTCGCAGCACTGAGGAGTCCAATGGCCCGCTCTTGATGCACGTACCACACCGAAGCCCGGAAAAAGATCGTGCGTCCTAACGGTCCACGGACAAATCTTATGCGAGAGTGCGAGTCCTATGAACGTGACATACAATAACAACACTTGACGCTTGATGTATTCGAGAGCCAGGCACATTCGTCACCTTTTACTCGTACCTGCAGGTTATCCAAATAGCTATATGTCCGTGCATACACAAAAGATACACATCCCATCCAAGCCCCTCTAATCGAAACCACGCATCAGAACGGCTGGTCTTTACCCTAGGGCCGTTGGCAGGTACTGGTACCTTGCATGATGGAGATACTGAAGCTGACTACCGCGAACTAATCGCGGCGAGGCGAGCGCCAGGGTAATAGAGAATGCGAGCGCAAAATATCATCATGTCCAGGAGGCCTTTCGTGGAAGATCAAAGAGTGCTCTAAAAACAGAAGGAGGTACCGGCCGGAAGCCGGCTGGACAGTATTCTGGGCGCGCGCATCTGTGCCGCCTATTTGCGTCCAGGCCAGAGGAGCCGTGCATAGTGACGGCGGCGGTGCCCGGTGCAGCGACTGATCGCGGCCGCGGCGGGGGCATGGGGGGGGGGGTCGCGCCACCGCCGCAGGTATAACGCGGCCGGCGCTGATGTCAGCCGCCGGAGGCGCCTGGCCGCCGGCCAGCCAGCCGGCGCGATCCGGCCCGATCCGGTTCGCAGTGGCCGCCGCAGACACGTGTGTCTTACGAATTCGCCGCGGCAGCCCCCAGGCGGCGTGGAGGACACGACCCCGAGGGGTGACGTCACCGACCAGCCCTGCAGCGTGGTGCAGCAGCCTGCACTGACCTAGCGTGCAGCGTGCAACTCGGAGGCCAGTGGTGCAGTGCCTGAAGGGACCCGGGTACGACGCAGTCCTACTCATATCTATTTCACTGTCTTTCAACCTGTCAGAATTGCGTGCATCAATAGCATGAAACATGCCTGTTTGTTTGATGGACATCACATGAGGGGTAATCTTTAAATTGCGTAACGCATGTTTTTTTGCGCTTTTAACTCCCACTCCCATGTAACGCTTTGAAACGCTCGGGCAGACCTCCCCGTCAAAAAGTGCGTAACGCTTGGTCAAAGTCACACCCCTTGAAAAAGTAGCATAGGGTTTCCGTGCTTATTCCACCAACATTGACTTAAATCTGGGCCTTGAGAGGTTTCAGGAAGCGCCGGCAAGGGGCGCCAGGTAGGGGAGACTGGGGTCAAATGAAACACGGGGCAATTGTAACACTGGCCATATTGTCTAAACTAATTAATGGTTGGCGCTAATAGCACAACCGGAAATGCGCAATCAGCTGCTGCCTTTGTTAACGAAGTTTCAACTCGGTGCGGCGGGTATGTCAGACGCTGTTCACAATTGTGTTTTTGAGGGTGTTTGGTAACTTTTAAAATCTTTAAAGATTGTTAGCTTATTGATGGGAATGATAAGGTACAGCGGAAACAGTTTCAGTGCATTAAGAGCGTTTAACTAGCTACAAAATGAGCACAACATCTATCGCCTAGGCCAGAGCGTTGAGCGGCAATTTGGTTTAAAAATTGCGCTTTGCGATGGGGCCAATTGTAAAATTTCTCTTGGGGTCAAATGTAACAATGGTACAATTGACCCCTATGGCCTTATGACGTATTAAACTTGCTTCTACTGCACAAATGCAGTAGCTAGGTTAGTGATTTTATGATCAGGCGCCCACCCAGGATGCTCGTTTGGTGGGGGCTGACGAGGGGACGTCAGGCCGCTAAGGGGGCGCACTTGTTCAGACAAAGGGGCCAATATTCATATCCTGGGGGAGCGATGAACTTTTTGCTTCGCAGATCTAGTGTTAACTGTTTCTGGGAGAAGGCGGGGGCAGGCCTGGATCCGGGTCGACCGTTGGGGGGGGGGGTAAAGGGGCCTAAAATCGGGAAGAAAATCGATAAAAATCGGGCGATTTGCGGGGGATTGCCCTGTTTGCCCTCCTGGACCCTCCAGTGGGGAGAGGGGGAGGATGGAGTGCGGGCCCGCTGCCCCTGGGTGTGCTACTGTTTATGATTTGCTTTCCAATGATACGTTTGTTCGTAGGTTGGTATATGCTTGGGAAAAGTGGCAATGTGGGCTGCCCTATAATTGGGGTTTAAGGGCACGTCAGCTGCAAAGGCTATATGTGCCCAGTGTGAAAAATTAACGAGATTTCAGGCGAATTATCAATATATATTTGTAGGTAGTCAGTCCAATAGGCAAATGTGCCAAAAATAATACGTTTTTGGTTCTAGAAAGGGTCATTCCTTTCCGGCAACAAGTTCAAGATTTACTGACCGGACTGATAAGTAAATTTTTGCAAAAAATTTGAACGCAGTACATATATTCAGGTCATTTATAGGGATTATTCAAATCACCAGTGTTCGTTTTTATGTTCATCTTTCTAAAAAAATTGCATCGGCTGTTTTCAAACAAATGTCTCGCACTTTCAGAGAATTCCTCTTTTTCGACCGCGCACCACCGAACGCGGGACTCGACTGGAGATGGTCCATGAACCTGAAGTGCAGGCCAAAGATATGGTATAATAAATCGTCGAAATTCATACGGCTTTAACATGGTACAATTGACCCCCGATGATGTTACAATTGCCCCTCACGTGGGGTCAATTGTAACAGCTGAAGTAAATTTTTAGAATTGAAATGTTGACCCCTATTCTTTTTTATTTTGAAATCTTTATACTCTGTCACATTGCAAAATCTGCAAAGTTGATGAAAATATAATTATATTTTTTTCCGAATCCTCATGTTTATTTGGAATATTTCGAAACAGCATACAGATAACACACAAAGTTTCTGCTTCATGACTCATCCAAGTCACAATCCAACAGGGCACCATACAACTTGTGCGTACGCCTTCCGCACCAACCCACCCCTCCCACCCCAAGGATGCCTTCCGAAACGAAACTATATAAACACATCTTAGCTCACTTTACTGAATTTCAGTTTGTCGATGTGCGCTATTTCAAAGGATTTCTAAAAAATGAAATGAAATTTGGAATCAATGAAAGGTTGCCATCGTGACTGGAATTGTTGAAGTTTTCCATTTTTGCCTGCGGTGCATAATTCAATTTGGAACATTTTTTCTAAACAACAAACAAAGTTAGCTAGGTTCATATCCTTATCCTGAGACCGTTGAGTTACAATGAATTGCTTTGCATACAGAACGATGAAGTTCACTATTGGTGATGCTGTTAAGGATCCAAAAATAATATTTTTCTTGTCAATCTTGAAACGGCAATTCATTTCTAGCTTTGAATTTATCTTTGATACAAGGGCATGCCAGAACTGCCGGACGGGTTCGCATTCCAGAAACAGATGTTGAATGGACTCGATTTCGCCGCAGTTATCACAAAATGGGTCATCCACAACAGACCTAACACATAAGTATCTCTTTGTTGGAAAAAACCTATGCGTGATTCTAAATTGGAGATTTTGCAATTTAGTTGATTTTGTTATTTTAAAGGGTAACGAATACACATCACCCCAGTTGTCGAAATTGACTGCCTCATTCATCCATTTGATTTGCGCGCTTGGGGTGACCTCACGTAACCATTTACCTCTAAAAAATTTTGGTTTAACACACGCTATGTTTACTTCCTTGTTTTGTATATCAATGTTGGGTTCTAGAACTCTATCTCCACTATTCAAACGCCTTGTATTAACGATCCATGACTTCCATCGTGCAGGTATAGCTTGGTGCCAACCCATATATATTAGTTTATTCAGTCTTATTCCGGGATAGTTATGTTTAAACTGCTCAAATAGAATGGTCTGCCCGTTATTGTCGAATAAGTCATCAATCAGCATAATTCCTCGCTCATAAAGTTTATGACTAAAGAAGGGCATTCCACCCACACGGATTGCTGAGTTGTTCCAAAGAAATGTTCGTCGAACTTCCCTACCGTTTTGTGGTTCCTTCACGGGAATGCACTCTCTTAGCCACGTAAGCATTTCTTTGTAGAATGAAGATATATTGCGTGAATCGACCCAAACGTTACCATAGTTCATATGTAAAATGTGTTCATATTTAATTTGCAGCCTTTTTCGTAGAACCCTAGAGGACATTAGGTTACCGTTGTGTATAATTATGAAAATATAATTATAAGTGTTCTAACTCCAAGCAATATTTCTCCACAACCAGAAATCTAAAATTTGTTACAATTGACTCCAGTCTCCCCTACTCCTTTTTGCTGAGGGCGCAGTTCTTGCTTGTGCTTGTAGTCACCTGAAATCCGCCCTTGTTTGGCATTGTTTCAAGCCTGTACCTGCCCTCTGCGTGGACGTGGTCAGTGTTCTCGAACGCCATTGGCAACTGGGGCGTTTGTCGGCGCCGCTTCGCATCCCACCAAGGACATGCATCCTCGGTCTGGCCTTTGCGGAGGTGCGCCGGACGGACCACAAACAGAACTAGGGGCGAGAGGTCGGCACGGACCAACATTTTAACACCCACACCATTCCGCCCCATTTCAGTCGGTCCCGTTAGGACAGGAAGATGCAAAAAGGTAGGGAAGAGCATCATTTTTAAATGTAAGCCCGGTTCTGGATGGTCCCTTTCGAACCTCCAGTAGTCCGTCCCACTCTATGCTGAAAAACGTTATCCTGACTCATCCTAACATTTGAACCAAGGGGAGATAGTATTAGGTTGCCCTCCTCCAACGGCAAGCGCAATCACCGGATGTGACGTCACAACTCGTAGCATATAACATGGGAAAATTAAATGATTAAATATCCAAATTCTTGCAAAAAGAGGCCCGAAATCGAAGATGAAATGCTTATTTATTACATTTAGGCTAAACTTGATTACCGTGTATTCTCACGAATTCGTAAGCGGAAAGTGCCATTAGCAGCAGTTTGACACACGGCCCAAAGGTGAAGGGAATTCTTCCACGCCCGTGTAATGTCACTCGGGCGTGGAGGAATCCCTCTTGAACGTGCCTTTAAGTAAAGGTATCTTGGTATTAGGCTCCTGAGGGAGATACCGGAAAATGATGAATCGCGTTCGATAGGTTGCGAAAAGCGATGGCTAACTATTTCAGCATTGTTTTCGCTCAGATCAATATTTACGTCGGGAAAGATAAAATGTATGACACGGTTACAATGGAAATTTGTACTTTTTAATCATAATCTATCACAAAATAATTGCAAGGAAAATTCATCGTCACAATCAAAATGCTCTCATCAGAGTATTTTGAATGACTTATGAAATGACCTTTCCAGGCCCATTCTGAAAGTTGACGTGATCATAGGTCAGGCCAAGGCCACCTTCTGTTTAAGGATTATAATGATGTATGTACATACATTCAACGACTTCAAACGATGTTATAATCAGGGATGGCAGCAGACGGCAGAAAGTGGTTTAAACCACTGCACTGTGGCCGGAAACGCTGTCGTGGGTGGCCACGGAGCCGTTTTTCGGATTTTGGAATTTAGGGGTTTTATGGCTGCCGATGTGAAGAAAATTGTTCAGAGTATTCTGAATGACCACTATTATCAAGTTAATTTGGTTGAAAGATGCACTTATTACTCATCAAAGTAAGGCGATGATGAAATCCAGAAGTAAGGCACTCGATGCGTCTGCTAGATCCGATTTTTTATCTTCGAATAATAAACGTCAAAACTGAGTCAGACTAGAAATAATTGATATAAAAATGTTCCTCATAATGTCAGCTTTAAGATGATTAGCGTTATGTGTATATTTGAATTTTAATAAAGGTATATAATCTGCGTTTTAATTACCCCTTTCACAAATCCACCTTACAAACTAGTTGCTGACTTTGAATATACAAACAAAAAAAGTTACGTTTCTGCCAATTAGATTTTTTGTGGAAAAATAGGTCAAGTAATTCTCCGTCATGGCCTGAAGAGAGCTAAGTGCGCAAATGTGCGCAAAATTGTCCACAGTGTAAATTGTACCGGGCCGCCCGCTGCCCGGAGCCGTCCGCCCGCCCGCCACCCGGCGCCGCCGCGGCTCGCCACGGCCCGCCGGCCGCCCGCGAGGTGCGGGGGACGCTTATCCGGTGCTTCTCATGTCATATTTCTCACCTTTATGCATATTATCCTCATTGTAAGCTCATAGGTTTTCTTGACCCTACCCAGAATCACCCTTGGTCAAGGTCACCCATGCATAAACCATGCTCATATTGCACATGATTCGACATGCTATGATGAGAGGGGTACACTGATAAATACTGGCTCGATCTTCCTGCTGTCTGAAAATATGAAAGAAAGAAACCCATATTATCGTGCGAACATTCAACGTGACCTTTTGTGACTTCTGGGAACATCAATTTTAACGAGAGTAGCAAATGGTAAGCAGCTCACAAACTCATTTCACGCAGGGGTTCCGAATGGCAATATGTATTTTGTTTTAGCCCGATTAGACGATTAGTCTGAGAAGAGGCTGGGTATGCCCTTTTGCATGCGGAGCCAGCACACCTGACCACGTCATTAGGGGTCGGGTTAGGTCAATTAATTTGCTTAACACGCGCACTAGAGGGGGACCTCGGAGGTTCCCTCACCTGTTTCTGAGGTGGCGTAAGATTAGCTCGTAGAGCCGAAAAACGATATTTGGCTACATTCGAGAGAATTTAACGGCGGATCGATTGGTGAAGATATCTAAAAAATCGGACAAAAATTGTGTGACGTATAGGCTTTCAAAGTCAGACCTGCATTTTGAGATTGCCACAATCGCGCGGTAGGACCAGTTCGCTTGCATTGGACACCGAGTGGTGACGTCATAACGTCATATAACCGGGATAATATGCCAAGGTCACTTCACAGGAAGGTATAGGTTAGGGTCAAAGGTCACAGGTCAAGGTCATTTCAGAATTTTCAAGGTCATTGACCCCACCGCTTCCGATCAAATAGCGTTACCCGGTCGGAGGAGTATTATTCTATGAAGTCATAGTTAAGGTACCTAAATATAAAGATCAAGGTCAAATGTCAAGGTTAAAGGTCATTTTTTAAAGGTCAATCCTCATTTGCCACCAAACACTAGCAAAAGTGTTAGTCAAAGTGTATGTACATTATCGGTACATCATCATATTGTGACCTCATAGGCCAATGACCTTGCATGACCTTGACCCAAAATTGTAGCAAAGCTTTTTGCGACCTTCCCTCTATGACCCTGGTCTGCCTTTAGCTTATTCCCGTCATTTTCCCGCTTAATAACGGTATTTCCCAATAGGTTCCCAGCATGACCAATATTTGACGTTTATGACATCGTTTAATATTGAAGATATTGACCTAGGTCAATGAAAATTTGTCATGATATAGATCACTATAGCTCCCACCCACCCTCCACACATACTTTTTCTGTGTCTTTTCGTTTCCGAGATCGTAGAGGGGGCCTACCACGCCCCCCCTACAGTGCGCGTTAGTGTCAGACCCCTCTCCAGTGCGGGTGTTAGTTGAATCAACTTAAGTATACATCTCCCATTACAATTGATATAGCATGATCTGCTGAAAATTTGGGGTGAATCGGTTCGGCCATTTCAGCGCTGTAGCAAAATGAACATGAAAAAAATCTCGGTGGCCATCCGTGAGGCCATTTCCGACCACTGTGCACTGGTTTAAACCGGTTTAAACCGGCTGGCATAAACCCGGTTGCAAAAAGTGGCAAAAACTATGAAATACTAAATATTAACTGATATTCGCGTTGGATATGAATGTAAGGGCATCTTCTGAGGTGAAAACGTATATTTCTGTGTATTAGGAGGCTTCAGCACTCTCTTCTTCCATTTCATCACACAACTTCAATAATCTGTTCAAACCGAATGGTCTCTTATGGCTGCAAACAATCCATTGGCAGATCCAGAGGGAGGGAAGAGGCCAGCTCTATAAAGTAAAAAATAGTGTTTTTGCCCCCCCCCACGGCCGGTAGCAAGCAATTTTAGAAGCAGGCAGCTTCCATTTAGGCTGTGTGACATTTTTTGTTCATCTGCTTTTTTATTTATTTATTTAGGGCCACTCTCAACAGGCACACTTGCCCAATTACAGGGAGTATTGGCATGGGTGTTTAAGGATCCTCTCCACTGGGTCAGATCGGACACGGAAGGCGGTTTCCCGCCGTGGGGATTGAACCCACGTTAATCCATGCTATCCGATCCGAAGACTGGCAATGAAGCCACTAGGCCACCCGGCCCCAAGTGATCAGTTCTTTGCTGATCAGTTTGCCTCGCCCCCAAACGGACCGCCTGGATCCCCAAGTGACCTCACCTTTCTGATATGAAGGGTTTTTACAATGGATGAAGTGTCGTTGCTTCTATTGTTAGTTAGGAACCGGTACATACATTTTAGATGATGCCACTAGTGAAATACCACATCAAAAATGTAGGTATGTCAATATAAAGATTTGTTGTTGAATCGCAAGAAATCGTATGCATATTATTAAATAACAGTTTGGTCCATTCAATCTTATCTTATTTTGTATAATTTATTTCAGATATCTTATTCAAAAAGACAGTAGCCCACCCAAGGGGGAGAGGCAGACGCAGGCACCCATGGAGGGCAGAAATGAGCCTGATCTGGCTTTTAGTATCAGTACTACTCTCACTTTGCCGTCCCTGCCCCTGCGCGCCGCCCCTGCATTGAAGTATTCGCCGAACATGCAGGGGGGTGTAATTTTCCTAAAATATTTGGGGATACTCAGCCGGTGGGGGCGGCACCCCATAGGGGCGGCGGCATTGCGGGGACGGCACTCCTTCATTGCACCAAATATTTTATTCATCGCTTTTTGCGCCTTTTATGCACAGGGAACATTCTATTTTAATGTTGGGCGGGTATTCGACAGGTTTTTCCAAACATGTTTGCTTTTTAGGCGACATCCCAAAGCTACATACACGTCTTAAGAAACCAATCTGAGCTGTAAATTTATTCACGATTGAAGTATATCAGTTTTTCGGGATTTAATCTTACCTTTGGAATGGCAGAGTGGATGGATATTGAAATGAGAGCAAAGGATTTATCACTACGTGAAAAGAGAGCACACACACTGATAGTGCTCGCAAACATATTAAAATATGCGCGTATTGTCCTGTAAATATTAATAAATGTGGCAGCTCCACTGTACTCGTGCATTCCCCCTTATTTTTTCCCTAACGCCCTTTATTTTTGCCCTAACGCCCTTTATTTTTTACCTTAACACACAGCGGCGGTAAGATGCGTGCTGCAGTGATGAGCCCAGGGCGGCAGTTATGGACTAAGAACGGCACAGATAAGGATGAAATTGGTAAGCTGGGGGCGACAGTGACTGGCCCGCGCGGCAATAAACAGGGTAAAATCATAGTCGAGGGCGGCAGTGATGAGCCAGGGGCAATAGCTTTGAACTCGGAGCGGCGCGAATCAGAGTGGAAGTGATAAGGCGATGGCTGCAGTGACGACTCAGGGGCGGCAGTTATGAGCTAGGGGCGGCACGAATCAGGGCGGAAGTGATAGGTTTGGGAGGGGGCGGCATTGTTTAGCTGGGGGCGGCACGAATCAAGGCAAAGGGAATGGAATGAATGGCAAAAGGAATCAAAGCCGAGGACGGGAATGGTGAGCTGTAAGTAGCAGTTATAAAATACGGGTGGCACGAATCAGGGCGGAAGAGATAAGCTGGAGCAGGGACGGCGGACCCCAGATAGGTAAAAATTCACTCCTGGTTAACACTAAAATAATAAAAGCACGGCAGCAGCAGTCTGCCATTTACTCGGTTTGGGTAATTCCTCCAATAGGAAAACAGATAACGATTAGACGATAGTGGGCTGCTGTATGTTTTCTGGAAGGGTGTTAGAGATTCCTACTGATAAATTGTGCTGACAGCAGGGCCTTAGTTTGACCGGTTTTGGGGGCCATGGTCGGATTTAATCTCCTCGGTAGTGATAAACCAGGGGCGGCTGTGATCAGCCGGAGGCGGCAGTGACGATTCGAAGTAGGAAGTGTCTAACCAGGGGCCGCTCATATATGGGTTAATTTAAAACAGGGAGATAGGGGTGGCGTGAATCAGGGCAGAAATGATTAATCAGGGCAGCAGTGATGAACCAGGGGAGACAGTGATCATCCAGGGGGCAGCAATGATAAACCAGAGCGGCAGCGATGAGTCGGGCGGCGTACATTCGGGTCAAAATATGCCGGGGACAGTATCGATGAGCCAGAGGCGGCATGAAGTAGGGTGGCAGTGATGAACCAGGGGCGGCAATGACCAGCCGGGAGACGGTTCATCATCATATTTAATGTTTTAGGGCGCAATGTCATCTAGGGTCATACGGCGCCCATAGCATAAAATACATAAATAGGACATTTTCACACGAGTTTCAACAAGTAAGGAGGGAAAACAGGTCAGGTTGTGAAAATTGTATCAGAAAATTATATAAAACACATATAAAAAGAAATACAAATGCTGTAAAAATGGCATAGACAGTTTCAAATGACAGACTAAGGTCAGCGACTAGGTACCATGAAACTTGACGCTGTATAAAATCTGAAAGACTACTAGGATAAAAGTATGAAATTAACACGCGGATTGACGGGGGCGGGTACCCGTTCCTTCGGGTTTTTCGGAGAAAGCATCAAAATAACGGCGCGTAGCACCACCGTGCTTAGCATACCTTTTTCTGATCATTTTACAACTTTTGTCAAAATTTCAAGGTCAGGTCATCTCAGGTCAGGTCACCAGTACAGATCA
The DNA here is from genome assembly GCA_034440635.1 of Lepas anatifera. Lineage (NCBI taxonomy): Eukaryota > Metazoa > Arthropoda > Thecostraca > Lepadidae > Lepas > Lepas anatifera. The sequence goes on from JAOTON010000492.1 coordinate 2,831,974, forward strand.
TGTGACCTGACCTAGAAGAAGTTTAAGAAAGCATAAGTCGGAACAGGGTGAGCTTATCTGATTGAAACTCATATCACACAATGGGCTCACGGAGTTTTCTAAAATGTAATCCGGTATTTCTTACAACGATGACCTAAAGTCGGATACCAGCCATGACCTCTCCATTGGAAATACATGGGAAAAATGGTTTTAACTGAAAAACTTAGTAACGGATGGTGATAGAGCGTTTATTTTAGCTGAATTAGATTTGCCTTGTCTCTGCGGTTCTAATGATATGCATTTTATCTAATTTGACCTTGATCTGACCTCAGGTCAGGTCAAATTCTTGATTTGACCTAGTAAGGTTATGCAATACATCATTCGATTCGGCTTGCTGCGAGGATTCATACAATTTAAGTTGTTTGCTCTATCTTTACATGTTCAGATGTAATGGCCGAAAAACCTTAATTTACATGTTATCTCTATGATGGCATGTTTTGACCTCTAGTGACCTTAAACGTGACCTGACAAAAAATGGTTCAAATTTCTTCGATGAAGAAGTGGATGGGCTACCCAACACCGTTTACAGTTTTCCGCTACCTAGCATGGTTCTCGAGATCTTAGGGGGGCGGGTATCCGCCACATCCGTCAAAGCAAAGGTGGCCCAGACCCCCGTCAAAGCGCGTGTTAAAACTAATTCTCCTCAGATATGACATTTGTCAGCTAATGATATGGCATTTATCAGCCAAGGGGAGGCAGTTATCAATCTGCCAGGGGTGGCAGTAATCAGACAGGGGCGGCAGTTATCAGCCAGGGGTGGCAGTGATCAGCCAGGGGGCAACAGTTATCAGTCAAGGACGGCAGTGATCAGCCAGGGGCGGCAGTCATTAGCCAAGGGCCTGAAGTTATCAGTCAGGGAGCGGCAGTGTTAAGCCAGGGGCGGCAATGATCAGCCAGGTGGTGGCAATATCAATCCACCAGGGGCGGCAGTAATTAGACAGGGGCGGTAGTTATCAGCGAGGGGATGGCAGTATCAGTCACGGTCAGTGATCAGCCAGGGGCGGCAGTCATTAGCCAAGGGCCGGAAGTTATCAGTCAGGGGGCGGCAGTGTTAAGCCAGGGGCGGCAATGATCAGCCAGGGGCGGCAGTGATTGGCCAGGGGCGGCAGTTAGCAGCCAAAGGGCACCATCTATCATTCAGGGGGCGGCAGGGATTAGCCAGGGGGTGCCAGCTATCAATCCGCCAGGGGCGGCAGTGATCAGCCAGGGGCGGCAATTATCAGTCAAGGGGCGGCAATGATCAGCCAGGGCCGGCAGTAATCAGCTAGGGGCGGCAGTGATCAGCCAGGGGCGGCAGTGGTGAGCCAAGGGACGGTAGTTTTAGTCAGGGGCGGCAGTGATCAGTCAGGGGTGGTATTTATCAGCCAAGGGGCGGCAATTATCAGTCAAGGGGCAGCAGTGATCATTCAGGGGGCGGCAGTTATCAGCCACGGGGTGGCAGTGATCAGCCAGGGAGCGGAAGTTATCAGTCAGGGGGCGGCGGTGATCAGTCAGGGGCGGTAGTTGTCAGCCAAGGGGCGGCAGTTATCAGTCAGGGGGCGGCAGGGATCAACCAGGGGCGACAGTATCAGCCAGGGGCGGCAGTAATCAGTCAGGGGTGGCGGTTATGATCCAGGGGACAGTGATCAGGCGGGGGCGGCAGTGAGGTGGCGTCACAATTCATGAGAAAAGTGATAAGCCTGGTAGCATCGATGAGCTAGAGGTGGAACCAATCAGGGTTCACTACTTCCAAGTAATGAACTCGGTACGGGAAAACTTGCCAGGGGCGGCACGAATCAGGGTGGCAGTAATAAGATGGGATGACACTGTTCTGGGCAGGGGTGATAAGCCAGGGGAGGCACATGTATTGGGGGTGCTCAGCACATGATTGGGGGTGCTCAAATTAGGATTGGGGGTGCTCTGGCACCCCAAAGAGATAGAAAATCACACCCCTGCGAACATGTGATTCAAGCCGCCCCTGTTTCGAAACTGCCGACTCCTCACCAGGGAAAGAAATCCTGCGCGTGACATGCCGCCCCCCCATCAGCCTGCCACCCCCAAATGAAAATCCTGGGTGTGCACCTGCCAAGAGATAAATGTATGGTATAACCGACCACTGGGGGTACAAGCCACTAGGTTTGAGAGCTTATGCTCAGAAGAGACGAACAAATTAGCCCGAGGAGACAACATGTTTGAAAAAGGTGAATGTTTTAACCAGAACAGGTCAGTCAATGCTGATTTTCACTTGATAAGTATAGCTTACAGAAGCTCAAAAGTACTGCTAATTTAGTTAGTTTAGTTTAGTTTATTGTCCAATCATCAACGGGTATGAACCATCCCAATGACAGATGAAGTCATGGTGATAAAACAGTGGTGTCAAATATCAATGTCAGTGGAAACAACATAAAAGAAAAAAGCACAGTAAAACGGATAAAAAATGGCTGAAAAAGGCTGCTCAATCGCAGTTAGCCGCATAAAGGATCACGCGTGCTCGAAATTGAGCAGCTGTGGTGTTCCACACATCAACATCTCTGCACTTATCTAAGAACACATTGCAGGTCCTCGGCAATCTACAAAACAAACCCGACATAACAGTACTAACTCTAGCGTGGGGCACATGAAAGAGAATCCTGTTACGCAGGGCTCGGGAAGGAGCCGCTAGAGGAAAGCATTCTAACAGAAAAGACGCGTCAATTTTGTGGTTATGAAGATTCCGTAGGAACAAAAGATCATGTTGCATCCTCCTTCCAGCTAATGAAGTTAGGCCGAAATGCCGAAGGAGGTCTTTGTATTCAAAAGAAATGTTGTTAATGCGGCAGCGTCCGCAAAGCCAGATAAGAAATTTGTGTTGGATTTTTCTATTCGTTTTAGATGGGTCTGTGCAGCTCCTCCCAAGCTACACAACCATATTCTAGTATAGAACGAACGTGTGCACAGTAAACGCCAATAACCAGTTTTGTATCGAGTTGAAGAAGTGGCCTGCCGTGTTTTCCAGTTTGGAGTGACCTGATGAGAAATCCCAAGGCCCTATTCGCTTTTGAAATAATTTCCTCTATGTGATAGCCGAAGGTAAGTTTAGAGTCCAGGTTAACACCCAGGTCACGCATGGCGGAAACTATATCAAGCCTAGTGCGGTTAATGTGATATGAACTTTCTACCGGCTTGCTGCGAAGCGTCACTCTCAAAACCTTGCACTTGGATGGGTTGAGGGTCAATCCCCAATCGGCTGACCACGCACATAGCTTGTCAAGTTCGCCCTGCAGCGTTCTCACATCCTGCAGACTATCCACTCTTTTGTACAGTTTGACGTCATCGGCGAACATCAAACAATTGCAGTCAACGAGGCTAGGTAAATCGTTGATAAAACACGAAAAAGAAGGGGTGATAAAGCCCGCCCTCAGGTGTTCCTGAGAGAACCGGCGTCCATGTAGAGCACTGGCCTTTCACAACCACCCGCTGCTCTCTCCCAGACAGATATGATTTCAACAATTGTAGAGCCTTATCAGTAATTTTGTATGATTTCTCTAACTTATGGAGCAAAAGACTGTGGTTGACACTTTGGAAGGCCGAACTATAATCAGTATAAATGATGTCTGTTTGAGAACCTGCGGATATGTTGTTCCAGGCAGTGTGCAGCATTGTGCAAGGTTTGTTACACAAGAACGGGATGGTAGAAACCCATGTTGTTGGCTGGATAAAACTGGTCGAACATGGTTAAACAATGTAATGTAAATAACTCGCTCTAAAATCTTGCTAAACAGAGGTAAAAGTGACACAGCTCGATAGTTTGAGGGACACGACTTTGACCCTTTTTATGTATGGGAACGATATTCGCTCGTTTCCACTGGGATGGGAACACGCCCTGTTCCAATGAGAGTCGGCACAACTTGGCAATGGGTACCGTAAGCTCGTTTGCACATTCATGTATGATTCGAGCACTGACATTATCAGGACCACACGCTTTGTGTCGGTTAGTACTAAGTAACAACGATCGGACAATGTCATCAGAAACATAAAACGAAGTAAGACTATCTACATGGTATTCAGGTGTGTACGGCAGCACTCTAAAACTAGGATCCGAGAATTTACTAGCAAAAGTGCGGTTCAGCAGTTCGCTTTATCACGGTCATGCTCAGTCCTAATAATGCAGTTTCCATGTATTCAGGCTGAAATAATGTCCTTCGCCATAAAAGATCCAGTACACCAGTCACTCGCAGGGGCTTGGGAATCGCCAGTTTGTACCCTTTCTTATGTTCGCCACTGTTCGGCGTTGAAGAAGACTCAAAATTGTCACCAAAATACCACACGAAAAATAATTACGATCTTCGCAGTAATATGTCATGCACCTAAAAGGCGCTTGCCTTGCCTCCGATGGAGAACTGCATCGGAAACCCCAACGCATGGGCTGGATTCTTACTGAGCTCGAGCGGCTTGACTTTCTAGTCAGGAAAGCCGTCTTATTTCATCTAGACTGCCACCAGACATCATAACTAGCCCCTGTTTGATTCAGCTGATAATATTATCGAGGATTAACAATTGAACTGATTAAAATGTGGATAGCATGCGATCCTATCGGCGTTTGCTGCACTAAGGCTTAAGACTAAGGCTAGAAAATATATAATGCTAAATAAGATAATCAGAATACCGGAAATACAGTGTAATTATCGGCATGATTGACTATTGGAAAACACTTAAAGTTCAGTTTCCATAAATAATGCCAAATCTGGCCTCCCCGAGTTTTTGCCACTTTCTGCCACTTTTTGCCGGTTTGAACCGGTAAAACCGGCTGGCGGCAGAAACCCCTCTCAACTAGTAAAAATGCCAACACTGGTTATAATGTTAAGATTTGGCACGATTTTCATTGTCTATTTTTGCAAGAGAAATCGGGGATGTTCAAGTAAACATTCAAAATTTATTTCTTGTTCGAAGCCTTAAACTTGCATTCATTTTCATTTATTTCGGTATTGGTGATGGCTTAAGTTGAGTCGTAGCATCCCTTGTCAAGTTCTGTGCTTTTTCATCACTTAGAAATCACCGAAATCGGAGAGCAAATCATCAACTGGCATCTTTTTTGTCGTTTGCTCCTACCCCTGTGACCACGGGTAGACAGCACCAGACACGTCAGGTAACAAAACAGCTGGCTAACCCAACCATAAGTGGGAGCGCGGAAAAAACTGTTTTGGAAGTAACAATATGGGATCACTTACCAAGTCCCCGAATTAAAGGTACGAAAATGTCCACGATTGCACTCTAATTTGGGTAGTCCACAATCGCGGAATAGCGGAGTATAACTCTCCGACGTCCAGCGCTGCATCTAGATAAATGCACCACTTAAGTTTGAAAATGAGCCATGTGATCGCTCAGCTGGGTAAAGCTTAGGCAGATTTAGAGACAGCCCTGATCACAGGATACCGTTCAGTATGCCTAGTTCTTATCTCGGAGCTGAGCAAGTGTCGAGGAAGTGTTTGGCACTTTCAACACAAAAATCAGCAGAAGACCGCCAATACCTTACCGGGTACAAGGGTCAAAAACAGATTTTGGCTGGCGAAATACCACACCTCCAAGCACTGACCAAACGCCAGACGCCAGATAAATGATGGATAGTGGATAAGTATTCAATGATAACCTAAAAGTAAAGTGGACGGCCCGCCTCCGCCTAAGCCCTCGGATTCAGTCGGCTGATAATGTGTTTCGTTTCAAAGGTTTAAATGTACATTTTATCCAGATATGTCTGATGAACCGAGGTACGCCGTGTCCATTGATAATTGCATTCCATCTGGGACAGATACTGTCATAACCATTCACGTCCGATATCAGCCAAAAAAATGTGACCCACCAGCAATGAGCGAAAATCCAGCAATGAGCCAAAATCCAACGAGTTCTTGTTCTTGGGGAAATGTTCTTGTCAGCAGCAGGTTGAAGATTAACTGACCTCTTTTTGGCCATTGGCGACGCTTATGTCTAAAACCAACTACCTAACAGACATCTATTCACATTAAACCTTCGACCTAGTTTGTTCTACGTAGGCGGTTGAGCGCGCATTCGAATGATCTCGTAAGTGTTGAGCGTTCTTGGTGTTCACATCTATCCAGGCACAATATTAACACGCGCACTGGAGGGGGGGCCTCGGAGGCCCCCCACCTGTTTTTCCGAGGTGGCCGGAGAACCGCTTGCAGCGGAAAAACGAAACTTGGCCACATTTAACAGAATTTAATAGCGCGTTGATTGGTGAAGACTTTTTGAAAATCGGCCGAAAATTTTTTGACTTATAGGCTTTCAAAGTCAGACCTGCATTTTGAAATCACCGTAAACGCGCGGTCGGACCAGTTAGCTTGCATTGAAGACCGAGTGGTGACGTCATAACGTCATATAAGCGGGACTATATGTCAAGGTCACTTCACATGAAAATCAAGGTCAAGGTCAAAGGTCACAGGTCAAGGTCATATATGCACTTTCAAGGTCACTGACCACTGCGCGTCCGGCCAAATGAGGTTACCCCGTCTGACATATATTATGCTATGACGTCATCGGTAGGGTACCCCAATACAAAGGTCAAGGTCAAAGGTCAAGGTCAAAGGTCATTGGGAAAGGTCAATTCTCATTTCCCGCCAAACAGTGGCTACAGTGTTAGTCAAAGTGTAAATAATAAGTAGTATACCATATGGTGACCTTAAAGGTCAATGACCTTGAATGACCTTGACCCAAAAGTTGTGGGGAAGCCTCTTTGAGACCTCTTCTCTATGAACCTTGTCCGCCTTTAGCTTATTCCCGCCATTTTCCTGCATAATCACAGCATTTATCAATCGATACCAGCATGGCCAATATTTGACCTTTACGACCTCGTTTGACCTTGAAGATATTGACCTAGGTCAATGAAAATTGGTCATCATGTAGATCACCATAGCCCCCACCCACCTACCAAGTGGCGTTTTTCTAACCCTCTTAGTTTCCGAGATCTTAGGGGGGCCTACCAGGCCCCCTCCAGTGCGCGTTAGTGCCAGACCCCCCTCCAGTGCGGGTGTTAAGTCGTAACACGTTTGCTTCCCGTGGCTCCCCAGCTCAATTCTCGGGCGGGGTCCTAAGAGGGGCTCCTCTCCGAAGTCCACTGCATCTCATCTGACCTTGGCAGAATGTGCGCTGTTAAAAACAACATATACAGAACGCAAAAAGTCAGCTGCAGCTTTCCACACGGTTCCGCTCGAGGCTGCAGAGGCACTTGAAACAGACAGCTGATTCGAACCAGGGCAGGAAGAAGACAGTCAGTTCCAGCAGACGGTCTCACAGCTGGCTGACAGTCACGCGCAGTGTCGTGCGATGCGTCATCTCTGCAACGTGGTAAAAGCACGCGGCCCACCATGCCTCTCTTATATCAACTCCGTGAGCCGTACACTAATGTGGGGAGCAGCCTGCCTGGCAACACTACATACAGGCGACACAGCTTGGAGCTGCCGGCGTCTGCCAGCCCCATTTCTTATCGAGCATTAAAATCCCAACCCTTGAAAATTGGCACCCGTCAGTAAAACAGAACTTCAGAAGGGTGTAGTGCTCATTATACATATGCATTCACATACACCTCGCAGTATAATCTTAAGTTAGTTTTACGGCTGAAGCAGTGGCGGATCCAGGACTTCATTGGGGGACGGGAGCTAGGGGGCTTGAGCCTCCGTCGCCATTGCCTCGTAGCAACCTCCACCTGTGCAGTTACTATAGGCACTTTGACATTTGGGGGGCTTGAGCCCCCTCTCCTCTAGCTCCTCTTGTATCCGCCACAGAACTGAAGTACATATTTTCCATCTTAACCTTCGCCCGGGTGGGGGTCTTTTAGACCCCCCCTCGGGTTTTTCCGAATCGACCAAAAAACGGCGGCGCGCAGCGCCGCTAAACTTGGTCTAGCTGTTCCGCCATCATTTTTACATCTTTCCTGAAAAATTTTAGCTCAAGGTCATATCAGGTCAAGTCACCAGGCCAGGTGAAGTGACCTCACCTAAAAATGCTTAGGGCCGCATAACTAAAAGAAGGGTCAATCGATCAAGTTGAAACTCATACCACATATTGGGCCCACCAGGAGCTACAACATTTGTTCCGGGATTTTTTATATTGGTAACCTAAGGTCATGTGCAGAGCACGACCTCCCCATTGTAAATACATGGAGAAAATCACGAAATGAGCTTTTCTCAGTAAGTATGGGTGGAATCAACTTCAAACATCGGTTACGACTTGCTCTTAGCCCATTTCTGAAGTTGATGCCAAAAATTTTGGCTTGTGACCTTTTAAAGATCACCTTAGGTCAAATAAGCATTTTTTGGTGTTTTGCGCTATAAATTTTAAAATAAACTAAGATGGAACTTTTATTTTGTCACCAAAGTGTTTGTATAGTTACTGCAAGTCAATTGATATACATCATGACTATACCAGGTCAAGTTGGGTCAGACCGTTGACCTGGGTCAGGTCAAATTCTTAAATTTGACCTGACATAGCAATATTATATATCATTCGATTCGTATTGACAAGAAGATTGCAATGGTGCATTAACTATGGCAGCATCTTGTTTGGTTTGGAAGTTATTAGCGAAAAAGGAAACGCCCTTATGCATGGGTGCCTATGGACATTCCGAAGAATATGTCCAATATTCAGTGACCTGTAGCTCCCTAGGCTTTGAACTGATACGAAATTAATGCCACTGTAATGAAAGAGCAACTCAAGTGCTTTCAAATGGTGTTAGAAAAATGTTTCTAGCTATCATAGTTTCTGAGATATATGAGGTTTTCTTAGTACACCTCATATTAGCGATTTTGACCTATTTTGGCCTCTGGTGACCTTGATATTGACCTGACAAGAAAAATGACCGAAGTATTTTCGATACCATTTTTGAAGAGCTTTCGATTGCCATTTTTCGCTTTTTCTAGCTCTCTTAGTTTTTGAGATCGCGGGGGTATTTTTTAGCCCCCCCCACCATGGCGAAGGTGGCTCGTACCCGCCACCGGGGCAAGAGTTAACTTTAGCCATTCGCGCTCCCTGAACCGCGAAGAGTCACCTCCAGCGCACCTCCATCGGTGTATACCTACTCGGCCCCGCTGGCCGGCGGAATCTCTGACAGCCGACAGCCACCGCATGCCCAGATCTGAATCACCCGCTGCCAGTATTAGCCAGGCACACCTACACCAAACACCAAAACCTTCACCTGGCGCTTCTGGTGAGTCCGTTCGAACGCCAGCACGCGTGGGCTACCATCAGGACCGCCCGCGCGAGTGCAGATCATGTTCGTACGAGGTTGTAGAATGCGAGCGTGAGGCGCGATCGATCTGGTGATGCTAAAGCTGCGATTGACTATCCGAGCTGCAGGCCCTTCGGAAGCTACCTTCATTCTTTTACAGACAAAATCGTATCCACAAAAATGGGGATATCTCACTTCGACCGCGCATTTGGCGGCTGGTCTGCGATTTTTTCGGCCTGTAAACAAAATTTTCATTCGAGGATCACTGATACCACACGTGCGCCTCAACGTTTCCAAAATTCCCAATAAAGAAGAAAATACCTACAATTACTGGAAACCTTTGACCTTTCCCTTTGGTGTCTCGGCTTAAGAAAGCTAATTTTGATCTCCAGCAGTTTGCTTGCAGAATAGAACATTAGAGAAGCCTTAGCGGAACGACTGCTCGCTGCTGACGCCGGATGTGCGTCACTGAAAGTTTTCCGTCGGTGACGACACCTGGCTGCGTCGTCTGGGTGACACCCGTGTGGAGGGTGGCCAACTGGTGAAAGCGACGCCCCGGCACACCCTGGGAGGTGGCATCCCACAGAGTGCGCCGACTCATCATCCCACCAGCTCAGAACACTCCCATCTGGGCCTCATGCCGGGCCCGCGAACCCCACGGGAGGAAGACACGATAGCTGACCCATCTCGACTGGTCCACAGTGTGGCAGGCCGAACCATTTCTCCGGATGTCCGTTTCTGATAAATTCTCCCCACGTCCGGTTCGTGAAGATCTGCTACTCCACTGAGAGAGGCTGGAAGCACGAAGTCACGTCTGCTGTTTATGGAGGGCAGTCCACCCTACCGATGGCCCTGAATCCGAGCTCAAATGTGCACAGGGCACGCGAGGATTTAAGTACTGGATAGTAATGAGTCTCTACTTCACTGTCTGGCATGACGAAGGGGGCAGAATGCATGAGGCGATGTGACTAGTTTCAGCTTTCCACACCATGCCCGAGAAGGAGAGGCTTGTCATTAAAGTACGTAAATAAATAAGGAATGGAAATACATGAATAAAAAAACATGGCTAAAACAGGAACATAAACGTTGTCCATAACCGACATGAAGAGGCTTGTCATCAACGTAGTTAAATATGTGAGAAAGGAAAATAAACGAATAAAAAACATGGCTACAACAGGAGCATAACTGTCGTAGTGAAACAAAACATCACTGGGCAGCCAGAAGTGAAACCTCCCAAAACACACAAATTTTCCCCACTTTTCTTCAAAACGCTTGGTCACGACTTTGGCCGTATGCCTAACACTTTAACGTGCCCTACCTGAGTCCGCCCGAGCGGAATGCACAAGCTTTGAATTAGCACGACACTTGATGAACAGCAACAACAAACTACGACAGCAATCAAGGTCACAGGCCTGTAACCTTGACCACACCTGCGTTGCGCCTCCGGGCCCATATTTGAGAACTATTTGCATTGATAAAGCGGTTCCCCATCCCTCCTTGCCTCTCAGAAAGCTGTTAGTCGTTTCCACACAAAAAAATGCCCTCGGAGCTGAACAGTGCAGTCTGAGTTGGCCGGTGCATCCGGTACTGAACAGTGCAGTCGGTACTGAACAGTGCAGTCGGTACTGAACAGTGCAGTCGGTACGGAACAGTGCAGTCGGTACGGAACAGTGCAGTCGGTACTGAACAGTGCAGTCGGTACGGAACAGTGCAGTCGGTACGGAACAGTGCAGTCGGTACGGAACAGTGCAGTCGGTACTGAACAGTGCAGTCGGTACGGAACAGTGCAGTCGGTACGGAACAGTGCAGTCGGTACGGAACAGTGCAGTCGGTACTGAATAATGCAGTCGGTACGGAACAGTGCAGTCGGTACTGAACAGTGCAGTCGGTACGGAACAGTGCAGTCGGTACGGAACAGTGCAGTCGGTACGGAACAGTGCAGTCGGTACTGAACAGTGCAGTCGGTACTGAACAGTGCAGTCGGTACTGAACAGTGCAGTCGGTACGGAACAGTGCAATCGGTACGGAACAGTGCAGTCGGTACTGAATAGTGCAGTCGGTACGGAACAGTGCAGTCGGTACGGAACAGTGCAGTCGGTACGGAACAGTGCACTCGGTACTGAATAATGCAGTCGGTACGGAACAGTGCAGTCGGTACGGAACAGTGCAGTCGGTACTGAACAGTGCAGTCGGTACGGAACAGTGCAGTCGGTACTGAATAGTGCAGTCGGTACGGAACAGTGCAGTCGGTACGGAACAGTGCAGTCGGTACTGAACAGTGCAGTCGGTACTGAACAGTGCAGTCGGTACTGAATAATGCAGTCGGTACGGAACAGTGCAGTCGGTACTGAACAGTGCAGTCGGTACTGAACAGTGCAGTCGGTACGGAACAGTGCAGTCGGTACTGAACAGTGCAGTCGGTACGGAACAGTGCAATCGGTACGGAACAGTGCAGTCGGTACGGAACAGTGCAGTCGGTACGGAACAGTGCAGTCGGTACTGAATAATGCAGTCGGTACGGAACAGTGCAGTCGGTACTGAACAGTGCAGTCGGTACGGAACAGTGCAGTCGGTACGGAACAGTGCAGTCGGTACGGAACAGTGCAGTCGGTACTGAATAATGCAGTCGGTACGGAACAGTGCAGTCGGTACTGAACAGTGCAGTCGGTACTGAACAGTGCAGTCGGTACGGAACAGTGCAGTCGGTACGGAACAGTGCAGTCGGTACGGAACAGTGCAGTCGGTACGGAACAGTGCAGTCGGTACTGAACAGTGCAGTCGGTACTGAACAGTGCAGTCGGTACTGAACAGTGCAGTCGGTACGGAACAGTGCAGTCGGTACTGAATAGTGCAGTCGGTACGGAACAGTGCAGTCGGTACGGAACAGTGCAGTCGGTACGGAACAGTGCAGTCGGTACTGAATAATGCAGTCGGTACGGAACAGTGCAGTCGGTACGGAACAGTGCAGTCGGTACTGAACAGTGCAGTCGGTACTGAATAATGCAGTCGGTATTGAACAGTGCAGTCGGTACTGAATAATGCAGTCGGTACTGAACAGTGCAGTCGGTACTGAACAGTGCAGTCGGTATTGAATAGTGCAGTTGGTGCTGTCCTGAACGGTGCTGGACAGTGCAGTCTGTGCTGGACAGTGCAGTCTGTGCTGGGCGGTGCAGTCTGTGCTGGGCGGTGCAGTCTGTGCTGGGCGGTGCAGACTGTGCTGGGCGGTGCAGTCTGTGCTGGGCGGTGCAGTCTGTGCTGGGCGGTGCAGTCTGTGCTGGGCGGTGCAGTCTGTGCTGGGCGGTGCAGACTGTGCTGGGCGGTGCAGTCTGTGCTGGGCGGTGCAGTCTGTGCTGGGCGGTGCAGTCTGTGCTGGGCGGTGCAGTCTGTGCTGGGCGGTGCAGTCTGTGCTGGGCGGTGCAGTCTGTGCTGGGCGGTGCAGTCTGTGCTGGGCGGTGCAGTCTGTGCTGGGCGGTGCAGTTTGTGCTGGATAGTGCGCAGTCCGGCAGCACGGGTGACAGTCGGCGGTGTGGTCCGTGCAGCTGACACTCGGCAGTCCAGCAGGGAGGCTCGCAGTACAGGCGAGAGACAGTTGAGAGGAAAGCCAGCAGGCTGCATCCGCCTCCGACGCCTGTGTGCCGCAGTGATGTGGCCCATGTCTGCACCCTGGTTCGGCGGTTCACATGACCCAACATTCAGCCAACTGGTTAGCTATTCGGGCTTCAAAGCGCGCCAACCATTGCCATTTAGCGTCCAGGACCGCGATGCTGGGAGTCATGGGTGACGAAGGCAGGGTGACGGAAGAATGTGTTCCCCAAGCTGGCGAATCAGGGGACATGCCCCGGAACTTCTACCCTCGGTCAATGATTTTAGCCGCTTCGCCCGCTTATTGAATGAAACATTTTCCCAAATTGAATGTAGGCGAACTTCCCCGATAACGCTTTGACGGACAGACACAACCTTTGGCCTTGCGCCCCACCTAGCTCCCCCTTCCAGAAAAGTTATTTGCCACCCCTTACTCCCGATTATGAACTATTATCATAAAAAAGTATGTTATGATTTTGGGCCCCTTGACCCCCAAACACCCTGTGTAGATCTGCCACTGTCCCTCTCCAAGCTGGTTGTCACCGCATCGGATCCCCCGCACGTAAAACGCCCTGGCGAGGCCCTTGCTGGGGCGGGGGTATAGAGAAAAGTTCAGAGTATTGGGGGAGTGGGATCTATTTTCTAGATCATGTCAATGAACACAACGCCACGGAGTTTGTGATTATAACCTGGACATCGGAGAACGTTGCACCCCTGGTGCTCTTGCTCCGACGCCTATGACGATAGATGCTGTTGTCCCACGATGCACTTTACAGCGAGACAAATAGAACATATGACAGGCCAAATGTCAAATCGAGTGCAATCTGAGTGAGCTCGACACCAAACGCTGTCGATGGCACAGCGCGTACTCGAAGTTTGCTCCGCAAGTAAGCCCCCGGGATCGAAAACCAAGCTGGCTCCAGAGGCAGATGGCTCTGTGCTACCCCGAGAAGCCTCGTAATGGCTCAAGAGCGCCGCCATGCATTTCGGAGCCTGCTCTGGTATGAGGAAATGGTTCCGTGCAAATGTGACCTTTCCAGCTTGTGCTGCGGACAACGGTAGCGATGTATTTCGTCAGATCATGCAGGTAGATAAAGAGTGTCACCGTCATAACACTCCTCTGGAACGCTAACAAGTCTGGTGTGGTACTGAAATCAACAATTCATGCCTTACATCAGACTCTGGGTACAAATTACACAAGCCCCAGGGCACACTGACGAGTGCAGACATAGATGGAGGAGCTGGAGGGGCTTTGGAGAATATCGTCCCACCTAAATGCGATATTTCATCGTTGACCCCATTATGCTGACTGGGAAGCAAGGATTGAGATCGGCGCCTTTATTCCAACCAGGATAAACCACCGCCACTGGTGCTAGGAAATGGATGTAGCTTTGCATCCTGACATATGTCATATTTGTATGATGGTACGCATGATTAATGCCACAGCTACCAACATGTTAGCAACAGTGGCGGATCCAGAACATCATTTGGAGGGAGGGGGTTAGGGAGCTCGAGCCTCCCCTGCCATTGCCTCGGAACAGCCTCCGTCTGCGTTACATATAGGCACTCTGACATTTTGGGGAGGGAGAGGGGCTTGAGCCCCATTGTCCCCTTGTGTTTAAAACACGATTAAAAGTGTATCTACGGGAGCAGCAGCTGAATGATGCTTAACCAACAGTCTGGACAAGTGTGTGCATGCAAGGGTGAGCGTCTAGTTGTGTCTGGTTTGTTTCCATCGTTTTGTTTTCATTTAACTCGACCCGGGGTGAAGAATAGCCATCGTTTGATGGAATTGCCCTTGAATGTGAAATAAAAAAGAAAATAAAAAATAAAGTATCCGCCACTGGCTAGCAACACCTCCACCATGAGCTTATTTTTATCGCAGTGTCTGCGCTAATCCTCCCTAAGATGTACACACGCCTACACAGAAATATTATGCTTTAACCCATGAGGTGGCGATTATATACTTTATGTGAATATTTTGGCTTAGACATATCGTTCCATAATACATAGGCGCATTTGGCAAAACAGGTGCTTACAATGGGATTCTTTTGTTACGTTTTACACAATATTTATATACGGTAGACACAATATTTACAATTCAATGTACGAGTTTGTTTCTTCCATGTAGGTACCAGAGTTGTGCGTTTCAGAATTTTCTTGAGACGACTCAACTCAACTCAAGTGCTGAGAGCAGTTGACTCAACTCCGACTCACGGCTAAATTCATCTGAATCAACTCTGACTCAACTCACGACTCAACTCAACTCAAACTTCGACTCATTTGCAAAATGAAATAAATACATGATAAATATATAAAGATAAAAAATAAGAAATGAATCAATAAACCAGCAAAAATCAAGCTGTTCAGAAAGTCTGACCTGAAACAGAAGATTAATGGAAACAAAATTAATTAAGTGGCATTCAAACATTGGTTAACAATTATCCAGCAATCATGAATAACTTATTAATTCTTCCAGACTGTCACTGCCCAAAAAAGCTACCACATGCTGCAATCACTTCTAAAAGGAGCATTGCATATAAAACTAAGTAAATGAAATGGAAAGGACCCTAAAAGTGCTAAGGTTACACCAACACAGGCAAAACAAATTGAGCCTCCATACTGCCAAAAAAGATTCAAGCTATAAGAACATGATATAAACTGTATTTTGATTTGTAGGGATGGTCTAAGTATTGCTTTTTCTGTTAAAGAATGAGGCTAGGTAATTTTTATAAATTATAATTAATATTCCAAGAGTTTTATCAAAATTTAAGCAATAATTACCTAGTTGCAATTGCTAATTATAAGAATTACAGCCAAACCCATGAAAAGTATACCATATATGACAAAGGACAATAGCAATGAAAATTCTATCAACGTTGATGTGTTGGATTTAAATATATTCATATTTTAAGCCCAATCAAATTTTCAGCTTCAGTCAGAACCTCTAATAAAATACATACCTACCGCTCTTCAAGCAAAATTGGAGAACGATTTCATAGAAAATTGCTAATGTATTATAGCTATCCAAATATACACAGATGCCATGTAAGGGTCTCTTATCAGACAAAAACAGTAGAAGGAAATAATTCCTCTGATTGTTGCAATAAAGATATCTCAAAATTTTTGTCGAATCAAAGGTCCAATTTTTCAATACTAATAGCAGTATTTGCTATTAATAGGTAGAATCAAAAGGGTGGCGGCAGACGGCGCATTTAGGATAAAAGAATACATGTAGCATGTAGGCATATAAATATTTGCATTACTTCATGAACTATCACGTGATATTTACACTTTTGCCTTGAGGCTAGTTAAGCTTGAACCCATATTCGGCTGAATTTGTTTTTCAAAGACAGCAATGGCGCACACTATTCTCAGAAAACCACCACTATTGCTTTGACCACCGCTGACGACAACAAACAATCAGCGACGACAACGCGTGTTGGTTCTTGGAGTGTTTAAAGTAAAGAAGTAACATGAAATATTGAAGATGAGAAGTTTTTGAGAGTTTTGAAATGTATTTTGTAGTGCGTTGCACCACTTCAAAGCCAGTGATAGGAACCTGTTTAATTTTTTGAGTGTATGTATTACACTGGTCAACAACAAATTTGTTGTCTGCATTTCTTAAGCTGTTCTAGGACTAATCTGATGCGCTGAATCCAAAACTCACCTTAGTTTTGTTCAATCAGGTCAAGTTTTTGAGATATGGCCACATGCCGTTTTTTACATCTGTGTTCACATGTACGCATGTGTGGAGTATTTTAGAAGGAATTGGTGGGGGTAAAATGTCATGTCAAATAATTGTTTTGATTGGAAATAATTATTTTAATGACAAGAAGTATTCAGGTACGATAGTTCTGGGTGATTATGTCGAAAATGGATCAGTTTGAAGTCATAAAACCTCAAAATATTCCACAAATTGGTGAGGCAAAGCATAAAGTTCGTGGATCAAAACTAAAGTTAATTGGGTAGATTTCGTAATAATGTGATACAACAAAGTTGTATTTCTTGAAATAACGAACTCTGAAGAATGTACAATACCTACATGTGCCAATTTATGACTAATTTGTACCTATTTCTGTTTTGCAGGTGAATGAGATGGCTTCGGCCAGAAGATCGTGCAGAAATAAGGTCGACGTGTTCTGCTACATATGTGGAGAATACACCATTGCTTCTAATAGGAAGCCAGTCACAAGTTTCATAAGGCGTGTTTACCATGCTTATTTTGGTATTAAATTTGGAGACCAGGATAAAGCTTGGGCGCCACACATGGTGTGCAAAGCATGCACCGAGACTCTGCGTGGGTGGACCAACGGCAAGAGGAGTCTGAAGTTTGGAATTCCCATGGTTTGGAGGGAGCCGACAAACCATGTCACTGACTGCTACTTCTGCGCTGTTAATGTGTCTGGAATCAACAGAAAGAACCGGGGCAGCCTCAAGTATCCTGATCTTCAATCAGCACGTCGTCCTGTAGCTCATTGTGATGCAATTCCAGAGCCTATTTTCAGCGAACTTCCTGACATTAGTGACGAAGATGCCTCCAGTGTTGACGCACACGAAGAAGAAGAAGTGGTTCTTGAAGATGATGCTCCACGTCCATTTTCCCAAAAGGAGTTGAATGATCTAGTTCGCGACCTCAGCTTGTCAAAGGACTCTGCCGAACTGTTGGCATCCAGATTGAAGAAAAAAAACCTCCTCTCTGACAGTGCTCGCATCAACTTCTTCTGCACCAGGCATCAAGAGTACCTCCGTTTTTTCTCTGAAGAGAAGGACTTACATACGTACACTTACATACGTGTACTGTGCTGATATTGCGCAGCTTCTGCTCAAGCTTGGAGTGCCACAGTACGAACCCAAAGATTGGAGACTGTTCATTGACAGCAGCAAGCGATCACTGAAATGCGTTCTGCTACACAACGGGCACCAGTTTGCCTCTGTACCCATCGCCCACTCGACTACACTGAAGGAGAAGTATAAAGCGGTGAAGTGTGTGCTGGAGGAAATTGGCTATGATCAGCATAAGTGGCTTATTTGTGTTGACCTGAAGATGGTGAACTTTTTGTTGGGACAACAGTCTGGCTTCACCAAGTACCCATGTTTTCTGTGCATGTGGGATAGTAGGGACCGTGCTCAGCATTACAAGAAGAAGGACTGGCCTGTGCGGGAGGAATTGGTGTCATGCAAAGAAAGGAGCGTCATCAATGACCTTCTGGTGGACAGAGACAGAATACTCTTCCCACCGCTGCACATCAAGCTCGGCTTAATCAAGCAGTTCACCAAGGCTCTGGACAAAATGGTGACTGCTTCACTTACTTGTGCCAGGCTTTTCCAGGATTGACCATGGATAAGTTGAAAGCTGGCATCTTTGATGGTCCTCAGATCCGTCAGCTCATCAGAGATCCAGGGATCAAAAACTCAATGAAAGAAGTGGAACTGGAAGCGTGGAAGGCATTTGTTCTGGTAGTGAAGAACTTTCTTGGCAACAATAAGGCCAGAAACTACGCAGAACTTGTCAACAACATGCTGACTGCTTTCAGAAACCTGGGCTGCAACATGAGCGTCAAGATGCACTACCTATTTTCACATATGAACCGGTTTCCTGAGAACCTGGGTTCAATGAGTGACGATCAGGGGGAGAGATTCCATCGGGACATGAAGGAGATGGAGACCAGGTATCAGGGTCGCTGGGACGCAGTCATGATAGCTGACTACTGTTGGAATCTGAAGAGAAACCTCCCTGCCGCTGAACATTCCAGGAGTTCGAAGAAACGGAAGTTGAAGCCCTGAAGTTTGAACAGTGGTGACGCAACATGCAATTTACGTGCACTTACCTTTATCAATGCCCACCATTCGGATGGCAATAATCGATGTTTCTATCATATAATCAATAAATGTTGTTGGCAAAACATTGTTTTAAAACATGTTTAGGATGATATGTGTTGACAAAATCAGCTGAAAGTGCCACGAAAATGTAACTGATTTTGCCACAAGATCTGATTTTTTCAAATCAACTTAGCACAAAAACCTGACCTGATGGAGAGAAACGGATGCCATTTCCTGATTCAGCAGTGCCAGAATACTCTAATTCACTTGTAGAAATCTAGACAACATTCAGAAAGTAAAAAATTGTTGACCAGTGTTATTCGTGCCTAGGGATTCCTTCAGACCGGATGGGCCTTTAAAATAAGCAATTGAACCATATAATTATTGGTTTATTGAAACAAATTGAAACTTTGATTTAAACAATTGAAACACTGGGGGAAATTGTTTTAAAGGAGGTTAAAGGAGGTTTGCAAAAGGTAGGCAAATTCAGACACTTTTACTTGACAACATGTTTACCTGTTGAGCCAACTTTTTTCGTCAACTCATTTGACTCGCTGTCTTCACAACTCAACTCAACTCAACTCATTGATGTGTTGTGAACCGACTCAACTCAACTCAACTCACTTGTCTAATTTTTTTCGACTCAACTCAACTCAACTCAGAGTCGAATGAGTCGGAATTTGAGTTAAGCTCCGACTCTGACTCGCGAGTCGCACAACTCTGGTAGGTACTTAAGTGTATTTTAGTTTATTTCAATGCCGTGATCAAGGCGGAAGAGCCGAAACGTTGGCATGTAAATTGTACCTTTTGTTAAAACTAAATCATAGTAAAAGAATCCCATTGTAAGTACCTGTTTTACCAATCCGTCTCACCATCCTATATATAGGTACATTTGTTGGACACGGGTTAGCAATATAGGACAACATTTTTTAGTACCTATGGCTGGATGTCTCTCCTCGATCCAGGAGGAGGGGGTAACACTGGGATAGCAATACAAGCTCTGTAAAAAGCCTACGGGAGACCGAAAATCTCAATCCAATTCCATTCAATCTCAATCCAATCCCAATCCAATCCTCATCCAATCCCAATCCAATCTCAATACAATCCCCCGTGATCTCCACCCATGTTTGTTGGACACGCCTTGGAAACCGCATGGTAATTGTTCTCTCGTTTCTGGAAAAGGACAGCGCAGACCCAAAATAATCAGATTGCATGGAAATGATTCCACTTTATTGTAGTGTCCACCTCGACCTTTTGTGACACGACACAAAACAAAACTATAAGAATCACAATTATATCGCCATGAAACGTGCGCCATCGCAATATCAACTTTAATCCCAAACGGATATCACCCACACCCAGCATTAATCTCAATGTTTCTATTTTCGCGTTTTTCAGAAAAAATTTACTTGATCGGATGACGCCTTTACATATTTTTCCACGCTTTCTTTTTAGTACGTAGCGCCTGCAAATATCACAGGCACTCTAGACCACTCCTATTGTAGGCCATCTCTAGGGATTTGCAGTCTTCAATCCATTTTAGAAGCTAGCAGCACCACGAGCCATATTTCATTTGATTGTTGCACAACTCTGTAAGTATATATTCGTGTGGTACCACTCAAATTGATTGTTTACTTTGTAACAGCATGGATATAAAGCACCATAGCTTGAGATGAGAAATGTCTGCAGCACTGTTTAAGTTAAGTTCTTTGAACCTTCAGAGACAGCCCCCATTATCGGAGTCATCCCCGGTAGCACGGCATCGGGTAGGAATGCCTGCTGGTATTCATAAACGCGTCACTCAAAGATGATGAACACAACACCTGACAGAAGTTTAATGCTCAATGCGTTATTCTATGAAGACTCTTAACTTGATACCTACCTATATAATCATAAGCAGATATAACAAGATGAGCAATAAATTCAGCTTTTTTTTAAGAGTCACAATTGACTTATTTTCCATGATTTCCCGCCCTCTGGGGCCCGGGTAGCCCAGTGACTCCGCACCCAATCTCCAGGTCTGGAGGACGCGAGATAAGATAGGTTCAATATCCAGTGCAGAAGAACGCCCTCCGTGTCCCATTTGGCCCGGTGCGCAGGTTCCCTGGAAAGTTTACGCCAATAGGTACCCTGTGCAACAGGCAAGGGCGGCTGCTTAGGAAAGGCGCTAATGGAAAAAGAGAAATAATATAAATTGCAGTCACGATTCGAAACGGTCTCAGATTTGTATATGCATTAAAATCTATTGCTGGAGATCTTTAAATGATGGACAATTTCTCAATGACACGGATACAAAGTTGTAAATGGGATGTTCGGTCGACGGAGGTCCACATCCTCAGTTTAGAGGGAGGGTTTCAAAGTATTAATGATATCTAGGATAAGAACATGGTATATCCAAAATCATGATGTTTTTCCTGTGCTCCTTTTGTGAAATATATAAAATTAACGTGTTCTTATTCCCAGAAATGTAGAATATTCCCTGGAAATACTTCCTGTCACCACTGTTTGGCTCTGAATTTATCGTGCACGCTGTAATGTTTATTTGCGGAAGTACAAAGTGGTTTCAAAACCTTTTCGTTCAATGGTGGCAAAGAAATAAGAACAAACGAGACGATTCTATTTAAATAATTTACTAAAAATATTTAGTTTCTGTGAACGAAATGCAAATTTTCAAAACAGCAAAAACGCTGACCACGAATAACCACACTGCTATTTTTGTGTTCAATACGGCATGCACTGCTTCCAGCCCACCTTCCAGGTCCGTCGAGTCCCACACTTCCCAGGTCATTTTTATGGCTGGTGCTCTGGCACCGCTTCATAGCCAAACTATGACTAGCCTTAAACTTGAATCACTCTCAGCCGCCGCACCAGGACCAGCGTCTCATGGTAAACCTCAACAGGAAGCGTCGATTTCTTGGCAGCCGGTGCGGGGCGCTCTGTATACGGTGGGCGTGCGTCAGGGGCCTCTGGCCTGAGGCGGGTGGCAGGGGCGCGCTGAGGCTGGGCGGCTGCAGCCAGATAGAACCGGTGCAGACTCAGCGGAGCCTGCAGCTGTGGCGGTGATTCCAGGCAGAGGGGCGTCACCGCCACAGCTGAGCGGCGTGGCCATAGCCCGGCGCAGGTACCAATGACCCCACCAGTCGTTTGGTAGGGTTACCTTCACGAATGCGACGACAGGCAGCTCCTCCCCTCACTGGCAGTTTGTCCGCCGCCTAAACGTTTCAAACGACGACGCGAGACTCTACCGGTATTCATAGCAACTAGAGGTGGGAGTTTCGGGCAATTTTGCAGGCCCGGGCCCGGGCCCGGTCTGCTGCTGATTTTAGAAGCCCGTCACAAGCCCGGTTTGTGGTAGAAATGGCTTATCAAGCCCGGGAAGGCCCGGTATCATGGAAAAACCATAAACGACTGTATACAGCATTTATTTACTTTAAAGCTGTCTCAAATACATATTTTAAGCCAATTTATCCTGGAAAAAGTTTTGGTTGCACCCAAAACCATATTAAAAACGTGCATGCGGTATCAGTGGTCTCAGCTATCTTAATAATTCAGCAGAAAATGATACTGAAAAATACAGTATGAAACATGCCTTGCTTATGATGCAAGCTTACTTCAGATAATGACCAGCATCACCTTATAAAACAATGGGCATTCGAGATAGAGATATGCACATGGCAGCTAAAAGAATCAGGATGAAATAAGCCCACTCATATCAGACATTTACTCAATGGTTGCACTTTTAAAAATCATTTTGTGCTGGAACGAGCCTCACAATTGAGTTCCAATAATGTTTATGAATAGAGGAGAGAGCAGTAACAAGTTTTCAGCTAAAACTTCAGAATATCATGGCAGAATGGCGGTGAATAAACCAAAAATCCTTCACATTGTCCCTGAATTGATACATGTGAGCATTTCCTTTTAATTTAGCCAGTAAACAGCTTGGAATATAGTCAAAAGATTGTTCTGCTTGGGTCAGCCCGATCTGCAAAGTAGGTAAGCCAACAGGCCAACAAGGTTCATCAGCCTATCTTGATAAAGAACCACTAGTTTTCCACATGTTCGCACCAAACATGGTATAAAAAGGTTACACCCAATCTCCACCAAAAAGTAAATCTGACACAAAAAACAACTCGAGTCCATCCACATTACCATCACCATGCGGGCTTGAACACTATTTCCGTTTGTTTTGTTGTATTTTAGGGGCTAGCGCTTAGAAGGTATCTGAAGCGCCGTGCTTGTCTACGTTATAGCAATCATTTATGAAAATATTTTTCACTAAAATTTACTAGAATAGTAAGTTTATTTCAGTTTAAATATTTCAGTACTCTTAAAAATATATTCTAAAAATTTCAGGGATTTAAAAAATCAGCAAAAGCTGTGTAGTGCATTTCTTTAGTTCCTGAGAATAGCCCCTTTTTGCGCAGTTGTTTCATATATGACGCTTTTCTGACTTTGCAAATCTTTTCAAGCTGTTCTGAAGCCCGCTGAATTTGGCGTATCTGAAGACCATCATAATTTGGATATTGTTTTTGTGTTCTGTGTTTCTATGTTTCCGTGGTACATTTTTAGTGTGCTGGGAGGGAGGTGTAAAGTAAAGGTATCTTGGGAGGGAAGTGCTGTTATGTTCAAAGCTTATAATAGAAGTTTGAGTTGTATTTCATAGAGGCCAGGGAAGTATCTCCACAAGGAAAATGCAACACATGATGTCAAGTATATTCATGTTTTGGTGCATTTTCACAGGTTCCTTCTAAGGCTGACTGCTCTCCCCTGTATCTCCACACAACAGACTAATTTATATTCTAAAGTACTTCGGTCAAAAACATGTTTTCTTTGTGCCTATTCCCTTGCTTATACTAGCCTTTTCGAGTGGATTCTGCATCTTTTGGGCAATGAAGGAGTAAGATGAAGCTGTGGAAGGGTCAAACTTATCAACATTTGTTCTTGCATCTAGAGTTATCAGGCCAGTTTGACAATTATGGGCTCCCAATAAATAGTTTGTACCTGTCATTCACTTCGCCATTTTTGGCAGAGGACATGGGAATGGCTCCATAGATGGCATTTTCTTTTTACCTGAAGCAGAAAGCTTCTGGAAAGAATGTTTTAGCTAGAGCTAGGTGTTAGTATCAATATGTCAGCAACAATAGAAGGAATGACTTCCTTTGAAATGGTATATGGACAATATGGAAGTAACAAATAGGCTACCACAATTTGTATTTTATTCACCCATATATGACTTGAAGATTTTGAAGTCATTAGGATATTCATAAGATGACAGTACAGCATGGATGTGTGCAAATGTAGGCATTATTCAATATTTGATTATAAATATTGATACAGGTTTAAGTAACTTGCTTTTGACCCTGACATGAGTAACAGATAGAAAGTTAGAGCTTCATGCTTTTACATTTCTGATGTGTCCATGTCTCAAAATTAATTGTAAATGCATTTTCAAAAGCTGCAGGTGCATGAATAATATTATGTTTCAGTGGAAAAAAACTAGGTCTGTACTGAAAAAGGCTTATTTAACTTACAGAAAATTGACTTTGAAGTCCCAGTTCAGTTGAAGCCCGGAATGAGCTGGGTGAAGCCCGTTATCAGCCCGGCATTGGCCTAAGTCAGGCCTTCAGGCCCAGTCCAAGCCCGCGGGCCTGGGCCGGGCTTTTGCCCCGGGCCCCCGGGCCTGGAAAGTCCCACCTCTAATAGCAACCAATAACCTCGGAGTTGTGGGACGTTTGGTAGGGTTGCCTTCACGAATGCGACGACAGGCAGCTCCTCCCCTCACTGGCAGTCTGTCCTCCGCCGAAACGTTTCAAACGACGACGCGAGACTCTACCGGTATTGATAGCAACCAATAACCTCGGAGTTGTGGGACGTCCACAGTCTGATCAGCAGCGCATTGAAAGGGATCATCCGTGGGTCATGTTCCTCCCATGAAATAGGCAAATGCCAACTGTACCAAAGGTAGCAGCTCACAAAACCTTTCAATGTAGGCGCTCATGGCAATTCTCCAACGAATTCACTTGTTGTGCAAAAGTATGTCCACGGACGTTGTCATTTTAAGGAAGTTACCACCTTGCAATCATGATATAAAAACGTACTTAGACTGCAACACGTGGGGCGAGGTCTTCTGCTCGTTAAATTAAAGACAAGGTAGTGTATATAAAAACCCAAACTGAGTTATCGGTCATCGAGCTGATGTTAGCGAAGTACAGAGGCTTGTCTGACCCTCTAGCTTCTCCCACCATCACGGCGGGGCGGGGTTTGCAACACCGAGGTTTCACGTGCCTTGTGACGTAGGCGGTGTCCTGGGAAGCCCCGCAGACCGGCTGGGAGCAGAGTGAAGCCGCATCTGAATCTGCATAAAAAGACTACAGACATATCGGTGACGCGTGTCACTGTTCGTATCGGTTGTATCAGTGGTGCACTGAAGGTCAGATGCAGCCAGCAGTTCCGTGTTGCCCAGCCCCCATCACAGTTCACACGGTGACCCCCTCACAAGCCTTCATGACCTCGGGGGTCTGGCTGGCGCAGTCGGCTAGCGCGCGCGTCCAGCACGATCGTGTGACCTTTGCAATGAGTTAGGAGTCGCGGGATCGAGCACACCTAGAGGCAAGTTCAGGCACACTGCCCTAACCCCCGCCTATTTAGCTACCCCTCCTCTTCGATGTCAAATAACCTCGTAGTCAGTGCGGTGGTAAACCCTGAAAAAATGCATGATCTAAGTCTTAAAAATACAAAGCGATTTAAAAAAAATAAGCTGCTTGTTTGTCTGGTTTTTCAGTCTTTTTTGCACCTATTCACGCACTTTCCCTAGAATATTGCTGTTCGCAGGGCTAATGAAGATTAAGAGCGCACTTTTGTTTATTCATTTTCCTTAATCGTTTCCCAGCTCTGAACTCCGTTGCAGGAAAGACGTGCCGAAAATAGTTTCTAAGTTCCCACGGGTTCGCAGCCGAGTTTTTGTTTGGGTCACGATCGCCGGTAGATGAGCTTCACATTGACCGTTGTCGGGACGCCACCAGCTTTTTCGGGCATAGCTCGATGCAATAAAAAATCGCTCGCAATCTTGAAAATACTTCGGCAGGTTCTTAACCAAATATTTCATAACCGTAATGTCCTAACACTAAATAATTATACTTCCTCATTCGAAGTGTACTCGGGGATGGGAAAGTACGTTAAAGCCAGGGTGATGTGCCTCTGTCAGTCTTAAGCAAATGGAGACTGTGCCAAAGCTATCTTCGCTTATCATTCATGGTTCGTATTCACAGGCATGTGTGACCCCCACAGGATGGGTTCGTGATTCGAAATGGGGTCATGATCCACTGTTAAGCAACTATTACCTTCGTTGGACAAACGTATCGCCACTCCGGCGTAACAGGCGAACTATTTGATCCAGAAAACCTCTCCACGGTAACCCAAACATCGGGATTGGTTCAGCTGTAACCACATACTGCCCAGCCAGAGCTCACAAAACCAGCTGATTCTGGTGCTGACTATCTGCCGCGACAGCAGACACGTACATAAACATGTCTGGTTCTCCAGCGACCAGTACCCAAAAACAACGCCGGGCTCCTACCGGCCTGCTCCCGAAACGCACAAGTTCTCAGAGTTCTCGGGTGGCTTGGTTGCTATAGGTTCCAGAACATAAGCCGGAGTATCGCAGGTTTCACTAGCACGTCATCAGGCTTGCGTGACAGCCAGGCTCACCTGTAGTCATCGATGTGTTGGGCCTGTGTATCGTCGCCGTCCCCTTCTCCGCCACACTTCTCCTGGAGCGGCGGCGTCAGCTCGGGCGGCTCGGGCTCCCTCCACGGCGGCTGCTCGGCCGCCTCGGCCAGCTCCGTGTCCAGCTGCATCCGGATGACGTCCGAGGTGCAGGAGGTGACGGTGCTGTAGGCGCTGTCGGCCACGCCGTCCGACTCGCAGCCAGAGTCGGTGCTGAGAGTGCTGCTTACGCACTGGTGCTGCAAAGGCGGCGTCGCCGTCACTGCCGACGGCAGGTGCGAGGTCTCCGGCTGCAGCTCGCTGCATCCGGCCGGCACGTGCAGGCTCCAGCAGACAGCCACTGGCGGCTGGGCCTGGTCCGGCGTCTCCGGACTGGAGGCGCTCGCCGGAGAACTGGCCGGAGGCAGCAGCGGCAGCTGATCCCCGGCCACCGCTGACACTAGCGCCATCTCTGTTTATGTGGGTACCTGGCGATAGAAGACAAGGGGTAAGTGGGTGCAGACGAGATACGGGCGATGTGCAAAGGAGCGGGGGCTGGGACTAAGTAGGTTATGTCATGGGCGGCTGCAGGATTTCCATTGGGAGGGGGCACTTTTGTCATGGGGACCATTTGAGTCCGGAAGCGGCGCCGTTTAAGCCAGGGGCGCCAATTCTTAGAATGTGACATATCAGAGTTCCATATCAAACTCCATCGTTCGGACACCCATACACATGCATCCTGAGGGCAGTAAGAAGCGACGTTTCGAGGGGGGCAGTGTGTGCCGGGGCGGTTAAAGGTGGAAGCGGGGCGCAGTTTGGGGGCACCGGGTGGGGGGTTGATATGGGCAGCTTTCTCCTTGCCCCCTGGATCTGCCTATGGGTTGCTATGCCCGATCGTTGATTAGGGATAT
Source organism: Lepas anatifera (assembly GCA_034440635.1). Classification (NCBI taxonomy): domain Eukaryota; kingdom Metazoa; phylum Arthropoda; class Thecostraca; family Lepadidae; genus Lepas; species Lepas anatifera. The sequence continues at coordinate 2,859,226 of JAOTON010000492.1, forward strand.
GATACTGGGTCGAGGAAGGACAACATCGCACCGGTGTTTATGTGGGATAACAACAGTTATGGGATAGTTCCATATATAATTTGTTGTGTTGTGGGATAGTTAAAAAAACAGAATCTTTTGAAAGACGGCTTAGTTGGCTGGGAGATCGAGAAGCCCGAGTTTAAATCCACGCGGAGGAGAATTATTCTTACGCTGCAAACTCAGCCGGCACGATGACGACTAATGGGAAGTCATTGATGAAGTTTGTATAAAGGGTATACCCAGAGCGCACTGAAGTTTGATGTGCTTGTTCTTCAAACCCGAACTGATATGATTCTATGATTTTCCGATCGGTTCCAGAGCCCAGCTCCTAGAGCCTAAGTCAAAGCTCTTCACGCCGGTGAATTATGTGGGGATTCACAGTATTGGTTCAAATCTATGATTCTCAAGATTCTCGGCTTTGCCCCGAGTGATTTCAATCTGAATCACAGTCTGGAAGAGAGAATAATTCGCTAAGTCATCAAAAGAAAATGATGTCGTGCCAGCAATCCAGACCGACGATCTTCCACAGCAATAGGCAGCAATAAAGAGTTTGCTTAACGACGAAATTGCATTATCTATACTTAGTTCTAGTCCTGCGGAGTCGACGGCTTTTCATCAGAGTCGACTCTGACTCCAGCCTGAAAAATATAAACCCTGACTCAGACTCTGACTCTGGCCTCGGCTACGGTTCCGGCTGTAGCCAGACATTTTGAAACTCATATTCGAACGGACTATCCGAGCAAAGAACAAGAAATTGAGTTTTTTTCTTATTCTATTTCCCCTACAATAGTGGTTCCCAGCCCTCACCGAACCATGAACCATTTGAACAATAAAAAAGGACTACATTACCAATTCCACTCTTAGAAATGAATTCCAATTTATACAATAAAGACTCATTAGTTTGCCGATGTACTGCCCGATTGCACCTATTTACGCACTTCCTTTGGAACATTGCTGTCCGCAGTGGAAGCGAAAATGGACAGTGCACGTGTACTTATTCAAGTTTCTTCAACAATAGCCCGATGTTTCTGAGCCCTATTGCTGATAAGGTGCATTAATAATGTTTTTGGGCTATGTTTTTGAGGACCAACATATCTGAAATATAGTTCACACAGGTATATTGTCGGGAATCTTTACGCTTGGCTCATAAGGATAGCAGATAGTTCGAAATCCTGCCAAAAACAAGGGCAAGTCATTTTTCTTGTTCCGAAACTCCATCCCCAAGCTTAAGAACTTGGCCCTCGTCGCAATGTCTTCGGCATTCAAAATGTATTTAGGTCTCGGATACCAAGCTGAAGGAAGGGTGTCGTAAATTCGTGGTGCATCCAGGACTTTGTTCTAGGGGGGGACTAGAAGGTTCGAGCCTCCCCCGTCATTGCCTCGGAACAGCCTCCGGTTATGCATTTACTATAGAAACTCTTGACATTTCGGGGAGGGTTCTTGAGACCCTCAGTCCCACTTGTATCCGCCACTGCATGAAACATCAGTTGTACGCCAATGGGGGGCGTTTGAATCAAATTTCATTATTTATGTCCTCGTGGCCCCCAAGGAATGGCTCATTAAAGCAAAAATTGCGGCATGGATCACCGTTTCGGAACCACTGTCCTACAAGCAAGGACGTCATCACAGGTTTAAGAGCAGGAAGCCGGACCCAAAGATGAAAACTTATGTTCATCTGTCCCTATGTTTGGTCGGCTAGATAGGAAATGACAGCACTTTTGTCATATCAAACAGTAGTGCAGTCTCATGATAAATAGCAAAAGGAAACATCTTGGTCCTAAATATTGGACATTTGCAATAATGCTCCCACCCGAAGTGGAAGCTCACCATCCATCCCTACTTTTCGAGATTGGGGACCACCGGAGCCCACGCTCTTGCCTATAGGCAGGAGCGCACACAAGCAGTACAAGCAGTGATGTATTCCTTCATCGGACCTAAAATGGATCTAAACTAAAATACATATTATCCACCAACTGTCTGCTAAATTTTTGAAGGCCTCACTCTTCCGCAGCACCAGAAAAAACTTCATGAATGTGGCATATGATTCGTTCACCGTTCGTGCCACCATGTTATGACTGTGCAACTAATGATCCCGTAGGGAGGCCACAAAAAGCTCATGATCCCCGTGACGAATCCGTAGTCCGACTCCAGCCCGGAGTCGGAGTCGGCTGAATTTCATCGAGATCGACGCCGACTCCGACTCCGGTCAAAACTGCCGACTCCGACCGACTCCGATCCCGGCTCCGCAGCCTTGCTTAGTTCACAGTTTCACCATCCACAAACTATCCCGCAAAACAATAGGGAAGAGCATCTCTGTAAATAGATATGCGTTTGGTCGTGTAGTGGGCCCAACGCAAAAAAGACAAACATTGAAGCCGCATTACATTTTCTCATTACCGGCAGTTCGATAATCCACGTCGCAAGTCCAACCACTGACAAAACTGGTCCGTGGTGGCAGTCGTTTTGTGAGGCTCAGGGGTGGGGGGGGGGTCGGTGCCTCCACGCTGTCTCTGGGGCCGCGCCAACAACAGCTGGCACTGGCAAACGCCGATTTCGGCGAACTGCTGCAATCTCTTCGGCAGAAGGCGGCCGTCGGGCGGGGCTGTAGCCTCGCGCCGGACGGCTGCGGTCTCCAGCAGGCCGCACGTGACGTCCGCGCCCGTGCTCGCGCGTGAACAACAGGCCGCTCTGCGGTTGTTTATCGGCGAGTGCGCCGGTATGGCCGCGTGCTATGGACCCAGTGCTCCCTGCTGTGGGGCAGCGCCAGAGCCAAGCCGGCTGCGGCACCGGCGAGCTTGGCCACGGGCACTGAGCGCCAGGACCACATTGCATCACCCAGAATATAAATCTCAGCCCCGGGGCAGAAACGGTGACGCTCCTCTTCGAAGAGTGTGACTAACGCTTCACTTTAACGCTTAAGGGATGATGTATTTTTTCCGTAGAGAAAAGAACCGCAAATCAAAACCTAGATTGTCTCGGATAGATACACCTTTATCACCAATACTCTAGAGACAGGTGACACCATCGTGTCGCCTGTCCTGTGGGTTGTAAGGATATACCAATGGAACGGGCAGAATAAATAGAATTGCCTGTTCCGCCAAGTTAGAGCCATGGATTTTGGGAAAAGACACTGGGGGCCCCGAGTTGGTAAAATAAGCTTAAAACCTTTTAAAGAAATTCAGATTTCAAAGGATTTTCTAGCTCCACCATGAATGTTGCGAATGATAGGAGAAACAGAAACAGTCAGGGGTGTAATTTTCTATCTCTTTGGGGGTGCCCGAGCACCCCCAATCCTAATTCGAGCACCCCCAATCATGTGCTGAGCACCCCCAATACATGTGCCGCCCCTGGCTTATCACCGCTACCCTGAAGAGTGTCACCCTATCTCATCACTGCCACCCTGATTCGTGCCGCCCCCGTCAAGTTTTTCCCGTTCCGGAATTCATTACTTCCACTCTGATTGGTTCCACCTCTAGCTAATCAATGCCACCTGACTTATTATTTCCCCCTGATTTATGACGCCGCATCATTGCCGCCCCCGTCTGATCAATGTCGCCAAAAATTAATCACTGCCGCCCCCCCTCCGGATGAGTACTGCGGCCTTTCGTTTCATCACTGATCACGGACACCCCTGGTTTATCACTGCCGCCTTGATTCATGCCGCCCCTGGCGAAAAAACCCGGTTTATTTCAACATCCATATACTTGCCCCTCCTGGTTAGTTACTGTCGCCCACCGAATTATCATTGCCGCCTCCCGGCTGATCACTGCCGCCCCTGGTTTACCACTGCCGCCCCTGGCTGATCATTGCTGCCCCCTGGCTGATCATTGCCGCCCCTTGACTGCTAACTGCCGCCCCTAGCGGATGACTGCTGCCCCTGGTGGATAACTGCCGCCCCTGGCAGATTAATGCCGCCCCCTGGTAGATCACTGCCGCCCACTGACTGATAACTGCCGCCCCCTGACTCATCACTACCGCCCCCTGGCTAATCACTGGTGCCCCCTGACTGATAACTGCCGCCCCTTGGCTGATCACTGCCGCCCCTGGCTGATTACTGCCGCCTCTCTGACTGATCACTGCCGCCCCCTGACTGATCACTGCCGCCCCTGGCTGTTCATTGCCACCCCCTGGGCCGATCATTGCCGCCCTCTGACTGCAAACTTCTGGCTCTTGGCTGATAGCTTCCGCCCCTTGACTGATAACTGCTGCCCCTTGGATGCTAACTGCTGCCCCTGGCTGACTCCTGCCGCCCCCTGGCTGATTATTGCCGCCCTTGGCTGCTAACTGCCGCCCCTGGCTGACCACTACCGCCTCCTGGCTGATCATTGCCGCCCCCTGACTGAAAACTGCCGGCTCTTAGCTGATAACTGCCGTCCCTGGCGGATCACTTCCGCCCCTGGCTGATCATTTCCGCCCCCTGACTAAAAACTGCCGGCCATGGACTGATAACTGCCGCCGCTTGCTGATCACTGCCGCCCCCGGCCGATTGATAGGTGCCACCCCCTGGCTGATAACTGTTGCCCTTGGCTGATAGCTGTCTTCGCTTGACTGATAAATTCCGCCCCTTGGCTGCTAACTGCCGCACCTTGGTTGATAATTGCCACCCCTGGCTAATCACTGCCGCCCCCTAACTCATAACTGCGGCCCCCTGGCGGATAACTGCCGCCCTTAACTGATATCTGCTGCCCCTGGTTCATCACTGCCGTCTGCCGGGGCAGTGAACATCCTGGGGATATCTGGGCAGTGAGCATTCTGGAGGAGCATCCTTCTGTGGATATCACTAACATCATGTTATATGGAGCGTTAGTTTTGATATCGTATATTCATCCTAGTAGTCTTTCAGATTTTACATAACGTCGAGTTTCATGTTACCTATAGTCTCTGACTTAAGTATATCGTGTGATCTGTATCATTGTTTTCAGTATTTGTATTTCATTTCATTTTCTATATGTTTTTATCATCTTCTGATACAACTTTCACAACCTGACCTGTTTTACCACCTGACTTGTTAAGATTCGTGTGGAAATGTCCTATTTGCGTATTTTATTTAGTGTTATGGGCGCCGTATGACCCTAGATGTCGGCGCGCTCTAAAACCTCAAATATGATGATGGACCGTCTCACGGCTGATCACTGCCACCCCTGGTTCATCACTGCCGCCCGAATTTATGCCGCCTCTGGCTCGTTGATGCTGTCCCTGGCATATTTTGACCCAAATGCACGCCGCCCCGCCTCATCACTGCCTCCCCTGGTTCATCACTGCTGCCCCCTGGCTGATCACTGTCTCCCCTGGTTCATAACTGCCGCCCAGATTAATCATTGCTGCCTTGATTCACGCCGCCCCTGGCTGATCAATGCTGTCCCTGTTTTTTATTAACCCATATATGAGCGGCCTCTGGTTAGACACTTCCTCCCTCGAATCTTCAATGCCGCCCCCGGCTGATCACTGCCACCCCTGGTTTATCACTGCCGAGGAGACCAGTCTGGCCATAGCCCCCAAAACCGGTCAAACTTAGGCCCTGCTGTAGGCACAGTTTTGTCAGGAGGAATCTCTAACACCCTTCCAGAAAGCAAGCAGCAGCCCACAATCGTCTAATCATTATCTGTTTTTCTATTGGAGGAATTCTCCGAGCCGAGTAAATGGTAGAATCCTGCTGCCGTGCTTTTACTCTTTTAGTGTCAGCCAGCAGTGAAATTTTTTATCTCTTTGGGGCGTACGAGCACCCCTAATCACAAGGAGAGCACCCCCAATACATGTGTCGCCCCCCGACTCAGCATTTCTGTCCTGATCCATGCCGCCTCCGTCTTTCCACTGTAAGCATGCCGCCCCCGGTTCATCACTACCACCCTGGTTTATGCCGCCATGGTTCATCACTGACGCCTCCTACCTATCACTGCCACCCTGATTCTTGCCAACCCTGATTTATCACTGCCGCTCTGATTCAAACAGCACCCTGCTCATCACTGCTGCTAGTGGCTCACCAGTGCTATCCCCATCTTATCACTGGCACCCTGTTTCATGCTGCCCCCAGCTCATCACCAGCCCCTCGGCTAATGAATGCCGTCCCTGACTTGTCACTTCCGCTCTAATTCGTGCCGCCCTGGGCTCACGACTGCCGCCCCCAGCTCGGGGACGGCGGATTCCATTTTTGGGCGTTTGTACAAGATTTTCGGGATGGGGTTCCTTCCTTCTCAAGGGGAAAAGGGGGCGCTTCCATCCCCAGGGGGGCACCTTTGGCTCCCTAAGGGGTGCCCACTCAAGGGGGAGGGGCGCCGACACCATTTCCCTGCGTTGAGTCGATAAATTGGGTCTATTTGCTCTCCATGGGATGGCTTTAATGAAAGGGGGCACCATTCATATTTGAAACTGTTTTTATTTTGCACAGAGGGCCCTACATCTTCAGGTAGGCGGTGTTTACGTCTGATGTTTTCTTGGCCGGCCGGGGGCGCCGCCCGAATCCGGGGCGCTTCCCCGGACAAAGCCAAAACCAGGTGTGCAAAAATATACTTTTGCACACCCTCATTTTTTCAGGGTGTGCAATTGCACACCCCCCCCGCCCGGAGTCCGCCGTCCCTGTCCCAGCTTATCTCCTCCGCCCCGATCTGTGCCACCCGTAGTTTATAACTACTACCTACGGCTCACCATTCCTGTCCTCGGCTTATGCCCTTTGTCTTGATGCGTGCCACCCCCGGCTAATCAATGCTACCTCCTCCCCAACTTATCACTTCCGCCCTGATTTGTGCCGCCCCTAGTTCATAGCTCCCGCCCCCCGAGTCTTCACTGCCGCCCTCTCCTTATCACTTCCACTCTGGTTCGCCCCGCTCCTAGTTCATAGCTATGGGCCCTAGCTCATCACTGCCGCCCTCGACTTATGACTTTGCCCTGTTTCTTGCCGCCCCGGCCAATCACTGTCGCCCCCAGCTTATCACTTTCATCCTAATTTGCGCCGTTCTTAGTCCATAATTGCCGCACTGGGCTCATCACTGCAGCAGTAATGCTTGCCTCCACTGTGCGTTAGGGTAAATTAATAGGCGGTAGGGCAAAAATAAAGGGAATGCACGGGTACAGTGGAGTTGCCATGTTTCTTAATATTAACAGAACAATACACGCGTTGTTTGGAGCACTATCGGTGTTTTTGCTTTCTTTCCACGTGGTGATTAAAGGGAATGTGGCACCTTTATAACGTGATTTTAACTGACGTAGCCAAGTTGTAAAGCATGCCAGAAAACCCGATGCTCTATATATCATTTGTCTTGAAACTCAAACTTTCCGGAGAAAAAAGCTAAAAACTACCTGAAATGTACCCCTCATGTACCCTAAGCAGCAGGCCACAGTTCACAGCCATGTTGGTGTGACGACATATGCTAACGTCACGGTCAGTATCAGCCAATCGAAGCTCTTGAAGCCTATTGAATATCGTAGTGGTTGCCAGATCATGACATCATCCACAGGCAGATATTTATTTATTTCCCTAGAGGAGCATTTTAAAAATCTAAATATTAAGCCTATTGTACATTTTTCAGAGAAATAATGAACGTCTCCATGATTTTCGGCTAAAAGTTCCCCTAATTACACTAAATTTTAGGATTCAACCAAGGTGCCACCTTCCCTTTAAGGGGGGTTTCCTTTTTAACACGCGCATTGACGGGGGTCTGAGCCACCTTCGCTTTGACGGGGGAGGGGCGGGTACCCGCACCCCCCCCTAAGATCTCGAGAACCACGCTAGGTAGCGAAAAACGGTAAACAACGTTGGGTAGCCCATCCACTTCTCAATCGAAAATATTTGAGCCATTTTTCAGGTCCCATCTAAGGTCTCGAGAGGCAAAACATGCCGTCATAGGCATATTATGTAAATGAAGGTTTTCGGCCATTACATCTGAACAAGTAAAGATAGAGTAAAACGGCTAGAACTGTATGAATCCTTGCAGCAAGCCGAATCAAAAATATAAAAAATGGTATATAATTTGACCTTGCTAGGTCAAATAAAGGATTTGACCTGACCTGAGGTCAGGTCAAGGTCAAATTATATAAAACGCATATCATTAGAACCTCAAAGACAAGGCGAGTCTAATGCAGCTAAAATAAACGCTCTATCACCACCCGTTACTGAGTTATTCAGTCAAAACCATTTTCCCGTGTATTTCCATGGAGAGGTCATGGCTTGTACCTGACCTTAGGTCATCGATATCAAAAATACCGGAAAAAATTTTAGAGAACTCGGTGGACCCATTATGTGATATGAGTTTCAATAGTATAAGTTCACCCTCTTATGACTTATGCTATCTTAAACTTTTTTATGTCAGGTCACTGGACCTGTACTGGTGACCTGGCCTGAGATGACCTGACCTTGAAATTTTCACAAAAGTTGCACAAATGATTAAGAAAATATATGCCAAGAACGGCGGCGCTACGCGCCACCGTTTTTCTACTATCTTCGAAAAAGAGATAGCGAGGGTGGGGCGGGTATCCGCCCCCGTCAATGCGCGTGTTAAAGGGAATCCCTTTAGAGGGAATTCCCTTTAAAGAGAATCCCTTTAAGGGGAATGCGGCACATTGGTTAAATCCTGAAATTTAGAGTATTTAGGGGAACTTTTAGCCGAAAATCACATTCCTTTTAAAGGGATTCTCTTTAAAAGAAATCCATTTAAAGGGAATGTGGTACCTTGGTTGAATCCTGAAATTTAGTGTAATTAGGGGAACTTTTAGCCGGAAATCATGGAGGCGTCCATTATTTCTCTGAAAAATGTACAATAAGCTCAATTCTTATATTTTTAAATGCTCCTCTAGGGAAATAAATAAATATCTGCCTGTGGATGATGTCATGATCTGGCAGTCATTATCATATTCCATAGGCTTCAAGGGCTTCGATTGGCTGATACTCACCGTGACGTCAGCATATGTCGTCACACCAACATGGCTGTCAACTGTGGCCTGCTGCTAAGGGTACATGAGGGGTACATCTCAGGTAGTTTTTGTTTTTTTCTTCGGAAAGTTTGAGTTTAAAGACAAATGATATATAGAGTACCGGGTGTTCCGGCATGCTATACAACTTGGCCATCTCAGTTAAAATCACGTTATAAAGGTGCCACTTTCCCTTTAAGTCTTTTGCTTTCATTTCAATCTCCATCCACTCTGCCATGCTGAAGGTAAAATTTAACCCCACAAAACTGATACACTTCAATCGTGGACATGGGCGCAGCCAGGGGGACAAGTGCCCCCCATCGGTGTCGAAGTGCTCTTTGATCGCTAGGCGGTTTACCCGGTTTGGGCTGTGCCGCTCGAAATTTATTGCCCTACGGCGTCAAACCTAGATGCAATTAGATCACATTTAGCTATTAAAGCTATTGTTTGATAACTTAGTACCTTTTTTGGTCAGCTAGGGCATTCTGTCGCCTTTCCAAGCACCCGGGAGAATATGGGCACGTAATTCGTGACGAACTAATGCCTCATCGTCGCCAAGAATCGCACCGGCGGAGCTAATCTGGTGACCCTTGAGCTCATCTGGGGCCCACTGAGCTGGTCTTGGCCACTTGAGTGGATCACGTGCCCTCTAAGCTGATGTGGTGCCCGGTGAGTCAATCTGGTGCCCCTTGAGCAAATAATTGTGCTTCTTGAACCTAGCTAATGGTTTCCGAATTAGTCTGATGCCTCCGAGCTCGCATGGTGCCCTATTAGCTGTTTAAGTGCCCCTTGAGCTGATCTGGGCCCCCTGAGCTGATCACATGCCTCGCAGAGTTGATCTACTGTCCCCTGAGCCAATATGGTGCCTCTTTGAGCTATGATCTGGTGCCCCCTGAGCTGGTCTGGTGCACCCTGAGCTGATCTTGTGTTCTCTGAGCTGAGCTATGCCCCTGCCTTGGGGCTTGGAGCTGATCTTGTGTTCTCTGAGCTGAGCTATGCCCCTGCCTTGGGGCTTGGAGCTGATCTGGGCTCCCCAATATGGCACCCCCTGAGCAGATATGTTTCCCCCTGAGCTAAACTAATGCCTCCTGAGTTGATCTGGTGCCTCCTGAGCCAACATTTTGCCTCCTGGGCCCATCTAATTCCCTCTGAGCTCGTCTAGTGGCCCCTGAGCTAGTGTGGTGCCCCCTGAGCCAATCTAGGCTGATTTGGGCCTCCTGAGTTGATTAAGTAATTTCCTCAGAAGCTCTGGGGCCCTGAGCTGAGTTGTGCCCACTGAGGCTGATGAAGGCCTCTGAGCTGATATGGTGCTCCCTGAGCTGATTTATACCCCTGCTCTGGTCTGGGGACTAGGAGCTTATCTGGGGCCCCGAGCTGATTGATCTGGTGCCCCCTGAGCAGGTATATTGTCCCTGAGCTAAACTAATGCCCTCTGAGTTGATCTGGTGCCTCATGTGTCATCATTGTGCCTTCTGAGCCCATCTGATGCCCTCTGAGCTAGTCTGGTGTCCCCTAAGCTAATATAGTGCAAGGCCCTATGAGCCTATCTGCGGCCCATTGAGCTAGTCTGATGACCCCCCCATCTTGGGGCCACTGAGCTAGTCTAGTCTCGGCCCAAGCATGAGCTGCTCTGGGGGGGGCTCTGATCCACACCAGGGGCCCCCTGAGCTGGTCTTGAATAGACAGAGAATAAGAACACAAGGCCAACTCCCATCACCTCGGGGGTCACGGGGCTAGTCTAATCCCAGGGGGCATAACTGGGGGAATGAGGGGCAGCTGCTCCGGAGGACTCAGATCCACACTAGGGGCCCCTGAGCTGGTCTTGAATAGATGGGGAATAAGGACACAGTGCAAGCTCCCCTTGTAAAATCGAGCTAATGAAGAATGAGCCGTCATCGCTAAAACGGCTTGTGATGCCTAGGCACCCCGGGTTAAATAAATTGCTTATTATACTGGTGGATTCTGGGGAGGGGTGATAAAAAGGCATGTGCCCCTGAGCTCAGAGCACAGTCGCCTGAACCAGGATTTGCACTAATTAATTTAAATGAATGAAGAACTAGTTTCTCACAATTTTCCACCCTATCCAAACTACCAGCCTGTTTACGTTTTCTTTACTTGAACTGGGACCGATCCTGGTATCTCCCAAATTATTCCGGCAACAAAAATTGTATCCGTCCAATGTCACTATGCCACACCTCCTCCCACGGCCCTTGTGGGAGCCGCGGAACTTAATCCGCGTTCAACCAAGGCTCACTCGTCACGACACAACCAGTGGGCATAACAAATGAATTTTCGACTCCAATATGTCTTATCTTGCACATAGTGACAGATATCACAGGCTCTGCTGAATTCTCTGATGTCCAGTACTTGCATGAGTTGGCTGATTTGTCCTTAAATCTATCCCAAAAAGTCGTGTTCTGGGTATTTTCATGCGATTTCGGTGACACTTTTCTTTTTCTGGTTTTAATTCAGCTTTCCTTCTCCGTCAATGCTTGATTTGCATTTTTCTTGGACCAAAGGTACCCAAAAGTTGATATTACCTAAGATATAGTAAGTTTTTAGGTTACGTAAAAGTGCCCTTTCTCTCCCGTGGTGCTCCTCAAAGGTGGTGTGCCCCCCACACCAAAGCTCTGGCTGCCCCCTGATCGTGGAAAGATTTAAAGCTCAGATTTTATTATTTTAAGACGTGTATGTAGCTTTGGGATGTCGCCTAAAAATACCTGCCCAACATTAAAATAAAATGTTCCCTGTGCTATAAAAGGCGCAAAAAGCGATGAATAACAGATTTGGTGCAATGAAGGGGTGCCGCCCCCCAACGCCGCCGCCCCTATGGGGTGCCACCCCCCACCGGCTGAGCACCCCCAAAGATTTTTGGAAAATTACACCCCTGGAAACAGTAGGTAATAAACTCCCTCACGTACTCTAAACCAGAACATGACTGTAAAAAGGCGCGCATTTTAGCGTTATCAGAAGCTGACTGGCGGTGGTCGGTCAGCCCAGAGAGAACCAAGTTCCCTGGCTTATGCTAAGGCAAACCGCAACTGAGATCGGCCACGGCATATCGACAACATTGCATTTTTGGGCCGCCGACTAGTTTTAATGCTGGCCAGCATGAAGATCGGGTATGCACGCAGTTTTTCACAGCCCAAAAAATTCGTCGACGTTTGACCAATTTGCCTCCGAAATGAAAGTAAGTCTTACAAACAACTTCTCGGAGGGTTGAAAAAATAATAAACTAATAAACGTGGGAAACACACGTTTTTAGTCATTCGTCAGTCATTTATCATTTTTTAACCACCAGGCCGCATCATTAAAGGGAATGTGGCATCTTCACAACGTGATTTTAACTGAGATAGCCAAGTTGTAAAGCAAGTCGGAAAACCCGGTACCCCATATTTCATTTGTCTTGGAACTCGATATTTCCGTAGAAAAAAAGCTAAAACCTACCTGACACCAGCCCCCTTCAGCCCCCGTCGCCGGCGGCCATTGTTGTGAGCTACTGGTGTGACGACATATGCTGACGTTACGATGAGCATCAGCCAATCGAAGCCCTTGAAGCGTTTCAAGTATGGTAGTGGTTGCCAGATCGTGACATCATCCACAGGCTGATATTTATTTCTTTTTCTAGAGGAGTATTTTAAAAACTAAATATTGAGCTTGTTGTACATTTTTCAGAGAAATCATGAGTGGTTTCATTATTTTTGGCTAAAAGTACGCCTAATTTCACTAAATTCCAGGATTCAACCAAGGTGCCACATTCCCTTTAATGCGATGTTCTATGCTCAAATACAGCTTTATCCATAAGACTGGTAAAGCCATGGCAACGACACTTCAGCTTGAGCGACTGTCCCAGATTTTCCCTAAACAATATATGCAATACATGTGTAAACACTCCACTAAGCAGGGCTTAGGTATAAAAACAGAGTACAATGGAGAATGCCATACTGAAACGGTAATTCTATCGGGATGATCAACAGAGCACGCTAACTTCGGGCGAACCCAGGCATTCTGCGACGTAAGGTATTCCATTTTGCAGTCTTTTTTAGCGTTCCCATATCTACGTGAGGGTTTCGGACTACCGGTGTAATGTAATTTTTACGGACCGAGCAGAATTGTTGAGCTGACACTGAGTTAGCGTGTTTGTTGCCTGATTTTGTTTTCCCCACTTGGCTTCAGCGGGCCCCTTCTGCGCTGGGCTCCAAAGCGCTGCAACGGTTGTAGTGCTACACAGTGGCAGTGGCGGATCCAGGGGGGGCAAAAAAGGCAATTGCCTCCCCCAAGGAAAAGCTCGGGGCAAAAATATGTTTTTACCCCCCCTCCAAAGCGATCGACCTCCTTTTTCCCCCGACTCCTTTTTAGCTTGTAAGCAAAATTTTGGTGCTTCAACTCTCAACTTCAAACAGAATTAGAGAAGTTCAGTGTAAATATTGGGGCTTGGATAGGAAAAAATGTATCTTGAGCCCATATTTTTCACCCAGTGACGTTTTTGTTTGCTTTTCGTCTCCAGTTCCCAAAATCCTACCGAAAAGGCATATTGTAGCGCAATTTTTCACTGCGCGACGTTTTTTTTGCTTTTCGAGTTTGGTTTGCCCCTCCCAAACCAACCGGCTAGATCCGCCACTGCACAGTGGCGGCGGGCGTCAGGACTTCAGACGGGAAGGGGCAAGTTTAATTTTTAAACCCTTTCTTTCTAGTTACACCAGAGGGTGAGTGTTCCGCTTTCTCGTTTCCGGCGGGAGCAGTTCGCCCTCTGCCCCCCCCCTCCCACCTCTGGCGCCGCCCATGGTGCTACAATGCATCCGGAACCACCACACAACGTAAGAGGATGCCTACATTCCAGCAAAGTGCCTCTTTCCCAGTATGGCGGCGCGCACGCGCCAGGTACGGTTCCTGTGGGCTCAGTTAGATGTCAGGCGAAGGTAGTGGTTTACCAATCTGGTCACGCTGAGCCTTCTTGGCGAGCAGCACCGGGGCTGGGCTGAACGGCCGTCGGGGCTCCAGCCGTGCCGTGTGTAAATACAGCATTTATGTCTGCATCAACAGAGTCCAGACGGAGCACCGTCGGTTATAGTCTCAGTGAACAGAGCACGCTTGCACAACCCGCTGCCCTTGGCTTTATGTTGCCGTACAGATCAACAAGCGCTCTAGATAGTGTTTTCGGAGTGGCATAGATACCAAAGCCTGCGGCAAAACAGTTCTCTGCAGAATGAAGAGGAGATGACACGAGCCTTGTGCTTTGTTATATCTGCTCCCTACAAAGCGCTGGGTTTTGTCTTTATTTGGCCGAAATCAGAGAGCTTTTGATTGAAACGTAGTGGCGGAATCACCCTGGCCTCACCAGTGGTGACGACCCTTGCCACTTGCTCCCTTCAACTAGAAATAGTCCCTGCGCCCATGAGCCCTTGTCTTTTAACAGAACACCGCGCGAGATTGGATGATAACCCGGATAAAGGCTAAATAAGTCGACCTTCCACCTTCCAGACAAAAAAGTTAAACTGGGAGATCCAGGCGACCACACGAGCTGTTTGTGTCACTACAGCACAAGCAGCTGATGCGCCCGAGCAGGCGAAAAGAACCATTGTCTAGCATTTAACTTCGGAATTAGAACGGATGGGCAATCTCACAAAATTGATCCGGGAAGAGATCCAAGTAGAAATAAGGTAGCTCATTAACGGTAGGTCAGATGTCAGATCGCGCTGAAAACTTGCAGACGAATCAGCGCTCTGAACAATAGTGAAACGTCAATTCACCACGTACACGTATGCCGACTTTTTCCAGCATCACATTTTCCATTTGTCTCCATGCTAGCCGAACCGTGCACCTTTCTTTCAGCACTGTGCCGTGTCCATGAGACACCAGCTCAGTTGAGGCATGGGTTGCAGCTGGGTAAAATCGGCTCGGCGCGGAGGCCGGAGCGGGCTGGAGTTCCTTTGTGTACCGCGCACGGCGACCCCCACTTCTGACGTCGGCAGCGATCGATGCATCGGTGGGGCCCAGTGGCCCGGCGCCGGCGGCGGCGTCGTCCGAGCCATCGCTACCGCCACTAACCGCCCCAAGACTGAATCTCACACTGCCTGACGGGTTCGCCAGATATATTTGATCCATCAGACAGGATTTGTCGGTTTGGAAGGTGGGAAAGGGCGTACATAAACGAAAATCCACCGGTCTAAGGCCTGTGCTCCGGTCCTAATTTCTTCTGTGGTGGATCCAGAGCTAGGTCTTAACCGGTGTTCACGGCTAGCCCACCGGGTTTCAAACCGGATCGGAGCATTCTATTTTCCCTAATTTGCTTGCATAAGTATACTTCCGTCGGCAGTATACTTTATTGTTTTTATGCAATATCGGATTTATGACAAACTTTATCTACCAGAACCTGTCTCACAGTTCAAGGAAATGAGGACAAAGGATAAACAATTTTAGCCATTTTCTTCAACAACCAGTCCAAGTGTCATAACACAAGGACCGAGCGAGTTCTTGGAATAATACGATGGTCTTTATTTGAATCATGACTCAATGTTTTGTTCTGTAGGTGACTACAAACCAAGAAACTAAGATGACAAAGAAGTAGTCTTGGGCCCGACATGCCAACTGCCGAGACCATATGGCGTCGCCAACTCTCATCCTGTTGGACGTGTATACCGATCGGGAATAGGGAGTTCCCTATTCTGTAATCTAGCCCGGGATTTGAACCGGGTCAGCGGCGTGGAAGTTAAACGCACTTCCAATCTGCCACTGCATCCTCAGAACGATTAAAGTGTTTTGACCTGAATTAAAGATAATAAGCTAGGAAGGGATAGTCATGCACCACCACTGCGGTGGCCCTGCATGACATGGTAACAGCGCACTGTTGCAGACTGAGGAAGGGCGTGATTCCAGGAATGGCATCTTGAGAAGATTTTGAATCAAGTAAAAAGTTTCGGTAAGGCGATTACTAATTACATTTTCCTACCATACTTGAACCCAAACCATTCAAAATGATATAGTTTTATTTAGAGTTTGCATTATTTAGAAAACACCTCAAATGACCATTCAGCATTCAGAGAAGTCTTATGACTTTATACTTGGCACATCGTGAAACTAAAAAAATAGAAAGAAGTCGTTCCTAGGATACAAGCCTTACATTCTCATAAGTCTGGTGCCACAGGTACCAGAATCAACCTGATGGCAAACTGTACCACGAGCGCGACAAATTAATGATATGTACAGGTTTAACTAGTTTGGGAGGTTCAACTAGTGTGTGATCCTACCTGATTTATTGATAATTTTAGGGCTCAACCACGCACCAACTGTCAGGGTCATATGGCGTCGCCAACTCTTTCCCTGTTGGCAGGGCTTCCCGGGAGTGTTACCTAGAAGTGCTCTTAGGTATGGCTGTGAATGATGGTTTTCAAGTTGGTAGGACCTCTGATCGTATTTTGACGAAGATACGTTATTTCCTTAATTGTCGATTTATTTGCACCTGGCGTTGTGAACAGGTGATGCAACTTAGCCAGAGTTCCAACACTCTGTTGTCTGTACTTGACCTTACGAGTCCTTCCTCACTCTACTGACATACTATCTTCTGTAGCACTATGGGTGTCTGCCTCACTATGAGCTGAGCTCATCAGTCCGTACTCACATCTGCTGATCTGTGGCTGTCCTTGCACACACACAGGTATCTCTACCACTAAACTCTCTCTCACTGTCTCTGCATGTCTCTCTAAAGTCTCTCAGCTGCTCTGGGCTGACTCGGCATAATACTGCCTAGTACTACGGTACAACACTGCAACTCTTCAACTGTCTGCTACACACTCTCTATCTGAATGGCTGGCACTGCACTGCATGAGAGACGCTAGCTCAGCGCCCTTTATATACGCCGAGTCGGCAGGCTTGGTTACATACGCCGACCAATCACAACACAATACGTCATAGGCGACAGGGTATGGTTCGATGCACTGCTCTGGAGGCTGATGAAATGCTGATGCAATCCAAGGCCAGACAGTGGCGTGACACCAGCGTCAGATCTCGTGAGCCAATGAACGTTCGATACGTCATAGGGCGTTGGCTGGGGTGCATCGTACGATGGACCTGTGGTCATGAACCGACAGGCTACTGCGCAGTAACTGGCAGAGCTCTTTGTCTGAGTGTGACTACACTTATAATGGGAGGGGGACGAGAAATGAATATGCATACTAGAGGACCATTAATTATCGCGTCATTTAGTAATTAAAGTGAAGTAGTTAATAAATTTTCGTTACATCACAGCGCGAGGTCCTTTGAATGAAATTTTGGATTGTTGTCTAAAATTTTCGTTCACCAGATCTGATTCTGTTTACAGGCATCTCAATATTTGAAGCATGATATATTTTACATTTAAACATTTAAACAGTACGGTTACATGAGTGAGTTGAACATTTGCACACTATAACATAGTATAACTAGTTGATTACATAAAACATTTTTCTTCAACACCGTTCATAATCTACACGTCAAAGTCCACATCTGATCCGGCAACTGCCATTGTTGAATCAAAACTGTCTCCCGGGAAGTTCTGATTGATGTAGTACACTACTTCAGGGGCAGCGTCGGGAGCAGCGACGTTGGTATCGGCAGCAGCGTTGGCGATTGTTTCGGCAGCGATGTTGGTTTCGTCAGCGGTGACCGTTTCGGCAGCGGTGTGGTTGTGAGCAGCGGTGCTGTTGTTGGCAGCGGTGTTGGTGGTTGTTGGGACACTGGTGTTGGTTGGTCCCAAACAGCCAGGTCGTATCCTTTGGGGCACGACTTCGTTTGCTGACTTCCAGTACTGTCGCGAGATGCGGACAGGTACGTAGTCTTCAAGGATCCAACTGGCGCAGGCCATGGGATGTCCTGCCCACTTCACTAATAAGTGAACTTGCCCATCGTTGTCGTGGTAGTGGTCCACGGCAAACTGAATGGCTGGGATAGCTGGAGTGGTGTTCATGCTGCTTGTTGGATGACTGGTGACTGACTGATTGATGCTCATGGTTGAGTCTGAGCTTTTTATTCCACCCGAAGACATGTCAGTGGGATTGCTGCTGACTGCATTTCCGCTGGTGTTGATGTTGATGCTGCTGAGCTCGGTGCTGGTATCGGGGAGGATTGGGAGCGGTTCGGACATGTTGACCTACGTCTGCGTTTTATGATCACAACGGCGGATGCAGAGGCTACTATGACTAACACAATGACTATTGTAGTGCCAGCGATGGGTTTTAAATGGACGCTGAGACGGCTGGATTCCAGTTGCCTTAGCTGGGTACGGAGCTGACTTAGCCGATACGTATTATGGGGTACGACAGGAAGCGATTCAATAGCGAGAGATAGAGCTTCAGTATTGTTCTCCAAGTCACTGAGAATGTTATGCCACACATCATGGGCGTCAGCTATGTAATTGAATGCACCGGAAAAAGAGATTTCTGAGTCGAAGCGTCGAAAGGTAGGGAGCGTGAAGAATTTCGTCTGAGCTGAACAACCGAGTTCTAACTGCAAGTGATTTATGGTTTCAGCTAACATCCTTGTCTCTGTTCCATTTTTACATCTCGTGATAACTTCAAGAGGCTCGGATATTATAATCAACCATTCTCCATTTCCGACATACTGAGCTTTAGGCCTGATGGTTTCCTTACTTGATATTTCTTTATCACAATATCTTTGAATTTTCTCTTTATTTTTGGTGAGCAAGAACGGAAGACACTTGTCTGATTCCTGAACGATTTCAAGCGGCTTTTGCACTGGGTAGAACGGTAAGGTGCTTTTGATGAAAACATCCACAGAGTTCTTTTCCAAAATCATATACTTCAGATTGTCATCCGAGAGAGCAATATACGAGAAGTCTTCGGTTGTGAACTTTGCAAGATAGTTCTTTCCACTTACAACTTTTGGCGATGCAAGGTTCAGAATCTCATAGATTTGAAATCTATCGCGAACATTTACCAGAGGGATGAAAATATTGACATAGAATCCAAACTCATTCCTGGAAACTGATGTATGACTGACCAAATAATATTTTTCGATCTCCTCGGGCTGAAATGGTAAAGCAACAGAATTTGGGAGGATGTGACGAACGTTCTCTAGCGTTTTCTGAAACTGAACAGGTTTTAGAAACGACCTTGACAGAATACCATGTTCTGCAAGACTAAAGTGGAGTTCCAAGTCAGACAGGTAACTTTTAAGATCCTGGAGAGATACTAACAGATCATGAAAGATGTCTTCCATTTCGTCTGAGATTTCCGTGTATGCCATCATGGCATTTGAAAGTACACGGGTAAGGTATCTTAATTTTTCATCAAGCGTCTTGGTGTAGTTCATAAGCTTATTCAAAGCTCTACGATTTGTTCTAACCTCTAGAGTGGTCTCATTCAAAATACTAACGTTTTCATCGATGACGTGAATGAGACTTTTCTGATTAGCCTCCAGATATTGAACATGTTTCACGATGTCTTTGACATCCGTATTGGTGGCGGTTCCAAACAGACTAGACATTATGTCACCAACGAATGGGAGCAGAGATCTTTTCGATCGAGGCTTGGTAGGGTTATCCAACAGATTGAAGAGTTCGCGCGTTCTTTGGATTTCACCATTGAGATAGGACTTCTCTTTGTTCAGGCGGTTGATCAAGAGATTCACGCGGTTGCTTTCCAGCTCATGTTTGTATGTTGCAATTTTCATGTGAAATTTCATATCAAACTGCTCGATTTGCTGGCTCATGAACTTTAGTGCATCCTTTAACCCTATTTCCGGCAGGGGGGCTAATATTGCCCCCCTTCAGGTTTTTCGAGAATATCTCCGAAACGGCTTGCGATAGAACTTTGAAACTTCCTGACTTTTCCTAAAACTAGTACAGGCAGGTTTTCTGAAATTTTCAAGATTATATATTGGCCAGGGGCGGAGCTATGGCTGGGTTTTTGGGGAGGTTCTATCCACAAACCAAGTATTATCGTATGCGATGGGTTTTTTTGTAAAAGGAAGCCGTCTCTGCTGATCCTGATACCAGTTATATGGTTTTATTATATCATTTTTTATGTGAGATGATAGTGCATTCACAATTGTCACTATTTGTATTCATCAGGGGCGGTTACAGCAGTTCAAAATGGGGGGGAATGTTATCAAGAAGGACTAAACGTTAGTAAGTGAGAAGACTGCTTACAGCCGTGGCAGGGCGAATACAATTGGGTATATGAAAATTCAAAATAGTTATAACCCAATTCTAGATTACCAGAGGCGTGTCAAGTCACTACACATTTTCAAAATGTATATTCCCAGCCAGTATCACCGCCGCGACTCAATATCGTTGTATATTGAAAATGTGTTTCCAATCACCCCCACCCACCCCCCACGACGAGTCCTTGATCCGCCTATATCACCCCCTTTCCCAGAGCTGCCATGGGAGGGTAAAAATTATCAGAAATTAAATTTCAACTAGTCGAGGGACTAATATACTCATGCATACCATTCGCATATTGTTGGTATGTATTTTACCCCACTGTTTTACCTTACTGCATCCGCCCCTGATGAGTTTTTCACTTTTTTTCTCATTTATTTATGTGTCAAAGATGCCAAGCAGTATATGACGGCTTCTAATCCGCGTAACAAAAACTTTTTAGGTTGTATATATTTCCCCTCATAGTCCTGGTCCTGGAACTGCCATTGAATTTCGAATTTTTGCGTAACTCGAGTATATGAAAATTTTGGGTCAATTATTTGTAAATCTGACCTAGTTTTGTGAAAATCGTACAACGGAGACAAGGGTTATGGAAAATCTAAAAAATACACAAAAATTGTATATTTTGCACGACCTTCTCCTAAAAAATAAAAATTTTGAAATTTTCTTTTTTCAAAATCAAGTTTAGCAGCAGA